>CM053771.1:325599272-325633019 GCA_028658325.1 Potorous gilbertii
TTTTTCCTCCACCTGTCTAACTTGATTTTCAAAATCCTTTTTGAGCTCCTCCATGGCCTGAGCCCATTGGATATCTATTTCAGATGTTTGGGATACAGAGGCCTTGACTTCTATGTCTTTCCCTGATGGTAAGCATTGTTCTTCCTCATTAGAAAGGAAAGGAGGAAACATCTGTACCCCAAGAAAGTAACCTTCTATGGTCTTATTTTTTTCCTTTTTCTGGGCATTTTCCCAGCCAGTTACTTCTGAGATTCCTTTCCACATCTACCTCACCTCCAGATCTGCCCAGCTAGCGCTTGGGGTCTGAGATTCAAATGCTGCTCTCTAGCGTCAGGGCTTTTAATCAGGTGTGGGGCTGCTATTCAATGTGCGCTTAAGTTCTGGTGCTCAGGTGGGGGCGGGGCTGCGTCACAGGGCTCAGTTTCCCTAAGGGGGTTTATGTGGAGACCTTCAGTAACGGATCTGAGCTCCTGTCTGCTTTGGGAGCCCCTGTCCTCTGTTGCTGCCTCCTGGGGGGCCTGAATTATGGAGACACCCCACTCCTCTCTGAGCCAGCCCAGAAGTCTCTCTCACCGACCTTTAGCACCTATGGGTGGAGGGACCCTCGTGGCCACCAGAGATTTTGTCCCTGAAGCCTGCTCAGATCTGCTCCTCTTTGGGCCGTGCAGCTGGGGCAGAGCTGGGTTCCACTCCAGCTCCCATGTGCGACGGACCTTTGGTGTCAGTTTTTCATGGCTCTCTGGAACAGAAGTCTCCTCCACTCTGTTGCTGCATGGCTTCCACTGCTCCAGAATTTGTTGGGAGTTCCTTTTTACAGGTAATTCATGGGCTGTGGGTTTGGAGCTAGCATATGTGAATCTTTCTACTCCGCCATCTTGGCTCCTCCCCCCGACCATGGTCAATCTTGAGGACTGATTCCAAAGTCTCATTTTCTCTATCTTTTTGCCCTCACCTTGAGTTCTTGAGAAAGCTCCAATATTCTCATAGTTAACCAGGTTCCCAAAGTCATTCTTGACTCCATATTCTCTCTCAGCTATTATTTCCAATTAGCTGTCAAGACCTGTTTATTCTTTCTACCTTCACAACATTTTTCTCTCTCTGTCTCTCACACTCATATATTTTTTGTTCTTGTTGTGCTATTGTCTAATGGACAGGGCAATGGAGAAGACAACATATAAATGTGTGAAAAATACATTATTTTATTTTAAAAATCTTTTCACTTTTACTTATGTCTAGTCCTTATAATTCATCTCTTCATATATTCAATGAATTTGTAAATACACTGTCTGCAAACATTTACTGAACTTGGTAGTTGTATTTATGCGTATACATACATACATGTATGTATGTGTATACATGTATGTGTGTATACATATATGTGCTTTCTCTGTGCATGTTAGAGAAGGTAAGGGGAGACAGATAGATAGATAGATGATAGCTCTCCTTTTCTCTCCTCTAACATTGATATTCTTTTTGTTCACCAGGGTTGGGGAACCTGAGACCTCCAGGCCACATGTGGCCTTCCAGGTTCTCAAATGCAGCCCTTTGCCTGTATCCAAACTTCAAAGAACAAATCCCCTTAATAAAAGAATTTTTGCTTCAAAACTTGGATTTAGTCAAAAGGCTGCCCCCGAGGACCTAGAAGGTCACAGGTAACCTCAAGGCCACAGGTTCCATATCCTCGGTTCAGATCCTCATCCCCTCATTCCTACACTATTTCAAGAGCCTTCTATTTATTCCCTCTACCTTAATCTGTCCCCCCTCCAATCCATTCTCTACTCAGCAATCAATCTAATCTTTCTAAACCCAAGATCTGACCATATCTCTCCCCTCTATTTAATAAACCAGTGACTCTATTTCCTTCAGGATCAAAAATAAAATTCCCTAACTTTTAAAACCCTTTATAACCTGGCCTCTTTCTGTGGGATTCCCTCTCTACATCCTCTATGATCTAGTGTCAGTGACTTCCTTGCTGATACTCAACAAGGTATTCCATCTCCAGATTGAGCCCTTTCACCCACAGTCCCTTATGCCTAGAATGTTCTCCTTCATCTCTACTTCTTTGGTCCCTGGTTTCCTTATAATCCCAGTTAAAAGCTCACCTTTTATAAGAAGTCTTTCTTGATCTTTCTTAAAGCTTGTGCCTTCCCTCTGTTGATTATCTCCAGTTTATTCTGTTTGTATCTTGTTTGTACATAGCTGTTTAGACGTTATCTTCACCATTAGACTATGTGTTCCTTGAAAGCACAGACTGTCTTTTGCCCTTTTTTTATCTCTGCTACTTGAATCCAATTCATTTGTATGTCAAGACATTAACATCTGATGTCATTATTCTTCAAGAAGGATGAAAACAGTGCTTTGACCAGTGGGTGGTACATAGTAGGCACTTAACAAAAGCTTGCTGACTACTTCCTAGATGTTTTACATGAGCTTACTGATCATTTCATTGTACAGGGGGAAAACATCTATTCACTACTCTTAGTAGGCCCATCCATAGTGTTAGATATGTTTAGAGAAGTAACAGTCAAAGCCCTTTGAGTATCAGTGTGAAACTCACAAGCAAATGTATTTGTGGGCATATCATTTTATCATTACAAATCAAGCTTGCTGTGCTGTCAAATATTTAGGGCAATTATCTCCCTTCACCTAAAACAAACCTAAGTCATTACATTCTAGGTACATGTAGTATGAGCTAGTAAAAATTCCTTGTGGATCTAAATCTTAAAACCTCTCCATCATGGATGAATAAAAAATCCATCTTTTAAAGCCGTTTTTTATTGACTGGATCATTTTTACTTTGTAGCTCTTTGTAACTCATGAAATCCTTCCTTTAAAAGTATAGTTCTGTGGGAAAAAAAAATGTTCTTTTTTATATATTCAGATTCTTTAAAATGACCTAGATTCCTTGAAACGTGATATGGAGCATGCTATATAGAATCCTACTTAAAATGCTTCTTTGGTTATCTCTTTGAATATTTTACAGTTGATTTAATTACTGATTTCTGTATCCAGAGACAGCTGGGAAGGGAAAAAATGGAATGCATTCCTGGAGTATGGAGAATTTTGACCCAATATACGTTGCTAATAAAGGTTTTGAAGGTTTTTTATTTTTATGGTGGAGGTCTGGAACTGGAATATCGTTAGAATAGGAACTTACCACTGACGCATAAAAGCTATTCCTTGTTTCTGTAATTTAGAGTCTTAGCTAATTGCCCTCAGGACTAAGAAGTTACCTGACTTCTTTATGGTAATACAGCCATCATGTGTGAGAAAGGACTTGAATGCTGATGTTTCTGACTCCAAAGGTGGTTCCTGCGTGTGAGTGGTTAGGGGCCTGCCTAATTCATGCTGTTTCACTGTACTTTCTAATTTCAGACAAACTGTCAATCATTGAAACTTCATACTTCCCTCCATGGTACCCCTGTGGCTATTTGGCTCTGAATTCCATTGCTGGCTTTGAAACGCTGCTTCAGGATTGAGTTCACTCCTTCCTATCTGGCTTTCTGGGTCACTTGTTTTTGTGAAATCACTCTGTCTTTGACACTGACCTGGTTTTCTGTTTACCTCCTCTCTTCTCCTCCCCCTCCAAAACCACACCCTTCTCCCTTTCCAGTGTTTGGTTTGGATTGCTACTGCTCTGTGACTTGCCTCAGATTCCACTAAGGAATCATTCTTCTCCCATCCAAACCACCCCAACCTCCACTCCAGTGGGGTCCAGGGATTCTGCAGTGCCATTAGACATTAAAGACTTTAACTACTTATTTTATTGTTCTTCTTCCTATTTTGCTATTACTTATATTTAATAGCTAGATGAAAACAAGAACATATTTTAACCTCTGCAATACCTTTTTAAATTATTGGAATAGGCGTAGTATGTAACATACTATTTTTTGTGTGTTTTTATTTTGTGTTTTCTTTTTCTCCTTTGCCCAGTCAAAGGAGAAAGTGGATAGAGTGGTAGCAATAGGAAAAAGAAGAAGGAGGAAAAAGCTTTTAGGGGTGAGAGAAAAGAAGGGTGGAAAGTGTGTCATGGAAGGAAAAAAAGAAGCTATGGCAATTACTGCTCTATGA
The DNA here is from genome assembly GCA_028658325.1 of Potorous gilbertii. Taxonomy (NCBI): domain Eukaryota; kingdom Metazoa; phylum Chordata; class Mammalia; order Diprotodontia; family Potoroidae; genus Potorous; species Potorous gilbertii. Next base: position 325,603,344 of record CM053771.1, read on the forward strand.
GAATGTCTCAGTTAGTTGTATGGGATTTGAATTGCCTGATAATAAATTAAATTGTGTGATCTAATCATTTTTCCCTCTACCAGTTCTCCCTATTATGTGAGGCAATGCTATTCATATAATGACACGATAAATAGCACACAGGGTTTGGATTCAGGGAAACTCCAACTTCTGAAACTTACTAGCTATGAGAATCACAGAGCTTAACCTGGGCAAATCACTTAAACTTTATGTGGTTCAGACTTCTTAAGAGTTATGTGTTAAATCTCAAAGTTGACGATCTGCTGTGGAGAAGGTAGTTCTCCAGACTGATAAAAATCAATTTTTTTCAAACACTGCATTATTACAATTTTTCAAATTAGTTTATATTCTAAACTTCTATTTTCCTTGCTTGCCATGTCTCTGTACAGCATGGAGGTCAAGTAGTCAAGGTAATTTCTAGATTGTTTGGGCTTTCTTCTTGTCTCCTGCCTAGACTATTTCAATAGCTTTCTGGTTTGTCTCCTGGCCTCAAATATCTACACATTCCAATCCATCTTCCATTTAGGTGTCAAAAGTCATTTTTATGATTAGGTCTGATCATATGATTCCTCTTCTCAATAAACACAGTGCCTACCCATTACTTTTAAGATCAAATGGAAACTCCTTTTTTTGGCTTTTAGCACCCTTCACAGTGTGACTACTTCCTAGCTTTCCTGTCTTCTCACACTTTACTCCCTTCCACAAAATCTATTGTCCCACTTTACTTTTCTGCTTGCCATCTTTATACACACACCTCCATTTCCCACCTTTAAGCTTTCTTGCTAGCTATTCCACACCCTTGGAATATTCTCTCCTAACCTTTCTCTCTTAAGAATCCATATGCCTTTTTAAGTCTCAGTTCAAGAGCCATGTCTTCCTGAAGCCTTTCTTTCTCTGTCTCCCCAGGTACTGATGCCTTCCTCCCTAAGGTTACTTTTCATCTATTCTGTGTGTATGCTATACATACATTTATTTATGCTTTCTTCTCCATCATAATGTGGGCTCCTTAATGTAGCAACTCATTAATAGGAAAATTCAAATTAAGATGACCTTGAGATTTTGCATCACATTTATCACTTTGGCTAAACTGACAAAAAGGAAAATGACAAATGCTAGAGGGGCCATGGGGAAAATTTACACTAATGAATTTGTTGGTGGAGACGGTGTCCAGCTATTCTGGAAAACAATTTGGAACAAGACTTTCCAAATTACTGGAGTGTGAATACCCTTTCACCCAGCAATACCACTACTTTATAATCCAAAGAGATTAAAGAAAGAGATCTATATATACAGAAATATTTATAACAGGTCTTAATATTGTGGTAAAGAAACTAAAGATGTGCCCATCAATTGGAGAATAGGTGAACAAATTATGGCATATGATACAAGAGGAAATGATTGAAGGGATTATTTCAAAGAAACTCAGGACTATTTATACGAATTGATAAAGATTAAAGTAAGAACCAGAACAATGTATACAGTAGTAATAGCATTCTAAAGTCAAACAATTCTGAAAGACCCAATGACCGCACCAATTTCAGAGAACCAGTGATGAATTATGATGCTTCCTGTCACTTTCTGTCAGAGATATTATGAAGTCAGGATTTAGGTTAAGTCACAGTTTTGGCACATGATCAATGCAAGAATGTGTTTTGCTTGATTGTGAATATCTCTTAAAAGGCATTTGTTTTACTTTTCAATAAGGAAGGTTACTTGGTGGGGGACGGGAAAGGATTTCCAATCATTAAAAATAAATTTAATTAAAAACAAAAATATCCAATGAAAAGAATGTAAGTTTCTCAAGGGCAAGGATTGTTTTTGTTTCTCCTTTGCATCCCGAACACTTAATACAGTACCCAAACATAGTAAGGGCTTACCAGGGGTGGGGAGTCTCTGGTCTTAAAGCCACATCTGGCTTTCTAGGTCCTTGGGTGCAGCTTTTTAACTGAGTCCAAGTCTTACCAAACCAATCTTTTTTTAAGGGGATTTCTTCTGTGACATCTGGACTCAGTCAAAGAGCTGCACTTGAGCACGTAGAGGGCCACATGAGGCCTTGAGGCTATAGGTTCCCCAATCCTGGTTTAAATAATACTTACTGAAATAAATATTGACTTATTTATCACTGCATACTTAAGAATATCAAGAGTTAAATGAATGTTTACATCTAATCTAAAAACAATGTGATATTTAACATAATCCTCTTTTTTTTATTTCCTATTGCTATGCATTAAAGTACATGTTATATCTAGGAAAATATTCCAACCAGGAGCATTTAGGGAATTTTAGTTAACTGTTTACTACATGTAGGTGGCAATTTCCATTTATGTCCATTATGGATTTATATGTTTCAGAGGTCATATGATATCTAGAGTATCCTCCTTCACTTACTTTATGCATAAGGAAAAATCAATTATGACTACTTATAGGTAGGTCAATTTAGTTGAAACTGATAGAATGTGTGAAGACAGTAACTGAAATAGTTTAAGAAAGGTAGGCTAGAACCTGGTTGTGAAGGGCTTTAAAAGCCAAATGGAGGAGTTTATAATTTATCCTAAGGGCAACAGAGCCTAGGGAAAGAAATCCATTTGACTTTGCCTGAAGGCATGGAGCTATAGCTGAAATAACTGGGGTATCTGATCAATTAAATATTTATCAAGTAACTGCAAGTGCTTTCAGGAATACCAAGAAGTGTAAGCTACACTTATTGTCACTGGAAAGGAGACAAGCTATGGTGTGGTAGAAGCCCTGGCCTCTATTCTTGGCTCTACTCCTATTTAATTATTTGAGTTTATGCAAGTCATTTCACTTCCCCAGGAAGTAGAGCTAAATGATCCCTAATACCTTTTCTTATCTTTTTTACAATTTTCTTTTTTTCTTCTTTTTAATTTATGTAATAAAATAAACATTTCCATAACATAGTATAATAAAAAAGATGTACTTCCCAACCCTAAAATTATGTTATTCTGTTATGGGAAAATTATAATCTAATTAGTTCAACTCAATAAACATAAATTAAGTGCCTTTTCCATGTAAGATCCCATGCTCACACTGGGAGATACTAAGATAAAAAGAAACAGAGCCTTATCCTCAAAAAGTTTATAATTATATAAGAATGACGGTATATGTGCAAAGAAAGGTGGGAGGAATGACACAAGGTAGAATGTGTTCATGATAGAAATGCTATAAGGAATATGAAAAAATTCATCTTGTTTTAGCTAATCAAAGCAAGTTTCAAGATGGAGGAGGTACCTGTGGTTGACTTTGGATGAAAAGTGAGATTTCAAACAGTAGAATTATAGATACAGTGTCATGTAGGTCTGGATTTGGGGATATAAGCATACATTGGAAGGAGAAGTTAAAACAACAACATGAGGGGCATACAATGAGCATCAGAAAGATTGTATACATATCTTTAATGGAAATTTAGAAGGTGGCAAAGTCAGTGTGGCAAGGGAGAGCCAAGGAAAGCTCCTCAGGGAAAATGGAACATGAGCCTTAAAGGACAGTTAAGTCTTGAGTAGTAAGATAAGAGAGGGCAAATTTTCAAGGAAGGAAGGCATGTTATACACAAAGTTGGAAAGGTAGGGATGCATGAGGGAGATACTTAAGGGAATAGATGAGTCTGGCTGGAACAGAGGATATACATCAGGGAATAGTGGGAGGAAGGTAAGAAAGTTAAGCTGGGATGAAATTATGATAGGCCTTGCATAATTTGTTGACATTTTTTTCTATAAGAAAATAGGAAGCCACTGATGTTACCTTGGTTGATGCTAGAGAATTTGCATGCTATAAATACAAAAAGGAGCATGGAGACTATTCACAAAGCCATAGAAGTAAAAAATTACTAGAGAATGTATTGAAAAGCAAGAGGTAATATAAAGAAGTCACTTCATGTTTCATTTCAAATGTGTTAGGTTCTTTCTAGACCTGTTTTAAATTGCTCTGGAAAATGAGCTTTGTCCAATCCTATCTCAAAGTAGGTTCTTAATTTGAGTTGGGATATAAGATATTGAATGAATGAATATATAAAAAATGAATGCAAAATCATTTTTTATGTGCCAGGCACTGTGCTAAGATCTCAGGATGAAAATACAAGCATACAAGACAGTTCCTGCCCTGCTCTCCAATGAGTTTATGTTCTAGCAGCAAAAGATAAGTAATAAAAGAAAACTTGAATTGGAAATTGGAGAGGACAGGCTTGAGAGACTGGAAGATGGGAGTGTTTGAGAAATGGTTTGAAAGTAGAACGATGGCCTGTTTCCAGGAAATATACAGTAAATGCTCTCCTATAGGAGTGCAGGATCCCAAGGGCAAAATTCAAGATCCAGGGGAGAGAATAGGAAGATGGTCAAAGTATAAGCAGCCTGGTCCAGAAATGGTCAGGAAGTGCCATGCTGGCTTAAATCTGTGCAAGATAAAAAGCAGAAGTATCAGAGTCCAGGGTACCAGAGGCAAATCAGGAGGCTGAGTCCTGTATCTTAGCTGAAACAGTTTGATTAGCGTTGGGATAGGCTTTGTCCTAGAGCAAAGTGACATAGTACGAAACGCATAAAATTTGGAGTCAAATGACCTGGATTCAAATTTTAATTCTTTTATTTATTATCTGAATAACCTTGGACCAGTAACTTCACCCCCTCTGAATCTTATCAATAAAATTAAGTTTAGATAATGGCCGAAGTGCCTTCCAGCTGTAAATCATGCTCTCCTAAGGGAAAAGGAGTCAAGGTAAATCCATAAATGAAAACCTAGATTCAAGCAGAAGCTGAATTCCAGGAAAACTGACTCAATCAGAGAACCAGGGAAAGACAGAGAGAATTCATAATCATGGATGTCAGAGGGAATGATCTGACTGAATCACCTCTGGCTTGTTTGCAGTATGAATTTGTACCAGTTGTTTATAGTTACAATCCCTTTCCTTCCTTGTGTGCCACTGTGTTCTGAGCAGCTATATTCTGAGCTGGCTGTGACAAGTCCCTTATGAGAGGCTTCTTCTGAGAGAGGCCAGGCTGCACAACGACATAGGTTAGTAAAGAAACCAATTATATGCTCATGTCAAGATACCTGATGGGAGGGAGAAGCTGGAGTGACATAGAACTTGTCACTGCCAAGTTCTTCTCCTGCCAGAAGACTCTTCTAATTGGAAAAGGACTCACAAAGGATTCACACTGCTGATTTGCACACAAGGTATACACATAATCTCTCTTGCTACCAGACTTTGCCAAGCCATATGATGTAGAAAGCCAACTTTTTCCCCAAACAAAAAAGCAAAGACAAGCTGGCAGGTATTACAGTGAAAGCTGAGTATTTCCTGATCCCTTATGTCAGTGAAAACCTTGCCCCCATGAGAAATTTCCATGTACTTTGCTTGTAATTCTATAATAAGCTTATCAAAGGCAATGTGGCATGATGGATAGAGAGCCAACTTTGGAGTCAAGACTGAGAGTCAAAGAGATCAAAGGAAAAGGGAAAGGACCCACATGGGCAAAAATATTTGTATAAACATTTTGTTCTGTCAAAGAATTGGAAATTGAGGGGATTCCCATCAATAAGGGAATAACTAAACAAATTGTGCTACGTAACTGATAAAATACTACTGTATTCTAAGAAACAATGAGGGGGATGGTTTCAGAAAAACCTGGGAAGACATATATGCTCATGAAAAGGGAAGTGAGTGGAACCAGGAGAACACTGAACACAGTAATAGCAATTGTGAGGATGATGAATTGCGAAAGACTTAGCTATTCTGATCGAATCTATAATTCAAGACAATTCCAAAGGTCCTATGATAAAAGATGGTATTCACCTCCTAAGATATAACCGATGGACTCTGAGTAGACCAAAACTTACTTTTTTTCTTGCTTTTTTTGCAATATAGCTAACATGGAAATGTGTTTTGCATGACTTTACATGTATAATTGATATCAGATTGGTTGTCTTCACAAAGGGTGGGGGAAGGGCAGGACAGAGAAAATTTAAAACTCCATTTTTTTAAATGAATGTTAATATTTTTTTTTAAAAAAAAGGCGGGTTCAAGCCCAAATTCTGCCATACCAGCTATGTGATTCTGAACAAATCCTTTAATATTTTAGCCTACAAGACAACTCACTAAGATAATATATTAATTACGGAGTAGTTGCTAGTCAACACTTGGTAGAAGGAGTTCCCTCACTGGGCAGTCTTGTCCCATGACAGCAGAAACCATGTCTTAGCAATAATTTGTCATATAGCAGATAATAAATGTTTTTACTTGGGTGAAATGACTGAGCACTGGTTAGAGGGTAGAACAAAGCATGACAAAATGATCAAGTGAAGTTTTACCCAGACAAAAAAATTTTGCCAGTTAAATTACTTGACAGAACTAGAGGAAGTTCTCAGAACTGTGCAAAAGTCTCAGACAGGGCAACAGTATCTCTGAATGAGTTTCCTATTTAAATTTATAGGTGGATAGGCAGATTTAGATTGTCATGACTAATAAGAAACTATCAATCCACAAACATTTCTTAACTGCTTAATGTATGATAGGTACTGTGTTAAGAAGTAAAAAGCACAAAAGTAGTGCCTGCCCTCAAGGACTGCACAGCTAGGTGCCACAGTCAATTGCCCTGGGCAAGTCACTTAACCCTCAATTTCCTCATCTGTAAAATGAGCTGGAAAAGGAAATGACAAACCACTCCAGTATCTTTGTCAAGAAAACCCCAGCTGAGGTCACCAGAAGTCAGACACAACTGAACAGCAACAAAAGCCCTCAAGGAAGTTAGAAATTAATGAGGAGACAACATGTGAATGAGTTAATGTTAGAGGAAGGCTCCAATAACTGAAGGTGGAAGCAAGTGGAAGGCCTCCTGAAATAGGTGATAGTGAACTGAGTCCTGAGAAAAACCAAGGATGTCTAGTGATGGAGTGAGGGCAGAGAAAGAAGGCAACAGACAATCAAAGATGGGGAGAGAGAAATAAACAGAATCAGAGACAAAGGCAGAAAGACAAATAGAGATAGAGACAAAGATAGAGACAGACAGAGACACAGAGAGACAAAGAAAGAGTAAGAGAGACAGAAAGCATTTAAGGTTTTGGGGACAGATGTTACAATGATATAGAGAAGATATGAAGAATGTCATGTGCAAATCACATAACAAGTAGACCAGAATGGTTGGACCATGAAATAGGTGAAGGGAAGAGAGTGTGACAAGACTGGAAGCATAAGACGTAATCAATCTGTGAAAAACTTTAAATACCAAAAAAAAAGACTTTTCTGTTTTATCCTAGAGGTAATAAGGTGTCACTGTAGCTTACTGAAGAAGGTGTGGTGGTGGTAGTAGTGGTGGTGGTGGTGGTGGTGGTGGTGGTGGTCACGGTGGTGGTGATGGTGTGAACTAGCAGATATACACTTTAAGAAAATCACTTCGGCAGCAGTGTGAAAGGTATATTAGAGTGGGAAGAAAGTTGTGTCAGAGCTAAATTAGAAGGCTTCTGTAGTAGCTCAATCAAGAAGCAATTTGGTCTTGAAGCACAGTAGTAGTTCTGTGTTTGGAAAGAAGGAGGTGTATACAAGAAATGCTGTGGAGGTAGAAACAAGATTTGGCAATGCATTTGCTACATGGGGTGAGTGAAAGAGAGAAGCCAAGAGATGATGCCAGATTTGTGAATCTGAGTCACTGAAAGGATGGTGGTGCCCTTGATCATAGTATAAAAGCTGAGAAAATGAGAGAATGTGAGCAGAAAAAAATGACTTTTAGACATGTTCAATTTGAGATGCCTATGGGACATAACATTTGAAATGTCCATGAGGCATTTAGAGATATGAAATTGGAACTCAGGAGAGAAATTAGGGCTGGATGTCAGGTTCTGAGAATCATCTGCATAGAGTTGAAAATTGATTCATGGGAGTTGATAAGATCCCTGAAGGAAAGAGTGTAAAAAAAAATACATCAGTACTTTAAAACATGCACTGTTTTTCTCAAGCTTATATCTTCCTTGGGCAAGTTTTTAAGGGAGAGAAAGTCTTTAAAGAAGTCTTTAAAGAGAGCAAAATCAGTACAGACTGGAGGACCATGGAAGATTTCCTGAAGGGTGTAGCATTTTAAGTCAAGCCATAAATAAGAGGGAGGAATTCCTAGGCATGTGTTGCAAAGGATTCCAGCAAAACCTACTATCCTCTAACACCTCAAGTAGAATAAAACACTATTAAATGGGATGGGCAGAGTCAATAAGCAAAAGAGATATAAGAAAAGTAATGAAAGCAAATAATGTATATGAAAACCAACAACAAGAAATCAAAACAGCAAAGGGGCATCATTACCTTTCACAAGATCCCTTGCCCTGCTCTGCGTCAGTGCTGATGGGAGAGGCTGCTGGTCACAATGACTTGGAAGGGAAGCATCCATATACTTGGCACTGATCCCATCCCGGATTGTGCTCTATGGGAGTCATGGTCATTTCTGTCAGTCTCTACCCTGACATCTATCCTCTCTATACACAGTAGGGATTGTATATTTCAGCAGATATGAACATTAGATCTGATGTCCAGTTTGTGATTTCCATTACCCCAATCAGGACTACACTCCTGCAGAGCCAAAATCTTCTAGATCAACATCTACACCATACAGGACTGCTGATGTTGAGACTCAAGACTATCAGTGGGTAACTGAAATTGGAGACCAGCACTGTAGAGGAGACTTAAACCCTAGCTCATATAAAGGAACCAGAGCACATGGAAGGAATATTCCAAATCCTGAAACTGGACAATGCTAAGAATGCCAACAAGCTTTCATTAGGTGCTTCCTATGTACTAGGTACAGTGCTAAAGTGATCAACAATATAGATCATGATAACCATAACAACAAAACCCTTTAAATTTATTGTAAGGGTCATTTGTGGCAGCGTATGTAAAGGGTTTTGCAAAATTGTAAATGCTAAATAAATGCTGTTGCTCTTTGGTCATTTCAGTCATGTCAAACTCTTCATGATCCCAATTAAGGTTTTCTTGGCAAAGATACTGGAACGCTTTGTCATTTCCTTCTCCAACTTATTTTACAGATATGAGACTGAGACAAATAGGGCTAAGTAACTTGGGTCACACAGCCAGGTAGTATCTGAAACCTTATTGGAACTCAGGAAGATGAGTATTCCTCACTCCAGGCACAGTGTTTTATCCACTATGCCACCCAGCTGCCCAGAATAAACACTACTGATCACTACTGTTGTAGAGCAAGGAAAGCATTACCTGGAGCACAATTCACACCCAGTACTCACTAGCTGGATAATTAACGCAAATGACAGGCTGCTGCTCTGTAGGCTTAAGAAAGGAGCAAACGAACTGACTTGGAGTGATTACACTGCAGAAGGCTACTATTACAATGCTCTGAGTGTCCCATTTGTTTTGCTGTTCTTGTTTCGGTTATATTGGGCTCTTCATGACCCAATTTGAGGTTTTCTTGGCAAAGATGCTGGGGTGGTTTGTCATTTCTTTCTCCAGCTCATTTTACAGATGAGGAAACTGAGGCAAACAGGATTAAGGAACTTAAGAGACGGGTCTTCCTGACTCCCAACTAGTACTCTCTCCACTGTTCCAAAATGACACATGCAGAGTATACAAAGTGTCACATGAATAGCTCTACTTTTAAAGACTAGGAAACAGACTGGAAGAAGGGAGTGATTCGTCTAAGGTAGAAATGTGACTGCTTCAATGTTTCATTTGCTTGGTTCTAAGTTGCTGAAAGGCAGATACAAAGGGAGTACAAAGGTGTGTTAACAATTATTTACTCCTTTAAAAAGAGAGACCATCCAACTGCTTGACAGAATAAGGGTTAACCTTTCAACCAGTCAATAACTAACTGTCATATCATTAAGAGTTAAAAAGGACCTGAAAATACCTTTCTTTACATATCATTTATGAAGGCATTTTTTTGCATCCTATGCTATAGGGGTCAATATAAGGTACAAAAATGACACATGCAGAGTATACAAAGTGTCACATGAATAGCTCTACTTTTAAAGACTAGGAAACAGACTGGAAGAAGGGAGTGATTCGTCTAAGGTAGAAATGTGACTGCTTCAATGTTTCATTTGCTTGGTTCTAAGTTGCTGAAAGGCAGATACAAAGGGTGTACAAAGGTGTGTTAACAATTATTTACTCCTTTAAAAAGAGAGACCATCCAACTGCTTGACAGAATAAGGGTTAACCTTTCAACCAGTCAATAACTAACTGTCATATCATTAAGAGTTAAAAAGGACCTGAAAATACCTTTCTTTACATATCATTTATGAAGGCATTTTTTTGCATCCTATGCTATCATTTTTTGTACTAATTAAATAAAATGTATTTAAGTAGAGTGTGAGTTCTTTGTCTTTGCTGTTTTTGTATTCTTATCTCTCTCCCTACCCATACAGTTCAAAGATTTGTACACAGCAAGTGTTTATTAAGTAGAGTGAATTGAACTGAATATGTTCATTCTTATCCCTACGATCTCAGCCCAGAGCTTCTTTTGAAATTGCTCAAAGTTCATTTTTTGCGCTTCCTTCCTAAGAGGCAAGTTCAAGATGAGAAAGCCTCTTAATATTACTAAAATATTTTTACCACATCATAATTCAATAGGTATGGATATTGCCCATTGAAGTGTGGAATTAAATATTTTCCCCCAAATATTGCTATATGAATGAGCATTCGTGTTACTCATGACACCACATTAATCTAATGGAAAGTTTATAAATTATTCTGGATATTTGTGGACTTCATATTCAAAAAAGTATAAAATAAGTGACTATCTTGAAATTTGCTACCTAGAAAAGCTATAGTATTGGATGCCAAACATTTCTGAGTTATTGCCTAAAAAAACTATCTACACATTGTCAAACATTATTGAGCACCTACTATGTGCAGAGCTTTATCCTGGTTCCATGACAAGTAGAAGTTTAAGCAGTGCTACCCTAAATCTTACAATCTAAATGACAGAAAATTTGCGTTTTTCTCCTGTAGAGCATCTTATAACTGGAAAAGGAGGATCTTAATGGATTCGTCATGCTAAAATGCACATTTTGGATATTTATAATCTCACTTTCAGCTTTTACTAAGCTTTATGGAATTGAAGAACAGGTTCTCCCCCCAACAGAGAAGCAGAGAGGGGGTGAATAGTATTATAAAGAAAGAAAAGTTGCTATCATCATCAGAAAGTCTTAATTAATCACTGATGAGGGCCGTCTTGTTTTTTTCATAAGTATTAACATTCAGGCACTAAAACAACAATTTCATTTAAGGCAATTGACATTCTGTTTTTAAGCCACGTTAGTTCATAAGATTAGAATGTAAAGATCATAGGGTTTAGTTAGGGCTTAAAAGAAATTCATATTTCATCAAGCCCAACTGTTTCAATATATTAAACTTAAAACCATTCTCAGAGTTTTGGGACATCATTCATGTATAGATAGGAAAACAAGAGTAACTAGTGGTAGAGTAACTAGTCTGAGGTCATGTAGGTAATATTTATTTGTCTGGACTTTTTAATAAAAATCTGATTGCTTTAGAGTTTAATAATAAAGACATGAAAGATTTTATTAATGTTGGCTTCACTCAAAGTAAAATGCTAGAATTTGATCAGTTTGAATAAAAATTTGAAATGTGTGCAAACTTGGAACACATAGTTTTCAAATACAGCGTCATTTCCACGCTTTTTAAAATGTGTTGGGCAACGATTATAATAATTTAAGTTCAAAGAACAAAAAAAAGAAACAATACTTTTAATTTAGTAATTAAATTATATCAAAGCACATAGCATCCATTTAAAAAGATAGCATATGCAACATTACTAATCTATAATTCCCTCAAATGGGTAACATGAACATGCACACAAGCACACAGACACACACACACACACACACACACACACTTAGAAATGAAGACTGGAGTAAACAAAACTAGTGTCTTATGAGGCAAAGTGAATGAATGGGCAAAGAATCCTAATGAATACTTACAAGTAACAACTGAAAAAGTGTGGTGATATTGTGTTGAAATTAACTAATTTTAGTGTACTTCATTAGTAAACAAATTCAGGTGTTTTTGTTACTGACATTTAAAGCTGCATTTCTAATTTTAAAAACGGACATTAAAAGGAAATAGCATAGTAAACCAGATAAAAAAAACTAGTACTTTTTTATGGTAATAGATTTATTATCATATTAATTTTTGATGTTAGGGTATTGACTTGTTAATGTTTTTATGTGTGTGTGTGTATGTTTTTCTTTCTTTTTCTTTCCTTCCTATAGTTGGTGTTTGGTTGGATAGTGTAGGACTTAGAAGCAGAAGATGAGTTCTAATCTGACCTCAGACATTCACTAGCTGTGTGACTCTGGACAAGTAACTTAATCTCTATATGCCTCAGTCTCCTCATCTGCAAACTAGCTCCCAGAATTGTTGTCCAGAGACAATATTTGAAGCACTTTGTAAACCTTAAAGACATATAAATTCTAGCTATGATGATTGGTTTCCTTCCTTCCATGCACCTACCCAAGAAGGGAGTTCATCACCTAGTAATGAACTTTTCTTTTATAAACATAGATCAGCCATCAGTTTTAAAACTTTTAGTAATAGAACATTTTCTGGGAAACTGAGATCATGACTTATGCAGGACCATATAGCCAGTATGTGTCAGAAGTAGGTTCCAAACCTACGTCTTCCTGACTCTGAGGTCAGGTCTCTACCTACTATTTCATACTGCTTCTCTTTTTATTAGGCAAAAAAGTAAACTTCTTTAGAGGCAGCATATTGTAGTACAAAGTAAACAGTCCAGTAACATGAATTCAAGCTTCTTTTCTTCAACTTTATACAACTTTATCCAAGGCTACTTGAGCCCTCTGAGTTTCAGCTCCCTCAACTGCAATAAGAATGCTTGCACTACCTTTGCAGCAAAGGAGTCCTGAGGACAATCCTTTACTTAAGTATGTTTGTTATTATAATATAGGTCATGAATATATATATATTTGAAGCATTTGCATAATAAGTTATAGACATTTGAATCATAGTAACAAATCTGGGTTGCTATTTTCTTCATGTCTTTTTATACTTGAGCGTTGTGTTCATGCAAAATTGAGAGAAGCATTTTGTGAGTTAGGAATGAAATAAGTATGAGGCATTCAAATAAGAATGTAAATATAAAAAATTATAATAATAACATATGAAGCACTAGCTATCAGGAAAGAGATTTTTAAAAAATAGAGTAAGAAAAACAAAAATAAAAATAGATTTATATAAATAGCAAATAAACAAAAAGATCTAGCAACACAGTCCTAAGTAAAAGGCCCTACTATAAATTACCTGGGGCTTTAAGTTAAATGCTAATTAAGCAGATGCTCTTACTCACAGTGTCAAGGAAGCAGAGGAGGAAAAATACCATTTGCATGGCAGAAATCAAATTTAGCACATTGCCTCCAGGCTCCCCATTGGCTAAAAATTCATAGATCTTATTGGATAGCAAATTTCTTCCTGCTAGACTTTCTAATCCCTGAAGACTATTAGGTCCAGAGGACTACAATGCAAGCTGACAAAAAAGCTTCATTTGATTAGAAATTTTCAGAAATTCCATCTCTCACCAGCAGTATATTAAGAGATTCTGATTCCAATTCAACTCAGGTCCTAATTTTCAGTGTAATTTGTAATTACTAGAAAAACACAAAAAAGAAAAAATTTTTTAAATAAAATCTTTTTTAAAAATACTGACTAGAGCTTTAACTAAAGTACATTAATGAAATGACAAGAAGAAATTAATCAGATGTCAAGAACACATAATTCAGAGTTTCCATATATAACTGACTATATAGCTTATATTATTCTCATATTACTCTTGAAAATGAATTTATCAACATTAATGATATCTCACCTCTATGTCAAACAATTGCTCCATCACTCCCCAAGCTTAACAGAAAATGGCACCTACAGCTGCTCCCATCACACCTTCCTTTTGATCAAAATGATTCATTAGTTTTCTCATCAAGAAAAGGGTTATTACTGTGCTTGAGTCACTCGTACTTACTTCCTCTCAAAGACGATTCCCTGAAAGTGAGCTATTATGAGCTACTCCAACTATTCACCTCTTCCCAAAGCACTGTCTAGGTAAGAATTCATAAGATCATACATCTAAAGCTAGAAGGGACCTTTGAGCCCATGTGATCCAACTCCCTCATTTTATGGATGAGGAAACTACTCTAGGGAAGGAAAATGTCTTGTCCAAGGTCAAACAGATATTTATTATAAGAGATAGTAGTAGAAATCCCCTTCTTTTTGAAAAGCAAAACCCTATTTGCTAATCTTTAGTTCTTTGACATTTCCCTTTTTCCACATTGTTTCAAAGATTATCAGTAGTAACTTAGAATGCAGATCTAAAAGGGATTTTAGTTCCCTGGGAAAGTAGTTTATTCAAGACCCATCAACCTAAATTCTTTGAAAGTATCTAGACTTTCTCTTATCATTTCCTTACTTATTGCATTTCAATTTCTTATTAACATTTTTGTCTTATCTTACCTAGACTGAAGATTATTCTCCATGTTCAAGAAAGTAAAAAGGAAATAGCTACTGAATAGTTATGCCTTCGTTTCACCATCAGTTTTATAAATTATGGTTATACCATGTACGTAGGCCTAGGTAGTGTTCTGATATCTTCTTCGACTGGTTTCTACACCTGGCATAGCTTAAAAAAAAAAACTCTTGTTGTTCTACTTAGCATTTATGGCAAGCCTAGGCTTCTTCTGAGATACTTCTAGTTGCAATTTGCAAGATATTTTTATCACAATAATGTTTCTCTTTCCATTGATGAGCACCCACATAATTTTCATCATTCTCATCTTCAGTTCATTGATTTTCAAAGAATTTTATATCTTTCTCTATGTAGATATATGTACACATATACAAATATAACTAATATAATTTTTTAAATATTGCACAGATACATATGGATAGAGAGATAAAATTATATAATGGTATTCTACCACCCCTCCTATCTTATCTGCATCATTTAATTAATGTATCCCATTGCTATATTGCAATCTTGAATCATATCCAGTGACTATTAGGTCAAATTTACCTCTCTATGTTAAAATCCATAGGATTTTCTTTTCTGTTTATTATTTCATTCTCAGAACGTTTATTCACTTTCTGCAACCTTTCTTAAAGTACTTTGGTATCTCTCTCCCTTTATTCACTGCCTACATTGCATTAAACATCTATACAGTATCCACTAATCTGAGACAATGAATGTCCTACTTCATGGGCATTGTCTCTTGTCATTTACTAAACATTCTTTCTGTGTCATACATGACAAGATTTGTGATATTGGGCTTAGTATATGCATGTGGACAATTTTCTTCTTTTCATATCATTTCCATTCTCTTCATTATATCTTCAGGTTTCCAAGCGAATATATTTTTCACAATCCTCATATCATAGCTTTTCGCTTTTGACCCAGAGCTCTTCACACTTACTTCTAAAGCTTTGGTAAAGAAATTACATTATATAATAAACTTGAATAATGATGACAATGGTGATGATGAAGTCATTCCATCCTGAATTACAGAAGTATAATTTTTGATCCCAGGAGATTCTAAGAAACATAATTCTGACTACAAACACAGCTAATTCCAATGGTTACTATTAGATAGTTGTAGGACTTTGGACAAATCACTTAACTGCCCTGGACCTCAATTTCCCCATCTGTAAAATGAAGATGTTGGACCAAATGTTGTCTATAGTTTCTTTCTGCTCTAAATCCCAATGAGCTTAGGTCCAAAATGAAAATGATCTGTCTTGCAAAGTGATGATCTCTTATGTCTCTGTAAATGTTCAAAGTAAAAGCTACTCCTGTCTACCAGGCAGTTTGGTGGTAGAACAGGTGCCAGGCTAGACCAGAGTTGAAAAAAAACTGAGTAAGATTCCTGCCTCAGACAGGAGACTATGCAAACCTAGGCAATCATTTATTCTCAAACTCTCAGTTTCCTCATCTGTAAAATAGAAATAATAAGACCTGCTTTACAGTGTTGTTGCGAGAATAAAAAAAGAATATATATTATATATGTGTGTGTGTGTGTATAAAGTGCTTCACTAATCTTAAAGTACCTTATAAATGCTAGCTATTATAGTTATTGTAGCTCTTGTTATTTGGTGGAGGTTTAAGTGCCCTTAAACTCTAAGATCATATAAATCATTGGATTTTAGATGTAGAGTTGAAATGGATCTTAGGGACTCTCTAGTCTAACCACTTCATTTTTCAGATGAGAAGGCTAAGGTCTAGAAAGGGAAAATGAATTATTAGAGGTGAATAAGTAGCAGCAACATTATCTGTTTATCATCTTCATCTATATGTGTTCTCACTGTGTTATCCTAAATTTTGCTTGTAACCTCCATGAAGGTCAAAAGAGACAGTGTAGTAGAGACACAGAAAGAAAGACAGAATAACAGAGTCAGAGAGACACCAAGAGAGAAAGAGACACAGAGATAAACACAGACAGACAAAGAGAGACACAGAGAGACTTTTATTCAATTGTCAAAGATGGTGATTCTCAGTTTTTCTGAAGTTTGGTGTCCAATGCTTTTGATTCCTTTTCTCATACTGTAACATCATCTACAGATTGTTTTTGTTGGTTGTGTTCATCCTTCTTGTTCAAAGAAGACCATGACATAAGACAAATGATGATATGACTTGCACTTGACTTTGTTTTGAGTGAGGGAGGGCTGTAAGTTCACCAACCTCACTTTCTCCTACTGAACCTTCTGGATTCATCAGGATGACTAGAGATGGCACAGGATGCAATGGGAAACCTTGATCTTTTTAGGCTAGGTCTTTTAATGTACTCATATTTGGTCATACTTCGAAAATGAAGGATGAACATAACCTTTGAGCACACTGAGCTTTCTGAGTGGAAACCCAGCTAGCTGGGTAACCCAGCTCATCCTCTCCCTTCTTTCTCCCTCTCCTCTTCCTTTGGGGTTTATTGACTAGATGTCCTTTCCTTCCTTCCTTCTTTTCCTTCCTTCTTTTCCTTCCTTTCTTCTTTCTTTCCTTTCTTCCTTCCTTCTCATTCCCAAAACATTAAACCCAGGGCACTCTGAAACCCATAGGCTGGAACACAAGATGTCCCTGCCCAAGCTCCACTTAATGAGTTGCTTAGAGCAATTATCAATAGTAACAGTTTCTTTTCCCCTCCCAGTTTGCTCTAATTATTTTTCCTTTTGCTCATTAAAAGGGCCATTTTTCTGATGTCATCCATAGATGAGGGACATGGTGCTTGCACGGATTACATCATAATGCTGATGCGAGAAAAGCACTTTTTAAGCTTTAAAGTAACAAATAAATTAGTGGTAGTAGTAGTAGTAGTAGTCTATAGTAGTGATCAGAGAATAGTGATTTTATAATACTCACCTCCTAAGTTTTTAAATATACTGCTTGTATTTTTTTTTTAATTAGAATGCTTTCAAAAGAAATTTGATACTTTGGGTGAGATTTTATAATACGCCCTAGAGATGATTAAAGGATGTTGGAGTTATAGAAAAATCAGGCAAATGAGAAGTCACTATTCTGCTGTGCAAGATATTTTTCTACATATATTTACTGATTTCGACTCACATTTACCAATAAATTTTTCTATTTTGATTCCCAGGCCCACTTTTACTCACAAAGAACCATTATGCTTTCTAAAAACAAATGAACAGCTAAAGAAATGAGAAACAAATATTTGAATGAATGAATGTATTAATAAATAGAAAATTCAACAAATAAATCTTAGACATATACGAAAATCATGTCAACCAAAAAGGAGCAAGGATCAGTCAATGAAAGTCACTAAGGTGGAATATTTAGCACCTGAAAATTAAGCCTTAATAACCTCTGCGTGTTAGTATTGTTTCTTTTTATCTTTATCTCAGAAAACTTATGTAGCCAAGGAAGAAGAAATGAAAATGAAATTTAGAGCAGTAAAAGTTTCCTATGTACATATAATATCCATTGTGTGAGTTATTGAAAGCACACACATAACCTCCAATTAATCTTTTCTCTATTCCTTGGAGGGAAATAGTAATGGAGGGAGGGAGATACTGCCTACTTTACATATGGAATTTGCACCTACTGCACAAAATGAAAAGGAAGGAAAGTTGGCACATTGAATTGGTAATTCATCTTGGCTGATTATTTTCTGACTAAAATTAGGAAATCTTATAAGAAATCTTTTACTGAGATCCATATTTTCTAGATTACTGATCTACATAAAGTAAATGAAGTAGACAATTATGTACTTTCCTTGTTTTTGTGACAGAGGTGGTGACATCACCTAAGTGTTAGATATTGACGTTTTGATGGGACAAAACTTCTCTGGAAACTTTGTCTGAGGTATTATTGAGGATAGATCAAAGTACTTCGTAGTTTGCCATAAAAAACTCAGGGCTTTACTCTCTGGCTTCCCTCTCTCTCTTTCCTTTACTTTTTATTTCAATACAAACACTTCCCCTCACCTCTGACACTCATTTACTCCCAATATGCTACTACTTCTACTTTTTACATTTTTTTTGTGCTTGAGTCTCAAAATTTTTTAGAAAGTTAATAAATGGGACAAAAATCCCAAATATCTTTTCCCCTACTGCTATGAGAAAACCTTTCAAGTAGTTCAAGAGTTGGAGTTGCTAAATGTGAAAGGTAATGCAAGGTTCCAAGGACAGCGCAGGCTCACAATTTCAAAATTAAGGTAGATTTCCACATGTGGAATAGATGCTGCCAAAGTGAGCAAAAGAGGAAGGCTAGAAGCAATTATTTAGCCAATCCAGGACAAATATAAAACTTAAGTCATAAATATATCATTGATTGAAAGTACTTTTTTCTGGAATTTTCTATAAAATGCTTCAATTTTGTATTAGATATATAGTTTTTTCTATAAAGTAAAACTAATTAAATTCACTCTGTCAGTCTCTCAGCTTTGTTTTATATTCAAAGCATATGTACTTTTAAACCTATAGGAAAAGAAACCTGCTATCCAGATAATCTAGGCTCTAATTCAACTTTAGTCATGTGATCTTTTAGAAACTTAACTTCTCTGAACTTGTTTCCGTATTTGTAAAGTGATGTGAAAATATCTCTGCATTCCTGGCATAGCTATTGTGAGAATTGACTGATATGGTATGTTTGAAACCATTTTAAAGCTGTGAAATGTATATTATGTGAAAGTATATATTAACTTTGTTAGATTTGAAAGAGTTTAATTTCTGCTATTTCTTCTTATTTGTATACTATATATATTCCGGGACATTGGCTACATATAAATATACATATATACACATGTACACATGTACATATACGTGTATATGTATAGTATATATTTGTATATATATATATGTATATTTCAAAACAGTCTTACAAAGTGGTTGTCATTTTAGAGATTAAAAATGTTCTCTTTAGGCAGATAGGTGGGACAGTGGATAGAGCACTGGATATAGAACCAGGGAGATCTTAGTTCAAATTCTGTTTCATATATGTATTTACTAGCTATGTAACCATGGGCAAGTCATGAAAATTCTGTCAGCCTCAGTTTTCTTATCTGTGAAAAAAGGATCATGATAGCACCTACCTCCCATGATTGCTGGAAAGGTCAAATGAGATAATATGTATAAACTTTATATCTCCCATGTGACAAGTAGTTCTCTTTTACCTCTGGTCTTTCCATGAGCTGGTAAGGAGAAGGATAACACTCTTCACTTCCACATTGGTGGGCAGTTCCCATTTGGCACAGGGATAGCAAAAGCAAAGAGCAATAGCTCTATCACAATGTTACTGATCCTGAAGATCCCTGAAGCAGACTGCAAAGGTACACAGGATAACTTCAAAAACAGAATTTCAAAGAAATGAACAGTTTGAGGATGTTTAGTTCTCCATGACTGGTCTCCATGTAAGCAGACAAGAGAACAAACACAATACAGTATTGTTCAAAACTTGATTATTGATTCATATGTTCAACAGGGTTGATCTTAAGACTAAGACATAAATATTTTCAAAAGACTTGGGATTCATAGCGCAGCACATAGTCTCAGGATCCAGGTGGAGACAAGAGAAAACAGAAACAGCTATGACCAGTGCTTGCCTCAGTCATACTTTCCCTGTTCCTGGGCTGCAGGTATCTCTTGTTTGTGGAACAAGACAAGTATACCCAGTGGCCAGCTCTATCAAGGAATAGCCTAGTGCTACCATGATGATCTAGCACCCCACTTGTCTTGACGCTCATTGTAGCATACCTTCGTTGTATCTTTTCATTTTCTGTTGTTGATACCTGTCATTCCCATATCAGACCAGAAAGGGAGTGAGGAAGGCAAGATATGTATATACACCTACATATTATATTCTACATTAAAATGAGTTTTAATCCAAAGATTACTAAAATTACATGGAATAACATTCCCATGGTAAATTAAATACTAAAATACTAGTGAATGTTTCTCTTATTATTCCTGGCTTTAGTTTATATATGGATTAAGCCTGAATCTGAGATAATGTTAGCAAATAGAGTTCCTAGAGAAGAACTTTTTTCCAAGGCAGTTTGTGAACATCATAACCCTAGTGTTTCCCAGAACACTAAGAAGTTAAGTGATTTGACAAGGATCACACAGTCAGTACCTTTCAGAGGCAGAACTTGAGCTCAGTTCTTCCTAGTTCTGAGACAATTTCTATATCCACCATACAATGCACTTCTGCCTCTTCTATTATACAAGTGTCAAAAAATTTTAGTACAGTTTTAAATGTTATTAGCTTTAAACTGCACTAAGAGTTTTGAGACACTGTATAGAGAAGTGATTTCAGGGTTAAAAAACATTTTGAATATAATATAAAAACTTACTTTGTTTCTATGTAGCTAGTGAAGCTTCATATTAAATTACTGATATACATAAAGTTGCAATATAGCTTGCTTTAATCCTATATAACAGTGTGTTTAACTGCTAATGGTTTTCAGGAAATTAAGCAATTTTCTTGTTTCTTTTTTTCCACGTAAGTCCTAAGAAAGTCCTAAGAAAGAAAGAAGTGTTATGTTTAAAATCTGAAGTAAGCTATTTAGTTGGTCTTGAATTACTAAATTTAAATATGTATGCATTAATGTATGTATGTATATATAAATGAATTGTTATGACTTCTTAGAGAAAACATTTTATACACAATATATAAATAAATACATATACTTCTATTACTGAAGTATAGTGCACTGTAAGGGTTCCAAAACGCTTTCACTCTAACCTCTGAGAATGGATGGCTTGAGGATTATACTAACTTTGCAGATAAATGGACTAGTTTAATTATTGAAAAAGGGGAATTGAGAGGATAGCAATCACTACCAACCTATATGCTTATTTTATGAGTTATACAAATGTTTATGACAATAATGTAAATAAATATGCATTGAATTCCTCCTTGATGAGGGTATCAAGTGATGTTACTCAGTACATTTCACCATTCCATAATTGTCAAAAGAAAAATATAGAGAAGACAGGATTCCAATGTACTATTTTCTTACAGGATATAAAAATAAGAATAATTGATTTACCAGAACAAAATGCCCCCCTTAAAGGCTCTCTTCCAACAAAATATTCCACATATACATTAAAATCACGCAACATTTTGTACATAACTATAAAAATTACTTTGATAATATCACGATTATTAAATAGGCATTTTATATAGGCATAAAACCTATATGCACTCCAAATTCCTTGGCCAATATTTTGTAAGAGGTTCCACATACTGTTTGAATTAATAAGGGTTTACTCCATATACTTCTCTTTGCAGATAACATTGTGCTGATGATATCAAGTCCTGGAATTATATATAGCATCCTACATTAGAACAATAACTAAAAAGAATTTGTTCTAACCATCCACACTTGGAAAACTAAGTGGATGAAGAATGGCTACTATTATTTAGTTGGATAGTGATGACTATGCTGTTTAATTGGATAAAAAACATTAAGTTGGATAAATGAACGGAATTTATTAACTAATGCAGGTGTCTTGAACTGACACTCTATAAGCATAATTAATTATTAAGCCCTAAATTGAGCAGGCAAGGTAACTTTGATTGTCTTAGAAAATTGTGAGATTCTTTCAATGACCCCATATTTCCCCCTGAAACAAGGTCCATCTACATCATTAATATTCTTCTGCTGCTGAGTCATAAAATACTACAGTTTCCAAAGAATTGAATTTAAGGATCATTAAATGGAGAAGTTCATGGTATTTGAGTATATTGCAGCACATAAGTTACAAAAAATTAGACAACAAAAGACAAAGGATATCATCATGAAAATATAGAACTGGAAAAGAAGATGGACCTGTCACAGGGAGAAAATAAGGATTAATTCATCTGACAGCCTGAATATTTCTTTGGTATCAATAAAATGTAAAGATTTCTGCAGATCATCAAATAGATCCTCTGTCATACATATATGAGATATTATGAACAAGACTCTTTGATGGGCAAGCTTCAATGTTTTACCCAACTTACTCCTGAATAGCCATCATAGAGAGACCAGTATAAAGCCACAGAACAAATGAAGTATTTCTGGGTTTTTTGTTTTGTTTTTTTGGTTAGGCATCAACATTATTGAAAATTAGTTGAGTTTTTAGAATTTCAAGCTTAATATGGCTAGAACTAAAGAACATATATACATATACATACATAGATACAAATTTTGTTTAAATGAGAAACTTGCACCTTTACTCAGAATTTTTGCTGTATAGGCAGAAAAATTGTAACTTTATAATTAAAAGTAACTCTAGTTCTCTGAAATTACTATCTCTTTTGTTGGGTAAATTTTTAAACAAAAAGAACAATATAATGTGTATAAAGTTGAAGGATGAAACAATGGTTTACAACTTCAAATTTTATTACTTTTGCAATTGTAAAATTGAAAATCTTACTTCAAACCATATTAAATTATGTCATATAGGCATTATTTCTGATTATTAATTACTTGTGTACTTTGATGAATCCAGATTTTCCTTAATGTGTGTATTCTTCTCATTCAATATAGATCTCAAGTCCTTTACACTTTTTTGACATACTAAATAATTGTTCAGGCAGTCCTTTATATCCTCTATAGAATTTTTTCTTGATAGACCTCTGGGGCAAAATTCCCACCCAGGAGGATGCCATATCCATCAAACCACAAGTGACAAAGAATACTCCAAAGGCCAGTGTGGGAGGGCTTTCCCAACTTGGAGAGAAGGGAACAGGGTTCCTCCAGCCCTGGCCCCAAATGGTGGCAGAAGCGGCCTGTAGATAGCTACATGGAAGCAGCCTGGGTTCATTGTCCAGGCAACTCAGCTTAAAGTTTTAGGTGGAATTGAGTAGGTGATTTGAACCTGAGCATTCAGTGGTAGCCCCACCCACACCCAAAGCCCCTGGGAGAGTTGAGCAGCTGATCTGAATCTCAGCCATGAGCATGGTACTGGGGAGAGGAGGAGCACTAGGACCCTCCTCTTGACAAAGGATTCAAAAGTCAAGTAACTGTCTGGGAAAATACCCCAAAAAGGGAAAAAAATAAGACCATAGAAGGTCTTCTTGGTGTACAGGTGTCTCCTTCCATCCTTTCGGATGAGCAAGAACAAGGCATACTGTCAGAGGAAGTCAAGACCTCTGCTTCCAGTAATTCCAAAATGAAAATGAAATGGACTCAGGCCATAGAAGAGCTTGAAAAGCATGTCAGCACCCTGCTAAAGGAGAACCAAAAAAAAAAAAGCTGAGGAAAATAACACCTTTAAAAAGAGGCTAACTCAATCAGAAAAAGAGATCCAAAAAACCAGTGAGGAGAAGGCAGCTTTAAAAAGCAGAATTAGGCAAATGGAAAAGAAGGTTCAAAAGCTCACTGAACAAAATAGTTCTTTAAAAGAGAGAATTGAGTTCAGGGAAGCTAATGACTATGAGATAAACTAAGAATTTAGAAAACAAAACCAAAAGGTTAAAAAAAATAGAAGATAATGTGAAACATGTCATTGGAAAAACAACTGAAAATAGATCCAGGAGAGACAATTTAAAAATTATAGGACTACCTGAAAGTCACGATCAGAAAAAGAACATAGATATTATCTTCCATGAAATTATCAAGGAAAAGTATCCTGATATTCTAGAACCAGAGGGCAAAATAGATATTGAAAGAACCTACCAATCACCTCCTGAAAGAGACCAGAAAAGAGAAACTCCTAGGAATATTGTGGCCAAATTTCAGAGTTGCCAGGTCAAGGAAAAAATATTGTAAGCAGCTGGAAAAAAAACAATTTGAGTTTTGTGGGAACACAATCAGGATAACACAGGATCTGGCAGCTTCTACAGTAAGAGATTGAAGGGCTTGAAACAGGATATTCCAGAAGTCAAAGAAACTGGGATTAAAACCAAGAATAACCTACACAACAAAACTGAGTATAATACTTTAAGGGAATAATTGGTCATTCAATGATATAGAGAACTTTCAAGCATTCATGTTGAAAAGACAAGAACTGAATAGAAAATTTGACTTCCAAGCACAAGAGTCAAGAGAAGCATAAAAAGGTAAACAAGAAAAAGAAAACATAAAAGACTTTCTAAAGCTCAACTTTTACATTCCTACATGCAAAGATAATATTTGTAACTCTTGAGACTCTCCTCAGTATTTGAGCAGGTGGAGGGATTATACACGCACACACACACATATACACACACACAGACACACACACATATAGGTTGAGTTGAATCAGAAGAGATGATATCCATACAAAAATAAAATAAAAATTAAAGGGTGAGGGAGGAAAATACTGGAGGAAGAAAGGGAGAAATGGAATGGAGCGGGCTATAACTCATAAAAGAGATCAGAAAAATCTTGTTCAATGGAGGAGAAAAGGGAAAAGGTGAGAGGGGGAAAGTGAAGCTTACCCTTTTCACATATCACTTAAGGAGGGAATAATATGCTCACTAAATTTGGTATGAAAATCTATCACACTACAGGAAAGTAGCGGAGGAGGGGACAAATGGGGTGAGGGAGATGATAGAAGGGAGGGCAAATGGGAGAAAGGAGTAACTAGATGTAAACACTTCTGGGAAGGGACAAAGTCAAGTGAGAGAATTTTAAAAAGACAGGGGACAGGGTAGGATAGAGGGCAATATAGTTATTATTACACAAAATGGTTATTATGGAGGTCTTTTGCAAAATGACACATATATAGCCTGTATTAAATTGCTTGCCTTCTCAATGGGGATGGGTAGGGAGAGAGGGAGAGAAGTTGGAATTCAAAGTATTAGAAATGAATGCTGAAAATTATTATTGCCTATAATTGGAAAATAAGAAATTTATCTTGCCTTACAAGAGAAGAGAGAAGATGGGGATAAAGGAAGGGTGGGGTGTGATAGAAGGGAGGGTACATTGAAGGAGGGGGCAGTCAGAATGCAAGGTATTAGGGGTGGGGAGAGGGGAGAGATAGGGAGAAAAAATTGGAACTCAAAATTTTGTGGAAATGAATGTCGAAATCTAAAAATAAATAAATACATAAATACAATAAAAAGTAATAAAAAAATAAAAATTTTAAACAAATAGAATTCTTCCTTAATGTGCTAGAAGCATACATTCTTTTGTTCCCTTATTCACACTAAGGTACACTTGAAGTATATTGGATGTCCCAAAAGTCTTAGTGCAGTTTTGAGTTTAAAGATGTAGAGAATCCAAGTTCAATGTAGTGTTTGCTTATTGAGCACAAAAATAAAAAGCACTTGATTCAAAAGAATGGATTCTAGATAATTAATAAAAAATAAGTTCAACAGAAGTCGGTGTAGTTTCAAGCTTAAAAATGTAGATACTATATGATTCCAATGTACTATTTGCTTATTGTATATAAAAATAAGAGTTCATTTTTTGCTTACTATGCTAAGACTTTTGGGACACTGTATATAATCAGTTTTCTTTCATTCCTATTACAAAATTTTCTTTTTTTTTGCTCTTCTTTGTGCCCAAGTTTTCCGTCACTTGTGATGCACATAATTCTTCCTATGTAAACCATTTATCTTTTCATTGTCTTTTATATTGTTGTCATTTTAATTCTTTAGAGATAATGTTCTGTGATTTATAACTGCATTATGTATGTAACATATGTAACTTGCATATAATATAATGTGATGCATGTAACATGTAAATACATAATAAAGTTAAAGATGTGATCTTTTGTGACAGTAAGCAATTTGAGATCATGGAAAGCACTGAATAATTTTTCAAATATGATTCTGCTTAAACTTCTCTGAAACCATTATGGGTTCAGTCCAAAATCTCACTACTACAGCACCTATTTGATGTGGACATATTTTTGGATAAGCTGGCGAGATGCCCATTGGTTTACACATTAAAATTTGGGCACAGTGCATTTTCAGTACTGTGATTTTTTTGCATTGCTGTGGATTACACTGAGGAGACTTTGCAGTGTTAAGAAACTTATTGCACTTACTATAATGTCATCTGTGAATGCAAGAAATCAGTGAACTTTGACATCATTAAGGTATTCTTGCATTTTGGTTTCATAAAGAGCAGCTTCCATGATGTTAGCACACACTGTAGGTAAATATACATTGTTATGAATATTAGTAATGGAAGATATTTGCCTTCTCCACCAGTGGAGGTCTTCAAACAGCAAATCAATGACTCTTGTTGAGTATGGTGTAGAGGAACTTTTTTCCATGTAATGGAGTGGATAGGAGGGATATTGAGACTCCTTTCAATTCTAAGTTCTGATTCTGTGATCTTGAGTCTTTTATTTTTACATTTAGAAATCAGAGCTTTCTGACAGAATCAATCTCACTTAACAAAATAGGCATGAATTTCAGGCAGAGACAAGCCAAAGTCTTTAATAAAAGGTAGTAACCACATATACTACATCTTGACTCAAGTATGAACAATAATCCATATAGTGGGCATTGAAGGATAAGGGAATCCCTACCGACGCTCAAGAAAGCTGGGACTAGGTCATGATCGCTAGTGTAAATTGAATAAAGACAGGTTAGTTTAGTGTCAACATTTTTGCAGAGCACAGAGAATTCAAAGCTCTGAGACCAGTCAGAAAACCAAGTTGTTGTTGGTCCAGTGATTCATGACTGGAAAACTTGTATGAGACAACATTGTAAAAATTCAGGGATTTCAGGAATTGATAATTCATCTGACTCAACCTTATTCCCAAAATACGTCTTTATAATATAACTGCATGCATCCCTTTCTCTTTTTAGTCCCATGTTCCATCATGGTCATGGAAATGGCCCAATAAATTGGCTTCTGACTCAGAACAATGTACTGAACATGTACTCAATGAAAGTTGCAGCAAATAAACACAAAATAAAAGCAGGTAAATTAATTTTTAAAATAACATATAAATCAAGAGCGTAAATCTTAATAATCCTAGAATGGCTAATGTTGCACTGTGCATAAAGCAGGAGATGTAATCAGGAAGACCTGAGTTCATATTCAACTTTAGCCATTTACTGGTGATATGACTCTAGGCAATTCACTTAACCTTTATCTGCCCCAGTTTCCTTTTCTGTAAAATGGGGGCAAAATAGAATCTAGTTCACAGGGTTGTTTTGAGGACCAAATGAGGCTATATTTGTAGAACATTCTGCAAACATTAAAATGTTATAAATACTAATAAAAAGATGAAGAAACATTGCTGTAAAGAGGATGAAATTAGTTTTCCAAATTAATACCTCCCTCTGGGCCTTGTTGGATTTACTTGATATGAAATTATATGGCCTAGTAGTTCCAAAACTCAAGATGCAAACATACATTTTTTGGGAAAGCCAATGTGGAAATTTCTTTTGCTTCATTATATAAATTGTTACAGGGGCCTCCCAAGGTTACAAAGTGAGGTTAGATCAGTAAAGAGAAAATAAATGCTTGTTAACTGAAATTCTTTTTATTTTTAAAGATTAGGGCTCTATCTGGGTCAGGCTGGAAATGTATTGGCTACTCAACAGTCAAAGCCTATGATTGACTCGGGAGCTTTGATATGTTCTTTTTTCATCCTCAGCTGGTTTTCCCTTTTCAGGTAGACTAGTGTGACCCTTTCTAACAGGGGCTCATGATGTCGATGTCAGCCTTAGTGCAACGATCCAATGCGCTCAGTCCATGGTAGTTCAGAATTATTGAGTTCAAGAGAACCACCAGTCTCAGACTCTGGAGGCACTAGGATTAAAGGCAAGGGCCACCATGTTCGGTAGGAAAAAAATGCACACACAAACACACACATGTATATATGTATGTATTTTGAAGATCAGAAAAATAAAAGAAAAATAAAGAAAAAGTGATGCCTCATATATTGTATGGCAAAGAGAAAAAAAATAGCAACTTTTTTAGAAGCCTAGATCTAGAAGGAAAGAAAAAAAAAGTAAGAGACTCTGTCTTATGTGCATCTCTCCTATGTAGCTTTCCCTAATGCCAATCAAGCCAAATCAAATGATCAGTCATCTTTCCAACATCTTCTGCTTAATTCAGCAATCTAAAAGGTTGGAAGAAAATATCTCACTCTACACTGTAAACACAGTGTAAGTTAAGAAGGTCATTGTGAGGTTGTATCCCCTTCATAAAGACTTATGAGAAGAAGCTGTGGTGTGATCAGGAGGTTAACTGCTCAATCCAGTCCCATGGAACCTTGCTACCTGATTTTCCAAGACCATTTGTTTAGAGTGGACAGCTAGCTCCACTTTCAAATATCAAGGAAGATAATTAGGATGTAATAGTTAATAATGGTGCAATTTAATACAATACAAACATCTATTAAGTATTGACTATGTGCAAGGAACTGTGCTTTACCCTCAGGACACAAAGACAGGAGCTTACATTATACTAGGGGATAAAACGAGGAAAACAAGTACATGAATACAAATTAAATATAAGGCAAAAATATCAAAAAATTTAACAGCATTTTTAAGAGATATATAGGGGGAGGAGCCAAGATGGCAGAGTAGAAAGATTGACATATGCTAGTTCCAACCCACAGCCCATAAAATACCTGTAAAGAAGACCTCCCAACAAATTCTGGAGCAGCAGGAGCCACACAACAGCAGAAGAGAGGAGATTTTGTTCCAGAGAGACCTGAAAAACCGATACCAAAGGTCCGTCACGCACCAGACCTAGAGCAGAGCCCAGCCCTGCCTTGGCCGCACAGCAACAAGAGTTGCAGATCCAAGCAGGCTTCATGGACAGAATCTCCAGCGGCAGAGTGGGTCCCTCCACCTACAGATACTGAAGGTCAATGAGAGAGTCTTTTTTGCTGGCCAAGAGGGGAGCAGGGTGTCTCCATAACTCAGGCCCCCTTGGGAGGCAGCAGCAGAGGCAGCAACAGACAGGGGCTCCCAAAGCAGGAAGGGAGACTTTTTCAATGAAATAGAGGACTTTCAAGCATTCTTGATGAAAAGACCAGAGATGAGAAGAAAATCTGACTTTCAAACACAAGAATGAGAAGAAGCACGAAAAGGTAAACAGCAAAGAGAAGTCATAAAGGACTTACTAAAGTTGAACTGTTTACATTCCTACATGGAAAGACAATATTTGTAACTCTTGAAACTTTTCAGTATCTGGGTAGTTGGTGGGATTACACCACACACACATACACACATGCACGCACACACAGAGACAGAGAGTACAGAGTGAATTGAA
>CM053771.1:325633519-325769500 GCA_028658325.1 Potorous gilbertii
GGAAGGAATAAAATACACACTCATTTTGGTATGAAAACCTATCCTACAATACAGGAAAGTGGGGGAGAAGGGGATAAGCGGGGGTGGGATGATGGAAGGGAGGGCAATGGGAGGAGGGAACAATTTGAAATCAATACTCTTGGGGAGGGACAGGATAAAAAGAGAGAATAGAAGCAATGGGGGGCAGGATAGGATGGAGGGAAATATAGTTAGTCTTACATAACACCACTATTATGGAAGTCATTTGCAAAACTACACAGATATGGCCTACATTGAATTGCCTGCTTTCCCAAAGGGAATGGGTGGGGAGGGGAGGATGGGGAGAAGTTGGAACTCAAAGAGTTAGGAACAACTGTTGAGTATTGTTCTTGCTACTAGGAAATGAGAAATACAGGTAATGGGGAATAGAAAGTTATCTGGCCCTACAGGACAAAAGAGAAAATGGGGACAAGGGAAGGGAAGGATGATAGAAGAGAGGGCAGATTTGTGATAGGGGAAATCAGAATGCTTGGTGTATTGGGGTGGGGGGAAGGGACAAACGGGGAGAAAATTTGGAACCCAAAATTTTGTGAAAATGAAAGTAAAAAGTTAAATAAATAAATTTTTAAAAAAAGAAGAGATATATAGAAAGAGGTGGAAGGAGGGAGAGACATAAAGACTGAGATGGAAACAGACAGAGTGACAGAGAGCATTAACAACCAAAGATTAGGAAAGACCTCCTAAAAAGAGATGACATCTGATATCAGCTTTGAGGCAAACTTAGGCAAAACCCAGGTGAGGGGACTGTTCCTTCAAAATATGGGAGACCTCTTTTAAAAAATCATTTTTAATTTATAGAATAAAACAGACATTTCCATAACATAGTATAATTTAAAAAGATTGCATATCAAAGTGCAAATCTACTATGTACTGTTTGTTATTCGTTGTAAATATACAATGAAGTTATCATGTAAATTTCTTTTTTTTTCCTTTTTTCTCCTTCCCTGCTCCCTGTGTTAGAGGTAACCACCATTCTACAAAGTGGCAAATTTATGTAAAAGTATGCTATACATACTTCTATTTACCATTTCTTTCTCTGGTTGCAGATAATGGTTTTCTTTATATGTCTTTTATAGTTAATTTGGGAAAATACCCAAATTATAAATATAAGACCTCATATGTGAAGGAACAGAGGCAAGAGATGAATTTTCATATATGGGAACTAACTATCTGAAGAATTTGACTGATAATAGTATATATTATTGGGAGTCTCACTCTCTGAATCAATTACTAGTTAAAAGGTAAATATTCATTCTTAGTATAAGAGATATCCTAAGTTACACATGCCAAAGTCATGTTTTTCATTTCTGGGAAATACTCCCATGTCACAATAACTTCATAGGTAAGTACTGTACTGTTTGTCCTAATTTTGCACCAAAGTGAAACCATTACATAAAACTGTCTATAATAGCTTATAGGTGGAATTAGCTATCCTCTTTGAATAAAAAAAAAATTTTTTTTCTTACTTTCTTCTCAGAACTCAAAGAGCTCCTGGTAGAGTAAAAAAACAATTACTGTGCTGTTTTGTATATCTTATGGAACCAGAGCTGTACTAATACTAACTTCCTGTTCTTCCAGTAAAAAGGGATAGAGTCTCTGCTGTCCATTAAAGGTTGGAAAATGACCTCAGGTTCCCAGAATTGAGTAGTGAAGCACCGATGAGAAATCTGATATCTATTCCTTAAGAGGAGTTTTTTATCTAATAGGCTCCAGTCTAGCATCACCAAATACTTGCTTGATTATCTACCTAAATGTTAGGCATTTCAAATTCAATACTTTCCAAAATGGACCTCACTATCAGCCCAATGTACCCCTACTCTAATTTCTGTTTCTGTCTAGGGCACCCTCATTCTTCCAGTCACTTAGGTTCACAACCTAGGAGTCATTCTCAACTTTTCAATATCACTAACCTCCACCTCATAGCCTATTCATTTGCTAAATAATGGCAATATTATTTTCAAGAACAACTATGACCATGTCACTTTTCTGCTCAGGAAATGCAAGTGACTGTCATTTAATTAGAAATTAAATAGAAACTTATGTTTGGCATTTAAAGCCCTTCACAATTTGTCTCCAACCCACTTTTTCATATTTTTCCAATATTAATCCCCTTTTCACAGTCTATAAAGCAGCTAGACTAGTCTTTTTGCTCTTCCTTATGTACAATCTTTTGCCACTTGTCACTCTTTAGACACAAATAATCCCAGCCTTGCCTAGAAAGCATTTTCTCCTCAGTTCCACTTCTTAGAACCCTTATTTTTCCAAACCATTGCTCAAATCTTTGTATTTTACATATATCATTTGTATATCTTTTATATATACCTTGAATATATTTATTTTGCATTGTACACATGTTGTTGCCCTTACAGAATAAGGACAAAATCTTTCTTCATTTTTTTCTTTGTATTTCAAATTCTTAGCACAGTGCTCAAAACATGGTGCATTCTTAATAAATTCTTATTAGTTCATTGATCTCTTGCATCTATTCTTTTCCATTTGCTCACACTGTAGTCATCTTAGTTCAAGCCTTCATCACCTCTTGCTTGGAATATTGCAATAGCTTCCTAATTTGTCTCCCTGTATCTTGTATCTCTCTTCTGCAATCCATCATCTAAAGTGGTAACAAATTAATATTCCAAAAGCACAGATTTGATCGTGTCAGTCCCCTGCTCAAAGAACCCCAGCAACTCCCTTCCGATTTTATTGCAGGATAAAATACAAACTCCTGTGTTTAGTATTTAAAGCCTTACATTGTCCATTTCCATCCTGTCTCTTCAAACTAATTACACATTATTAACTCTCATGTACTTTACATTCCAAACAAATTTTCTTCTTATTATTCTACATATACAGAATTCCATTTCATCTTTGCAGGTTGTCCTTTATGTCTGAAATATTTCCTTTCCTCCTTCCTACATCTTAGAACCCAAATTCTCTTCAAGGCTCATCTCTAATGCCCCCAACCTAAGAGAGGCTTATCTCATAATCCATATATACATACATACATATGTATGTATATATGTGTATATGTGTATGTGTGTGTGTATATGTACCAGAGGGTTGCTAACCAGTTTACGATACATGAATGCAATGTCATATTCCTGAGCTGTAATGACAATTATAATGAATACAAAGAAATATGGAAAGATTCATATGAACAGATGCAAAGTGAAGTAAGCACACCCTGGAAAACAATATGCATAGCGACTATAACAATGTCAATGGAAGTAGCAATCATAAAGCAATTATAAAAAGTGATTGTTAGAAAATTATAAAGAGTATGTTTGAACCCAAGGAAGAAGCACTACCTGCCAATCCAGAGAAGAGATGATAGTCCTTAAGTCTGTCGTTCAGTCATATTTTCTGTCCTATATTACTCTTCTGACTATTTGGGCTTTTCTTAGCAATTTGCCATTTCTTTCTTCAGTTCATTTTACAGATGAGGAAGTAAGGCAAGCAAGATTAAGTGACTTGCCCAGAGTCATACAGGTAAAAAGTGTCAAGTCAGATTTGAACTCAGGAAGATGACTCTTCCTGGCTCCATGCCCACCTCTCTATTTACTGAATGACCTTTCTGTCCTGGTCTATAAATTTAGAACATTGCATATGATGGCAGATTTCTTTTTATGTATTGAATGGTTTGGCTGATTTTTCTCTCAGTCTCTAATCCTTTCATTTTTTTGTTTACATATTCATTCATTTATTTATTTTTGTTGTATATTTATTTTGTTATAAGATGACTCTCTGGGAAAGGGAAGAGGTGAGGTACATAAAGAAATGTGAGTATTATAAAAACAAAAATATTTTTGAAAGAAAAGTCTTTCATGGTTATCTCAGTTTTATTATTTCATTTTAAAAGTAACTTCTGTATTTTTCATACATTTTGCATGAATTTATCTCTGTGTATGTTGTCTCCCCGTACCCTACCACCTCCGATAGATTATGAGCTACTTGAGGGCACTAACATTTTAGTAAAAAATCTTTATACCCTCTAATTAAAGCACAGTCCCTGGTAGATAATAGATAAATTACAAATGCTCACTTAAGTGAAATCAAGGGGTTTAAAATAGCCCCTTGGGGAGATATTTTTAAAAACTTAAAAAGCAATTTTAAATGGAAAGCAGATGCATAAAAAGAATAGCCTAACCAAATATTGCATTTGCTTTTTAAAAATATATTTAATTTTTAATTTATGAAATAAAACAAGTATTTCCATAACATAATATAATCAAAAAAGATGATTGTACATGAAACTGGAAATCTATTACGTACAACTTTCTATTCCTTTTAAATACATAATAAAGCTATCAGGCAAATTTCTTTATTTTTCCTTTTTTTTCTTCCCTCCCCCATTACTCCACCTAGAGATGCCTACCATTAGACACAAATATGTACATATATGGAAAATCATTCTATCCCTCTTCAATTTATCAGTTCTTTCTCTGGATACAGATAACATCTTCCTTCATATGTCCTTTGTAGTTAATTTGAGTATTTATAATAATCAAAATTACTTATTTACTCAATGATGGAAGTTCTACATAATTCAGAAAATAAATTTATTTCTTCCAGTTAGAGCTGAATTATGTGACAAAAGATGTTAAAAATGTCTTTCTTACTATCAATATCTCAAAAACAAACTTTTATTTTATAATTGTACCTCATGGTGACACAAAGGAAGCAAAGATTATCAAGGCAAGAATTCCAGACACCATCTCATATGGTTCAATCCCCTGTGAAGAAAATGCAAGGGGCAAAGGAAAAGTACTAAAAAGGAAAATTTCACTGTTAATAAAGATAAAAACATGCCTCAACTTAGTTAGCACTTCCATAGGACACACTCTGTGATGAGGAGCCAGAAGCATATGATGGCGACATTGTTTCTGTCAGAATCTAATACATTTGAATTTAGAGGCAAATAAAGGATTGTAATAAACACATTTCCAAATATTACCTTAAATTACTTGCATTTAAGTGTGGCTAAGGTACTTTCAAAGTTAGAGGTATTGAAATGTTTATAGTCATTGTGACAGCCTGGCTGGTGCACTAGGTGAAAAGTCTGTTTTGCAGTCAGGAAGGCCTGAATATAAGTCTTGTCAATAGCACATGTGCTGTATGTCTGTAGGCAAGGCATCTAACCTTTCAGGGTCCAGGACAAAACTCTCGGGGTAGAAATTTCAAAGGCCTTTTTGATCTTCATTGGTGGACTGAGTTTTCATAACCTTGTTCCCTACAATGATGAATGTGGGGGTGAGTGGTGTAGGAGCTTTCTCTCTTGAACAAGATTTTTTTGCATAACATATACTAGTATATGAAATATTGGCACTTTTTGCAACCAAATTATGGAGATTACATTCAACAGCACAAAAGGGTGGTGGAGGAAGGAAAAGGAGATAAGGAATAAATATGTAAAAAACAACTCAGAATCAGTTCTACACTTTGTCTCTTTTCTTCTCCCTTTATCATTCTTTCACCTAATTCTTAATGACCATCTCCCCAAAGAAAAATACAACTGACTGAGGCTTTTACCTAAGTATTTAACTGATTAAAGTAGTTGACCTAGCAGTTGACCTAGCCTGTAGTATATTTGAATGCTCAAGAAGAGGCTTATTAACCCAAATGAAACAAAAATTATTTGAATGTGTAATAGACACATTTTTGAGTTGCAAGTCTAGCCAAATCAAGATTTAAGGGGATCTCAATAACCTGGAATTACTAAGATAAAATAATCAGATAAAATTTAATGAATAAATCTTAAGGTTTACATTTAGGTTTAAAAGAATCAGTTGTTCTAGTAGAGGGGAAGACTTGGTTTGTGAAAAAGAACTGGTGGTATTTCCTAGTGACATAATAATAGAGCCAACTGTGCAATCTGGCTTCTAAATCCGAAGTAATCTTGGGCAATTGGGTTATTTACTATTGTAAAAAGAACATCCAAACTGTAGGAAGTAATAGTCTCATTGTAATCAGTGTTGATCATGACACATCTGGAGCACCATGCTCAATTCTGGGGGCTACATTTCAAGAGAGGTTTTGACAAATTATATTATGTCCAGAGGAGGTCAGTCAGGATAATGTGGAGGATAGGAAATCATAACATATGAGAAATGATTGAAGAAAGTAAAGTTACTTAATTTGAATAAAAAAATACTAAGAGAGACATGCTACCTGTTTTCAAATACATGAGGGGATATCCTATACAAGAGGGAATGTGCATTCTGTTTTTCTCCAAACAATGAAACTTGAAATCAATCAGTTGAAGTCACAGGCAACAAGACTTGGAATTGATACGAGAAATAACTTTTAAAGTAAAGTATATGAACACCGACTCCTTAATCAGTGAGCCTAATATTCAAGTAGTTACTAAAAAGTGGTCTATATAAGTGCCTCTTCTAGCTCCAGGCAGTTGTTTGCTGGTCTGTCTCACAGATTTAAGACATCC
Source organism: Potorous gilbertii (assembly GCA_028658325.1). Classification (NCBI taxonomy): domain Eukaryota; kingdom Metazoa; phylum Chordata; class Mammalia; order Diprotodontia; family Potoroidae; genus Potorous; species Potorous gilbertii. The sequence goes on from CM053771.1 coordinate 325,640,001, forward strand.
ATATATTTGCAGTCCTGAACAAAAGTGAGTTAATGTTAACTTGTGCAGTGTACATGCTGGGCTTTTGAGGCTAGAAACTGACTGGATTCACTCCATAGACTTTGCCTCTTCCTTGACAAATGCCTTCACATCTTGGATTAAAATAGCCACGACTCATGCTTGAAGGTTTACAGAATTTATTACAAATATTGTTTCATTTTACCCTAATAAAAACCTTGAGGGAAATGTATCAGTGTTTCCCCTACTTTAAAAATGACAAAACACATAGTTAAGTAAGCGTCTGATGTCAGATTTGAATTTAGGTCCTCTTGACTTCAGGCCTGCTACTGTATCCTCTCCCTGATCTTGCTGCCTAGCAACCTCTGCTCCGAGGTCTCTGCTTCCTGTTTGGTAACTCCCTTGATCGGACCACAATTTCGAGAAAGGTCCTAGCCATGTATCTTCTCATTCATCACTTGATTCATTCCTTCTTATCAGTCTACTTGCCTTATGGGGGTACCCTTTTTCCCCTTTCTATATTAGTCTTCTGCAATTTAAATTTAATCTTTTTGAAGGAAGAGATTAACTTGCTTCCTTCCATTTATATCCCCAGCTTTCAGTAATAACTATATATCTAATATATATCTGAGATGATATTATTTTTTCCTTTTCAAAAGCCTTCTTGGGAGCTTCTGCAACATGATCATATTATTACATGAAGAACAAAGGAACTGAAGAATATTGTTTTGCTATTGATGTGACCTGGGTGAGCAGGGTGCTGGGCATGGAACTCTGGAAGTGTGTAGCAATCTGCAGAGTTTCCAGTGAAGAATTTGTGGAAAACCAGAGGATTTGAGGTGGAGGTGGAGGGGAGGGCTCAAAGATCAATATTGGCAATTTCATTTGAGAAGTATTCTTTGATGAACATTGGGTATTAGATACTATCAGTGAGGTAAATGGGAATGCCAAGCCACGTACATGAGAACCATCTTGGTTCATCATTCAAATCTGGAGAAAGTCCAGATGTTCTTTGCTGACGATGTCTTTATCCATCTGGACTAGATGCCCATTGGTAAGCTGCAGTTATGGATTTTGACAAAGACATTACAATGGTTATGTATGAAAGACCCACTGAAATTGACCTTAAAATGTCTCTCCTATGCCTCTCGGGCAGTTCCCCAAAGGATAACCCCTTCCCCTGCCTCAGTTTGGGATCTTCGGGATTATATCAGACTGAGACCTTCATATGTTGGCTGAGAGAGCTAAATGTTAATCAGCTCCAAGGGACAAAGTTGCCCAGGGTTCCCCTGGAAAACTGTCAACCAGTAAAGAGTAAGGACTCCAGAATAGATAACCAGCACTTTCAATTTCCTATTGTTTCCACTTAATAGTATTTTATTTTTTCCAATTACATGTAAAGATAGTTTTCAACATTTGCTTCTATGAGATTTTGAGTTCCCATTGTTTTTTCTCCCTCTTCTCCCTACTTCTCAAGACAGTATGCAATTTGATATAGGTTATGCATGTGCAATCATGTTAACCATATTTCCACATTAGTCACATTGTGAAGGAAGAATCAGATCAAAAGGGAAAAACCATGAGAAAAAGAAGAGAAAATAATATACTTCAATCTGAATTCAGATTCCATAGTTATTTCTCTGCATGTGAATAGTATTTTCCTTCATGAGTCTTTTGGAATTGTCTTTAAAAGTTGTATTGCTGAGAAGAGCTAAGTCTATCAAAGTTGGTCATCACACAGTGTTGTTACTGTGTACAATGTTCCCTTGGTTCTGGCATAAACATAATTTATGCTAGAGGAAAGAAAAGGAATGATAGTTGTGAAGGTGATGATGGTGGAACCTTTGTTATACAGGATCCTAAAGAAAAGCATCCCAAATTGTATGTGGCTGGTCTAGCGTCCAAAGGACCCAAATGTAGTACTTAAGAGAGGTAGACTTGAATGAAGAATTGAATTTTCTGGATTGAGAAGACCATGCAAGAAATTGGGATCTTTGATCAGGATTAATCCATTCTTATATCACCTCCTCTCTTTGGATTGAAAATGATGAGGCTGCTGTTTTACACCCCTGCGAAAATACGCAATATTTTATTGTGACTATGAGGAGTGAAGGTGGGAGAGATTGAAATGCTTGTGGTGGGGAGTGGAGAATGATATTTTCTCTGATATTGATAGTGAAAGTGGCAGATGAAGACACTCTGTACACTTCTCTTTCTTCCCTACCCTCCTTCAGTGTTACATGTACTGAATCATTCTTGTGTTTTCCCACAAGAAAATAATTTAATGATTTTATGTAGTGGGTTCTATGAACTCAGCTATACTGGAAGACCTCAAGTGTCATAGGAAACAGTCCAAAAAATGCAAATTACCTCAATGTCTCTCTGTGCATGTTCCAAATGCTCCAAGTACACACCATATCATCAGCATTTCCTGTAGATCTCTGCTCTCCAAGACGTAGTCTGTGGACAATACAAGCAAGATGTCTGACTTAGAACCCAGTGCTTTCCTTGGCTTCTTAAAATTCAAAATTCAATAAAGAGTGACTACATCCCACCCTACCAAAAAGCTTCGTTATCCTTCCAGTTGCTCAGTTTCATAACCTGTGTATCTTCCTCTTCTCTTGTTGTGCCTTACCCTACACATTCAATCAATTTCAAATCTTACCATTTCTACCTCTTAAAGATCTCTCTTTAACCATCCCTCTTTTTCTCCTCACATTCATCACTTTATTTTAGACCCTCATTACCTTGCACAAAGTTTAGTGTAAGAGCCTCCTAAATGATTTCTCTTCCCCCTCCACATCTTCCTATTTCCCACATACCTGCCAAAGTGATTTTCTTTAAGCCCAGATCTCACAATGCCATTCCTCCAGTGTTTCCCTATTGCCTCCATAATAAAATATAAACTTCTCCATTTAATCTTTAAAGCCATTCACAACCTGGCATCAATTTATTTTTCCATCTTCATTTTGCAGGCATATCTCAAAGATATTGTAGATTCGGGTTCAGACCATCACAATAAAGTGAATTTTGCAATAAAGTTAATCTCACAATTTTTTTTTGTTTTTCTAGTACATATAAAACTCCAATAGTATCACATCTAAATGCTTTATTACTAAAAAATGCTGGCCATCACCTGGGCCTTTGGCAAGTCACAACCTTTTGCTTGTGGAGGGTCTTGTCTTATGGTTGATGGCTGTTGACTGACCAAGATGGTGACTGCCAAAATTAGGATGACTGTGTCAATTTCTTAAAATAAAACAACAATGAAGTTTGCCACATCTATTGACTTCCCTTCACATGGGCACTTAGAGACCCTTTTAGAGCTATTAACTGACCTAATTTCAATATTGTTGTTTCTCAGGGAATAGGAAGCTCTGAGGAAAGGGGAGGAAGATGGAGAGTGGTCAGAACACAAACAAAATGTATCAATCAAATTAAGTTCCTCCATTAAGCACAGTCCATAGCACCCTAAAACAATTGCAACAGTAACATCAGAAATCACTGATCACAGATCACTGTAAAAGATATAAAAATAACAAAAACATTTGAAATAATGTGATAATTACCAAAATGTGACAGAGACATGATGTGAACACACGCTGTTGGAAAAATGATGCTGATAGACTTGCCTGATGTTGGGCTACCACCAACCTTCAATTTACTAAAAACAGACAAATGCACAATATCTACAATGTGTGGTAAAGTGATATATACCTATATGTTATATCCCTTCCCATACTCTGTAATCCAGCTAAGCTGGCCTTCCTTCAATTCCTTACACACTGCATTTCATCCTCCATTTTCATTCCAGGCACGAACTCCCTTCACTTCATAGAATCCATGTCTCCTTTCAAGATGCATCTCAAGCACCACATTCTAGATTAACCCTTTATTGATTCCCACTTCAAACTTCTAGTGCCCTTACTCCCTTGCTTAACTTGCTTTTATTTGTATCCAGTCTTTTTAAATGAAAGTTCCTTACAAGAATAGATTTTTTCATTCTCTATATTTGTATACCAAGCACCTAGCACAGTGCCTGACAAATAATGGGTGCTTAATAAATGACTGTTGATTCATTGATTGGTTAAGGAAAAAGCAGTGGCTCAGAAAAGGGATATAGCTGGAAGTACAGATTCAACAACGCCATTTCCTTTAGGGTATTCTTGGAATCACATATTTAGAGCTGGATGAGAGCATAGAGGTCTTATAGATCCTCATTTTATTCATAAGAATACGGGAGCTCAACTGATTTCAGTGACTTATCCAAGGAGGGAGAACATGGAATTAAAACCAGGTCCTCTGACTGTATCTAGCTTTCTGTCCTCTGTGCCTAACTCATCTTGATGAAAACCTCAAGTCACCTGACTTTAGGAGTGCATAAGTACAAGATATCTATCTGGAGGGGGATAAATGCACAAACATACATATAAGTGAAAAATATTTGGGATTTTGTGGACCACAAAGTCATCACCATACTCCAACTTCAGGGTGTTGTAGAGACTCACCTCTTTCCTAGAACACGTCTTACCAAACCAGGTCAGGCACCCATGGAGGCTATGAACAATTCCAAAGAGTTTAAGATCCATGACTGGAATGTACTTCTTTCTTACCCCCACCCCACATAGACTCCCTCTTACTTTAAATGACAGCTTAAGTACCATGTCCTGTGTGAAGTCTTTCTGACCTTCCAGTTTCTAGGGCAGTCCAAGTCAAGCTAACTTTTATAAAAAAAAAAAAAAAAAGTTTGAAATTCAAGCTCAAGCTGACTATGGGCATATTCTTTTGTAGAATAACTTCAGAGTTAACTTTGGCAATAAGTGTTAATTAATGTTTTTGTGTCTCTTGGATTTCCAGTTGCTACCTGGCACATAGTAGGTGTTTAATGAACATTTCCTGATTTAACTTGTTATTTTGTCTTTTTTCTTTGTGATTCTAGAGAGTTTTAAGTGGATATATGCAACGATCAAATTTGTCTTATGTGCAATGCCAATGCGGTGATCAAACTATGTCATTTTTACAAAACACTAGAATACTAGAGATCAGTTTTACACAATATACAAAGAGGGGGTATGTTGAAAACTTAAGACTTAAAAATTCATTAACACCTTTGGATCATCTCTGTGTGTACAGAGACACACATATACATACACATGCATATATATATATATATGTATACACATACATATACATACATATGTACACACATACATTGCCAGTTCTTGGTTAGAGTAAGTGAACCTTTAGGCAGGCCTTTTCCTCTCCTTGCAAGGTTTTGCCCTTTCCACAGCTCTGCTGGGTGGTTGGAATGACCTGGACTGGAAGATCCTTGGCATGGTGCTGCTCTGGAACTACTGAGGTCAATTCCAGAGCCCAGGTCCTATGGGGTCTCACCCAAATCCTCATAGAGGAGTTTTGTAAAATGAATCCTGTCTATATACACTAATTAAAATCCTGATGAGCAGGGACATGTGTGTGTACACATGCATGTACATAAATATATGCACATGTATGTTCTGTGTATATGTATATACACAATATATACTCACCCACGCATGTATGTACATGTGTATATGCACAGAATTGAGCTGTGTGCATATACACACATGTGCATGTGTATGCATATGTACATAGTCACATGCAGTTGTATTGTTTACATATGTGTGCACGTGTGATGTATGCATTGCGTTATGTGTACATGCATGTGCACATATACTCACATACTTATACATGCTCACATGCATGTGTATGTGTATACAGAGAGAGAGAGAGTTCTTACTTTATGTAAGTGGATCTTTCTGCAGATCTCTACTTAAAACAATCTTCACATAATGCTAATTTGCCCAGAGAATTGAATAAAAGAAGAAGGGAGGCAGAGAGGGGTCATGTCCATGGAAGGAGAGCCCAGCACACAGTGCAGCAACATATGGGGGCCAGGAACACAGAAGGTAGAGCAGAAGGAGAAACATGACGGGTGGCAGATATGCTGAGGTTGGACACAAACAGGAGAGGACTGCCTACATGAAGGGGCAGGGAAGACATGTGATATCCAGTGGAAGGACAGAAGATAAATATATGGGGGCCAGACTTAGGGGCTAGTGGGCAGAGTGGGGTAAAGGTTTCCTTTCTTGGGGGTCTCAAACTGAATTCTAGATAACAAGAGTGGTGTCTCCCTGCATGAATTATTCTTCTTTCATTTGGAGGGATTTTCTTTAAGAGTTTTTTGTTTTTCCTCTTTTGGTGGTGAGGTGGAAGGCTATAGAGTGCCATGGAGTGCAAACAGAGAAAGAGAGGGAGAAAATACAGTACTCCACAGTAAAATTAACGTAGGTATTTTTTGTAAATGTGAAGATGAATTTGCATGATATGAACTTATATAAAGTGAGAACTATCTATAGATATAAATTGATATTGTGTATACCTATTTATATTATGTATGTATTTATACTATGTCTATGTATAATATATATAAATATATTATATTACTTTAATATGTTGCAAAGAGCTTGACTTATAGTAAGTGCTACATAAATGTTAATTATTGCTATAACTACTACTGTATTGTGTATTTATTAAATTTTTACTTCCTTTATATATGTTATTGAATTTATTTGTTGTCTTGCTCTTTAGAATGGAAGATCAATGCAAATAAGCATTATTTCATACTTTATAATGATATTCCCAAAGAATAGCCCAATGCCTGGCACAGAATAGGTACTTAAGAAATACTTATTGGTTGATTGATTGAATCAGAAATGGAAAGATGGGTCACATCCTACTCTCTTGGTGATAGCTAATCCTTAGCTACCTCCAAAATAACTATACCTCCCCTACTGCCTATTATGGTTCAATACTCCCCACTCCATTCCACCTTCACAACCACTGATGGCTTGTGAATGCAACTTAACCCAAGCATCTACCCAAGCATATTCCAAATTTACCCATTTCTACCAAGGGCACAACTATCTTTCCCGTTTCCTAGGGTCTCAACCTCTTCATTTTCATTTGACTTCAACTGATAATGCTCTCATAAATGCACTAACGATGTTGTCATCCATCTTGAGGACTTTGCAGCATTTGATATCACTATTAACCTCATAAATATTTGTTTTCTTTTCTCTGGGTTGATGAAAATGCTGCAAGAATGTCATCTATAAAAGTTCTTATATATACATGATTAAGATCTTGGAAATAATTTTTCTAATTTGTTTGTAAATCTTCTTTTTCCAAATGAAGAGTTTTGGAAACATTTGTGAAAACTTAAAAATGTAATTTTTTTCAATTAACTTGCAAGAATAACGACAGTAGACAGGTTGTAAATTTACTAGTTGGATTTCAACAAAAATCTTTACATAATGGTAACTAGAATTATAAAATGAGTATAATGCTTTTACTAGTTCAGACAATGCTGCACTTCTTTGATTTGTATCTATGTATCTTTATGAGGTATCATTTTTAGCTATAAAAACAATTACAACCAAGTATGAAAATATACTGAGTTTAGAACTAGACTTCTAAATTGCTATGTCACAAATTACTAAATGGGACTTTCTTTTGAATTTGTTTATTCTTAATTAAAACAGAAGAAAATGGGCATTTCCATGTCTGCCACAAAAAGCAAAAGAAGTTCATATATAAAACCACTAATCTCCTTATCACTCCACTTCTTTTTTTAAAAATATATATTAAAAATATATTAAATTCTACATGTTACTTTCAAGTTCTCCTACTTTATCTGTATTTTCTCCCTTATGTTCACTTCTGTGCATTTTAAAATTCTTTTAGTATTCTTCTTTTGTTGGAATTTTGCTAACGTTCTTCTTCCCTTAGGAAAAGGGAAGAGGAAGAAAATTCCTTGTGGCAAATATATTCCAGTAAAATGAATCCACACAGTAATCATGTCTTATGTGTATGTATGTATATATATATATATATATATATATATATATATATATATATATTTATATGTGTATATATGTACACACATACATATACATACACACATGCATACATGTATATATACACACATGTGTGTGTGTGTATATATGTATGTATGTATGTATATGCATATAGTTCCTTCTGCTCCTTGAGTCCATCACCTTTCTGTGAGGAATTGGGCCGCATGATGTAGCATCACATCTTTTGGAGGCATGTTGGGTCATTGGTTTGATCAGGGATCTTACATTTTTCAGAATTGTATTTCTTTCCAAATGTTGTTCACTTTGAATAAATCACTCTTCTTCTTCTGATTGCTTTGTTATTCATTACTTACTAGTTCGCAATATTTTCTGAAATCACCTTTCATAATTTTAAAGCACAATGTTATTTTATAACTTTCATATACTACCGTTTATTCAGCTCAGAACTCCTGCTGGTACTTGATTATAATTATTTAATTTTCTTTCCATGTGTTCCCCCTTTAGGATCAATAATTTTGTTCTGTTTGCCATTATTCCTCACACCATATTGTCATCACTTTTAAATCTCCTCCCCACAGCTATTTATCTCCCTGTTGGGGGCAGCTGGGTGGTGCAGTGGATAGAGCACCAGGAGTCAGGAGGACCTGAGTTCAAATCTCACCTCAGACACTTGACAGTCACTAGCCATGTGATTTTGGGCAAGTCACTTAACCCCAATTGCCTCATCCTGGGTCATCTTCAGTCATCCTGATGAATATCAGGTCACTGGATTCAGATGGCTCTGGAGGAGAAGTGAGGCTGGTGACCCGCACAGCCCTCCCTCACTCAAAGTCAAGTGCAAGTCATGTCATTATTTCTTTGATGGCATGGTCTTCTTCGGCAATGAAGGACGAACACATACATACCTTTTCATGCTCTCTTGATTCTTGTATCTGAAAGTCAAATTTTCTATTGATCTATAGTCTTTTCATCAAGAATGCTTGAAAGTTCTTGATTTCCTTGAAATTCCATTTTTTCCTCTGGAATATGATACTCTGTTTTTCTAGGTAGGTGATTCTTGGTTTTAATCCTAGATCCTCTGACCTCTGGAATATCACATTCCAAGCTCTTCAAGCCCTTAATGTAGAAACTTCTAGATCTTCTGTTAACCTGATTGTTTTCCACAATACTTGAATTGTTTCTGACAGCTTGCAATATTTTCTCCTTAATCTGAGAACTCTGGAATTTAGCTCAAATATTTCCAGGAGTTTTCTTTTGGAATCTAAGAAGGTTACCAGTGGATTCTTTCCATTTCTATTTTACTCTCTGATTCTAGAATATAAGGGGAGCTTTCCTTGATAATTTCTTGAAACATGATATCTAGACTCTTTGTTTTTTTGATCATGGCTTTCAGGTAGTCCCAAAATTTTTAAATTATCTCTGGATTTATTTTCTAGGTCTGTAGTTCTTCCAATGGGATATTTCACATTGTCTTCTATCTTTTCATTCTTTTGCTTCTATTTTATAATTTCTTGATTTCTCACAAAGTCATTAGCTTCCATTTGCTTCACTGTAAATTTGAAGGAATTATTTTCTTCAATGAGCTTTTGAAACTCCTTTTCCATTTGGCCAATTCTGCTTTTTTAGGCATTCTTCTCCTCATTGGCTTTTGGGACTTGTTTTGTCATTTGGGTTAGTCTATTTTTTAAAGGTGTTATTTTCTTCAGTATTTTGGGGAAATCTGCTTTAGCAAACTGTTAACTTGTTTTCCATGATTTTCTTGCATTACCCTCATTTCTCTTCCCATTTTTTCCTGTTCTTCTCTTGCTTGAGAGAAAGCAAGTCATAGACTGTTGGAGGAATGTTTTGTATTAGGTCTTCATATTGTACAACTTTAGTAAATAACTCGTCCTAAAATTTTTTCTCAATTGATAATCTTGGGAGTGGGTAAAGCATGCAGTGGAGGCTTGAGTTAGCAGCATTTGAGAAAGCCACCCTTATTTTGCCTCTAGGGTATCCCTAGAACCTTAAGAAGAAAGATATAGATAGTCTAGCTTTAGAAACTCAATGTTGGTAAGAATGAGAATAGGAATATAGTTAGAATTGGAATATAGATACTCAGAACTTACATGGGCTACTCTAGACACTTCTTGTGTTATACCTAATTATCTACCCATTTTCCAACATATACAAATTACTGTCTAAGAATTCATGGATTGCAAGTCTTTTAGTCTTCACTTTTGCCCCTATTCTTCCTACTATTTCTTCCTTCATTCTTTTTGTTTCCTTTTAATATTCTTACCTGTCATAATTTCCTTATTTTCATTATTATATTTATTATTAAGAACTGAAGGGAGCAGAGCCAAGACAGTGGACTGAAAGCAGAGACCTTCTAGAGCTCTTCCCCCAAACCAATTAAGACTTCTTCTCCATCAATCAATCAAACAATAAACATATGTTAAGTGCCCATTATGCCAGGTTGTATGCTAAGTACTGGGGTTACAAAAAGAGATGGATGGTAGTCCCTGCCCTCAATACACTTATAATCTATTAGGGAAGACAAAATACACACAAATACATCCAAAGTAAGCTATATACAGGATAATAGGAAGTAACAGAGAGAAGGCACTAGAATTAAGAGGGGTTGGAGAAGGCTTTCAGTAAAGGGTGGAATTTTCCTTGGGATTTAAAGGAAGCGAGGGAGATTTCCATGGTTTTGTCTAAGTTATCCCTTCTGCCTGGCATCCCCTTCTTTGTTACCTCTGTCTCTTAAAGTACTTACTTACCTTCAAGAGTTAGAGTATGTGATATCTCTTACACATAACTTTCTCTGATCTCCCAGATGCTAATCCCCACCAAATTACTTTGTACTTATTTTCTCTATATTTTGTATTTATAGATATGCTATCTCTCCCTATAAAATGTAAACTGTTTGAGAACAGAGACCATTTATTTTTGGTTTTGTACCTATAGCACCTAGCACAGTGCCTAGGGCATAGTAGTTGCTTAATAAATTATTGTTTAATGACTGATTGTAATTTTTTTGCAGTTTCCTGAAACAATGTGTTTCTATTCAAGTTCAAGGACATCAGTTTAAGTCTCTTCATGTAAAATGTAATACTGATAGAAAATTTTGGAAAACTGACCTTTTATTGCATTATTGATATTTCATCTTACTCTGTATGTCACATTGAAACAGTAAGTTAAGTTCCTGTATGAGTAACATATATGCTTAGTTTCTTAGTAATAGTGGAGGAAACCAATTTACAAAAAAAAAGGTAGGGCAGTAGGATAGCCCAGGATTGTGTGATTGTCTCTGTGTGTGTGTGTATACACATCATGTCTGAAGTATTAAGAGTTTCTAGTAGAAAAACATACCTTTGAGACAAAGTAGGTGATTTCTTATTTGATATATAACTACAAGAGCATCACTAAAACATTATTAATAATAACTCACATTTATGTTTTACTAGCCTGTCATAATATCTGAAATTCCCATTTAAAAATTCATTCCTTTGGGTTAGAACATCATTATCTTCAGCAATGCTTTTTTAAAATATAGATATCTTGCCTCTTAGAGGGATGAAAAACACTTAGACTTTACATAGCATTTTTAGGTTTGTAAACATTGTCCTGACAACAACACAAAGAAGAGATAGCAGATACTGTCCTTTTCATATCATAGATGAAGAAACTGAGGTTGAGAGTTTAAGTGACTTGTTCACATAGCTGGTAAGTGACTGAGACAGGATTCAAACTCGGGCCTTCCTGAATCTAAGTCCAATGTTTTAATATGGACATTATGTTATATTATTAACATTTTAGCTGCTTTTAAAATACTTAGCCATCAGCACCTTTAAGTAAGTTAGTTTGTAAAGTAACTTTTATGTGGGAGAAAAAAGATGACATAAGTCTGAAATATGGGGTGCTTCTGAGTAGACCCAACCCGGGTAGGGTGCCATAATTGTGAGCAGCTAAGCCTAGAAAAAACAAGAACACCTATCACATCCATGCTACAGAGACTTTGTGAATCTCCCTTGAAGGATATTCTAAAACCTAAATGGGGCCATAATCTCGTGGATTTAGGTGCTACTATGATATAAATTGCAAGTCATCCATGCTGTCCCATTTTGTCAAACTCCTGTCCATGACCTTGCCTAAGTTCCTCAAAGGGATTCTACTCAGTCTGCTGGAGCTCTTAGAGCACTTGCTTCTTGAAATGATGAGTACATAGGAAACAAACAAGCAAAACAACCAGATTGCCTGGTGCTTGTCTTTGAATTTTCCTCATGACCAGACGTTTTTTCCCCTTGTGTTTCTGTGACGCCATCCTGTACTCCAGTTCTTATTCATATTGTAGCTCCTTCCTTCTGATGGGATACCACCTTCTCATACTCACATTCTGCCACTGTATTGCCCTGACCAATGTTCATTTTCAGTTCTTTGAAGACTGTGGCATCCCAAGACTAAAGATCATACACCAATAGATGTGTTTTTTAACCATGCAAGCTTTCTCTACCAATACAGATTGACACTTCAGTTAACATACAGAGTTATCTGGGGTAATGAATGACTTGCCCAAGGTCACACAGTCAATGTGTGTCACAGGGTAGATCAGAACCAAAGTCTCCCTGACTCTCTACTATACCATGCTGTCTGTCACTGGTCAAGCATTTAAGACACTCATCTTAAGTAACTACTATGTTCCAGTTATTATGCTAAATAGGGATACAAAGAAAGGCAAAAAAAATTGCTATTTCTAAAGAACTCATAGTCTAATGCTGGTAGTGGGGGCAGGGAGCAGCAACATGCAAGCCATCTTGTACAAATAAGATGTACACATGATAATTCTGAAATAATTAAAAAGGGAAGACACTCGAATTAAGGGGATTCAGGAGAGGCTTTCTGTAGGACATCAGATTTTAAATGAGACTTGAAGGAAGGCAAGGAAGCCAGGAGGCAAGAATGTGAAGGGAGGGCATTCCAGGAAGTGTTGGGCACAGCTTGTGAATGTGCCTGAAGTCAGGAGATAAGAGTGTCTTATTCAAGGAACAATGCAGAGACCATTGTCACTAGATCACAGAGTAAATACTAAGGTATAATAAGACAGGAAAGTTGGGGAAGAGCAGGTTATAAGTAAATAATGGCATTAAAATATGGACCTTTGTTTCAGGGAAAAATCTGGGGTCACTAAAAATACTCGGTAATTTCATACTGTTGGCCTCCTCTTGTTTGATTCTGGTCTGAAATATTTGTCGTTTTGTATCATTTGAGTTGTATATAGAGATTTTTCAACTCCATTTAATAATTTGGACACTAGACATACTAAATCCATTGATTTCTCCTTTAGTATGAATAGAGCACACTTTTTTTGAGAGGTTATGAATTATGGCTAGGAAGCCCTAAGGTGTTACTGGGCTTGAGACAATGAACATATCATCAGCAAACTGGAATATCTGGTAGAAGTCACCTTCTATTGAGACTTTCTCTTCAAATTAGATTCTATACTAGATCTCCTCCGTGACAATGCTAAGTACCTTTGGGAGAAAGACAAAAGGGATGTTATTAGGCATTTATTAAGTGCTTACTATATGCCAGGCACTGTGCTAAGCACTTTATAAATAATATCTGATTTGGCAACAGACAGCTCCCCATTTTATGACTGACTTGATATTAATGGACAGAGGTCATTGAAAATGATTATTTCTATTTTAATATATGCACAAGAGAAAACTTTTTTTGAAGAATAGTTAATGTACTTTGCTCTACTCAATCCAGTGATTTTATAAATGTCAAACAATAAGCACAGATAGTGTATCCCTATAGTTTTCATCATTTTTATTATTCTGAAAATGCATCATAGATTTAAGAGCTAGAAAGGAGTTTAAAAGCTGATTCCATTCCTTTCCTTTTTAACCAGTGAGGAAACTGAGGTGCAAAAAGATTGTGACATGCTCAGGGTCACACAACCAGTAAATTGCTAAGGCAGGATTCTAACCTAGTTCTTCCTGATTCCATGTCCACTTAACTTGGGGTTTTACTGGCTAGATTTCTCTCTCTCTCTCTTTCTCTCTCTCTCCCCTGTCTCTTTCTCTATCTCTCTCTCTCTTTTTTTTCTTGCTCACAGCTAAGCTCACAGCTTAGACCACAATAGGTCTCTGCCAAAGCTCCACGTAAAGACCGTATTTTGGAGCCTGCTGGTTTAGAGTGAAAGTCAATGGTTTCTCCTTGAAACAACAACCCTGAGGCTCTTCCCCTCCCAGCTTGATTGTTTTTTCCTTTTTCTAATAAAAGGGGTCATCCCTTGACTCCCTTCTTAAAGAGGCTTATTCACTAAATAGGCATTACCTCACTCTAAGAGAGTACTTGAAAAGGCCTTAGCCTAAAAGGGCCAGGGTGTTCCAATAGCACTCTGGGTCATCTCCAGTCATGCCAATGTCTGGTATCCAGATGGTTCTGGAGAAGAAAGTGAGCTGGTGACCTCACATAGCCTTCACTCACTCAAATCAAAGTCAACTGCAAGTCACATCATGATTTCCCTGATGGCATGGTCCCCTTCAAAAACGAAGAAAACGTAACAAAAAAATTTTGCTTTATCACAGCAGGGAGGGTCTGTTGAAGGGGAGGTGAAGAGGCAGTGTTTTATATGACGAAAGCAATATGAACTTTATTTAAGAGGGGATTTTTGAAAACTTGTAGAGGAGCTCAGTTCTCCCATATATTCTCTAAAAATCATGGGCAGATCCTTTATATATTCTAACAAGGGCAACAGATTGAATAATGACCAAAAAATCCAAAGAGAAATATCAGCAAACTCCTCTACTCTCCCAGTATTGCAATAGAAAGGCAGTCAGAAGATGTAGATGCCAGAAGAGGGATTCCTTCAAAGAAGTCTGCACAAGATCAAATAAACAAGTCGGAATCTCACAGCACTACACCCTGTCTAGAAACCTAATGAGGTGCTGTGCGATCCTCTGACTCTAGCTCCTCGATATTTAAATGGTTTCTTTCGGGCTACCTGCAGTATTTTCTCCTGCACTTCATTTTTCTAGAATTTGGCAACAATACACCTTGGTGTTTTTACTTTGGGATCCCTTTCAGGAGGTGAATGTTGGATTCTTTCAATGACTAATTTGCCCTCTGGATCTAGGGCTTTTGGGCAGTTTTCTTTGATGATTTCTTGCAAGATATTGTCCAGGCTCTTTTTTATCATGGCTTTCTGTTAGACCAATAATTCTTAAATTTTCTCTCCTGGATCTATTTTCCAGGTCAATTGTTTTTCCAATGAGATATTTTACATTTTTTTCTATTTTTTCATTCTTTAGATTCTGTTTAACTGATTCTTGATGTCTCATAAAGTGATTAGTTTCTACTTGCCAAAATCTAATTTTTATCAAATTTTTTTCTTCAGTTAACTTTTGCACCTCTTTTTCCATTTGCTCAATTATTCCTCTAAGGAGTTATTTTCTCCAGTTAGTTTCTGTACTTCCTTTTTCATTAGTCCAATTTTCCTTTTAAATTCTTCCATGATTTCTTTTTTTCATATTTTTAAAATAATTGGCCAGTTTTTCTTCTACTTCCCTAATTTTGCTTTTAAAAGTCTTCTTGAGCTCTTCCAAGAATGCTCTTTGGGCTTGAGACCAATTCATATTCCCTTCTTAAGTTTCAGATGGGCGTATAGTCTCAATGCTGACCTCTTTGATATAGGGGTTTTGGTCCTTGTCCCCAAAGAAAGAATCTATGGTCTTATCTTTTCTGGTTTGCGTCTTGCTTGTGATGATCGTACTTTTTCTGGCTTTTAAAGTGGATCTCTGCTTCTGGGGCACAGGGGGCTCTGTCCCACCATTCTTGTGCTTAGAACTTGGGGCTTTATGTATTATGGCCTCTAGTCCTTTCAACTAGAAGCTAGAAGGCTGTAGTTTACCTGGTGCTAAGCTGACTGATGTGCCAAAGCAGAGGCCTGATGAAGCCTTTCTGAGTTTTCCAGCAGTTACCTTAAAGCTATTTGTGTTAAGTGTTGGGGAGGGCTGGTTTGACCACAGGAAGCCTCCTCTCCTAAGCACAGGTGGGTTCAGTGATTGGTGAAACCATTTTGCACTAGTGTCTTCTCTATTCTCCTGGCTGTGCTGAGGCACATCTGGGATCCTGGTGTTGATGATTGCAAATTCCTACCCCAGGGGCTCAATATCTCCTCCCACTTAGTTGAGGTGGGGTTGTCCAGGGCAGTTCCAGTCCTGCACTAGTCCCCTTCAGTCACAGCAAGAGGGACCCTCCCCTTTGCAATTTTCCTTGCTTCACAGGCTAAGACACTAGTTAACCCTTTGGCTGATCCCATTGTTTCAGGATTTTCCCTGGGAAAATATTCTCTGGGTTTTTCAAAATCAACAAGGGGAGTGTTAGAGGATTCCTATCACTCTGCCATCTTGGCAACCGGAAGTTCAAGTAGGTGGCTGATAGTCTTGAGACCTGATAGTCTCAAGAGTGGTTGCTGTCTTGGGGAGGGAAGAGGTAGGTAGGGGGAGAAAATTTAAAACTTATGGAAGTTAATGTTGAAAACTGCAAATAAATAAATTAACAAATTTGGAAGAAAAAATAAAAATAAAAACTTCAACTGCATGTGTTTTTGAAAATTAGGTCAAAGAGAGGTCATTTATGAATCATTGGATTTACTAAAAACCAGACCCATAAAAACAAAAAGACTGGGGACTATATTTCAAAAAATATATAAATAAAGCTGCCTATATTTATTAGATCAACAAGGCAAAATATAAATAGAAAGGATTGGCCAGTCTCCCCTCTGAAAAACTCCTCAAATAAAAACTCCTTGGAATGTCAGAGGCAAAATTCGAAGCTTCTAAGTACAAGGAAAAATTATTCTAAGCATCTGGAAAGAGTTCAATGTATCAAGCAACCACAGTCAACATTGTGCTTATGGGGAGGGGGGGGACTACTATAACAGAGAAAAACTTTTAGAACATGGTATCCCAAAAGAGAAAATATAAAAGCTTGAAACTAAGAATAACTTACCTTTCAAGATTGAAGACAATTCTACTGGGAAAATAATGTATCTTGAAAAGAAGAGAAGACTTTCAAGCATTCCTAATGAAAAGTCCACAGCTGAGTAGAGAGTTTGAAAGGCAAACATAATCTTGAAAGGCAAATATATACAAGTATTTGAAAGGAGGTAAATGATGAAAAAGTAATTATATTTTAACAAGGGGATTAGGGAAATAGAGGGTGGAGAGAAGTAACAAGTATTCTTTTCCAATCTGTCTTCGAGGATATCAAACTGAATTGAATATAACAGAAGGACTGAAAATGGTTTTATTCTGTTTTGATCATTAGAAGGGGGATAGAAAGGGAGGAGGAATGGGAAGAAAGCAGTAGGGAAGAAGAAAGGAAAGAGAAAACTTTTTCCCTTGATTGGGTGAGAGAGAAGAGTACGCAAACATAGAAGAAGGAGGGAGAGGGAGCACCAACCACATGAACCTCCCTGTTATCGGAACCAGCAAATAGAGAATTGGATACATACTAACATTTACAGACAGAGTTTGGTATAATAAATCATTATATTCATTAGAGAAATAGAGACAGACAAAGGAGAAAGGGGCCTAAATAAGGGAAAATAGAGTAAGGAAAAAAAGAAACTTTGGCTTTGGAAGTGTATCATCAAAGGGAATTTAAAAAGAAAGAAAGGATAAGGAAAAAGAATATGGGAATGGATAAGAAAAAGAGGTGGGGTCCAGTGGAATGAGAATAGATCATTTCAATTATAAATCAATAGTATTGATCACATTCTTTCTCTTTTTACCTCCTTTCTCTTAAGAAATTAGGTGAAGGAAAGACAAGGGGCAGAGAGGAAACAATATAAGAAGATAAGATGGGATGAATTGCACTGTTAACTAAAATAGCCATGAATTTAAATGGGATAAACTCCTAAGAGGATAATAGGAAATTTGGAAAACAAAATCCTACCACATGCTGTTTATAAGAAAATCACCCAAAATAAAATTTCACACAATCTTAAAATAAAAGTTTCTGACAAAATCTATTCTACTGGCACACAAACAAACAAACAAAGAAATATCACTGTGGATTAGAAATGGCAAGAAAGCAACATAGAAGTTTGATTCCAGGTACAAAGGCCACCTATCAGACATCAGAATCCCACAGGATCCATTTGAAGGATGATGAGGAAGATGACCCCAGTGCAGCCAACATATTTTTAAAATAGCTAGGAAAAGAAATACTTACAGATTGGAACAGAACTTTAGAAAAGTAAAGTATGAAAATTTTTTGACAATGACTTTATGAGAATAGAAAAGAATACAATTGCTCCTCAGAATCCAATGCAAGACAACCAAGGTATTAAGTTCATCATTTACTCATCAGACTATAAAAATTAAGATCCATAAAAGGTCTTTGAATAAATGACTTAAGAATAAATGGAGACAAAATAATTTCATCATAAAGATTGATAGGTCAAAGAACAAATCTCAGAAATGATATATAATTTGATTTTAGAAAATGACATTAATTAGAAAATATACTGGGATATAGCCAAAGTTGTCCTTGGAAGAAATGCATACCAATAAAGGTAACAAATTTTAAAAACTTGATCTAAATAACAAAATAGTAATTTTGGAAATTGAAGAGATTAACAAATTGAAAGGGAAAAACATTTTGAATAAATAAATCTAAGTAATTTCCTTTGAAAAATCTAATAAAATTAATAAATTGCTAGATATTTTGATTTTTTTAAGAGGAAAATCAAGTTAGCAATATCAGAACAAAAATGGGAATTTACATCTAATAAAGAAGAAATGAAGGAAATTACAAACTACTTTTGCCCGAATGAACACCAACACAATTAATAACAAATTAAATTTATAAAACTACAAGATGCCCAGATGAACTAAGTAAGAAGCAGGGAATTGAAATAACTCAATCTCAAAAGAAGAAACTGAACTATCCATAGAGTCATTTCAAAAAAGGTGGGAAATCAAGCAAGACTAAGAAAGATTTATCAATTAATTCTATCAAACACTTAAAGAATATTTAATTATTGTACTACATATGCTATTTACAAAAATAGGAAAAGTAGAGACCTTATCAAACTCCATCTATGATAAAAATATGAGCCTACTATCTAAACCAGGGAGAGACAAAGATGATTATACACAAATATCCCTAAATGAAACATGCTTTCAACTTCTTTAGAAAGATTGATAGGCTAGTAGTATGGACTTGTGGTTTCCTTCAGTTTGCTTATTTGTTACAAGGGACAGCTTTTGGGTTTGTTTTTTGTTTTTAATTGGGAGAAGAGATTGAGGAGAGAGCACTAGTGATAGGGATCCCTCCCCAACCCCCCAAAAAGAAAGGAATGTTAATTAAACATTTTTAACCATAAAGATGGAGTTCGTTGATAATCACAGGCAAGTAGGAAAGCTTTGCAGCCAATGTGTTGAATTTATTATCTAAGTTAAGCAAACACTATAATGAGGATATAATACTCTTTCTATTCTTTTTTATGTTCATATTTGTGTTTCCTGGTGTGTGTATACATATACAAATATGTATGTATGTATATATGTATGTATGTATGTATGTATGTGTGTGTATGTGTGTATTTCAGGATCAGATACCTGCCTAGAGAAAAGAGACAAATTAAGTAGTTTTAGTTCAGAAATATTGCTTAATGGCCAGTCATTATATAAATTTCCCAGGTTTCTATTGGGGAGGTTGTCTGACACTGATTGATTGATTCATTTATTCATTCACTTACCCATCAGAAATGTGTAAAGTGCTTATGTGCAACATTAAGGCTTTGAGATGATTTTTAAAAAGTAAACCATGTTACCTGATCTCAATGAATTTACAATCTAATAGAGATAATATGAGTTGCACAGGACAATATATAATACAAATTTAGAACTTAAAAATATTTAAGAGGAGCATAACTAGCTTTGAGATTAAATTAGGTAGAAAGAACTGCCAGCTATCACAAGTTCCTATAGGAAGTGACATTGAGGGCAGGGGCTTGAAGAACTATTGGACATCCCTTACAGTGAACCTCTTAGAAAAGCACTTTATAATTATTAAGCATGACATCCATGAAAGATATTATTAGACAGACGTGGGGATGATTTGAGGGGGGACAGGAAAGCTTGAAATGTTCTTTGGGTGCAGTGACTAATCTGGTTTGGTTATAGGACACTTTAAGACAATGGAAGTCAGTGATAAGGCTGGAAAAATAAATAGGAATCAGAAGATAGAGGGCCTCTGGTGGAGGAGTTCAACCTTCATTCAGTCAGTATTGGGAAGCTGTTGAAGGTTTTTGATCAGTGGAATGACCACTGTGAATTATGTAGATTTTCCTAAATGTGGAATCATTTTGGAGAAGGGTCAGCCTGGAGGCAGTGAGGACTTTTAGAAGGTATTAATGCAGTCTAGAGCAGCTACATTTATTTGGGGCTAAAGTGGTAGTCTCGGAGTATCTCAGTGGTCATACATAAATTAGGGCTCCTTATAGGGAGGCTTTTAACAATGACTCAAATCTTCTTTTTCTCATGGACAAAAAACTGCTATAATCTTTCCATTGATCCTGACTTACAAGGAACTATCAAAGATACTGTTTTTTTTTTAACCATTGTTTTACATTTTTCATCTAAGTTTGGAAAAATAAAGTGAAACAAAGAGATGATGGTGATCACTGTACCTAGCCACTTTTGGAAAAAATAAATCTTACAGCAATAGGAAATTGTTTTGATTCAACAAACACTTAAATACTAGTGCGCAAGGCTCTGGGCTAGGTGCTGATGATAGGATACAAAGATAAAATGAAGAAAAAAGTTCCAAGTCTAAAGTAGTTTATATTCTACTAGAGGATTACATCTTTACAAATAAAGAGAACACAAGCTAATTTTAGTGAGATGAGAAGCCAGCTTCATACCGGAAGTAGCACATAAACTGAGACTTGTCCAAGAGACAGATAAGGAAGAAAGGAATCGTTGGCATAGGAAATGGTTCTAGTGCATGTCAGATTTGACTGTAATGTAAAGTTTGTAAAAGAATAAGTTATATGAAATAAGCTTGGAGAAATAAATTGAACTTAGATTGTTAAAAGTCCTTATATATTAAGCTAAGACGCCTATATTTTTCTAAGAAGCAATGAAAAAACACTAAAAGAATTTTTAGCAGGGGTTTGATAGATCTGTGCCTTAGACAGATTGTTTTAACAGTTGTGTGAAGGATAAACTTAATTAGCTGACACTGAGGCTAGTCAGGCTCTACAAAGATTTGGAGAGGGGAGATGGAATGACATGAGCAGAGAACAAGAGAGTTAGTTTGGCTGGACCATAGAGTGAAGGAAAGGTGATAATGTATGATGAAACCAGAAAAGCTGACAAAGGTCAGATTGTGAAAGACTTTAAAAGCTTATTATAGGCGTTATCCTATATAAGATAGGGTGCCACTGGAGTTTATTGAATAGAAATGTCAAATGGTCAGATCTGCATTGAAGGAAAAACATTTCGACAATTATCATTCTTTTTAGTGTCATTATTAGACAGTTCAAAGTAAAGCTCCATGTTCCGGGAAATTAATGTTTAGCCTTCTTTATAATAGTTGTATCACTGGGAATGGTGATAAAGAATGGGCAGTTAGGTGATGAGTGGATAGGGTACAGGGCCTGATGTCAAAAAGATTTATTTTTCTGAGTTCAAATCTGCCCTAAGACAATAGCTATGGGACCCTGGGCAAGTCATTTAACCCTGTTTGCCTCACTTTCCTCATCTGTAAAATGAGTTGGAGAAGGAAATGGCAAACTATTCCAGTATCTTTGCTAAGAACATCCTAAACAGGATCATGAAGAATCAGAACAAAAACAACTGAAAAACAATCACCAGTAAAATTTTAGTATGTAATAGCTAATGATCACTCTAGCACAGAAATTGCATAAGTGTAGTATCCCAAACATATTTCAAATTCCAATGATAAATAGTAAATTAATTTAACACAAGTAGAGAGAAACCCCGGAGGTATTTTTTCCTAATAAGAATTATGAGGAGCTAGTATCTGATATATTACCTGAATAGAACTCAAAAAGATCAATCTTATTTTCCCATTATTAGGAGAATTTTTTTTTCTTAAAGCCTTTACAGTTAAGAGTATTTCAGCCTGCTTAAGTAAACCCATGCTAGTGATATGATCACCTCATTTTCATATAATTTCTTCTAATGATTTATTGATGAACTTCATGTTAACAAATGAAGTCAATTCTACTATTGGTCATTGATTAAGCATAGGGCACATGGAAATATATTCAGTTGGAAAAACATAGACCTTGCCCTCAAGGAATTTATATTTAAAAAACAAGTACATGAAAATACTCATTGGAATATACAAGGGAATTTTGAAAATATATTTGACATAATTTATATACATATATATATATATAAATATACATATATATACATACATATATAAATATCCATATATCCACACACATGTATATATATATATATATATATATATATATATCCACATATATATATATAGCCACACATTTTACAAGCCTAAAAGATTTCTATTTTTTAAGTTGGTTTGCAAAACTGGCAAGTGTCCTAATTCATATCTATTTGTAGTTCTTACAGAATTTCAACCCAGACTTCATCAGACAATCACATTGGTAAATAAAACAATATAAAACCCAGCAGTGGATAAGCTATTACCCTTTTACTTGAATTCTATAAAGAGGGTTCATTTAAAGATTAAAAAGAAATTCAAAATGTAGTCATATCCTCTATCTCTCAAAAAGACAAGTAAATGATCTTGTTTGGAGCTCTCCAGTATCCCCCGCAGCTGGTGTTTTAACAGCATGTTATACTTCTATTAATGATTTAAGTTCCACAATAGAAATGCTTTTGAATACATTTGAACATCAATTTCAGATTATATTTTTTAATAAAATACTTTCAAATTCTATTCTTTTGTTAAAAAAATGAAAAACTATTTGAAACAAAGTGATTTCACAATGATGAGAGGAGGTGACTATTAAATTGTGATTTCCTACTTATGTGCTTTTCTAGGTTACATTCTAGATTCATATACTGATTTGAATCAGAGACTCGAAGGAATTCCAGATTCTACAAAGGCTCCTGGAGTTCATTCCATAGGGGCACTTCCACCTTTGCCCTCTGTCTTACTCTTTGACATCAGTTTATTCTATAACAACACCAGAAATACGAACTGGCTTTCTTTTTCACTTTCTTGGAGAATCTGGGCTATATAAATGCAGTAAAAACATTTACATCTAACTGTTAGAGCAGTGTATGTTGAAACACTCATTTTACAACTTAAACCACTGCTTAAATTGCACTGCTAGGATAGTAGAGATTAAATCATAACTCTCAGGAGCATCAACAGTATAGAACTTAATGAAGGAGTAGGGTCTACTGAGATGTATATCTTTTATATTGCTTTCAGCTAAAACAGCTCCATGGTGCTATCAGTCTAAAAGTTCATAAAAAGCAATACTATAATGGCAAAAGGAGTTACATAATTCTGTGAGTTATTCTTAGAATCATTTCCACAGTGTGAAGAATAAGTGGAAAAAGAATGAAATTAATAAGGTGCTTACCACTTCCAAATAATAGGCTCAGAGATGTGGAGTATAGTGTCAAATTTTTATTGTTAAAAAATAATTCTTTAAAAAGTCCAAAACAAAACAAAGAAAATCATCACTACAACATGGTGGAATATGTTTTTGTTTGTTTGTTTGTTTTAGTGTCACCAGTGTAACAATGCAGATAAGTATAGTATATTGTTTTTATTTCTTAATTTTGATATTGGAAATCACCATTTGATCGACTCTATAAAGCTAATGATAGGAAAGGGGCATGATGCCTTGCTGTCTATGATGGTCAATAGATTCATTTTGCATTTGCCACTGAAGAAAAGTCAAGCACTTATCTACCTTGCTGATAGATTTTTAATAATCTTTCAGCTTGCCACCTGGTCATTAGCTTTTCCATACTTAGCAAGGTCAGTATGAGTATGCAGTACATGGCAAGGGGTATGAAAAGAATAATAGAGCGACTGCTGTGGTTTAAAATTCTCTATTCTTGTTAAGCATATTTCCTTTCTTATAGTACAACTTTTTTGGCTTATCCAAATTCTGGCTGTATTTCTGTTTTTATTATGTATATATTTTGCATATATTTATTTATTTAGGAAAGAGGATCTTTCATTTCTGCATCCCACATCCCCAGTACCTAGCACAGTGCCTGGTAATTCCTAGTCAATAAATACTTGTTGATTGATTGATTGTCTGGATCTGGAGGCCTGCACTTACCTACATAGTATGTTGTGGTCATAGTTAGCTACAAAGATAGTTGTGAAGCAAGATACTCCCTCCTTGTTTCCCTTGTGACTCTTGGAATATTTGTTAATCATTTACGCACATGATAATATCCATTGTTTCTTCTTTTAATTAGGTGTTATATGGAAATGGACAGAATTTTTTTAATTGACATAGAGGCCTCCAAAGTGTTTTGAGGGTTTTATACCTCTGTCTGAAGCTCAGAGGATGACAGCAAAGGAATTCAAGAAGGTTTGGTGACTAAGGAGTGACAGATGGACTTTTCTTGTTTTCTTTCCAGCACTATCTGTGCTTAGAGAGTAACTGGGACAAGCTATGGTGCCTGTGTAAAGTTAGATCTGGAATAGAAGAAATTGGTGGAAATAGAGCATTCTTAAACATTTTCTCACCTAAACAATTAAAAAATTTAAAAAAAATAAAATGTATTTATCACAGAAATGAGTGAGTGAACTTTTGAGCATAAGGAATATTTTTAAGATCAAATTAAAAACCTGTTCTCCCACGCTAGGAGACTGAATTAGAGGAAAAGTGAAGAAAAAAAGGCAGTCTAGAAAATGACTTCTTTCCTTCCAAAAATGTTCAATGTCAGGGTGATGAGATACTGTATGTGCCAGATCTAATTTCCCAGATGCCTTTCTCTTTGCTTATCTCATTGTTGTCACAGACTAGAGAGAGTGAGAAATCTAGGTGAATGGAGCAGTCCCCCCAAAAGTAATATCCCCTCTTCTTGGATTCCATGCTTTTTTAAAAATCTGAAAAACTAATAAGTGAACTGAAACATTCCCCATCATATGCTTTATCTGAACTTTCCCTTCCCTTTCTTCATTTCATTTGCAAAAAGTGTTTTTTATATCATTCAGAAAGACTCTTATGAAACATCTCGGGTCAAATGGTATCTCTGATTTCGCTTTGTCTCTTCTGTGTGGGTTGCTTTTCTTTTTTTCCCTTTGAAACCGTTTCACTACTATTATTTTTGCCCATTTGATAGACAAGGACACTATTTACACTAATTCCAAAATGGATTATAGCTGCCAGAAAGTAGACATTCTGATTTGTTGAACTGTTCCTGTAACTTGAGCCTCTCAATGATGAAATATGTTCCTTTTCTTTCTTTTATGGTAATAACTGGAAGTAGTCAAGTGGTTCAGTGGATAAAACACTGGGCCTGGAGTCAAGAAGATCTGAATTCAAATCTAGCCTCAGATACTTAGATGAACTTTGTGACCCTGAGTAAGTTATTTAACTTCTTTTGCTTTATTCCACTGGAGAAGGAAATGGCAAAACATTCCAATAACTTTGTCAAGAAAATCCCACGGACAGTACGATCCATGGAGTCATAAAGAGTCAGACATGACTGAATCAATATAACAATAAATGGTAAAAACAATTTTCAAAATGAAAAACTGTGCCTCTAATACCTTATAATAACTTTCTGGATTTTGAAAAAATGCAATTATTTCTGGGCATAAGGGATGGTTGAGAATCAACTAACACTAAAGTCTCACACTCTGAGCTTTATCACTGGGCAACTTTTGGAGAAAGCAACATAATAGCTTCATGAACATTAATGCAGTACATGACAGGCTGTCAAGATGATCTAGAGTGGATCCAAACCTCTGAGTATGGATGGATCCAAAGAATGGCAGGATAACTTCCCTTTTTGTACCACAGGTGCATGCATGTCAAAGATGACACATAAAGATGCATGAGGAAAGAGAAAGGAGAACTAGATAAATAGTAAGGAGAAATAAGTTCAAATCCTGACCCTAACACATATTAGTTTTGTAAGTCTAGGTAAATTGATCTTTCTGAGTTTCATTTTTTAAATCCATCAAGAAGATATTACTTGTATGGTCATCCTCTGAGGATTGTGAGGAAAGCATATAAAATTTAAAGGGCTGTAGAATGGTGATTTATTATTACAGGATAGTTTTCAATTATGGGCTAACTATAGATCACTGATTTAGAGTTTAAAAGGTCCTTAGTAGGAATATAGTCCAACCCTCTCATTTTTCAGATGAAGACATGGAGGTGAAGTGATTTTTCCAAATTTACACAGTAGGAAATGGGAGAGCCAATATTCAAACCTAAATTCTCTGACTCCAAATCAAGGGACTTAACCACTCTAGTACACTAACCATCACAACTGCCATGCCTTATTTTCCATCATTTGTCAAAATCTACTAGCTACTATTTTTGAAAACTGATATTACATGCTGTCTCTTCCCCTCCTACCCTTGTTCCTTATACCTCAACCCAAAAAATGTTGACCCAGTTGCAGTCCAAATACATTTGGTACCCTGTCATGAGAATCAGTTGGGTTATTACCCAACCCATGAGCTACAGTAGATAACCCACCATTTCCTCCCATGTGTGCCTTAATAGCTCACTGTTCTTTATCCCCTAGGTTTTCATAGCATGCCACAAGAACAATGAATAGGACCTGGTTACACTGCTTTTCAAAGGTTACTAACCTCCAGTCTAGTGTTGGACAGAGGGCTGTTTATTTAATATTTCCTTCTGTGTAATAAAATACCCTACATCTATGTTTTTCCTTGTAGAAAAGGTCTCTGTAGATAAACATGGTTTGAAAATTCTCAAATGTCTTGGCTTTCAGGAAGGGAATTTATTAATCTGTTGTCAGCAGAGTGGAAATGAAAATATCTGCACTAGGTAAACAACTAAAGACATGAGGAAGAGGCCCTATGAAATAAAGTCGTAGTGTGTATAAAAATGAGCTTAGTTCTTTCTTTGCCTTGCCTTTAGTTCTTAGTGATAGATTTTAAAATCTTTAAAGTTAAATTCTGATTTAGAGCTGATACTATGATGGGCAATATTTTGCAGAGGGTTATTTTCTGAAGAAAAAAGGGTCTTTTATTTCTTAGAAATATTTGTCTTTAAAAACTCTTAATTCTACAAATAACTCTGAGAAGAACACAAGGCTTACATACCATTGTCAGTCATTTATCCTGTCTGTGCTTTATTTAGCTGCTATTTAATGATGTCATATGTAACATATGTATATGGTGACACAACTCTTTGTTGGTTAATTAATTCTTCTATATGAAAGTTATTGATATTAATGAATTACTAAAAATAACTAAGAATTCAGGTAATGCAAGTTATATCATGTGGTTACTAAATGAAATAATGGGATATTACATTGTCAAATTACATATTACATTTGATAGATACAAGTTCTATTATGGATCTAAGATGAGATATTGCATTTTCAAATTACATATTACATTCGATAGATATAAATTCTATTATGGATCTAAATATTCTAAGAGATGTAAGATGCACCTAAAATGTTCTCCAAAGTTCCATGAATCCTTGAATGCTAATGCAGACTAGACAGGCTATAATTTTTAAGATTGAATGCAAGAAAACCACTGAAAGAAAAGTACTTGACATTTAATTTTTCTACATCAAAAATGAATTCCCAATGTGTATTCTGTAATGATATTACTTGAGTGCTTTAGTGAATATGAGATCCCTCTGAGATTGGTATGCCCTCCTTCAGTGCAGGTAGCAACCTGTTGATGCCCTTACTCTGTGGAACTCTTTGCCATATTCTTAGAAAGATACTCAACAGGCCATTCACCCAATGTGCTAGAAATCTTGATCAAGATTTATTTTTGAATACTGATGCATCAGCTCTAGGAGTCCCTTCTTTATCCTTTGTGACCTACATGACCAGTTCACCTCCCTTTCTGATCATGCAGTTGAACTTATTAATTTTTTAAACCTAGTAAAAACCGTTGGTCATCCAGACTTTGAGAGTTTAATGGCTATTAGACAAGCTATAGAAAGTTCCCCTCAGGGTCAAGGGACTGGCCACACTTTGTCAAGGGACAGTTATTTGCTATGTCCTCAATGTTACCACAGAAAGTGGCATCAACATAAGCATTAAAATGGTGTTGGCAGAAAAAGTACAGGAAGAGGAGATTAGGGATGTGTTTCCTTCTGGAGGTTTGATTCTCCTTTTAGTGATATAACTCTGGTTAAGTCATTAAACTTTCTAAGGCTTGTCTACAAAATTGAAGTTCTAAGTCAGATGATCTCCAAAGTCCCTTCAAAGAAGTAAACAGTGGAGATAACATAACATTTCATCTATCTTTTTTTTTCTACATTTTGGTCCTCTTCGAAGACAAAGGACAACAACCAGCTACGTACTTGCCCAGGGAAATTTTCACTCAAGTTAGGATATATACTACTGATTTGAAGTTTTATTGTTTTTTTTATTATTTTATTTCTCTAATTTTTAATTCACAAAGGAAGAAAGGATGGTGGTCCTTTTTTGGAGGATGGGGAAGGTTATGGTTTATAAGAGAGATGGGATGAGACTTAGTCATGGTTCTAGGAAGACTTGGATGCCAGTTTCATCTCTGACACAATATTGCTTGCATGACCTTGAGCAAGTGACTTTATTTTTCAGTACTGGGAGCAACTCTGTAAAATTAGGACTTGCAGAGAAAGTACTTGCCTGAATTGGCAGAAGGATTTTCCTCATCTAGGGGTTCCCTAAATCAGTGAAATCACAGGTGCATTCCTTATGGCATTCTATCTATGGAAGCTTCTCTGAGCACTCTTAAAGCAAAAGAAATCTGACTCTTTCTAAGTAATTTGATTTTCTTTAGTTTACCCTGACCACCAGCAGCATTTGATATAGGATAACTCGCCTGACTTGGGAAACATATTTCAATTCAATCCAGCAATCCTCTAAGTATCTAGAGAGGACTATACAATAAACAGAATAGAGCATTTAGATATGATGTTAACCATGCCTGCATGGAGGTTGCTGTTTAAGATATAGAGAAAAATAGGTTTTCCTAGCTTGAGTGAAAGGGAAGTGAAGGAGGAAAACTAGGATATATACAATAAATGTAGAGCTTTAATTTAGCACATTCTTATTATTTTAAATTTGGTATTTAAAATTGGAAACAAGAAACTTTACCACTACTTCACTTCAACATGAATGTGCAATATACTTATAAAGGAAATAATGGCTTCAAGGAGAAAAATCTCAGTCTTAGACTACACTGGAAGATACCTTCTATTTACATTCATTTGCATCAACTGATATGTGTTTTTCCATGTTTCTTTGAATTTTTCATACTAATCAGATAGCATGGCATAATGACATCTTGTTATATTCATATGGCACAGCTTGTTCAGCCTTTCCCCAATTGATGAGTACCCATTTGTATCAGTTAGTACCCCAAAATACATAGGTGGACTGCTATCACATGTTCTTTGATGTGCTTTTCTAAAAGGAAAGACAACTTTTGAGGGGTTAACAATCTCATTTAGTCAAACACATATATCATATACTTAGTTCAGGGAATCAACAGACAGCACTTCCAAACTGTCGGATAAAAGCCATAGATATATAACAAATCAACAGACAGGTCCATCTGTCTGACCACAGTTGCCAGACAGGAAAGCATCAACATCTGAGTTTTTCAAAACTTGAGGTTGCTTAACAGCTTCCTAGAGTCTCATCTGGCACACAAACCTTCCAAAAACTAAGCCCCAAAGTAAAACCTCACCCTTAGAGTATTTATACATTTTTCAGAGCCAGAGAGCATCCCAACCCTTGAGAACCAGTGCCTCATTAACAAAAAAATGTGGGCCTTTCTACAAATCTTCATTAATCAAACTCCCTTTAATGGGCAGGCCCATTCATAGGTTGGGAAGATCTTTAATCACATTAATAGTACAAATTCATTGTAGAAACAAATACTGTTTCTAGTTAAAGAAACTCTGTGTTTTACTCTGAGTAAAGACTCTTGGTTAATAAAGGCAAGATTCAATCAGAGACACTTGATTACGCTAATGCAAAAACAGCAAAAGATTTTATTTTGCTTACCCTCACACCATTGTTTCTACTAGTGTTTCCTGTTTGTTTGATTTGTTTGTTTGCTTTTGCTATGGTTGAAAAGGGCATTTCTATGAAATTTTTGGTAGATATATAACATCATTCATTTTTCTTATGAAGAAACTGAGACCCAGCGGGGCAAAGTGACTTGCCTACCTAAACTGATATATTAGAACATAGGTGTCCTAAGTTTCTGCCCAGTGTTCTTATTTCTATAATATCCTGTGTTTGGTTATTTCTGTTACAGTTAATGATTTCTTAGCAGCAAAATTGGTCTGAGATTGACCTTAGAATTTATCTAATCTGACTTTCTCACTTTGTCATTGAGAAGATCAAAGCCAGAGACACAGAAATGACTTGCCAAGAAGAGATGAAATCCACAACTGCTGTCTTTAAGTTCTTGAAAGGTATCAACTATAGAAAAATATTCAGAAACAAAAGGCAAATTACATTCCAATATAACTTTCTAAGATATTTTGTCAGTCAACAAGCACCTACTGTGTGCCAAGCATTGTGTTAGGTTCTGTGGACACAATTAAAAGCACATACTAAGTTGGAGAGACAACATACAAACAAGGTACATACAGGTATAAATTGGATAGATATAAATTGGAAATGGTCTTAGAAAAAATGTAATCAAAGGCACAGGAGTAGAGGGCTATTGGGAAGAGACATCAGATAAGTTCTTGCAGAAGACTGTCTTTAATCTGAGTCTTAAAGGAAGCCAGAAGGATAAGGTGAAGAAGCAGAGGACTTCAGGTAGGGGAAATAACCAGTGAAAAGGCACAGAGTCATGTGAGAAGCATCAGTAAGACCAGTGTTACTGGGTAATAGAATACCTGAAGAGGAGTAAAGTGTAAGACTGGAAAGATAGGAGGAGACTAAGTTGTGGGAGCTTTGAAGTCCAAAAATTCTGAAAATTTGAAATTTACTGAGTGTGTGTGTATAGTGTGTATATGTGCACGTGCATGTGGGCCAGGGCATGCATACACTGGAGATTTAGGAAGATCTCTGATAGCTGAGTGGGGAATAGTCTGGAACAGGGAGAGATTTGAGACACAAAGATGAACAAAAGTTGACTGCAATATTGCAAGAGTTAGAAGATGAGGAAAGAAGGGGATACATATGAAAAATCTTGCTGTGATAGAAAAGATAATTTTGTAGAAAAGATAATTTTGACCACAGATAGACTATATGGGATATGTGTGAGTGAGGAGTTGAAGATGATACTGAAGTTCTGTGCTTGGGTGATTTGCAAATGGTGGTACCTTAGACATTAATGGTGAATTTGGGAAGGGGTGAAGGGGACAAAAAGTGAGTTCTCTTCTGGGCTTATTGAATTTGAAACATCTAGGACAGGTGGGGAACCTGTGCCCTTGAGGCCACATGTGGCCCTCTAGGTCCTCAAGTGCTGCTCTTTGGTTGAATCCAAACTTCAAAAAACAAATCCCCTTAATAAAAGAGTATATTCTGCAAAACTTGGACTCAGTCAAAAGGCCACACCCAAGGACCTAGAAAGCCACATATGGCCTTGAGAGCATAGATTGCCTACCACTGGTCTAGGAGATATACAGCTCAAGATTCCTAAGCGGAAATTGATGTAGCCCAGAAACCTGGAACATTGCAGAGAAGTGAAAACTGGATGAGCATATGTGAGAATCATATTCACAGAGATGATACATGAATTCATGAAATCAGATGAAATCAGTAACTAAGATATTATTAAGGGAGATGATGAAGGGAAGGAGCCCAGCTCAGACCCTTTGAGGATACCCTTAGTTAGTCTGACTGTGTTTGTTTGTTTTCAGGGAAAACTATGACAGAGAAATGATGACATGACCTACACTTGACTTTGTTTTGAGTGAGGGAGGGTTGTGCAGGTCACCAACCTCACTTTCTCTTCCTAAGCCATGTGGGTCCAGTGACCAGATATTCATCAGGATGACTGGAGATGGTCCAGGATGCAATGGGAGACCTTGACTTTTTAGGTTGGCCTTTTCAAGTACTCACTTACAGGGAGGTAACACTCATTGAGTGAATAGGCCTCTTTAAGAAGTAGTCAGGGGATTGTCCTTTTAATGAACAAAAGGAAAATAAGTAAATCAACAGAAACAGTTAGTAGTGATAATCACAAGGGAAGGAAGGAAGGAAGGAAAGAAGGAAGGAAGGAAGGAAGGAAGAAAATCCAGTCAGTAAACCCCAATGTCAAAGGAAGGGAAGAGGGAGACAGAAGGGAGAAGATGAGCTGGGTCACCCAACAAGCTGGATCCCCACTCAGGCAACTCAGTCTACTAACAGTCTGTGTTCATCCTTCATTTTTGAAGACCATGACATCAGAGAAATGGTGACATGGCTTGCACTTGACTTTGTTTTGAATGAGGGAGAGTTGTGCTAGGTCATCAATCTTACTTTCTCCTCCTGAACCATGTGACTCAGTGACCAGATCTTCATCAGGATGACTGGAGATGGCCCAGACCCATAATTAGTAGATATGACCTAGAGGATTATTTGACAAAGGAGTCTGATTAGGAAGGGTCACATAGGTAGAACTAGGAGAGAGTGGTGTCATATATTAATAGAAACAAATACATTTAGCAGTATACAAACTTGGGATTTATGTGAACAAACAGTTATATTTATTCCACCATATTAAGGATATGATGAATTCAACTCATTGGTTTATAAATGAAATAGAGAGTACATTTTGCCTCACAAATGTCTCCGGGATTCTTCCTTGTTCTTAGGAACAAAGCTTTAAATCTCAAGGGAACTTACAAATCATTTAATTCAAAACCCACATTTTAATGTTATAGAAAATGAGTCATGAAAGGTTAATTACCCAATGATGTACAGAAACATGATTTATTAATTACGTAGAAGAACAAATAACTTTTATACGGTTTCTTTACATGAAAACAAAAGTTCAAAATTATGTGCCTCTACTGACACCAAGCTAATTCAGAATGTCTGCCCTTCACTAGATGAAATCAAATTGATCTGGTTTCCCCAATTTTATTTTGTTCCCTGCTAATTGAGTTCATAATTTCATACTAGATATATGTATCTCATTGCTCCCTTTTGTGGTACTTCTTATTTCATTTCTAAAAGAAATGTTCCAAGGAAAAATGTGCATCTCTTAAAGAGCACACTTCAATAACTAGTAGAGATAGTGCAAGGGCTTTTGGTATGGGAAAGAAAAACATTTCAAGGATCATTCAAGTCCTCTTGCACACAGTAGATGCTATATTAGTATTTATTTCCTTTCCCTACTCCTGCCCCTGGTAAATTATCTTAGCAACAAATTCCTCTTTGCTCTTTCTAGTTGTCCACTCTATAATTCCTCCTTAAAGACCATGCTCAGAAAGAAGGTAATCACTAATTTCCCAACACTGATTTTATACTTGTCCAAATACTTCACTGAATTATGAGAAGCATGAGCAGTAGATAAGAAACAAAAAAAGAAAACATGTCCAAAAATTGATAACCTAATGCTGTAAAGCAGGCTAACATTCAAAAGACTTTCAAAAAAGACTTGGTAACTGGTAGAATTGGTATTGATTCCTACAGGGAGTTATAGACTTTTTTGAAGTCAGAAGAAGAACAAAAATATTAGTTTAAAAAAAGAAACAACTGCTAAGTTAAACATTCTTATGTAGAAAAAAAATTATTGCTTCCTAGGGAAGCCAATACAAAGACTTTGGTACTGAAAAAAGATACTGATCAAACTTTCCTTTTCAATCAAAGCTATGCCAAAACTATTATCAGAAAAAGCTCAGGTGAGTCTGTAAGATATGAGTATCTGGATCAAACTATAAAACATTCATTCAAAAATAATATTTGTGAGATCTTTATTTTTTTACTTCCAGTGGACCTGAAAGTCTTGTGCCCAAAGACAAAATAATAGACTCTAATGAATATATCTATATATTGAAATACAGAATTTTTCTAGAACTGTGGAAATTCTCAAATGGAGATGGAGTATTTTAATGTGATTTTGAACCATGCTACATGTTACAAAAAGCTAAGAAATTTTTCAGGGGGTGGAGATAACATGCTTCAGAACTTAGAAATATTCCTAATTTAAATCTCAGTGGAAATTTATGTAGATAATCAAGGTTAGAGTTGGAATAATGGACATACTTAATATCCAACGTGATGTCTAGTTACATGATGAAGAATTAAATAATAA
Organism: Potorous gilbertii; assembly: GCA_028658325.1. Taxonomy (NCBI): domain Eukaryota; kingdom Metazoa; phylum Chordata; class Mammalia; order Diprotodontia; family Potoroidae; genus Potorous; species Potorous gilbertii. Next base: position 325,674,350 of record CM053771.1, read on the forward strand.
ATGACAAAATCTTTTTAACTCAATGCAAAATAGTATAAAACAAATGATTACAGTGCAAGGACATATGAAATATAAAAAAGTTTTTTTAAGATATGAAATGTAAGATTTCTTGTAAAAGTCAGTAATATTGATTATTTTCCTTCATCCCAATTAATTTGCACATCATTGTAGTAAATTCAGTTTCATATACCTCATTAGCTTTGTGACCCTGAGCAAGTCACTTAACTTCTCTTTGCCTTAGTATCTTTGACTATAAAAGTGAGTAAAATAATAGTACCTACCTCACCAAGTTTTTAATGCGAATCAAATGAGGTAATGTTTGTAAGTGTCTTGCACAGTGTCTTGCACATAATAGATGCTACAGAAGTATTTATTTCTTTCTCCCAGCCCAATCCCCACCTCTGCCCCTGGTAAATTATCCTAGGAACAAACTCCTCCTTTGCTCTTTCAAGTTGCCCCTTTTATAATTCCCCACCAAAGGCCCATGCTGCGAAAGATCATTTCCCAAGAAATTCATTTCCCAAGACTGATTTTATACTTGTCCAAATACTTCACTGAATTATGAGAAAAAAATGTTTTGTAAACTGTAAAATACTACTGAAATAGTGCCCTAGAAGCAAAGCAGTTGACAAAACAAAATCCTACTCCTTTTAGCCTTTTAGATACTTATCTCCAAATTCTGTGCCTCATTGATTTTTTTTTCTTCATGTATATTATAAGATGGGCATTATTCTGGTTCTTTATACAGGACATCCTATTCTCACCTCTGTGCTTTTGTACTAGCTCTGCTCCTTGCTTTCATCTCTCAGAATTTCTGCTTCCCCTTTAAGCTCAGGTCTGGTACCATCTTATTATATATGAAGCCTTTCTTGATACCCCTGCCTCCAGTGCTTAGTGTCTTCCAATATCACCTTGCATTTATTATGTGCATGCCTATACATTCTCTACCCCTGCTACATTATAGTTTCTTAAGGAGCAGGGATTTTTTTGGTTTTCAGTTTTATCTCTATCTCTAGTGCAAATCATGTAGTAAATGTTTAATAATTACTTTTTGATTTATTTTTCATTCCCTTCCCCTCTTGGTGTGTAAAATCCTTCCACCCATGACAATGATAAACTTTATCTGTGACTTTTTATAAACTTACACTATGTTCTGGGACACTGAACAGCTAAGTGACTGTCCTAGAGTTACTCAGATGGGTGTCAGGAGTAAGACTTAAATCCTAGGTCCGTCTGATTCTTAGATCTTACCCTCTATCACTGTATATAGTTTCTCTTTTTTCCCCCTTATGAAACTAAATAACTTAGTGCCAACGGGAATGTTTGCTTTTAATGATATTCGATTGCATGTTTCTATACTGCATCATACTTAACTGTTAATATAATATTGATCAGTGCAATAAAAATAGAAGTTGCAATATTTTCAAAAATGGTGATGATGAATCATTTCATTGGAGGGGTACTCCATTTTTTTGGTCTTTAGTTGAGGGTAACTCTAAGAACATTTACAATGTTATTATGACCAATAGTGTCAAATCAAAGGGCCTTAGGAATAAGACTGCTAATATATCTAGATGATATCTTAATAGCTGCTCCATCAGTGGGAACTCTGTTAGTTCACATAAAGGCCACAGCTCATTTATTAAAAGCCTTTGGCTTTGTAATAAAAGAGAAAAAAAATCAATTTTTTTCACTTCAAATATCAATAGATTGCCTAGGTTTGGGGGTGAATGCTGAAACCACATCATTAGAGGTATCTTAGGAGAAGAGGGATCTAATATTTAAACCTGTCATATAGCTAAGAAAAGACTCAGGTCCTCTAAGGGCACGCGTCATGAGGACAAGTCCTTCTCTTCTCTAAAAAATTTCTCTATCTTATGTTTAAAATTAAGAAATATGAATAAGACTTCTTTAAAACTCCAGGGCTTGTGTGTTTATTTTATTTCAAACTAACCTTCATTTAATTACTGTAGAGAACTCCCAAGTATGACATTCTTTCATAGATATTCACCTTCTCTACAACTTGGAATTTTAGAGAATCATCCTGGAGAACTGAGAGAAGAAGTGATTTGATTGCCTACAGACTTGTGTTTTAATTACATCATATCCTTCCTACCTTTCCACTCTTCTTACACCATACATCAACCTCACCCCAACATGCTTTGTGATCCGGTGATCCTTGCTTCTTGCATTTCCTGACAGTGGACACTGCATCTTCTGACTAGATGTTTTCCCTCACTGCCCTCCATCCCTGGAGCTCTCTGCTTCCTCATCTCCCACCTCCTAACTTACCTGGCTTCCTTTAAGTCCCAGCTAAAACCCTATTTTCTGCAAGAAGCCTTTCTGGATCTCCATTAATGATAGTACACACCCTCTACTTATCCTGTCCAACTTGTCATAGATAAATATAGATATAGATGTTGTTTATACATACTCGTTTGAATGTTGTCATTCACATGTTACTGTCAACTCCTTGAGAGCTGAAGCTCACTTTTATCTTTCTTTGCATTTCCAGTACTTAGATGCTTGCTGATCGACTAGTTGATTTACTTGTAAATATTTGAAAGTAGGCTTGTATAAAATAAAATCATGAAAAAATGTGTACTTATGGAATGTTTATTTCATTTACCTATTCTCTATTTAAAAAATGCTATTTATGACCAATGATGGACTTTAGTAATCACACTTTTAACAATAACTTACATTTTATGGTGCTTTAAGGTTTGCCATGAAAGAAAGTATTAGATTCCAAACCAAAAAAAAAAAAAAAGTAGACAAGCAGCTTTTGCTATAATATGAGGTAGGTGCTAAGAATAAAGAGAAGCTCCCCCCGCAGTTGAGGTCTTTTTCTGTTTGTTTCTTTTTTTAATCTCCCCCTTAGAAAAGGATCAGGAAAGTATATATTTAATAATGTGTAAATGATTGATAGGGCTTGGGGTATGGACATGCTCATGCCTACTTGCATTTTTATAGATGGTAAAAACTTAATGCAAAGGAATTGGGGCATTTTAGGCCCCAACAAGTGGGAAATTTTTCTTTTCCAGGAGGGGGCTGGTTTCCCAACACTTCTGATAACACCTTTCATAAGTAGCCGCCTACTTAATAACTGACCCTGACTATTCTAATACTGTATCGCCAAACTAATATGCTTGTGAAGACTTAAAGCAGCAAGCTGTCTATTCACAGGGTCCTAATTAAGAGATTGTCCCAGTTGGAGGTCTTTCAGCCTTGGGTTGCAGCAGTCCTCCTTGCCTCTAATCTGTTACTTAAAATGTGGTTAGGACAATGTGAAGCAGTTTGGAGGATTAGATAGTGCCCACTACTGTTGAGGCATTTTTGTTTTCCTGGAGCAGTAGTGAATGATTTACATCCTCAGATGCTGCCCAGAATCTCTGTGTGTGGAATCATCAAAGTGAAAGGCAAAGGAGGACGTGTCCAGCATCCTTCAATTTCTTCATTCCTTGACACTGGGTGGCAGAACTGTCAATCATCATCAAGCCAGCCAGAAGAAGCATAACAGTCAATTAAAACCATTGCTGCCTGATTGATGGTGATTGATAGCTCAGCCAGTCAGTGACACTGGTAAAAAGAGGAAGAGGATTTGTTTTTAACACCTCCCTACATACCCCCAAACCAGTTCTTGCAAGTCATTCAAATAATATTCTACCACATGACCCTGTTTATGCAAGACTTATCAATTCCATTTTAGAAATTCATAAGTGCAAAATGACTTATTTACCAATTCCAAGGCCACCAACAAATTCAAGAGTAGGACATTATCAAATCACTTTACCAAAAATTTGCTGTAGGATCATTAATTTAATGAAGGAATGGACATCAGAATAACTGAATCATTTTGGAAATATTTGACACTGGTTTCCCTCAACATATAAAATTCATCTAATGCAAAAGACATGAATCTTTTTTTTTTAATTCAGTATTGAGGATTAATGGGGAGAAATATGAATGATGGGTCACACTTAAGTAAAAAGCAGCTTGTGGCTAAATGTATTCAGGTCATTTTATTTGTTTTATTTTTAATGAGAAACATAACACATTCAACTCACCCATTTCAAAATTAATAACAGGGAACAGTCAATTAAACAACTTTTATAAGTGATTTAATTAGAATAACTTATCAAATTTCATGCAGTCTTTTATCCATATAAAGTCATGGAAGGCTGGAAATGGATTGAATTTGAGACTTTTTTAGGAAAAGTGCTGCTGTGAATACATTTGACCATTTGCAAAGGATGCAGATTTTATTTTATGTGAGCAAAAGAAATAGCCAGGAAGTGATTTGTGAACTTAACTACAGGAATTGGCTAAATTTGATTTCTGACATTCAGCCCTGGTGATGTTAAAATGCAGGAGGCTTTCATGGAGAATACTAAAGCTATTATGCAGATTGAGAAACTCAACATCTACAAGGTCATTCATATTTACTTTTTATACCAAGAATGGAAGTTGAAATGTTTGGCCGGTCAAGTTTGATGTTTGGAAACATTTTTGAAAATGATGTTACATTTTTAAAATGCCATACAGAAAATCTTGATTTTTCAGCTGGGATATTTCTGAGTAGACAAACACATGATATCAAAGACCTTTCTGGTAGCTGTAATGACAAGCTTATTATTATTTCTATAAATATATCCCCATTTAACTGTGATTCTCAGGGCATAGCTAACAATTTCACTATTGATGAAAATCAAAGTGCTACTGTTGTTAAGACACAGTATGATGAAGCTGTATAAGAAGAGACATTGCCGATGTCTCCATGACACCAGTGAGAGTCAAATGGAATCATATGTTTCAGTCATAATTCAAAAATAAGAAACTTTTCCTCCCATCTGCATGGTAACAAGCATGTGGATGTCTCAGGAAGAGATTTCTTCTGTGTGGAGGCAAAACAAGGGCATGGCAAATAGAGTGTTATATCAGGACACTGAAATTTAGTGAGTGCTGACCACATATATTTTGACAATGGGTGGAAACAACTATACTTGGCACACATAATTAATAAGGATAATAAGCTAAAATATGGAATAATCAAATGGTTTATACCATCTCAAGTAAACTCCTCCCCAGACGGATCCCAATCTGCTTTTTGTCAGAAGAGTTACATCATCAGTATTTGTTACTTGGTATCCTACGACACCCAGAGAGCCAGAGACCTGGAGGTTGTCTGTTCACCTCTCTTCTCCACATCCTGCATGAGATGACGACCTCGATCGCTTATCTAATGGGAAGTTATATCTCAAGGTCCAAAGTCTCAAGTCTCTCCTTTGTGTGGCTTGCCTCAGTGAATATTTTGTAATGCTCCTGCTTTGTTGCGGAATTGCTAATTCTCATCATTGTTTAAATTCTATGAGCCTGGTACAGTCATTTGACTCCAGTATTAGAAGTATTAGAGGTATGCATGAAATCATATATCATTTGTTTAGTTTGATTTAATCAAGGTTCTTGAATCAAGAAGGTCCAAAGAAAGAATAATCCAAATATATACACAGAAAAATTTCAGGTTTCAAAATTCTTCAAATGTTGCTGAGCTATCTCCTAACCTAACATTTCAGCTTGATGCTAGTTTTCCTAATATAAGTACAACTATCTAACTCGTGTCTTTTATATTCAAGTATGCAAAGTGTATAATCTCATCAAGTCCCTCTAAGAACATTTTTCTCCCTGTGGCAAAAAAAGTGGACTGATGGAATGGGGAAGTCAGAACATATCTATTTTTTTTTCCTGTATTTGCAATATGTACCATATGGTCTTTGAATTTTCATAAGCATTCATGGACCCAAGGAAGATTTTCTCTAGAAGATGACTTAAAATTCTTCTTTGGGAATGAGAGCCTTTGTGATTTAGACTTCTCTTAGGTTCCCCCCAAATATAAGCTGGTCAAAACCAAAAGAATAAAAGACAAATAGTTTCACTCAAGAAAATGGAAGTATTATTCTAAGGCTATGTCCTGAATATTAAAAATTATAATAAACTGAAATTGGCAAGGAAAGTTAAAAACAGTGAAAGGGCTGTTTTAGTTCTGTTGAAGGAAAGGGTAGGATCAAAAGAGAGAGAATTTGAGCTGGATGGAGTCATGATAACTGATAACAGAAAGAAAGCAAAGCTGATCAACTCTTCTTTTTCCACTATTTTCTCTACTTAGGATTGGATTAGAAAGAACAGAATAAAAATGACTTGCAGGGAGTTGATACGGATATAATTAAGAAGCTATTAAGAGAATATCTCATTGTCCTTAAGAAGTGCAGGTTACCAAAATCAAATGAATTCCATCTTAAGGCATCAAATGAAATGTTAGGAATAATTGCTATGACATTGTTAATGATCTTTGAAAGATCTCTTTGAAAGAAGAGGAAAGGTGCCACAGGATTAGAGAAGGATAAAAGCAGTTGATAAAAAAAAAAAAGTATGGAGTCTGAAAACTGGAAAACAAATATTAGCCTTAATCCAATGGTCAAAGTACTATAATATGGCCCTGGAAGTAGTTTTGCCATAAATGAAGTATAAGCTCTTTGTTTTCCAGTTTGCAGACTCCGTACTTTGTTTTAATTGATTACTTTTATTGTTTTCTAATCCTGTGGCACCTTTTCTATTCATATGAAAAAAAAATCTGGGGTTCAGTGGTCTGCAAGCTTGATATGAATCATCAATGTGATATAATAGACAATAAAGTTAAGGAAGTGCTAGACTGTATAGAGAGGCATAGGCCTAGGTCTAGAAAAGTAATAGTCTCAAAGTATTTCATTCTTATTGAACACATCTAGAGTATTATTTTCATTTCTTGGCATCATATTTAAGGAAGAACATTACTAAGCTATAGAGTATTAAAAGGAAAGCAACCAGGCATGGAAAAGGCTGAAGAAGTGTGGCATATAAAAATCATCTTAAGAGATTGACCATATTTAGTTTGGACCAGGAAAGCATTGTGGGTAGAACAATCTGTAAGTATTTGAAGGATCTTAGTGTGGAAGAGTGATTAAACTTGTTTTTTCTTCCCCCAAAGCAAAGAACTAAGAAAATCAGTGGGTGCTTCAGAAAGAAAAATAGTCAAGCAGGTAGATACCTTGAAACTCACCTCTAGTGATCTGTGGCTCAGTGACATCTATGAACTTGTCAAGTTACATGCTCAGAAATGAAGGTGAAAGGAAATATGCCAGAACTGGACGAGCTTGTCTTAATGAGTCTGAAATCATAAAAATGGAATATTCATTCAATTTGCGTGATTCGGTAGACCTTGAAATTGGACAGCCAATTTGGTATAGCCATTAAGACAACCCAGACTTGATCTGGGCATTAAGATGAACTACAGCTGATTTGAATTATTTATTTACTTCTCAACTTGCTATTTGGCATTGTTTAGATACCCCCTTGCTCTTAAGACTTTTGAAAGAAGAAAAAGAACAAAGAGTTCCTTACGACATTCTAAAATGTGAAAGACAAGCAGAATTCCACTTTAGTTTGCTATATCCATTCCTTCAGCTATGATAAATTATGAATCATTCTCAAATGAACCTATTCCTTTTATCATTTTTCCTTAAATAACTTAAGTAACTCAGAAAAGAGACCATGAGATCCTTCTCATTATTTAAACTTGATTATTGTCTATTAGGTCACTTATTTAACAAAATCAATTTCATTCAGGATGTCACTTGTACACTGGGCAACCATCATTATTGGATTTATTATAAACTGGATTACTATTGAATAAGACTGATACGAGGCACAGTAGATTAATATACTAGACCTGGATTCTAGAAGACTTAAGTTTAAATGTAACTTGAGACACTGGTTGTGTGACCCTGGGTAAGTCATAACCTCTCAGTCTCAGTTTCTTCATCTGTAAAACAGGGATACTAATAACTAGTATCTAACTCTCAGGATAGTTGTGAAGATAAAATGAGATAATATTTGGAAAGTGCTTTGGAAACCTTAAAGTGATTTTTTTAAGTGCTAGCAATTATTATTTAATGAGTACTGGAAGCAAACTTATTCTCATATTGAGCATAATGAAAGACTGTCTCTGTCCCATGATCTTTATCAATGTAATTCAGTAGACAGGATCCTGAAAAACACAAGTCATCTCCATTTGTTATTAATTTTTGGATTTAAAACAATTTATATAACCCTAAATCATTCTTTATTAATATTTGAATTTAATAAAATTGACACATGCATTGCTGAATTGAGGGGCCAAGCTCAGATCCTTGAACTTCAAAACACAGGGATCAGGATCCCATAATAAAATAAGTGGGGAAATGAGACACTGACTCAGCTATGTCACAGACTTTGATATCTGAATTGCCTCCCCAAAGTACCTAAATTAATTCTAAAATTAATCTTAAATTTAGTTTTGCAACCCTGGAAGTATTTTTCCCTAAAAGTATATGGAAAGAAACAGTAGAACAAAGAATAGATGGATAGATGAATGAATGAATGAATGGATGGATGATTGAATGAAGAAAACATTTAATTACTAACTTGATACTTTTTTCCCTCATCAAGTCTGAAGATACAGATACAAAAACCAAAGACATCCCCTGCCCTCAAGGATCTTGTAGGAAACCACACTAAAAGAGGAGGGATGTCCCAAGAAGGGCCCTTTGGTCAAGAAAGTAACTGAGATAGTGAGAGGAGCCACAGGGGAGTACACTGATATTTCTCATCTGGGAATGATAGAGTAGATGTGATCAAAGATCTATACTTTGTGGGGTCAAGGAAGAGAAAGGCCTACTATGAAGAAACAAGGTAGCTATCTAGGAAAGAGAGGTCTGGGAGGGAAGTAAAGTGAAGCATAGCTGGAACTTTTCCTGAAATAATGGCTGGAAAAAGATATCCACAACTAGTATAACAGCCTCAGAGCAGAAGTTTACAGAGGAAGTGGAAGTTGGGAGGTTGGCATAATGAATAGTGTCTAATCTCTGATTTGGGAAGATCTGGTCAATAAATATTATTAAGTACCAACCATGTCCAAGGCACTGTGTTGAGAGCTGGGAATAATATGTAAGTCAAATGATAACCCTACATCTCAAAGATGTTACAGTCTAATAGGGAAACAACATGAATGAATTGGAGATAATCAACAGAGGGAAGGCACTTGCATTAAATCAGGAAAAGTTTCTTGCATAATGTTGGATTTTAGTTGAGACTTAAAGGGAGATAAGCCGGGAGGTGAAAATGAGGAAAGACAGAATTCCAGGAATGGAGAACAGTCCATGAAAACAACTGGAGAAGGGAGATGGAGACATGAGTAAGGCAAGTCTCTTAATGGCAGAGTTTGTGAGGTGTAAGTAGTTTGGAAAAGTAGGAAGGGTCAGATTATGAAGGGCTTTGAGTGCCAAACAGAAGACTTTACATTTGATCCTGGAGGTTATACAGTGCCATTGGAATAATGATAATATTTAATGAGTAATACTGCAGGGAAAGGAAAAAACTAAAAGGAGGGACTTTCCAGAGCTGAATTTGTTTCTTTTTTTCAGTTTGTGTATGTGCCCCTCTTTAGTACTTATTAAGGTTGTTTGATTTTCGGTCTCCACCTTCTGCAAATGGGGAACAAAAGATGACCGTGGAAAATATTCACATTTTTGATGCTCTTCTGATTGGTTACAAAAGGTAAGATACTTAGGAAAGTGTACTTTATGGCCTCAGAACCTCCTGTCATAGCCCTGCAGACTGGCAGTTTTAACCTAAACAGTTCTCTCCAGCTGTGAAATCTTTGGCAAGAAGCATATGCCAAAACTATTTTTCAAAAACATTTGAAGGGGATTAAAAAATTTAAAAACTGTCAAATAGTTTCTAAAGATAATCTCAACTCAAACAAAGCATTAAAATGAATACAACTTTTTTTAATGTTTTGAATCACATGCAATTATGTATAACCACAACCCTCATGTTTATATAATATGCTACATCTCACTGAGTTCACTTATTATAAATGAGACATTATAACTTATAATTTATAAAAATATAAAGTGAGACAACACAGAAAAATGCTAACATGCACATTTTATGTAAACATTACATCACTTTAGAGTTTATGCATAAATTCATCCCAGTTAATTTTGCATCCTAGGTTTTTGTCCCTTTCTATGTTGAACTTGAGCATGAGGTTGAGAAGACCTGAAGAAATGAACATAGGCTTGTCAGTAAGTCCAAGAATGATCTTGAGGTGAATGTTTTAAAATTCTATCAGTAAGCAGAGTAGTTTGCAGTCTGGCAACAACTTTAAAAAGGAATTGGCATCTGAAAAGCAAGGAATTGGCTGTACTTTAAATATTTAACCATTAAATTATTCAGAAGATATTTTTTCAAAAGATGAGAGTTAGCTTAGCATAAAAGCTCAATATTAACATCTTAATAATCTTCATTACCCTTAGTTTGTTGAAACAGAGATTATAATTGGTAGTCTTTTCCCTCACGCTATATTTAGATATAGTATACTAACAAAGTAATTGCAGTTTATTATCGTTATAAATTGGGTCTAAAAATCTACCTCTATATTTTTATCTCCTTGTAAAACTGCAGAAGATGAAAAAGAAGAAGGAGAAGAAGAGGAGGAGGAGAAGGAGGAAGAATAAGAGGAAGAACAAGAAGGAGGGGAGAAAAAGGAAGAGGAAGAGGAAGAAGAAAAAGAAGAAGAAAGAAGTCATTTTCCTGGCTCTATGCTTTAGTAACAATGAAATGATTCTTTTCTGACTTTAGATCCTGCCTGGATGTTCCAGAGAAATGATAAAGTAGCTGCATTAAGATCATACTTATGGATACTTTTTTGTTTTTATATCATAATCATTTCTGGAAGCACAAACCCCTACCATTTCATAGCTCTACCACCACTGTGTCAATCTCCCTGCCTTCACACAACCTTTCTAACACTGTTTCTATTTTTGACAATTTGCCAATTTACGATATGTGAAGTTAATCTTAGAGTGATATTATTTTGCATTTATCTAATTAGCAATTTGGACTATGTTTTTGTATAGTAATTTAAAGTTTTAAGTTCTTCTTTTAAAATTTATTTATTCATAACTTTTGAATTTTTACCCTGTGAGAAATGCCTTTTGGTCTTAGTTATTTGTGTAAATTCCCTACATATCTTATTTATCAGACTTATGTCAATTATTTTTTGCAAAGATGGTTTTCCAAACGACTGTTTCTCTTGATTATATCTACATTATAATTCAATAATTTTAATATAATATACAATATACAGAGTGCCCCAAAAATTGTAGGTGCAGTTTTAAACTTTGATGGCTTAAAACCATACCAAGACTTTTGGGACACACTGTAGAGATATAAAATTTTATATTTATTATATTTCAAGAGTACAAATTAATTTGGGACAAGCAGGATGAAAAATTCCTACATGCAATACAGTTACAGCAGGAAGTTAAGGCAATGAAAAAATACAGAACTATACGAGCATGAAAATGTATGAGTACTATGTGTAAATAAATAATCTACTATATTGGAAGAAGTAAAAAATTAAAATTTATTTCACATAATTTTTTCAAAATATATTTTTGTTTATTTTTTTGAATACTACTCAATTACATTTAAACATTTTTGCCAATCTTTTTTTTTAAAAATTGAATTTCAAGTTCTCTCCCTCCCTCCTGCTACTCCCTCCACCTTGAGACAAGCCATTTTATATCAGTTATACATATGTAGTCTTCTAAAACATATTTCCATATTAACTATATTAAAAAAGAAAATACAGACACAATAAAACAAAAGAAATAAAGTTTGTTGTGTTTTTATTAAGTATGCTTCAATCTGTATTTAGAGTTCATCAGTTCTTGATCTGGAAGTCAAGAGCATTTTTCATCATAAGACCTTTGAAGCTTTTGGGGAACATTTCCTTGATCAGAGTACGTAAGTTTTTCACACTTCATTATCATTACAATATTGCTGTTACTGTGTGCAATGTTGTCTTGGTTCTGCTCACTTCTTGTTGCATGAATTCGTAAAAGTGTTCTCAGGTTTTTCTGAAACCATTCTGCTTGCCACCTCTTGTAGCACAATAGTATTCCATCACAATCGGCTTGTTCATCCATTTCTAAATCGATGGGCATCCCCTTAATTTTCAATTATTTCTCACCATAAAAAGAGCACATACATATATTTGCAAATAGGTGTTTTATTCCCTTTACTTTAACCTTTTGGAATATAGACCTGTAATGGTACTACTGAATCAAGGACAAGCTTAGATTTACAGTATTTTGGGCATAGTTCCAAGTTGTTTTGCAGAACTCTGCCAAAGGTGAATCAGTGTTCTAATTTTTCAACATCCCCTCTAGCATTTGTCATTTCCCTTTTCTGCCATGTATGTCAATCTGATAGATGGGAGGTGGTATCTCAGAGTTACTTTAATTTTCATTTCTTCAATCAGTAGTGATTTACAGTATTTTTTCTTGGCTATTGATAGCTTTGATTTCTTTTTCTAAAAAAAACCCCAAAACAAAACAAACCTGCCAATTCATATCCTTTGACCATTTATCAACCAAGGAATGATTTTTTATTTTTATAAACTTAACACATTTCTCTATATATGTGAGAAATGATGCCTTTATCAGAGAAACTTATGGCAAAAATTTTCTTACATTTCTGTTATATGTGTGTTTGACTGCAAAAGTTTTTTTAACTTCATGTAATCCTCCCTTTCTCTTGTGTGGTGATAAACCTTCCCTTATCCATAGATCTGACAGGTACGTTTTGCCATACTCACCAAATTTATTTATATTATAACCCTCTATGTCTAAATCATTTATGCATTCTGACCTTATCTTGGTATATGGTATGAAAGGTTGGTCTGTTCCTAATTTCTACCACAATGCTTTCCAATTTTTGCTGTAATTTTTTTCAAATATTGAGTTTTTATCCCAAGACCTTAGATTTTTGGGTTTATCAAACAAAAGGTTACTATGGTCGCTTACAACTATATATTGTGTACCTTATTTAATCCATTGATCCTCCACTCTATTCCTCAGTATCAGATTGTTTTGATGATTCATACATGGCAATAAAGATTGAAATCTTGAAATGCTAGACCACTTTGCTTCACATACTTTTTGTTGATTACTTTGATATTCTTGACCTTAAGTGGTTCAGATGAATTTTTAAAATATTTTTTCTAGCTTTATGAAGTAATTCTTTGGTATTTTGATGGGTATGGCACTGAATATGTAAATTAACTCAGAACTGATATTTTTACTGTGTTGATTCAGTCTACCCAAGAGCAATTGTCCAGTGATTTTAAAAATATAATTGACAAAATGGAAAAAAGAATTCACTGAAGAGAATTACTCCTTAAAAAATAAAATTGGTCAAAGGGATAAGGTGGTACAAAATCTAACTGAAGAAAATAATTAGTTAAAAATTTAAATTGGGTAAGAAGAAGGTAATGATTCTATGAGGTATCAGAAATCAGTCAAACAAAATCTAAACAATGAAAAATATAGAGGGGTGGAGCCAAGATGGTAGAGTAGAAGGATGTACCTCTAGAAGCTCTCCCACCAAAGCCCATAAAATACCTGTAAAAATTACTCTAAACAAATTGTAGAGAAGTAGAAGCCACAAAAAAGCAGAGTGAAAGAGATTTTCAGCCCAAGGCAGCCTGGAAGGCCAACAGAAAAGGACTGTCATATCAGGCAAGGAGCAGAGCACAGCCTAGCCTTGGCTGTGCTGCAGCAAGGACTGGACTGGAACAAGCTTCAAGGTGCCACCAGCAGGAGATGCGGGTCCCAGATTGCTCAACTCAAAAACACCAAAGACAGCCTCAAAGGTAAGTGAGAAATCTCTTTCACTTGGGTGAGAAGGGAATGCAGAAGTCTAGCCCCAGCTCCATGCAGCAGCAGCTTCCACTGTTGAACCCCTGCCCTAAAGACCCTGGGGGAATTGAGAAGCTGATTTGGATCTCAGCCCTTAGTGGAGGGCCTAGAGTGAGGAGGAGTGCTGGCTAGCATGGTGGAGCTGATAGAGGCTCTGGAGAGAGAGTCTTGCTCACAGACCAGAGCACAGCCCAGGAGAGGAGTAAACACCTCTCCCTTGATTGTGCCACCTCGGAGGAACTGAGAACTTACAGTTCCCCAGAGTATACCCTCCTCATGACAAAGAACTCAAAAGTCAAGTAACTGGCTGGGAAAATGCCCAAAAAAGGGAAAAAGAATAAGACAATAGATGGTTACTTTCTTGGAGAGCAGGTATTTTCTTCCATACTTTCAGATGAGGAGGAACAATGCATACCATCAGAAGAAGACACAAAAGTCTAGTCTTCTGCATCCAAAACTTCCAAAATAAATATTCAATGGTCTCAGGCCATGGAAGAGCTCAAAAAGGATTTTGAACATCAAGTAAAAGAGGAGAAGGAAAAAGTGGGAAGAGAAATGAGAGAGATGCAAGAAAAGCATGAAAAGCAAGTCAACAACTTGCTAAAGGGGACCCAAAAAAAAATGCTGAAGAAGCAGTAGAGAAGTTGTAGAGAAGTAGAAGCCACAAAACAACAGAAGTTTAAAATACCTTTAAAAATAGACTGGCAAAAGAAGTCAAAAAAGTCAATGAGGAGAAGAATACTTTAAAGAGCAGAATTAGCCAAATGGAAAAGGAGATTCAAAAGCTCACTTAAGAAAATAGTTTTTTAAAAATTAGAATTGAGGAGATGGAAGCTAATGACATTCTGAGAAACCAAGAAATTACAAAACACAACCAAAAGAATGAAAAGATAGAAAACAGTGAAATAATCTCATTGGAGAAACAACTAACTTAAAAAATAGAACCAGGAGAGGTATTTTTAAAATTATGGGACTACCTGAAAGCCATGATCAAAAAAAGAGCTTAGACATCATCTTTCATGGAATTATAAAGGAAAAATGCCCTGATATTATGGAACTAGAGAGTAAAATAAATACTGAAAGAATTCACTCATCACCTCCTGAAAGAGATCTGAAAAGAAAAATACCTAGGAATATTGTAGCCAAATTACAGAGTTCCCAGGTTAAGGAGAAATATTGCAAGCAACTAGAAATAAACAATTTGAGTATTGTGGAAATACAATCAGGATAACACAGGATGTGGCAGCATCTACATTAAGGGGTTGAAGGACTTGGGATATGGTGTTCCAGAAGTCAAAGGAAATAGGATTAAAACCAAGAATTACCTACCCAGAAAAACTGAGTATAATACTTCAGGGGAAAATATGGTCATTCAATGAAATAGAGGACTTTCAAGCATTCTTGATGAAAAGCCAAAGATGAATAGAAAATTTGACTTTCAAGCACAAGAATCAAGAGAAGCATGAAAAGGTAAATAGAAAAGAGAAATCTTAAGGGACTTACTAAAGTTAAATTGTTTATATTCCTACATGAAAAGATAATATTTGTAACTCTTGAAACTTTTCTCAGTATTTGGGTAGTTGGAGGGATTACACACAAACACACACACACATACACACATAGACAGTAGGCACAATGTGAGTTGAATAGGAAGGAATGATATGTAAATAATAAAATTAAGGAGCGATAGAGGAACATATGGGGAGGAGAAAGGGAGAAATGGAATGGGGCAAATTATCTCTCATAAAAAAAGCAAGGAAAAGCTTTTTCTATAGAGGAGGAAAGGGGCAGATGAAAGGGGAAAAATAAAGCTTACTCTCATCACAGTTGGCTTAAGGAGGGAATAATATGCACACTCAATTTGGTATGAAAATTTATTTTACACTACAGGAAAGTGGGGGAGAAGGGGATAAGTGGGGTGTTGGAGGTATGATAGAAGGGAGGGCCAATGAGAGGATGGGGTTAATTAGAAGTAAACATTTTTGGAGCAGGATAAGGTCAAAAGAGAGAATAGAATAAATGGGGGTGCAGGATAGAATGGAGGGAAATATAATTAGTTTTTCACAACATGGCTATTTTGGAACTCTTTAGCAAAACTGCACATACATAGCCAAAACTGATTTACTTGCCTTCTTGGTGGGGATTGGTGGGGAAAGAGAAAGGGAGAGAAGTTAGAATTCAATGTTTTAGGAATGAATGTTGAGAAATGTTTTTCCATGTAACTGAGAAACAAGAAATATAAGTAATGGGGTATAGAAATCTATGTTGCCCTACAAGAAAAGAGAGAAGATGAGGATAAGGAAAGGGAGGTATGTAAGAGCATGGAGGATAGATTGGGGGAAGGGGTAATCAGAATGCATGATGTTTTGGGATTGGGGAGGGAAGAGATGGGGAGAAAATTCGAAACTCAAAATCTTGTAGAAATGAACGTTGAAAACTAAAAATAAATAAATAAATTGAGAAAAATAATTAAAATTTTTAAAAAATGAAAAACATAGAAGAAAATGGAAACCATCTCATGGAGAAAACAACTGACTTGGAAAATAAATACAGGAGAAAAAAATCTAGCAATTATTAGTCTATTGGAAAGCCATGAT
Organism: Potorous gilbertii; assembly: GCA_028658325.1. Lineage (NCBI taxonomy): Eukaryota > Metazoa > Chordata > Mammalia > Diprotodontia > Potoroidae > Potorous > Potorous gilbertii. The sequence goes on from CM053771.1 coordinate 325,690,788, forward strand.
AAAAAAATAAAAGAGCCTGGAAAATATTTTCCAAGATATCATCAAAGAAAAGTGCCCTAAGGTCCTAAATTCAGAAGACAAAATCATTATCAAAAGCATCTGCCAATCACTTCCTGAAAGAGATCACAATTTGAAAACACTAAGGAATAATGCTGCCAAATTCCAAAACTATAAGATCAAGGAGCAAATGCTGTAAGCAGCCAGAAATAAATAATTCAAATATCAAGGAACTATGGTCAGGATCACACAGGACCTTTCAGCTTCTACATTAAAAGATCACAGGGATTGTAATATGATATTCTATAAGCCAAAAGATCTGGAACCACAAAGACCCAGCAAAAGTGAGCCTAATTTTTCAGGCTAGGAGATGGACATTCAATGAAAAATGGAATTTCCAGAACTTCCTGTTGAAAAGGTCAGACTTCAATGGAAAATTTGATCTTCAAATACAGGACTCAAGAGAGGCATTGAAAAGGTGAACTGGGGAAAAAATGTTATTCAATATGGGCATACTGTTTACATCCCTTATATGGGAGGATGGTACTTGTTGATCTTGAGAATCATATATTTATTATGATACTTAAAAGGGATATACAAAAACAGATGTGAAGATAAAAAACAACAAAAATGTCCAAAGAAATTTTAATGGGAGAAAAGAAAAGGAGGAAACAGAAAAGAGTAAATAACATTGCATGAAGAGGTTCAAAAATGAATTAAAGTAGAGAGAAAGAAGCAGGGGAGGAGATGAGCACTGTTTGAGTTTTACTCTCATCAGATTTGGTTCAAGGAAGGAACAACATACTCAGTTAAGTAAAGAAATCTAACTAGCCTTATAGGTAGTAGGAGGGAAAAGGGGAAAGAAAATGGAGGGGGTGGGCTGATAGAAGGGAGGGAAGATTGAGGGAGGTAGTGCTCAAAAGTAAAACTCTTTGGAGGAGAGGAAGAGAGGAGGGAAAAATAAAAGCACAAACAGCAGAAGAAATAGGATGGAGAAAAAGACACAGATAGATTTGAATGTGAATGAGATGTACTCTCCCATAAAATGTAGGCTGAAAACAGAATGAATTAAAATCCACAATCCTACAATACGTTGTTTACAAGAAACACACTTGAGACAGGGGAATACACGAAGGGTAAAGGTAAAAAGCTGGAGTAGAGCTGATGCGAAAAGAGGAGTAATAATCCTTAATCTCAGAGAAAGCAAGAGTAAAAATAGATCTAATCAAAAGAGATGAGGAAGGAAACTATATCCTGCTAAAAGGCACCATAGACAATGAAGTAATATCATTACTAAACATATATGCACCAAATGGTATAGCACCCAAATTCTTAGAGGAGAAGTTAAAGGAGTTGCAGTAAGAAATAGACAGAAAAATTATACTAGTGGGGATTCTCAACCTCCCCCTCTCTGAATTTGATAAACCTAACCTTGATATAAATGAGAAAGAAGTTAAGGAGGTGAATAGAATTCTGTAAAAAGGTAAATATAATAGTTTTCCAGAGAAAATAGAATGGAGATGAAAAGGAATATACCTTTTTTGTTGGTGGGACACGGCACATACACAAAAATTGACCTTGTACTAGGGCAAAAAATCCTCACGATCCAGTGCAGAAAGGCAGCGATAGTCAATGCATCCTTTTCAGATCATGATGCAACAAAAAATTATATGTAAAAAAGGCCATGGAAAGATAGACCAAAAGTTAATTGGAAACTAAATAATCTAATCCTAAAGAATGAATGGGTCAAATAACAGATCTTAGAAACAAGCAATAATTACATTCAAGAGAATGACCATAATGAGACAATCTACTAAAACTTATGGGATGCAGCAAAAGCAGTTCTTGGGGGAAGTTTTATTTCTCCGAATGCTTACGTAAATAAAATAGAGAAAGAGGAGATCAATAAATTGAAAATGCAACTGAAAAAGCTAGGAAAAGAACAAATTGAAAATCTCCCATTAAATACCAAATTAGAAATACTGAAATCCAAAGGAGAGATTAATAAAATTGAAATTAAGAAAATTATTGAACTAATAAATAAAACTAAGAGCAGGTTCTATTAAAAAAAACCAACAACAATAAAGTGATAAACCTTTGGTCAATTTGTTTTAAAAAAAAGAAGAAAACCAAATTAACCAGTATCAAAAATGAAAAGGATAAACTCACCTCCAATGAAGAGGAAACTAAAAGAATAGTTAGATTACTTTGCCCAATTGTATACCCATAAATTTGACAATCTAAGTTAAATGAATGAATATTTTCAAAAACAGAAACTGCCTAGACTAACAGAGGAGGAAGTAAAATACTTAATCCCATCTCAGAAAAAAGAAATTGTATGAGCCATCATTGAACTCCCTAGGGAAAAATCTCCAGGGACAGTTGGATTTACAAGCAAATTCTATCAAACATTTAAAGAACAGTTAATTCCAATACTATATAGACTATTTGAGACAATTGCCAAAGAAGGAGTCCAACCAAATTCTTTTTATGATATCAATATGGTGCTGATACCTAAACCAGGAAGAGCCAAAATAAAAAAAAGAAATGTATAGACCAATTTCCCTAATGAATATAGATGAAAACATTTTAAATGAGATATTAGCAAAAAGACTGCAGCAACTTATCATGAGACTAATACACTTTGATCAGGGAGGATTTGTACCAGGAATACAGGGCTGATTCAACATTAGGAAAACAATCAGCATAGTGTATCATGATAACAAAACTAACAGAAAACATATGATTATATCAAAAGATGCAGAAAAACTTTTGACCAAATACAACACCCATTCCTATTGAAAATATTGGAAGGTATAAGAACAAATGGAGCCTTCCTTAAAATAATGAGTAATATCTACCTAAACCATCAGCAAGCATTATATGTAATGAGGATAAGCTAGATGCATTTCCAATAATATCAGGAGTGAAGCAAGGATGTTCATTATCACCACTGTTATTCAATATGGTACTAGAAATGTTAGCTATAGCAATAAAAGAAGAAAAAAGAAATTGAAGGAATTAGAACAGGCAAAAAAAACCTGTTATCACTCTTTGCAGATGATATAATGGTATACTTAGAGAATCCTAGAGAATCAAGTAAAAAGCTACTTGAAATAATAAAAAAGTTTGACAAAGTTGCAATATACAAAATAAAACCACACAAATCATGTGTTTCTATATATTACTAGCAAAACTCAAGAGCAAGAGATAGAAAGAGAAATCCCATTTAAAGTTACTGTAGACACTAAAAATATTTGAGAGTCTCCCTGCTGAAACAAACAGAGACTTTATGAGCATGATTATGAAACATTTTTTGCACAAATAAAATCAAATCTGAATAACTGGAGAAACATCAGTTTCTTGAGGTTAGGCTGAGCTAATATAATAAAAATGACAATTCTACCTAAATTAATTTACTTATTCAGTTCCATTATAATCAAACTACCAAAATTTACTTTATAGAGCTAGAAAAAAGTAACATCAAAATTCATCTGTAAGAAGGAAAGTTTCAGAATATCAAGGGAATGAATGAAAAGAAATGCTAGGGAAGGTGATCTAGCCATACCATATCTCAAATTGTTTTATAGAACAGCAATCACAAAACCACTTGGCATTGACTAAGAAATAGAGGAGTATATCAGTGGAATAGGTTAGGTACACAAGACACAGTAGCAAATGAATATAGCAGTCTGCTGTTTGATAAGCCCAAGGACCCCAGCTTCTGGGATAAGAACTCACTGTTTGACAAAAATTGTTGGGAAAACTGGAAAATAGTGTGGCAAAAAATAGGCATAGACCATTGCCTGACATATACCAGAATGAAGTACAAACGACATGGGTGTAAAGGCTGATACCATGAACAAATTAGGGCAGCAAGGAATAATTTATTTGTCAGATTTATGGAAAATGGAGGAATTTATGACCAAACAAGAGACAGAGAACATTGTGAAATGCAAAATGAATGACTTTAATTACATTAAATTGAAAAGTTTTTGTACAAACAAAGCCAACGCAACCAAGATTAAGAGAGAAGCAGAAAACTGGGGAAAATCTTTACACCTGTTGTCTGTGATAAAGGCTTCATTTATTATTTAAAATATAGAGAGAACTGAGTTGAATGTAAAGAATACAAGTCATTCCCCAATTGACAAGTGGTCAAAGGATATGAAGGGGCAGTTTTTAGAGAAAGAAGTTAAAACTATCTCTAGTCATATAAAAAAATGCTCTAAATCACCATTGATTAGAGACATGCAAATCACAATCACTCTGGGGTACCACATCACAGCTTTCAGGTTGACTAACATGGCAAATAGGAAAATGACAAATATTGGAAAAGATGTGAGAGAGTTGGAACACTACTCCATTGTTGATGGAGCTGTGAGTTGATGGAGCTATGAGCTTCATTCTGGAGAGTAGTTGGAACTATGACCAAAAGGCTATAAAAAGGTGAATACTCTGTGACCCAGCAATACCACTCCTAGGGCTGTATCCCAAAGAGATCATAAAAATGGGAAAAGGACCTACATGTACAAAAATATTTATAGCAGCTCTTTTGGTGGTGACCAAGAACTGGAAATCAAGGGAATGTCTATCAACTGGGAAATGACTGAACAAGTTGTGACATTTGAATATAATGTAATACTAAAGTGCTATAGAAATGATGAACAGAATAACTTCAGAAAAACTGAGAAAGATTTAGATGAACTAATGCTGAGTGAAGTGAGAGAACATTATACACAGTAAGAGCCACAGTGTGCAAGCATTGTATCTGACAGACTTAGCTCTTCTCAGCAATACAAGGACCTAGAACATTTCCAAAGGACTCATGATACAAAATACCATCCACATCCAGAGAAAGAACTATAGAATCGAAAGGCAGAATGGAGCAGACTATTTCTCTTTTGTTATATTTTGGTTTTGCTCATGGTTTCTCCCAGTCATTTTAATTCCCCTATGTAACAAGACTAATGTGAAAATGTATTTATTAAGATTGTATGTGTAGAACCCATGTAAGACTGCCATCATGGTGAGGGAGGGGAAGAAAACTTAAAACATATTGAAGTGATTGTTGAAAACTGAAAACAAATTAAAAAAAACCAGAATTTCTCTGACCCTGTATTTTTTCTTAGAGAACGCATTGATGGCTTTTTCAATTTCTTTTTCTCAGATAGGGTTATTTAAGTTTTCTACTTCCTCATCTGTTAATTTGAGCATTCTACATTTTTATTAATATTTATCTGTTTTACTTAGATTGTCAGTTTTACTGGCATACAATTGGGCAAAATCAATCCTAAGATTACTTTAATTTCATCTTCACTGATGGTGCCTTCACCTTTTTCATTTGTGATACCAATAATTTGTTTTTCTTATACCCCAGCCTCCTTTACATCAGCTGAAGCATTCTGTTGCAGCACCTAATTTTAACTCTGCATGTCTCTCTCTGTTTCAAGTGTTTTTTTTTTTTTTTTGTAAACAACATATTGTTGGTTTCTAAGCCTTCTACTATCGGTTTCTATTTTCTTGGTGAGTTCATGCCATTCACATTCGCAGGTATAATTGCTAACTGTACATTTCCTTCTATCTTATTTTTTTTGTTTATCCTTTTCTCTCTCTTTTTAATTCTGTCCCTCCTATAAAGTCTGTTTTGCCTCTGACCACTGCCTTATTTTACCTACCCTCCCTTTAATCACCCCACCACCACCACCTTTTCTCTTATCCTCTTCCTCTCCTACTTCTCTGTAGTGTAAGTTGGATTTCTTACTGCCAGTTAAGTATGTATATTTTTTTACTTCTTTGAACCAATGTAGATTTGAATAAGGTTCAAGTGCTGTTTTCTCCCTCCTCCCCCCGTTTTCCCCTTCATTGTAAAAACTCTTGCTTTTGCATCTCTTTTATAGGAGAACATTTTCCTCATTCTTTTTCTCCTTTCCACCTTCTTTCAGGGAATTGCTCTTTCTTACCTATCCATTTTTTTAAATTTCATTCCAAAATAATTTATTCACTTCCACACTGCTTTTTGTGTATAATCCTTCTAAGTGCCCTGATAATGATAAAGTTCTATTTTCCCATTTAGAAAGTTAAGCAGTTTAATTTTATTGAGTCTCTTATGATTTTTCTTTTTTTATTACCTTTTTATGCTTCTCCTGAGTCTTGTATTCACAAGTCAAATTTTCTATTCAGTTCTAGTCTTTTCATCAGGAATGCGTGAAAGTTCTCTATTTCATTAAATATTCTTTTTTTCATTTCTACACAATCACTTTTTTTACCCCTTCCATAATCAAGCAAATATTATTTGAGCAGAGCTCATGCTATTTCTAAATTACTAGGTTTTTCCCTCTTAGGAATAATAATATTTATACAGTTCTTTATGCTATATTTGTATGGCACTTGAATGTTTATAAGGAGATTTCCTTACAATTTCCCATGGAGTACATAGTACAGATAGGATTATCACTGTTTTAAGGGTAAGCCTCAAACTATGAAGAGTCTGTCAGTCACCTGGCATTTATTAAGTCCCCACTATATGTAAGGTCCTCTGATGAGCATTGGAAATACAAAGAACAGCAAGTAACATAATCACATTAACACACAACTAGTAAATGATAGAACCAAGAATAAAATATAAGTGTTTTGACCACGTCTATTCCTCCATCTAATACAATATGATGCTTTATCTTTTGACAAAAATATCAGTTTGAAGCAAATGACAAAACTATAGCAATAGAGATATCCAATGGTATCTTGATTGTTCTGTCCTTTATAATTTTTTTTTGCTTTTGGAGGAGAGTAGTAACGTAATTATTATTGACTTAGTTATATACCTTTGTGTTTGTGTTTGTGTGTGTGTGTGTGTGTGTGTGTGTGTAGAAAATGGGTGGGGGGGAGAAAGAGAAAGATAAAGACAGAGAGAATTTTATTAATTAGATGTAGATGAATATATAATACAAACATGTATGTACAGCAAATCCTTATATAATGCCCCCAGCACTTTGTGCAGTTCTAGAAACTGAGTAGCTTCTTAATAAATGTTTATTGACAGGGTAGAACCAAGATGGTGGAGTAATAGGAAGCAATGCAAATGAGCCCTTTTCCACAAACACTTCCTAAAAGATCTAGAAAATGCTCCACACCAAATCCTGATGGGAAAATTTTCTTTAAAGTCAGAATGAGTCCTCTTTCCAGCCTAGTTTGACATAAGGAGACAGATAAAGATGTCTTCAGTCATTGGAGACTGGTTAGACCAGGAATCTCAATCCCACACTCAAGTAATGCAGCAGGGACAGATGCCAACCGGCAATTTTGTAGTGTACAACCCAGCCCTAAATTGTAGATTCAGAGTGGAGCAAGGAGGGGACCTCCACATAATAGTGGCATTCCTGGTTAGGGAAGTTCTGGGAGGTGAAAAGAAAAGAAGCAAGTTCAGAAGTCAGGAACATCAACAGGAGTGGTACAGCTTAGAACTTAGACACAAAGGGTCTCACCTCCAATGTTTAGCCCAATCTGCATTGATAATCAATGCTAGACCAAGCCAAAGGGGACCCTGTAGGTGTATCCCTCTGACTCAACAGAACGTTTTGGTTTTTTATTGGGGGTGGAGTTCAGCAGCAATCTACTATTCCTCAGATCCCAAACCAAGTCAGGAACTTGCAGAGCTCATTTTGAAGGGAAGAAGGGGAATCAGTAACGCTTTGCCCTGAAATAGATCACTTTGGGAGTATGGAAATCTTACAGATCTCCACCCTGTTCTTGAAATCCTAGAAAAACACTCAATAACTCCCTCAAATTAGCAAAAGCCCAGGTTTTCCCTTCACAGTGAAACAGATACTAGCCCTAATATCAAATCTGAAGATAGGAAGAAGGATGGGAGAATGAACAAAAAAAAGAATTCTGCCATAATGAGTTATTGTGGTGGCAAAAACTCAAGAAATAATGCAGAAAGGAATGACTGCAAAACTTCTATAAGCATTGCCTCAGAGAAAAACATAGCTTAGGCACACACTCAACCAGAATTCCTAAAAAAAAAATGAAGTGAGAACTGTTTTTAAAGTGTTAAAAAATACATACATCTATATTATATATAGACATGTTTTATAAATGAAATGGGATTAGTTGAGGGGGAAATTGGGGGAAGGGAGAAGAGAGAGCTGTGGAAGAAAAAAAAAATGGAAAGAAAATTAAATCTTAGAAAAAGAGGCCCAGAACCTTACCCTGAAAACTGGAACTCAATGAATTCAAAATAAAAATTATTGACTCCATAAGACAACAAAAAATATTTTAAACAAAAAGTCAAAAGGCAAAAAAATAGAAGAAAATGTTAACTATCTTATATCAAAAACAACTGACCTGAAAAACAGATTGAGGAGAAAAAAATAGAAATCATTGGGTTATCTAAATGTTAGGATGATAAAAGGGGAACCTAGACATATATTTCAAGAAATCTTAATAGAAAATAGCCTAGGTCTCTCTTAGATGGCAAAGTAGAAATAGAAAGAATACATCATTCACCTCCTGAAAGCCATCTCCAAATGGAGACTCCCAGTGCCCCCATAAACAAAATCTTGATTTTCCAAGTAAAAAAAAACAAAAAGCAAAAAAACAAAAACAAGCTACAACAAGCAGCCAAAACAAGAAAAAAACCCTCAAATATTGAGGGGCTAAATTCACGATCAAATCTGATTTAGCATCTACCATTAAAAAGGAGTAGAAAACTTGGCATATTATATTCCAGAAGACTTACAGCCAAGAATTACTTATCAGTAAAATAGAGTAAAGAAAATATTTTTAAGTAGAAGACTTCCAAGAATTATTGATGAAAAGACCAGAGTCCCAAGGAAACTTTGAAGTGAAAAGGCCAAGGCCTATTTGGTACTCATTTAGGGTGAGGAAACACTCATTCAGTGAATAAACCTGTTTAAGAAGTAGTTGGGGGTGGCCCCTTTAATGAGGCAAAAACAAATAACTAAATAAGGCTGGAAGGGAAACAGCAACAATTACTATTGATAGTCACTCTTAAGTGGAGAGGGTTCAGAAAATAGCCCTTAAATGTGGGTTGGGCAGGGGCCTAGTGTTTTCCAATTTATGGAGGGTAGAATAGGGGAGAAGAGGGGAAGGGAGGGGTGAATCTAGCCAGTAAACCCCAAGTTAACTGGGCATCTTCTGGCCATCCAAATTTACCTTCTTTTGGGTAGGAGAAGGAAGTAGGGGGAGAGACAGACAGGAGAGGAGAAGTTGAATTGCCTAGCTAGTTGGGTCCCCATTTAGGCAGCTGGTTCTACTCACAAGTTGTTGAGTTGATCCTTCTTACAAAAACTTCTACCAATGGAGACTGGCACCTTCTTTGTAACTTACAGCTCTGTACAGAGTTTAAGTGAATTGTCTAGTGCCGTAAAGCCAAGTATGTATGAGAGGCAAAAACAAAGATCAAATCTTTTCGAATCATAGGTCAACGTTCTAACCACTTATACCATGCTGCCTGATTTGTGTAGATAAAGCTGAAAAAAAAGTAACGAACCAGTCTTTCCAAACTTTGTCCATAAAAGTTGATCCTTGATTTTCTATATCCTTGAAATCACTATGTCTTAAAGAAAAAATCTGAGAATCATCTCTTCACATCCATTCCTACTCTTGGCAGTTTGACTTTATTGTAGGGGACGATAAGGAAATGCCCTGGAGCTTTAGAATACAAACATAGAATAATAGAAAAGAGGACAAGGAAAGAATCTTTGAAAATATCTTTTTCCATTTTACAGATTTTCCATTTTCTCATTTTACAGACGAGGAAAGAGACTCAGGGAGGTTTCCACTTGCCAAAGGTCACAAATTAGTAAATGCCAAAGCTAGGATATAAACACAGGTTTTCTATCTTCAAGAGCAGTGCTCTTTCTACAATACCATATTTATTCACACATAAGAAGGCAATGCCTATCTTCTTAGTCAAAGTCATACCTACCACTAAATGAAACTCAACAGAGATGGTGAAGTTGGGGAAATATACTTTTCTTACAATAACTTGCTGTTAGTAAAATATTTTATATAAATGTTATAATCTTCATTTTATATTGGAAAAATTAAAGCTCACATTCCAAAATAAATGCTCTTTTAACTGGAGAATCAGTCTGAATACCCTGTTACAATTTGTTACAATTTTTTCAACCCCTCCCTTGATTTATAAATGGTTATCTTGATTCTAATTTCTCCCCCTCCATACCATTGAATACAATGCTACCAGATTAGTCATTCAAAAACAAAACTTCCATTATTCCATTCCAGGATTCCTTGATTGCTTACTGTTAACCACATCAAGTCCAAATTCCTCATTTTGGTGTCCAAAGTCATCTATGAACTAGATGTAATTACTAATCCAGCCTCATTTCCCATAACTATCCCCAAATAAACTCGGTGCTCCAATTAAGTTGTTCTCCTTGTTACCTTTCCATTATGAAGTTTAATTTTCTTTTGATACCCATTCGACCTGGAATGTCTCTCTGCCAATTGAAATCCTACATTTCTTACAAGTCAAATCCCAAGTTCCATTTCAGAATGGAACAGATCTCTGAAGGTTATTAACTTTCACATAGATGACTAGTACAGTGGATAGAGTGCTAGACCTGCAGTCATAAAGCCCTGAGTTCAAATGTGACCTTAGATGTGTATGAACCATGTAGTCTATGAACTGGCTAAGATCTAAGGGTGAAACCAAAAAGTTCCCCTATGGGCAAACATCAACACAAACCATATATATCTATACCTATCTCATATATGCATATATATGTGTATTGTGTATATGTGTACGTATAGTCATATACTGTTCTCAGCCTTAGTTTCCTTTTCTGTAAAATAGTAATAAGAATAGCACCTATCTCACAGAATTGTTGTGAGGATAAAATGAGATAATGTTTGTAAAATGCTTTGCAAATCTTAAAATGCTATATAAATATTAACATCATCATAAATTTAGAGTTAGAAGGGCCTTTAATGCCCATTTACTGAAACTCCAAAATATCAGAGTTGAAGAAAATGTAGCTCAGATTGGTGAAAATGTACTCATGGAGGTCAAGGCAGAGATAGGATTAGTATGTGGCAAAGTTGGAATCAGAACCCTGGGTGTTTGACACCTATTCCAGAGTGTTATACTTTTTGGGCAGTCCACATAATCAATAAAATAATTCTAGGTACACGGTACATAAATACTTGCTGACACAGCTTTGATGAGAAGTTGTTGCTTATACTTCAGGATTACTATTCCTTGTAATCTGCACCTTAATTTTGTCCCAAGTCTTATGACATAGCACAAGAATTATCCACTGTGGGGTGGTAAAAAAAAAAGTATAGATTTGAGTCACAACAGTTTAACATGGATCTTGATTCTGAAACTTACTGGTTTATTTGTTTCTGTTTTTTTTTTTCTCAGTACAATCAGCCTCTCTCAAACATCACTTTCCCCAGTCCTTTAATGACTCTATCATTTCATTGGAATAGGAATTCCTCCCATCAGTAGAGACCTATAAAATGGGGATAAAAATTTAGTATTACGTACCTCACAAAGCTCTTGTGAGGAAAATATTTTGAAAATCGTAAAGTGCTGCATAAATGGAATTTATTTTTTTTATTTATTTGTCTATTTGCCAAAGTCATTTTCTTCTTATCCAAAACTCTGCCACTCAGTGTAAACTTAGGCTGCATTATGTCTCTTAATCATTTCTCTTGCTCTTCCTGCTTCAGATAACCCCCATTTTAAACCACTCAGATATTCTGCTTAGTATCTGCCAATTCATAGAGCTGTGTGTTGTCATCAAGTCAAAAAGCATTTATTAAGTGCTTACCGTGTGCTAGGTTTTGTGCTAAACATTGAGGGTACATATATAAGTACAAAGAAAGATAGTCTCTGCCTTCAAGGTTCTTAAATCCCAATGGAGGAAGACAGTACATGAAAGGAAAATTGAAAAGCAGAAAGGAGCAATGTGGTAGTGAAGTTTGGCGTTTGAAAGATGGGTCCTTCCCTACAAATGGAGGTTCTAGGAAAAACTCATCAATGGGTTCAGGGGTCCATACTGTGGTGGTGGGAGTTCGATGACGGAAAGGAGGCTACAAAGACATCATGGTAAAATCTGGAGAATATTTGTGATGAATAATTTTTTGAGGCAAAACAGTAAAGTGAAAAGAAGGCTTGACATGATGTCAAAGGAAACAGGTTCAAATCCCAATTCCTCTGTTCACTAGTTTTATGAACTTGGACAAGGCATTTCACTTTACAGAGTCTCAGTTTCCTTTTATGTAAAATAAGAGGGACTGGACTAGATGACCTTTTGTGTTTCTTCCAGCTCTATGTCTATGATATGGTAACCTTCCACATGTATCAGCTAAGTTTTAAGGATTTATTCCAGGCAATATTATCTTGTCACTTGATGTTGGTACCAACAGCAATAATATTCTACCTACAAGGAGAAGCTATGAAGTAGCTAAGATAGAGAAGTGAAACCAAAAATTTCTCCTATGGGTAGCGTTAACACAAACTCAGACAATGATGGCAAAGAAGTAGCAAATAACTAAGCCATAAGAATTTCTTTACATTAGTGGTTGAGGGAGGTGGGTTATGGTAGGAATTCAGGAGCAGAAATTACAGAAATTTTATCCTTAAGAAGTCTGGATATTAATTGATATTCAAGGAAGCAATAGAAACTATGAAGCATGCCACTGCAGGTTTTGAAAATGTAGCACCTGTTGAATGCCTTAAAAGACATGGATAGAATTTATTAGAACCTCACTAGTCTTCATAAATTAACAGACAACTGATTTCTCTCAGACGTACACACACACACACACACGCACACACACACACACGCATGCATATCTCAAAATATTCTTGAAAATTCAATAGTGAAGTAGTAGACTGAAAGCATTAATTTAGATAAAACTATGGCCCCAAGTCATGCAGCTATAACATTGATCTTTGAAAAAATTAAGAAAATTTTAGTAGAGGATATGTATAATCATACTCAAAATGGACAAAATAAATAGAAAAATAAGCTTTCAAATTTTGACAGTGGAAGAACTCAGAACCATTTGGGAACAGGTTGAGATCCACAGCATCCCCTTTATTCTGTCTGTTTCTAAAGAAGTGATAAAAATGTTTCAAGCCTATAGAAAATAAGTTCATATTCCCACACTTTCATTTAGTTGCAAAAACAGTCATTTTATCTACCCAGAAAATTAAAGGTAAAATAATAGCAGGAGAATAACTCATTCCAGGATCATTTATATTAGAATTCCTTTGAAAAATATGAGTAATGAAATAATAACAAAAATAATCCATACAGTATGTGGGTGATAATGATGAAACTACATTAAAAGCTGGAAATCGTCTATTATGGGGGTTGGTGTCATTTGACCTCTTTTCAGTCTGGAAATTGCTGCCATGTTGGTAAGAAACTGGTGACATTCTAAGAGGATATCCTGGTTTGTATGAGTTGCTTTTGTTTTTACTTCTTTTTTGTTGCATGTCATAGATTTCAACCTGGAGATCTAGATCATAGGTAATCTAGAACAAACTCCTGATTTTACAAATGAAGAAAACGAGGCCCAGAGAGGTTAAATGACTCATTCAAGGTCTCTCAGGAAGTAGTAAGTTGCATATCAGGGATTTAAATCCAGTTCCTTTAAAGAATAAGATGCCTAGAATTCAACCACTATTTCCAGTTCTGTATTTCTGGAGAGAGAAAAATGGATGCAGATTTTTCCTGGCATAGTCTAGCAAATGACCTAAGATTTATTCAACGTAAGTGTCAGCCTACAGAATAACACAGTGCAGAGTAAGGAATTCAGGATAGCATAACAGGATGCAAAGAAAATTGTCATGATTAGACAGAAATAACTATAGCTATATAGTGACTTTCATTGTTGACTTAAGCTATAAGGAATAAGGAGCAACTAAATCCATTTCATTTGCTTACTTCAGTACTGCACACTCATCTTACTGTTGGTTTTCTGTATCCAAGTCCAATGGTCCTCAACAACCCCCATATTTCTTAGAAAATAAGAGCGTTAGGGAAAATCCAAGGAAACATGCATTTCTCTGCCTAACAGTTATCCCAATGATCCCACTCACGTTGAATTTCCCGACCAGGTCACTAAAAATACAGTATATCAACTCTTTATCTTTCCTGTTGCTTGCTCTGCTCAAAATAAGCTCACTTCTTATGATGGATACTTTAGCATGGACTGGTTCAATTCAAACTGGATATTCCAGAAAGATTTTTGAAAATGACAGCAAACTTAGAGTTCGACAAGGTGGGAACAACAAAGGAAAGAAGTGGTTTAATTTTTCTTCCTCACATTTTGTTTTCTAAATCAGGTATAGGATCAAGAATTGTATGTAGTGTTTCTTACACTCTAAGATCCTGGTCTCCATCCAAAGAGGTTCAAGAATTATGACTAGGAAAGTATGGCAAAAAGATTTTTTTCTTACTTGATTAATTACCTTCTTTGGGTTTCTACCAAAGCAGAATCATCAGATGTTTTTTCATACATTGGCAATGTTAAGTATTTGAGTATCTCATTTTTAACCCACTATGATGCTATTTCTGGGTTCTGTATAAGAAGAAATCAATACTCAGCAATTTGAGCCCTTGTGCCTGATGACATATTTCAAATATACCATGCCAAAAAGGCAGAAATATTGGAGGTGAAAAATTATTTAAAGAAAACATATTCTCTACTTTTAGTCCATATGTTTATTTTCCCTTTCAGTAGGCTAGTGACAGAGTTAAAAAATACAGAGTTATAATGGTGAAAACCAAACAAGAATTGCAGTAAAAGATGAAAATGTAAGGGATAGGTGGCATCTCTCAGGCCTAAGGGATACGTGTTTCCTTATAGATATTCACCAAGTAAACTATTTCATTTCTAAGTTCTTAAGAGACAGGGAGATTTGATAAAGAGAAGGGAATAAGTATTTATATAGTTCCTAATATGTGCCAGGCACTGTGCTTAGAGATTCACATATATTGTCACATTTGATCATATACACAGTAACTCTGTGAAGTAGGTGCTGTAATTATCTCTGTTTTACAATTGAGGAAACCGAGATAAACAGATTAAGTAATTGGTCCGAGGTCAAACAGTTCTAATTAGCTAAGGTAAAATTTGAACTCTCAAGCCTTCCTACATGCAAGTCTTTCTGCCCTATCCAATGTACCACCTAGATACATTAAGTAATTTAAGGAGACTAAATAGTAGCCTATAGGAAGAGGGTTCAATTTGGGTAAAGAGTGTTTTCTCTGTTCCATTATTGTGGAATTTTTGACCCATTTACTAAAAGCCTCAATTTCTGTAGTCTAATGAATGATTGAATAAAATCAGTACATTTTCCCCAAATTTGTCCAAAGATAAAATTTGTCCTTCATTCTCAAAGAAGACCAAATGACATCACTATGATAAAGTCAAGTTTCAATGTGTCTGAATCTGGATGATCAGACCAATATGAGCTCAGAATTCTCCACCATAGATCGGGTACAAATAGTCCATATGAACATTTGGGGTGACTACTTTAAATCTGTGCATCCTACGTTTCCTTTGTGCTGTTTCAGTTCTCCTTTGCTCATAAAGCATAGCACTTTAACTGATGTGAGCACACCACACTGAGTGGTTGTGTGCCAATGTCTCCCATGTGGCACAATCAAATCCAGAGTTCTTGAGAGAGAATGTCCTTGTACTGCTTCTTCTGACCATCCTGTGATTGCCTGCCCCATGTGAGTTCTCCATAAAATAGTGTTTGTGGCAAGTATGCATTTTGCATTCAAACAATGTTTGTCCATCGGAGTTGCAGGTTAGTTAGAGCAAGGATCTCAGTGTCTGGTAACTTAACCTGCCAGGTGATCTTCAGAATCTTTCTAAGACAATTCAAATAGAAATGATTCAGTTTCCTGGCATGGCACGGGTACTGTCCAAGTTTCACAGGCTTACAACAATGACCTCAGCACAACGGCTCTGTAGATCTTCAGTTTGGTGGTCAGTCTAATGCCTCTTCTCTCCCAAACTTTCTTTGGAGCCTCCTGAACACTGAGCTGTCTCTGGCAATGTGTGCATCAATCTCATTGTCAAAGTGTACACCCTTGGAAAGTACACTACTAAGGTAAGTGAACTTATCTACAGCATTCAAAACTTCTCCATTTGTTGTAACCGATGGTTCCACATATGGATGATGTGGTGGTGGCTGATGGAGCACTTGTGTTTTCTTGGTGTTAATTGTTAGGCCAAAATTAGCACAGGCAGCAGAGAATGGATTCATACTTTCTTGCATCTCAGCTTCAGAGGCTACATTGAGTGCACAACCATCTGCAAATAGAAAATCATGCACCAACACTCCCTCCACTTTGGTCTTGGATTGTAGCCTTTTCAAGTTGAATAATTTACCATCAGTAGAGTAGCTGATCTTGAGGTCATTGAAAGCATTTGACAGCATGGCTGAAAACATACTAAAAAGCATGGGGGCAAGTACACAGACCTGTTGCCCTCCATTGGTGACTGGGAAGGCATGAGAGCATTGTCCATTCTGTCATGAAATTGATGTACAATACTGATGAATTTCTCTGGGCAACCAGATTTTGACATAATTTTCCATAAGTCCCCACAACAAACAGTGTAAAAGCCCTTGGTCAGATCTACAAACGTTGTGTACAGGCCTCTGTTCTGCTCCTGGCATTTCTCCTGGAGTTGTCAGGCAACAAACACCATATCAACTGTTCCTCAGTCTTTTCTGAAGCCACAGTGGCTCTCAGGTATATGACCATCTTCCAGGTGAAGGATCATCCTATCAAGGAGGACTCTAGCAAGAATCTTGCCAGCAGTGACTAAGAGAGAGACTCCTTTGTGACTATCAGAGGACAATTTATTCCCTTTATCTTTATAGAGATGGACAATGGAGGTATCCTTGAACTCCTGAGGGATAACCTCCCCTTGCCATATAACCTGAAATATTCCAGTCAGCTCTTGTATGAGCAATGGTCTCCCTACTTTGTAAATCTCAGCTGAAATAGAATCAGCACCAGGTGCTTTGCCACATGAAAGGAAAAGTTTGGGAGAGAAGAGGCGTGACTCATGGACAGTTTACCAGCACCATGCCAAGAAACTGAATCACTTCCATTTGAACTGTCTTAAAAAGATTTGATTGTGCGACATGGGAGACACTGGCACACAACGACTCAGAATGGTGTGCTCACATCAGGAAAGGTGCTATGCTCTATGAACAAAGCAGAATTGAAACAGCACAAAGGAAACATAGGATATGCAAATTTAGAGTAACCACTCCAAATGTTCATGCAGAGTATCTGTGCCTAATCTGTGATAGAGCATTGTGAGTTCGTATTGTTCCGATCAGCCACAGTCGTACACACTGAAACTTCATTTTATCATGGTGATGTCATTTTGGTCCTCTTTGAGAACGAAAGACAGCAATCAATCATGACCAATACCAGTCCCATACCTTCTATGAAGTCTTATGTGATTCCAAATTATTTTTTCTCCCCCTTAGTACATGATAAATAGTATCCCTATTTGTTTTCCACCTCATAAGATCTCTCAATCTCTTCTTAAGTGGGAGCACTAACTGAAAGAGTGTAAGGGGAAAAGAAAAGGTCCAGAACTAAGCACCTTGGGATATCCACAATTAACAGGTATGAGCTGTATGAAGATCCAGTAAAGGAGGCAAAACAGAAGATAGTAGGAAAATTAGGAGAGAGTAAAGTCCTGAAAGCCTAGGGAGAAGAAAGTAGCAAGGATAAGAGGATGATGGTTAGTGTCAAAAACTGCAAAGAAGTCAAAAAAGGTGAAAAAGGAGAAAACATCATTGGATTTGGCAACTTCAAGAGATCATTAGTAACTTTGGAGAGAATAAGTTTGTTTGCATGATGAGATCAGAAGGCAGAGCTTATGAAATAAAAAATAAACAGGTATATTAATTACTACGTACTACCCTGTTCTAAACTCCCCTAATACTGTCAAAGGCACAATCATTCTCCTAATCCACTAGAACTGAAATCTAGGTGTCATCCTTGACTTCTCCTACTTCAATCCCACATATAATCTGCGACCAAAGCCTATTGATTTCACTTTGCAAAATCTCTCAAATATATAGCCTTCTTTTTTCTGGTTCTGCTATTGCCCTTTCACAGGGCATCATTACCTCACATGTGTACTTTTGTAATAGTGTACAGTGCATCCTCAGTTCAGCTGTCAAAATAATTTTCCTAAAGGTTAGATCTGATCATTTCACACCTCTTCTTAATAACTCTAGTGGCTCCATATTACCTCCAGGTGAAAACATAAAATCCTCTCTTTAATGTTCAATTCCCTTCATAATTTATTCCTCTATCTTTCCCCATTTTACATCTTGCACCCACATTTCCATATAACCATAGCCTTGAACAAGACACTCCATCTTTTGCCACCAGGCATTTTCACTGATTGTCTCCCATGCTTGGAATGATTTTCCCCCTTTCATTTCCTCCTCTGGCTTCCCTGGCTTCCTTTTAAATCCCAGAAAAATATCCTACCTTTTATAGGAAGCCTTTCCTAATCCCTTTTAATTCCAATGCTTTCCTTCTATTGATTTTTTTCCTGCTTACCTGTTATATGGTTTATTGATAAATTGTTATTTGCAGGTTATCTTCCCCATTAGATTGTAAATTCCTCCAGGGTAGGTATCATTTGTTTGCCTTTCTTGGTATCCTCTGTGCTTGGCACAGTGCCTGGCACAGAGTAGGCACTTAAATGTTTATTGATGGACTGAATGAACTATTGAGCATAAACGAAAAGCTGAAAACAAGTATTGCATCAACCTCATTTTATAGCAAGAAAAAATGGAGGGCAGGAGAGATCAGTGACTTTTGAGAGGGCATGTATATTTTAAGTAAAAGATCTGTGGTTCAAACCCAAGATCTATCCCTCCAAATCTTATGCCATCTTGTATGATTTCCACCTTGAATCATTGTTCAATTGTGTGTGTGTGTTTCTTATTTACCCAATTAAACTATAACGCATTTTTGAGAGCAGGTATAGGGATTATTTCTCTTTGAATTTTCCTATAGTTCAGAGTAAGAAGTTAGTACTCATTAGCATTTGTTTGGGGACTAACTTCCTCCACAGCTTTGTTTGTACATTAATTCTCACCTACCCCACCCCACCCTGCATCTTCACTTGCTTCTCCTCCCTGGTTCCTTCCTATCTCACTACAACAAGCACAAGTCTACATATTGAAAGGATTGAAAACTATGATACCTCTTAGTTTTATTTTATTCTATTCAATGAATCACGGTCTTAGAGTTGGAAGGGATCTCTGAGGTCACCTGCTTCAATCTGTACTTAAATAGAAATCCCCTCTATAAAATTCCTGACAAATGGTCAACCTATCTTTGCTCAAAAAACTCAAGTAGAGGAAAACACTCTATTTCCTCAACCAATCCATTCCACATTTGAACAATTCTAATTCTTAGAAAGTTTCTTTACATTGAGTCTAAATTTACCTCTTTACAACTTTCACTTATGGCTACTAGATCCTCCTTTTGGTGCCAAGAAATACAAGTTCCTAAACTTCCCTTCAAATAATTGAGGAGAGATCATGCCACTCTCAAATCCTCTCTTCTCTAGGATAAAGATCCTTAATCCTCCCCATAGCATGGTATCCAACCCTCTAACTATCCTCACAGTCCTCTTCTGAATATTGTCTAGTTACCAGTCTAAAATGTGGTTCCTACAAGTGGTCACAATACTCTACATATGATTTGACTAGGATAGAATATAATGGAATAATCACCTTCCTCATTTATGTTATTTTGCCTCTCTTAATGCATGCAAAAATCATATTGATTTTCTTTTCTTCCATATTGCAATGTCGACTCATGTTGTATGTGCAAGTCAGTAAAAATCCCTTGCTTTTTTTCTGGTGAATTTTTCTTTTATAAATGCCTCCCCCATCTTGTGCTTATGAAGCTGATTTCTTAAAACCAAATCTAGGACATTACATTTATCCTTATTAAATTTCATCTTATTAGATTCGGCACATTATTCTATCATGTCAAGATCTTTTTGGATACAGACTCTACACCAATATATTAGCACCTATCTTTCCCTCTCAGATATGTGTCATCAGGAAATTTCATTCATGTAATCCATGCCTTTGTACAAATAATTTATAAAATTGTTGAAAAGCACTCCACTAAAGGAACTTGTGGCACTCCACTAATGAAGTACTCCTAAATTGATATTGATCCATTACTGACTACTCCTTCAGCCTGGACGTTCAACTAATTCTCAGTCAACTTGACTGCATTACTATCTGTACCACATAACTGTATCTTGTTCATAGGGATAGCATGAAAGGATTTTTCAAATGAATTACTGAATTCCAAATCTAAAATATCTAGGGCATTCCCACACCTAACAGTCTCCTACTTAAGTACTTCAATGGAGTCATGAGATCAGTAATATGGATTCTCCTTCCAATAGTTCAAATCAAATGTCATCCAAGATCATAACTCACCTATTGCATTTACTGAAAAAAAATCTATCCCAAAATCATCTTTGCAAGTACAAGTTGGTAGAAGCATTGTACTGTAGAAAAGTTTATCTCAAAAAGAATTACAAGTTTTGAATGGAGTGAATGCTCCACAAGACTCCACATCCATGTAATTTCATCTTTTCAATGTCCTCCTCCAAATTCTCTATAGAGAATTGTGAACATGAGTGTATACTAACCTGTTAGATATGTTGGAACTTCCCTTCTTAAGAGGGGAGCAGGACAATGGGAATATACAATAAAAAGATGATCAGAAGGATTTCTGAAGCCCAGGACTGATTCCATACCAGTGATCATTTGAAAGTGAATTCTAGCCAAATGTGGAGATGACTCTAGCTGCCAGAAACCACAGAATCAGCCTTGACCAGCTCAAGGGTAACCCTGAACAGCAGCTGCTGACCTGAGGCCTTGTTAGGACTTTCTAAACATCCTGCTTACTGTATCTACAGTTATGCCACCTACCCTACCTCCCACTCCCTAATCAAAGAAATCTAGAAATTATTAACATCTCACCCTTTTCCATATCCTCTTTGAGCAGCTGTGAATTCTCACTTCTGTTCTGCTCCTTTGCAAGCTTCTTCTTTTACAAATTTGTAAAAATTTACAAAATCACAAGCTGATTGGAGAGAATGGAATATATTGGGGGTAAAAATGACCAGAATTTTGCTATTGATTAGCTGTGGGGAAAGGGGGCTGCAGGGTTCAAGATTTCAAAAACTTGTAAGGTTGGTAGGATCACATGAACCTGAATTGAGGAAATTCGAAAAAGATAAAAAATCAATTAGGATGATGATGAGTATTGTTTTTGGACATACAGGTGAAAGTGTGTCAGGCCATGAGTTAGGAGTATGGGATGGGAATTCAAGAGAGAGATGAGGATATATGGATTTGGGAGTCATCTGTGTAAGTTGGAAAAATGAATTAATGTGAGCTAATGAGACTACCAAGGGAGGGAATATAGAGAATAGTACCCAGGACAAAATCCACACATGAAGAGATTGAGAATGAGTCCTAAAGACAGGAGGGGAACAAGTGAGAAACAGTGTCATGAAAGCTAAGAGAATATCCAGTAGGAAAGGGTAGTCAACAATGCAGAGAGGTCAAGAACCATAAGGATTTGGGGAAGAGGGTATCCGTAAAATAATATTCTCTGAGTGAGCAATTGGTCTTAAGGTGAGGAGTGGAAGGTATGGAAGAGGTATGGGTAAATCAGGGTCCACTGACAAATGAATCCTGGAAAGAGATGGCATAGTGATTTATCTGAATTTCTACCCGTCTTCTTCCAGTCTTTTCAAATAGGGTAACTTAACCTTTTACCCTTTTCACCTCGACCCCATCCCCCAGGATGTAAGATGAATCCTTAGAGACATTGTTGGACAATTGCCTAAGATATTCAACATGAACTAAACCTTATTGTTGATGCCGCAGTGGTTATAGGTAGTTTCAATAACTGCTCTATTGCCTGCTTTCCATGACCCATTTTCTATAAAGTACCCCCGTTCTAGTATATGAATTCCAGTTGTAACTTTCCAGGCCTAATCAATTCATTACTTTGATTTACTGTCTGATATAGTGTTTCCTCTAAGACTACCTCTTCCCCTCAGTCATTCCAGGTCTAGAAGAATATTATTTCTGGCCCCATTTCCTCTATTTACTTGCTCTCAGCAGTCCTTGAAAATGACTACTCCCCTATTTAAACCTCCTCCTCTCAGAGTTTCCTTAATTGATCTTATTGCCTTTGTGGATCTCTCTGGTCTTTGAGTTCTGGTCATCTCCACTTAGACCTATTTTGTGAGCAACCAAACCGATTATAGAAATATCAATGATCATGCCAGGTAAATGATCAAAGGAAATGCTTCTGGCAACATTGGAGAGAATGATGAACAGCTAGTGATACAAGAAATATATGCTTTCTATTTAAGGAAGGAACCAATTGCCAAGCATGATTAGTCTAGGAGATCTGTAGATGTAGACATACTGGAAAATCTGGAGGGAATAGTAAGTGAGGGAAGAGACAAAGGTGGAGATTCTAATATAGGCAAACTTTGACAGTATGTTTAAATCAATCAAATATCTATAAAATCCTTTTCTTTCATTATTTAAATAACAGTAAAGTTTTACTTATTTGCATTTGGAATGAAATGAGTTGTACCACAAATCTCTTTGAGTCAAAAATTGCTTTATTTTAATGTTTTTATGAAATGCCCTCTCAAATACATTATACATTTGCATGCCTTCTTAAATACAGTGGACAGAACCCAATTTAAACTTTTCTGGATGACTCAGTGTCATTTTTATGGACATCAGGGTGATATAATGTAACAATGCCCTTGGAACCTATTGAAGTGTATACAGCTGTTCACCACTACACTATGGGACTGTTAATACTTTTTGCATTCTTAAGACTGCATTTTTTTAAGTCCCCCCTGTTTCCAAACAATCAACTGTCACTTTTTACTGCTGTCAATTTGCCTGCCTAGAGCACCATCCCTTCTGATTTTCTTTTTTTCTAATCAGCAATTGACTGTGAAGCCAAATAGAATTGTGTGCAAATTCAGGGTAAGCCATCCTTGAGTTAGGACTGTGAGGGCATTCCTAAGAGAGTATTTGAGTTTAGTGCATGAATTTTGTGATGAATTTGGGTCATTCAGAAGATCTTTTTACCCATACATTCTTGGGAAATGAGATAAGTGAGATGCCATGTAATGCCAATACTTAAAGCCTTTTCCTTCAGTTAAATAACTGGATATTAATATATTATGTTTCTTACATCTCTGCACATTTTCCGGTTAGTCTAATCATAACAATGCATACGTTTCTGCTTATATTCAGATTCATATGCAGAAAGTGGAGCACATAGAAATGGTTCTACTCATTTAGAAAGTTTAAAACAACTAAACTATAACAGATACAAAAAACTGTGAAGAAATAACGTCAAGTAAACAAGTTTAAAAACAATAATTATTATTTAAATTATTATTTAAAAACAACAATAATTCTTTTATTAACTTATTTTAAATAAAGATTTATATTTTTCATTTTCAAAATAATTGTTTTGTAATTAATTTTGTATAGTTAAAGAATGTCATACCAGAAAGGACTGCAGAAACCATGTATTCCAATCCATGGACAAGAATCCTTTAAAATGATATACCTTGCAAAGGGTCAAGCAACATTTACTTGATGACCTTTAATGTAGAGAGATAAACTACTTCCTAATGCAACCTGTTCTACTTTTAGAAAGGGAATTTAAGCAACAAACATAATTGATTAAATTTATGTTTTCAATTTAATTATTATTTAATGGCCTAAATAATATTTCCTTTGGTATTTGGGGAAATTTCTGTCTCCTAGTGTGGAGGCATGAAGACCCACTAGTTGATAAACTACTTTCTGTACATGGATTTTGACTGTATTTATGTTTTAGGAACTGGATTTATAAGGACAAAAACTGAACAGCTCCTGCTTTTACAAAGATTATATACGTTTACAAAATAGACACAAGCTAAATTTGTTTCTTTTGAAGGGAATCACCAGGATCTGAGATATCAGGAAACTGTTATATGTAAAAGGTGGTGGTTAGTTGAATTTTGAAGGAAAACAAAGGATTGTCATCCTCAATTGAAGAGTGGTTGAACAAATTATGGTAAATATATTGGGACATGATTGTGCTATGAAAAATGATAAAAAAATGGATTCAGAGAAAATAATACTGACAACAGGAATGTATAACACTTTATGATTTGCAAACAACTTATACGTACCTTGTCTTTTGATCCTGTACGTTAAATTTTATTACTATTCTTATTTTAAAGATGAGGCAGGGAGAGGTTAAGTGACTTGCCTAGTGAAATAGAACTAATAAGAGTCTGAAGACACATATTAACGGATGCAGAGCAAAGCAAGTAGAACCAGAACAATTTATACTATAATAACAATATTATGAAAAATTTGTAAAATAGTAACAATGGTATGAAAACAGTTTTAAAAGACGTAAGGACTTTGATAAATTGAATGATCAGCTATGATTCTAGGGGACTCATGATAAAGGATGCTAGTCACACATGATAGATGTGATAGACTAATATGCAGAAGGGGAGACATTTTTGGATATGACTCATAGGAACTTATTTTGCTTGACTGTGCATATTTGTTGCAATGCTTTTTTTTTCTTTCTCTCCCCTCTGCCCCCATTAGGGGTTTGGGAAATGGGAGGGAGAAAAAATGCATAATTATTGAAAAGAAAAGAAATTATAATTTACAAAAAGGATAGGGAACAAAGGATTTTAAGAATGAGGGACAAAAAGGGCAAAACTTCCAGGCTCAGGGGATGTCCAGTATAAAACACTGGGTGCATTGGGCCAGAGATTGGACAAGGAGTGCATGAGGAATAGCAAGAGGACAGTGTAGAGGGACTGAAGAATGCAACATTCAATGCACAATAAATGCTTAATAAATGAATTTTCATTGACTGATTGGTAAAGTTACAAATGTAGACTATGGAGAGGTTGTGAAGGGCTTTCAAAGCCAGAGGCATTTATGAAATATAGTGCTAATCTTCACAATCACATTTATATGCAAAGTATTGACTTTTTATATGACCTTTTACCCCTCTCCCTCACCTGTGCTATTATTCCATTTTACTGTACCATTATCTGTAGTGCAGGGTTTACTTAAAAAATGAGGCTGGTATCAATAGGAGAAGGGCTGAACAGTTCATAGTGTCTAAAACCAAATGGGATATTATTGTACCATAAGAAATGACAAACATGAAGAATTCAGAGGAAACGTGGGAAGTCATATAAACTGGTGTAAAATGACCTATGCAGAACTAGGAAAATAACATACATAACTGTTATTCTAATTTAAAAGGAGACAACAAAAGAAGAAAAGAAACTGAATGCTATGTAATTATTATATTTAAATTGGCCCCAAAGAATAGATGAGAAGACACATCCAGCCCCTGTTCTTTGCAGAAGTAGGGGACTATGTTTGTTGAACATTGCATATATTACCAGATTTGGTTCATGTTTTGATTGGCCTTGCAAGTTGCTTTTTTTCCTTTTCTTTTTTATTGCAAGTTATGACTGGGTAAGGAACAGGAACGGATATATTTAGATATGAAGGTGTTGTAAAAAATAAATGAGATCAATAAAAATTAAGCAAAATGGAAAGAAAGGAAACAGAGTCCAGGGTTAGGGCAAGAAGTGAGGTTGGGAAAACAGCCTGGGAATCAAACAAGCTATTCATTGAATCTAAATTCCTCTCTCTAAACCACCCAGATTTTCACATTACTGGAATGATGCCAGGTTCCAATTAACTTGGATATATGCAGTTGTACTGTATACATGTAGTGGGGCACAAATCTTTAAAAGGGATATGTGAGGTTTAATCAGGCACTTAAGGAGGTCTTTACATCTTGTCGGCTACATTTTTTAAAAATACTTGAGCAGCAAAGGTTGGGAAGATGATGCAAATGCTCCAAAAGAAAAAAATTAATTCTAAACTATTTGGGACACTTTCTAGATATAACATACTTGGTTTCTTTTTTTTTCTTCATGTAACATGAATAAGTAGTGGGTGAGTAAAGCAAAAATCTATTATCTGAATAACTTTTAGAAGTCTTGGTCCTTTGAATGACATTAAATGATGGCCCTGAGTATAGTCTTCAGGGATAATATTATTATATATTATTAATATGTAATGTAATTAACAATATAGTAATTGTTATTAAATAATAAGAAAATAAAACTTTTTTAATTTAGAAAAGCAACAGGGATAGAGACTTGGTAAATAACTTGGTCACTACAGGGAATGATCAAGGTAAGGGTCGTTGTTCCACTAAAGAAGTATTCCTTCTCTGAAACATGTATTTTGAGAGTTACCTAGATCAGAGGTGTCCTTGAGCCAAAAGAACAAGATGAAAATGTCGCTGGGAAATGTTTAACAAAACAAATAAAATAAAATACAATATAGATAAAAATTTGTGGTTTTCTAAGTCAATATGCTATCCACAGGGATCTGTTCCTATCTGAGTTTGACATCACCAGCCTAGAGCATTAAGAGGCTAAATAATGGTCTAACATCACATAGTCAGTGTATGTCAAAGGCAAGACTGGAACCCAGATCTTACTGACCCTGATGTCAGCTCTTTATATACAACACTTCACACGTAAAATCTTACAAATATAATATTTTTCTGCCCCTTGATAATGAATATAAGGATAATGAATGCCCCTTGACAAAACAAATAATAACAGAAATTAGAACTGGAAGGAAACAGATAATCTCTAGGGCCCTTCCAGGTATAATCAGAGGTGTGCTAAAGTCACCTCAAACTGGCTAATATGAGCTGAAGCTGATTGTTAAATTTTCAAGATGTGTATAGACCTTGGAAATTGGTAAGTTTGATTTAAGTCAAGACTTCTTGTTTTGCTAACTCTTTACACTTAAAAAAGTGGCAAAAAATGTTGATAATGCAGATTAAAGTTTGTGGTGAGTACCTTTATAAAAACAGATCTGGATGTTTATCAGAATAGTTTATACAGTTGAAATCTAGTGACCTCATGTGAGTTGCATGACTTTTTAGATTCAACTGAATTGAGCCTTTTTGTTGAAAAGAGAGGTATTAAATATATTGTTTGTAGAAACTTATCTAACTGAAGACTGTCTTTGTAAAGTAGGATTCAAATCTATGGGCAAGAGATAAAGAAATGTTCATTAATTCAATTTACTATGTAAAGTTTTATTAACTGGCATAGATAGATGATATATTGATAGGTAACAAATGATAGATAGAAGATTAGATAAAACTTTTCTTAGGTTCTCATTATGCTTTAGCCACTATTCTAAGTACTGAGGATACATATAGAGTCAAGCAAAACAGCTGTTGTCCTCGAGGAACTTACATTAGAGTAGCAGTTGGCAATATGTAAAAGTTGGAAATGGGAGAGGATATGCATACAGAAGCATGGTGTGAAGATGGCTTGGAAGTTATATGGAGGCCTGGTTCTGGACAAGATATGGCTCCAAAATTCAACACCTGATTTGAAGCTGATGGCCAGACTATAGGATTATTCTAATTTCTTTTCTTTTCTTTTTGGATAATTAAACCTGGTCTGAGAAGAAGATATGGCTCATCATTTTTTCCCCATGCCACCCCTCTAGTAATGCCCTCAATACTATTTCGTTCCTTGACCACTGGCAACTTACTCCCTTCAATCATCCCTCTCATTATTTTTCAACTCTTCCTTATCCATTGGGATCACTCTTTGTTATCTACAAACAAGTCTAAATCTGCCCAATACTTAAAAAAACCCCAAAAAACTTTCACTTGAACTCACAATATCCTCAAGTTCCTCCTATATGTCCCCTCTCTTCAGCAATTGAAAAGCTTGAAACGTCATAAAAATCAATCCTAAAGGAAAGCTTATTATAGTTTCTTACCTTCCATTCTTCAACTACTTTCAACCTGACTTCTTTTTCACTACTTGATGAAAATTGTTCCCTGCAAGGTCCTGAATGAACTCTTTATTTCTAAATCCAATGACCTTTTCTTAATGTTATCCTCTCTGCAGCATTTTACTCTGTTGCCTAACCCCTTTCATCCCTAATGACTTCTCTGTCATGGTTCTTTACCTATACCTACTGGATTGATCCTTCTCTGTCTTCTTTGTGATATTGTCATTCATATATTGCCTCCTCTCTGTAGGGAAACCCTAGGATCTCTTCTGGGTCTTCTCATTCTGTCTCAGCCCTCTTAGATTTAACTATCATAGAATACTCCCAAAGCTATCTAATTCTCATCTCCTTTTTTCCTCGTTTTAAGCCCTTGATAAATCAATTCAACTTTTCTCTCTGCCCTCTTCTCTTTAATTCTTGGTCCCCAATCATGTAGCCTATTTTCCTGCCAAGCCTTAGTCTTGGGTCATTGCCATTTTCTGCTACCTGGCTCCTACACATATGCTGCTGAATGAAGGTAAAGAAACTCACACAACCACACTGACTGGTTGCACTTGTTGTTATTTAGTCATGTCTGACTCTTCATTATCCCACAGACAATAAGAGGCTAAGCCCTTTTATCTTTCACTATCTCTTAAAGTTTGTCCAAGTTCATGCTCATTGTTTCTATGACACTATCTATTCATCTCATCCTATGCTATCCTCTTCTCCTTTTGCCTTCAAGCTTTTCCAGCTTCAGGGGCTTTTCCAATGAGTCCTCTCTTCTCATCATGTGACCAAAGTATTTAAGTTTAGCTTCAGTATTTGACTTTCCAGTGAATAGTCTGAATTAAAATTTTAAGTATTGACTGGTGTGTCCTCTTGCTTTCTAAGGGACTCTCAGAAGTGTTCTATGGCACCACAGTTTGAAAATCCTGATTGTGCAGAGCTCAGCTTTCCTTCTAGTCCAACTCTCACAATCATACATTGCTACTGGAAAAATCATATCTTCGACTATATGAACCTTTGTCAGCAATGTGATATCTCGGCTCCTTAATATGCTGTCCAGATTTGCTGTAGCTTTTCTTCCAAGGAGCAAGCATCTTCTAATTTCATGACTGCAGTTGCTGTCCTCAATGATCTTTGAGCCCAAGAAAATGAAAATGGACACTACTTCTGTTGTTTCTCCCTCTATTTGCCAGGAACTGATAGTACCACTTGCCAAGATCTTAGGCTTTTTTTAATGTTAAATTTCAAGCCAACTTTTCCAAGCTTTCACCCTCATTGAGAAGCTTCTTAATTCTTCACTTACTGGTTCCACTACAAATTTATGTCATACAACCTCAACTGAGCCCTCATTGCTGCTAGGCAATCTTTCTATATCTCTATTATCAGTTCACTATTTCACTCTACACAGAGGTTCTTCCAAACCTTTTTATCCCTCCTGAAGCGTCCCATATATTCCTCTCCATTCACCCTTTCAGATGAGAACTTTTCCTCCTATTCATTTTGTAGTAAAAAAAATAGTCATTCACCGTGAGTTCCCTCTTTTCCCTTCTTCCTCATCTCATATTACTTATATGCCTTCTGCCACTACCGTCTCTTTCACCCCTCTCTCAACATAAAGAGGTAGCCTTACTCCTTACCAAGTCAAGCTCTTCTATGTGCACAAGTGATCCCATTCCATTCTATCCCCTCAAGCAGTTTTCTCCCCTCTATCATCCATTGATGTTGGCAAAGATTGAAGGCAAAAGGAAAGGGGGACTGCAGAGGATGAGAGGGATAGATAAGATCATGGAAATAATGAACATGAACTTGGATACTTTGAGAGACAGTGGAGGACAGAAGTATCTGGCATGCTATATACCAAACAGTCATGAAGAGGAAGACATGATCAAATAACTGTCCTTCCCATTCTATCACTTATCTTCAATCTGGTTCCTTCTTTGAAGCTTACAAACATGAAATATATACACGTAAAACCAAAACAAAACTCTTACTTGATCCTTTCATCCTCATTATTTTCTCAGATGTCTTTGTGGTTAGATTCCTTGAAAAGGCCATCTGTGAAGGGTACCTTCCCTCCTTTCACCATATATTTAATCTCTTATGTTTTGGTTCTCCCTCAGCATTCCACCAAAACTGCTCTCTTCACAGTGACCAATTAGCTTTAATTGTTAAATTCAATGACCTTTACTCAGTCTTTATCCTTCTTAACTTCTCTGCAGCATATGAAACTGTTGATCACCTTCTCAATATTCTCTTCTCTCTAGGTTTTTGGAATATTACTCTCTCCCAATTATTCTCCTACCTATACGAGCACTCCTTCTCAATCTTCTTTGCTGGATCCTCATCCAGGTCAAACTGTCTCAATGTGGATGTCCAACAGAGGTCTGTCCTGTACCCTCTACTTTTCTCTCTCTATAGTATTTCACTCAGTGATCACATTAACTCCTATAGATTTAGTTATTGTTTCCATATTGGTGATTCTCAGATTTATCTACACAGTCCTAACCTTTCTTCTGACTTAGTGACACATCTTTAACTAACCACATATTTGACATCTCAAAGTGGATGTCTAGTAAACATCTTAAATTCAACATATTCAAAACCAAAATCATTGTCTTGTCACCTAATCCCTCAGCCCCACCTCCAATTGTCAACTTCCCTATTACTGTCAAGGGCACCACTATTCTCCTGGTCCTGAAGACTGTCAAACCAAAGCATCATGTTTAACTCCTCACACTCCATATTCAATCTGTTGCCAAGGGCTATCAATTTCACCTTTGTAAAATCTTTCAAATACATCCCCTTCTCTCCTCGGATACTGTTGTTACCTTGGTACAGACTCTGAACAGCTCACATTTGATTCTTGCAAAGGCCTGTGGGTGGGTCTGCCTCCCTTAAGACTCTCCCCATTCCAATCTATCCATCGCTAAGTTGTTAAAGCAATTTTCTTAAGGCACATATCTGAACATGTCAGCCTACTCCCTACCCCCCACATTCAATAAACTGCAGTTTACTAAACGCTTATCACCTCCAAGCTCAAGTATGAAGTCCTCTATTTAGTGTTCAAAACTTTTCATAAACTATCCCCTCCTCCCATGTTTCTACCTTTCATCCCAACTCCCACATTCTTTTTTATACAATAACATTATCCTCCTTGATGTTCTGTTGAGAAAATCCTCCACCTCTTGATCTGAACATTTTCATTGACTTTTGCTCATGCCTAAAATTCCTGCCTTCCTCATTTCCATCTCTTAGCTTTCTTGATTTTCTTCAGGTCCTAGCTGAAATCTCATCTTCTGGAGAAAGTCTTTCCCAATCAATTCCTATTAATTCTAGTGCCTTCCCTCTATTAATCATTTCCTATTCGTCCTGTATACAGCTTGTTTGTGCATAATTGTTTCCTTATTTCTCCCTCCACTAGATTTTGACTTCTTTGATGGCAGGGGGTATCTTTTACCTTTTTAGTGTATCTCCCATACTTAGCACACTATTTGGCTTTGGGGCTTATATGCTTATTGAAAGAGAGGAATTTATGTCCAAACAAGAGAGAGAGAACATTACAAGATGTAAAATGAATAATTTTGATTATATTTCATTAACAAATTTTGCACCAACAAAACCAATGATTAGAAGGAAAATAGAGCTGGGAAAAATTTTTTAGCAGTAAATATCTCTAATAAAGGTCTCACTTCTCAAATTCATAGAGAACTTAGTCAAATTTATAATAATACAAGTCATTCCTGAATTGATAAATGGTCAAAGGACAAGGCAATTTTCAGATGAAGAAATCAAAGCTCTCTATAGTCACATGAAAAATGTTATAAATCACTACTGATTAGAGAAATGAAAATTAAAACAACAAAAGGTACCACTTCACATCTGTCAGACTGACTAATATGAAAGGAAAGGAAAATTATAAATGATTGAAGGCATGTGAGAAATTTGGGACACTGATGCACTGTTGGTGGATTTGTGACCTGATCCAACAATTTTGGAGAGCAATTTGGAACTATGCCCAAAGGGCTGTAAAATGGTGCATGTCCTTTCATCTGTTATACAACTACTGGGTCTATATTCCAAAAAGATTTTTAAAAAGGGGGAAAAGAGCCATTGTATGAAAATATTTAAAGCAGCTCTTTTTGTGATGGCAAAGAACTGGAAATTGATGGGAATTCCATCAGTTGGGGAATGACTAAACAAATTGTGGTATATGAGTATAATGGAATACTATTTTGCTATAAGAAATGAGGAGCAGGATGATTTCAGAAAAACCTGAAAAGCTTTACATGAATTGATGCAAAGTGAAGTGAACAAAACCAGGAGAATGTTGTGCACAATAGCTGCAATACTGTGTAGTGATCAATTGTGAATAACTTAGCTATTCTCAGCAATACAGTATTCTAAGACAAAATCAAAGGACTTATGATGAAAAATGCTATCCACTTCCAGAGAGATAACTGATGAAGTCTTAATGAAGATGAAAGCATAATATTTCTCACTTTTTTGTGTTCTTTAATCTGTTTTTTCTTTTACAACATAACTGATATGAAAATATTTTGCATGACTGCACATATATAACCTATATCAAATCACTTACCATCTCAGGGAGAATATAAGGGAGGGAGAAAGGGAGAGAATTTGGAACACAATTTTTTTTAAATGTTAAAAATTGCTTTTACATGTAATTGAGAAAAATAAAATAGTATTCAAAAATATTTATTGACTGACAATTTAAAAGATATTAATGTTATTACCTCCATAATTTAATAGATATGACCTCATTAATATTAGTACTCCTAACCGTGGCACAGATCAGAACCTACTCTTACTTTCTCATTCTCTGAAAAACTTGCCTGTGTTCTATTGTAAAATTATGGCAGGGTTATCAAATATAACGAGCGTCTTCATCTATATCTCTTGAAGTTGACTGGATACTAATAGAATACATAAATATTCCAGAGATTACTCCTGGCATTTGCTCCATGCCTGGATCGCCTCCTTTTTCAGTCCAACATGTCTCTCATTAGCACTTCTCCACAGCTGACAATATATTGCACCTTACCAACACCCACCATGTGCCTCATGACTGTGCTTTGGATGACCTTTAGAGACTTGATATTCATGACTTTCAGTGTCATCAGAAGATTGTTGTTAAAAGATATGGACTTTTGCTTTTAGGAGAAGCTAAGGTTAATAGTTTTTAACAATTTTCCAAAGAAGATTCAGTCCACTGTCCTCCTCCTATTCAAGTCTTATTCTAGTTCATAACTCATTTATAATATTTATTCAAAATATACATAATGATAGATACATGTTATATAGCCAACTGTGTATCACACTCTGAGAAGCAATTTCTTGGTCTTGTTTCTCTGATCCCTATTTTTGCCTCAAGTGTTTGATGTCACCCCATTGAACAGATATCTTGACAATTTATTGCTCAACTAACTCAAAATCATGTTTCTCCTGGAATGGACCTCCTCTGTATAGGCACTTAGTTTGGTCAAGCTACTTTTCCTCTTTGTCTTATTTAGTGTCTTTTACTGGAAAAGTCAATGGCTATAGTGGAGAAAGCTGTGTTCTTGAGACTGGGGAAGGTGATGTGGCTGCAGCCATGGTGGAAGATGGAGAGTTTTGGGGGTAAAATGCATGGGTGTGGACCAGACCTCCCACTCCCATAACTCCTACTTCACGAGAAAATATATGATAAATAAGACATTTTACCTTAAAAAAAGACCTGAAGTTTGGTTGCATAACTGTGTAGTGGAAAAGTTGTGAACTGGGACAGTTTTCCATTTTCTCATTGCTCCTTGCAGACTAAATCATGTATAAGCAAAGTGAAATTTTCATTTCACTCAAATTGTTCCCTAATATATCAACCATATTGTAAGAATTCATATTTTCAAAACAAGTGTTACAGCAAAACTGTCTCTACACAGATAGTAAGTACAAAATCACTCCAAAAGGAAGAAAACACAGAAGGGGTCAGATAAGGATTTTGGATGGTCCTTGAAGAAAGTAAGGAATTCTATAAGGATATGAGAAGATAGTACTTTACCAGTATGCAGGATACACAAGTCATGGAAATGGAAGATGTTATGTTGAGATTAGGGAAAAGCTATTAGCCAAATTGCCTGGGATTTATAGTTCTAAGAGGAGTAATGTGAAGTATTTTGAAAGTTAGGTTGATGGCAGATTATAGGGAACTGTGAATGCCAAGATAAGGTGTTCACATTTTATCAGAGAATAGGTAGTCGTTGAAGCTTCTTTAGCAGGGAAGTGATATAGGTTGGAGATTTGGAATATCATTTTGACATCTGTATGAAAGATGTTGTGAAAGGGGAGAGGCTTGAGGGAGACCAATAGGAAACCTAATTCAATAGCTGTGTCATCTACAGAGCTCATTGACGAGAGTTTCAGGCCTGTCACCAGGAAGACCTGAGTTCAAATGTGGCTCAGACGCTCACTGGATATGAAGCCGTGGACAAGTTACTTAGACTTTGCTTGCCTCAGTCTCCTCATCCATAAAATTAGAATGATAGCATTTGCCTCTCAAGGTTATTGCGAGGACCAAGGAGATAATAGCACAGTGACTGAAACAGTGTCATATAAATGTTGGCCATTATTAGTAACCAGCTGTTATTATTGACAATAATTAATAATTGTTATTGCTGGTGATAGTGATAATAATTCAAGTGCAACATGACAAGAATCTGAATCTGGGTAGTGGTTGATACAAAGTTGATATAATTCTCTTCCTCCAGTAGCTGGATAAAGTAGATAAGGATCTTATATTTAGATCCTAGACCAATGAAATTAATGTATGTAGATTATATAAAATCTACTTGATTGTAAGTGTTATCTGCCTCATCTTTTGCTATTTCATTGTCATAACTACAGAAGCTTAAAAGAAATAACAGAAGGCTGTTTCATGGGTTGCTATGGTTAAAAAACAGTTTATTACAAAGTGACTAACTTACTGGTGATGAGCCTTTCCATATTTAGTTAGGTTGAACCTCAGAAGGTAAACACAGTCTCTTGCTGATATTATTTGTGAACTATTTGAGCATATTCGAAAATGGTAGCATTAGTATTCCACTAGTATAATTTCAGAAACTCAAAGTCACTGCCACATTGTGATGAGGCATCAAAGTAGGAAAGTGTGGAACGTCAATGATGATAAAGCATGGTAAACTGACATATTTAATTCCCCTTAAATGTCTTCATCTATGCTGGGTGTGGAGATATAGGCCAGTCATACCAAGGACCAGGGAGACTAAGGCTGGCCATGATCTTGAGTTTGGGAGGTCAAGGACTGTAGTGGGCTATGGCAATCAAGTGTCTTTATTATTTGTCATCAATCTAGTGAACCCCGGGAGTTGGGTTCACCAAGTTGACCAAGGAGGGACAAATTTGTCTAAGTCAAAAGTAGAATAAGTCAATGTCTCTGTACTACCTGGGCCCATTAAGAGCCCTTTTCAGCCTAGAATACCCCCTTTTAAAAATATACATTCACATATAACATATATTTCTATAAAATTCATAAACTAAATTTGTCTAGTAGATACTGAATTGCATGTCCACATTAGCAAAGTAGTGACATGGCAATATCACAACAGTGTGCTAATTTCACTATGAATGTGACAAATCTCTAAAACAGGTTGGCCTAGACTTTCTGACCATATTTTGAAGCTTTTGGTGTTTTTGATTTCTGAATTTTCATGGATTTGAATGGCATGAAAGGATATACTTTAGCCTCCAGTAATCATACCTCGGAATGAGAGGATCACTTTCAAAGTCAAGAAAAGTCCACATCACAATAGTTGTATTAGCAATATTTGTCACTTGAGAAGATACATGATGACTATTACAAGCCTCCCCACTCTCTTCATGGCAAAGAGGTGGGGGAACTATTTAGACTAGTAGAAATAAAATATTTATTAAACATTTTATTGTGTGACGGTAATCAGTGGGCCTCAAACATGTCAGTGACTTAGGGGGATGCCTATCCCAAGCATGTGAAGACTCCCTAGACGAATAGGTGAGGACAATTTGTTCCAGTGACCCTGAAGACAGCTGAAGCAAGTACTGTATAGCTCTTAGAGCTTGGTCAGGCATCAAAGATGCCAGTCATCTAATGGATCCCAGACCATAACTGCTCATCTGGATTTTCATCCTGTCACTAGGCTTCCTTGATTCAGGAAGAATGAGTGAGGCTGAAGACTTCGCCTAACTCTACCTCACTTAAATCCAATTCCTGTGCAAGTCAAGACACTTCCATAAAGTCAATGATTCCTTTTGAAAACAAAGGACAAATCACAACTATTATGTGTCAGATCTTGTGCTAGAACTGGCGATACAAATGTAAACAAGAAAATTTTTGTCCTCAGTGAGCTTATATTCTATTGAGGAAAGGAATAAGGATGAGAATAAAGATGAGAAAATATAAAGGGATACTGAAAAGCAAGGGGCGACAAAACTTAAGGAACAGAATTGAGATATGGTACAGATTACTGGGCAGAATTTTGCATGCATTATAAAATGTAGTCACTCTACTGAAAGTTTCTGGGAAATGCTTCATTGTTGGCATTTGAGTTAGTCTATAACTGGTAGACAGGGATTCTACAGATGAAGAGGAGAAGGGAGTGAATTCTAAACAGAGAACAGCATGAGCAAAGGCATTTTAGATTGAAGGACACATTGCAGGAAAAACAATAGGGCCAGTTTTACTGGATCACTGAGAAGAATAAAACAAGAAAAGACTGGAAAGACAAAATAATGCCAGATTGTTGAGGATTTTGATGGCAAGATGAAGAAGTTTAAGCTTTGCACAGTAATCAAGGGAACTTTGAAAGATTTTTTTTCTCACCAGAGAAGCATCTTTGTCTCCCTGACTCCCTTATTGAATGATTAGTTTAGATAGATTTAGATTTAGATAAAAGTTGCTACCAGTGGAATCTGGTGAATTTAACCCCTAATAATATCCTCTCTCACCTCTGCCTCACAGCTGTCTGGAGAATGGACATGCATATCCTTGGGAGTTTCCTGCTGTCTTAAACTTTGTTTAAGATATCTACCCATATACTGTGCTTTGTCTCCAACTAAAGATAACCTGAATTTTATTGTATTCTGAGTCAATGTTTGCTATAAAGGAATGGATCACACAATGAGAAAAAAAAAGGAAGTCATGGGCCAATAGTCCTAGCCTTACCATAAACTTCCATGGAGGCTTTCTTTTTCTCTCCCTGAAGATAGAAAGTGGGACTTCAGAAGTACTGGAGCAAAGAAATGAGAGAAGATCTCTTAGAAGGTTAGTAAATCGGTTCCTCTCTTCAGACCTTGAAGAGGTCTTTCCTTCACCTGAATTAGCACCTGCTCCAACCCCATCAGGGCAGAGAAGCAGACCTCAGTGACCAAGGCCAGGACAAGGGTCAGAACCTTTGCCTCCCAACACCACCTTGTGGAGACACTGGGCTTACTATTCATCTGCCATTCACTACTATCACTTTGTTGCATCCTGTTATTTTCCAGAAGTCTATTTTTACTTATTAACTGACCAACCAGCAACAACTAACTTACTCATGCTGCCTATTCTCTCACTTCCATCTTCCTTAACCATAAGTAATGCATGTCCAATTTCTAACCTTCCTGCCTTTTCCAACATGCCTTTTGGAATTCCTATTCCTTAGTGAAGTGTCCTTTCATTTTGGGCCTCTTCCTTTCTGACTACTTCAGTCTACTTGCTCTCAATGAGATCTGGCTTTCTCCAGATGACAACACATCCTATCTTCTCTAGCACTAACTTTGCTATCTCATCACCTCTCCCCGCCCTCCTATAAGCTGATCCTGGAATGAGATTTCTGGAAAGAGCGCACCCCTTGACCTCCTCTTCTATTTCCAGACTTTCCCTTTATACCTGTCATTCTACAACATCTACTTCTTTGAAGTTTACTCTATTAAAATGTTCTGTCCTATGCAGATCATAGTGGGTAGTTTCCATTTGCCTTCAGGTCATTCTCCTTTCTTTCCTCAAAGAGTTGAGCACCTGGTTGGTTCACTGTCTTCCTCTCATCTCCAAATATAGCCCTTAAACCAGGGGATATCAACATTCATATTCATGCACCCTGAAAACACTCTAACTTCCTAGATCCTAAATTTCCTCAGCCTCCATGACTCACTCCTCCATTCCACCTTAGCTATTCACAGGAATGGTCACATCTTGGTTTATACCATTAACCACAAGTGATATACTTTCTTGATCCAAAAATTCTTGCATTCTTCTATCTGATCATAACCTCCAAACATTCTCTCTCCCTATATCTCATCCCTCCCTCCAAAATATATTTTTTGCTCTTATTTCAAATTCCAGTCAATTTCCCTTCCCTTCAATATCTCTTCAGTCATTATCCATTTTGACTTTTCTTTCTTCCTGATCAAATTTGACCCTATAGTTAATCAATTCAACCCTATTTTTTTCTCCTATACTCAAATCCTTTTATCCTCTTGTCCCACTGTGGTCATATCTTGCCAAATCCCAGGCCTAGATTATCCCTACCATCTGCCTTTTGCTCTTAATTCATGTGCTATTGATCAGTCCAACAGTCATACAGTCAAACCACTAGGTACACTACAAATTTATGTTATCAAACATCAACTGCATGCTCTCTTTGTCATAAGGCAATCTTTTTATTATTCCTTAACTGATTATCTCCCCATAAAAATCTCTTGTGAATCTTGTTTTCTTTACTCAAGCCTTCATTACTTCCTTCTCTCTCCAGGCTCTGAGCTGGGAACTTTGCTCCTTCCTTTAGTGAGAAAATGGTAAACATTTTCCATAAGCTTCCTCTTTTTCCTTTTCTTCATCTCAAAAATCCTTGACATCGCCTTCTCACTGTCTTTCCTTTTTCTTCAGTTTCCAGTAATGAAATATTCATTTTTCTTGCCAAGTCTAAAATCTCTCTGTGTGCCCTTGAGCTTGTCTCCTCTAGGCTTTTCCAGTAGATTATTCACACAGTTATCCTTTCTATAATCTTTAATTTTGTCCTATTTACTGCTTCTATCCTTCTTGCCTTCAAATATATCCAAGTTTCCTCCATCTTAAAACATCATTACTGGATTCTACTTTTTAACCCTTCAAACTAATCCTACAAAAAGTTTTCTATATATGATAAAATAATCATTTATCAAGTACCTATTATTTGCCAGGCATTGTGCTAAGTACCGGGGATACAAGTAAGAAAAAAAAGTCCCTGCCTTCAAGGAGATTCTAATCTAATAGGGAAGATGATATACAAAAGGGAAGTTAAAAATCAAGAAAAGGTGGGAGGAGAGGGCATGATGATGGTAAAGTCAAAATCAATCAGTATAGTTGATGGAAAATGAAGAGTTGGAAGAGCTTCAGAGCACTCTTTAAAGGGACTCTTTGGGAAGAGTTTTTTGCTTCACTTTCCAGCTCTCCAATTAGAATGACAAAGGCAAGTAAAAGATATGAGTGCTAAAGTTGAAGCAATATGAGTTTCCTGGTGAAACATGAATTATTTCCATAGCCTCCCCTCTCAATAAATCCTCACATCTGTAGACTACATCATCAAACCTCATAACTCAACTGAAACTGCTGTTCAAGGTGACCAATAATTGCTTAATTGCCAAATCTAAAAATGTTTTCTCAGTCTTCATCTCTCTTAATTTCATTGGTGCATTTGAGATTATTTATCACACTGTCATCCTAGATAATTCTCCCCCCTTCAATGTTTTCATGACACTATTTTTCTTCAGGACACTATTACCTTATCTTTCAGATTATTTCTCACACTCATTTGATGGTTTTTCATTTATATCATGGACCTTGCCTATGAGTAGTGTTCTCCAAAACTCTCCTCTCTTTTCTATCTTTCCCTCCCCTCTTCCTTTCATCTTCATCCTCTTCCTTAATTTCTTCCTTTATTTTTTCCTCCCTTTGCTTCCTTTCCTTTCACCATTTTCTTCCTCCTTCCCTTTTTTCTTTCATTTTTTTCTGTTTTCTTTCTTCCTTTTCTTTCATCACTCCTCTCTGCCTCCCTTTTTCCTCCCTCCCTATTTCCTTACTTCCTTTTTTCTTTCCTCCTTCTCTCCTTCCATTTTTGTCTCTCTTTGTAGACTCAAAAGCTCCCACAGATTTTATTAAGATTTATATTCAGATGACTTAGAGATTTATATATGCAGCCTCAGCCTCTCTTCAGTATTTCATTTATGTACCACCAATTGCCTATTTCTGAGATTTGAACTAGATATACTTCATACAACTCCAACTCAAACCCACCCTTCTTCCAAGCTTTCCTAATTTTTTTGATAGTACCACAATTTTTCCAGTCTTTCGGGTTTATAACATTGGTGTTATCTTCAGTGTATCCATTTGTCACCAAACATTGCTGTTTCTATCTCCACAGCATCTCTCATATTTGATCTCTTTTTTTTTATTCATGCAGCTCACACATTAGGGCAATCATTCTTCAGATATCACAGGGTGATGTTATGGTACCAATAGTAGTTTGTGTTTCTGCTCCAAGACACTTCTGCTCCATTCCATATTTCTCACTGCTGTCAATGTGGCTTTCCTTGGGCACATGACCATCCTACTCTCTTAAAACTCTAGGGAATGCTCGTTATTTCTAGGATAAACTATTTTGTTTACCTTTTAAAGCCCTTCATAGCCTGGCTCCAATGTGTCCTCCTAGTCCAATTAACCTCTCTTCTTTTTTCACTCATGGACCTCCATATTTAGTCTCCATGCCTTTTTATTGGCTACTCTTTCCCCTCCATCCCTGGAATATATTTCCTTTTAACTATAGCTTCATGGAAGCCCTCTCTTCCTTAATAGGTTGAGTTTTTATGTGCTGTAAGGTTGGCAAAACATTTTATAGACATTTTCTCATTCCACCCCCCACAACAGCCCTGGGCAGTAGATTCTATTATAGAATAATACATTTGTTGTGATGGAAATTTTAACAAAAGAGTGAACTGAGGCAGTCTCAGTATTAGATAACATTTACTAGGAAAGGCATGCTACCTCTCAAAGACCCCAAGCAAAAGAATAGTTTCCCTTTTATAGAGTGTGGGGAATTTTGAAGAAAGAACAGAGTAGGGTAGATGACATCATGGGATTAAGAACATGATTGGTTGAAAGTTTGGTAATGGGATCTAGCAGTGACACCCCCCCACCCCCATCTTTTCACTTGAGACTAAGAGGCAATCTTTATTTTAATCCAGGTACAGGATAGTGGACCTGACTTTCGGACAGCAAACTGGACAGCCTTGAAGGTTAGCTGGATTATGTAAAGATAGCTGGTCTGACTCCCTTTCTGTTCCCACAAATTTCCCAAGGTTAACAAAATTCCTTGAGGCAAGAATAAATGGATTTTTAAATATAATCTATTACAGGTCAGCTGAACTCTAAATGAAATCCAGAGACAAACAATCATGATGTAAGCTGTTATAGAACAAAAGAAGTTACAGTTCAAAATCAATTAATTGCGAAGAGAATTAATTTTAATCTTCTCATATCTAGGTAGTCAGAGATAAATTGACCTACTCAGGGCCATAGTAAATGTCTGAAGCAGAATTTGAACTCAAGTTGATACAGATTCATTGTATCAATTCTGCCATCCCTTCATTCAAAATCTCCTAAGCATTACCTTACATATGAATCTTTTCCTGATCCTCCCAATGATTTCTTCCCTCACTAATTACCTTGCATTTAACTATAATGTATTTATTCTACATGTACTTATGTATGCACAAGTTTCATCTCCTGAAAAAATGTAAACCCCTGAAGACCAGGACTTGCTTTCTTCCTTTTCATTTTTTTTTTAAATTCTGGATCCCTATTTCTTGGATCCTAAGAAGTATCTATTGTTTTACTGGTAGACCAGAAGGGCAATAATGAGAGTTTATATCAAGTAGTGTTAGTGAGAACAAGAGATGAAGGTATAGATCCTTCGGATGCATAGTGACTGAATAAACCATGTTGCTCTTGGCCAAACAACTTGGCCTCTTTGAGACTTAGTTTCCTCATGTACAACATGGGGATAGTGATACCTATGCTGCTCAAAGGGCTACTGTGAGGAAGTATGTTCATATCTCAAAACCTCTTTCTCTCATAGATGTACACATATACATGCATACATGCACATGCATACATACATATGTAGATGATTTATTGTTGAGTGTATGGTTTTGACATTAACAGAAATAGTGAAATCAGTTGGAGGAGAATGTCTGAGAAAAGGAAAAAGTGGTTTTGGCATTTTCAGTTTGGGATATCCAAATATAAGTGCCTATGAGCAGATGGAGTTTCAGGTCTGTATCTCAGAGGAGAAATCAGGTGGGAAGACATAGACATGATATTTATCTGCAGCAGGGGTGGAAGTTGATGCTGTAGGAGTGAAGAAAGATACTTTATTGAATTTCTTGAAGAAGACCAAGGACAAATCTTGGAGAACATTTACACTAAAGGGATAGGAAAGTTACAAATAAAAGAGACAGAAGAGGAATGAGTAGTCAGGGAGGCCAGAGGAATACCAATAGTACAGTCTCTTCAAAGCCAAGAGAGAAATGGTTATCCTGTATGAAGGGGGCAGTCAAATGTTTTCACCTGTAGAAAAACCAAAGGGGATGAGAACTAAATAAAGACCATTTGACTGAATGATTATGAAGTCACGGGTGAACTTTGATTAAGGAGTTTTAATAGAGTGATTGATATAGGAAATCATGAATGGTGAGGAAGTAGAGGTATGGGGTAAACACACATTTTCAAATAATTTTATCAGCGAAGAAGAGAAAAAAAGGGATATTAGCTAGATAGTATAGAATGGTTACAGGAAATTTCTTCATTAGAATTATGTTATAAAACGGATAAGTTGTAGGCAGATAGGAAGGTGTTAGCAGTAAGGGAGATATGAAGGAGAGAAAGGTGGGGGATGACTCCTAGATCCAAGTTCTGGGGCATATGGAAGGAACAAGACCAATAATATACGTCAGGGATGGGGTAATAGTAGGAATTTTTCTGTACTAAAAGGAAAGGAGGAAGTACTGGGTATGATGCTAACTAATTTTGTGAAATGGAGGAAGGGACCAGAAGGAGTTCAGATTGGCTGACATAAATCTTTTATGTAAAGTAGGAAGGTATCTTCTTTAAGTTTGGGGTATCTTTGCAGGAGAAGCATTAGGAAAGAGG
Organism: Potorous gilbertii; assembly: GCA_028658325.1. Lineage (NCBI taxonomy): Eukaryota > Metazoa > Chordata > Mammalia > Diprotodontia > Potoroidae > Potorous > Potorous gilbertii. Next base: position 325,734,014 of record CM053771.1, read on the forward strand.
AGAAAGTTTAGAAGAGTCCTCTGAAGAATTCTAATAGCTGCTGACATTCATGGAGCAATTTAAGGTTACAAAGTGATGTACTTACATATTTTTACATTTAATTTTTATTTTATTATTTCTCAATTGCATGTAAACAAAAAAAATTAGCATTATTTTAAAATTTTGAATTCCACATTCTTTCCTTATCTCCCTCTCCTCCACCTTCCTTGAGAAGGCAAGCAATTTGATACAGATTATACATGTGCATTTAGTTTACATACATTTATGAAACAAGTTAAGATTTATGGAATGCTTTGTGTAATTAATATTAATTTATTTGTTTTGCATAATTAAGATTAATAGATAATATGTACAATATAATTAATATTAATAATAATATTTGGTCTCTCAGTCCTGGATCATCTCTAGTCATCCTGACGAATATCTGGTCACTGGACCCAGATGACTCCAGAGGAAGAGGGAGGCTGGTGAACTTGCACAGTCTTCCTTCACTCAAAACAAGGTCAAGTGCAAGTTATGTCATTATTTCTCTGGTGGCGTGGTCTTCTTCTGCAATGAAGGATGAACACAACAGCAACATACATTACATATAATAACCCTATGAAGTAGGTGCTATAAACACCATTTTCCCACAGAAGAGACATCATAATATCAGAGGTAGGATATGAAACTAAGTTTTTCCTAATCTTATCTGGTACTCTTTTCATTATATGATTGTGTCTTCACTTTCAACTACAAATAATCTAATCCTACAAACAAAGACAGTTGTGCCCTGACTATCCTGTCTTAAACTAATGTAATAATTTAACTACTCCCTTTGCTATCACATTATCTTTCCCCATTTTGCTCTTTTAGGCACAAGGTATTGCTTTGACACCACTGCTCTGCTCAAAAACTCTCAATGACTCTGTAATGCTAAGCAAATATACTTACAACTACTTAGCTTGGCATTCAGGACCTAATCTAGCATTATGAAACCTTTGCAAACTTAGTACTCACTGATACCTGATAGAAACTCATTAAAACTGGGCTACTTATGAGTCCCCACATATACTATTGCCTATAACTAGAAGTTTATCCTCCCTCCCCCTTCTCCTTTGTTCACCTTATAAAACTGATACCCATTCTTCAAGGTTCTCTAACCAATATCAGTTATTCCATGAAACCTCTCTTGACCTCAGAGTCTAAAAGCTCAGGAATATGCTTTAAAAATCACCCACTTAAAGCAGTCATTTTACAAATGAGAATCCGATGGCATAGACAGATGTAGCAACTTGCCCAAGGTGACAGCAAGTGAATGGGAAGGAACTAGTGCTTGAATGTTGGTCTTAACCTTTTGATTTCAAGCCCAGAATTCTTTTCACTATAGCAGACTTTCTCTTACATCCTTGCACTTCTTTAGAATGCTCATGTAACACACATGCGGCTAAGTATTGTTATTTGTACTATTCACAGTTCACAGTACCAAGAGTTGCATATACTAGGTAACTAACTTTTATTATTGAACATATGTATATATCATCCTACCAGACCCTCCCTCCTCCCAACCCCCACCCCCCCAAACACAAGTTCTTAACGAAACTTTTCAGATTCAGGTCACCTTCAATCTTGTCCACTGGAGATCTATCTGGTTCATCTGCCCCAAGGTTAAATACATTGTCACAGTATCAAAATCTAATGCTGCCTAAACATATAAAATGCATCATCAATTAAGGGAATCTAATAATAGACAGTGAACTTCATGGGGCACAAGATAATAGTATCTTATATGAACTTTGTTTTAGATAATAGTTCATATATCACCCTGATTAGCACATAGTGGGTACTCAAAACATTTATTGAATTTAAACTTTCTTATCAATCAACTGCAACCATATTTTAACATTTGTACATAAATATTCTATTCATATAACATATGCAGGCAAGGGAAATAATATATACAAATGTTAATTAGTATTTTGGTGTACAGAAGTCCCTTGATTTAATGGGACTTCACTTTAGTTCCTATAAATAAAAAAACAAACAAACAAATAAATGAATGAATAAATGAATAAATAAATAAAAACAACTCTATATACAGAAATAATCATTGAAGAGCAAAATCTTTATCAATCTGAAAACCAATAGTGGATATTTATCTTTATCATGCTTACAACTAATCAGGATCTGTAGAAAGTGGGGCATTAAATGGTTAAATACATTTGCAAACAGACTAGCATATTTTCCATACAGGATTTTGGAATAGAAATTAAGAAAAAAAAACGCAGTCAGGTTAATTTTTCATATACATTTTTGGCATACTCTACATGTGTAACATACCCACCTGTTCAACCATACAGGCACCCAGGATAATTCTGTTACAGCTGGTTTGCACTAGGATTAGAGGCTCCTTGCATTAGGTTGTAGATGTAGATATGGTTTCTGTAGTGATGAGGCAGACTGCAGAGATCTATTGGCTGCTGGCTTTGTAAATTTCATTCAGTTTGGTCCAATAGCAGAAGGAGAGAGTGGTACAGCCTGGACCTCTCTCCCTCCTCAATCTCTCTTTTTCTTGCAGATCAGTCTCTCTCCCTGTCTCTGTCTCTCTGCATAGGCAATCAGAGCTCTTACTCAGACATACACAACTCTTCCTTTCTTGCTCGGTTTGTAATGCATTTTGTTCCTGAATGTAGGTCATTTCCAACAAGAAAGCACCAATTTCCTCCAAACCATTGTTTTTTTGGGTGGTCTTTGCATTCCTTTGGACAAGAAAATTTCCTTGGATTGCCAAAAGGAGAGGAGCCTGGATTGATTAAACCCTCCTGTATCATGCTCAGTTAGGATTCCCTGGAAGAACCTGGCTGTGTATAAAGGACACTTAAAGCAGATGCAGCTTTCCCCCGACTAAGGTAGGTGCTAATTTCAGATACTCCTCTATGAGTTCTTTTTTTTTAAACCTTTCCTTTTCTTAATATTTGGTTTGCAGTTTTTATCCTAGCAAAAGGTGACAGACTCCACTGCGGTGCTCTGGCTTTCACTTTTTCCTGATATTTCTTCTTCTTTTTTTTTGGACAATACTTTCTGACATGTCTCTCCGATAATGTAGTATCTCAATGAGGTCCCTATGGGTGTATGTGTGAACATGTATGTGCATGTGTATGCATGCACAGCTACATGTATATCTGGACATATACATTTTATTTTGTCTCAAAAAAAAAACTGGAACGCCATCGGTTTTGGAAGCATTTTGCTGCAATCAGCTATGTGAACGGCGCTGGGGGCTCTATGTGATGTGTTTACAAAGTAGCTCTGCCTTACATACAAATAAACAGAAGAGTGTGGAGGAGAAAGGGGAAAAAATATCTGCAGTACAGGGAGAGAAAAAGCAAAGCTCCAATTTTCTGCAAATCGGGAGATGAGAGATGAAGAAATAAGGAGCACTTCATGAAACTGTGAGCGTCTGGGTGCTTTTCCCCTTCTTTCTTCTCTAAGGAAACTGTAAACCAACACGTCCTGGGTTTTTTGGTTAACCAAAAAGGAAAAAAAAAAAGCAGCCTTGGCTTGTGTTGCATTAAGCAATTCATCTTTTTCCCCCCTTCATCTGCTGGGCTCTGGTAAAATGACGGCTTGTGTGATGCATGGAATAACGCACGTGATTGATTAGAAACTGGCATTTCGTGTTCGCTTTTACTGGGAAAAGAGATCGTGCTGTGCAAAATACCTCGGGGGTAAAAATTAAAATTCGGCAGCATATCGCTACCTCTGCAAAGCGGAGGAGAGAGGGCAGCGTGGGCTTTTTCTATTCATTTTTTTTCCGGGGGTCGGAATATGCTGGGGGATGGGGAACAGCGGGGGCGCCGGGTGGGTGGTGAGGAGAGGGGTTGGGGGGCGGGGAAGGAAACCGGTGGTTTTGTTTCTTCCGGAGTCTCTCAGAACCACTTGGGTCTGAGGGTAGATGCAGCTGCTGCTTCTACCCGAAACACAATTTCGAACCTCAGGAGGAAGAGAAAAGTTGGAAAATGCAGAGTGGCCCCTGGTTCCGGCGCCCTGGCCTTTGGAGCAAAATCGGTGCCAGTCCTGCCCCGTCTCTGGGTCAGGGGCTGTGATGCCCTCCTAGAAACCCTAGGTCTGACCCATCCCGACTCCTGCCCTAGAAGGGTCTGGAGCTTTGACCCCCACCCCCGCCATAGCTCTTAAAAGCAAAACAGAATCCTAAACTCCAAAGCGCCATTCCCTCTCGTCCCCCGCCGGCCTCCCCAGGGGGAAAAATAATTCCCACTGTAATTTCTCTTTACTTCCCTCCAACCCCACCGTTTCGACCCCTGCCCCCACTCCGGTTTCATCTGCAGGGCTGATGGCCAAAATCTACTAAACCCGCAGCCTTGGGGGGAGGAGGAAAGGTGAGGTGCAGTGTGGGGCCCCCGAAAAGCTGGTGAACTTGGGCTAGTTCCCCTGCCCCTCCCCCCTTCCAAGCCTTACCCAACGTCAGACCTGTTTCATTACTGCCCACCTCCGGATAGGGTTCCCGGACCTGCAGAACAGCGGGTGGGTACTGAGCGGTAGGGCATTAGGAGTTGCGCGAAGGGGTGGGGGCTGGGGGAGGGAGTCGGAGCCCTGGTCTTAGGAAAGAGGGGGGAGGGGAGAAGGTGGGCTTGCAGCCGCAACGCGTGAGAAATATTGGGGGGGGGATGGAAGAGCTGGGAGCTGCTCTCCCCATCCCCTGGTTCTGTCCTGATTCCCACCCCCATTCTCCCTTTGACTCCCGCCCCTCCATTCATTGCAAGGACTATGCTGGTTCTGGCTCCAGACAAGACAAGATCTTTCAGTCTTCCCTACCCACAGTTTAGCCGCCCTCACAGCAGCAATCCCTGATCCAGCCCCTTCCCTAAGCAAAATCTCTGCGGCTCCCAAAGCAGGTGGGATGCGACCCCCCAGCGCGCGGCCGAGGAGCTCTGGGTATCTCCATCTCCAAAGCCCGCCACACTTGACAGCCATGGCTGAGACCCCTCTTCTGGAGGAGGCATTGGAAGCTGTGTTCCGGAGACTTTCTTCCCCTCCATCTCTGGGGCCCTTGAATCAACCAAGTTCTCTGGGAATGGATGGATGCCCCTCTCCAGAGCATTCAGTTTTCCCAGACTAGTGCTTCCTGGCCACCTACCACTGCAACGATCTCTCAGTGTCCTAGGTGTCCCGGTTTTAACACTTTCTGGAAAGACCCGCAGGTGGTGGGGTCCTGAGGGAGACAGACCATGTCTGATGTATTACTGGAATGATGATGGTGGTGATGATGATGATGAGCCTAAGGTCTCAGATAGTTAAAGGGAGGCTGAGAGACCAAGGGCTTGTGGTGGAAGGTAATGGGGTAGGAGCGGGGAGGTGGGGCAAGGGAGTAATGGGAGTAAAAGACCCCCGCGTCAACTGGTCTGCTGGTTATTTATGGCATCCTAATTGTCTTAATCCAAATGAATAAAATAATGTGGGTGGTCTCTTCTAAAAAAAACAATTTAAATCATATCTGGACTCAAGTTGAAAAAATGGGGGGTAGTTGGGGGCTATTGAAATGAGCAGGCGCTGTTCTTGCAAGAAGAAGCCACAAGGTGGTAGTATGGATTCTTCTTTCTGCATTTTATTTTATTTCATTATTTGGTCAGTTTGTGGGGAAAAGGTTTTTATATGCTCATATCCTGTATTCTTTTAAAGGCTATATAACAGTCCGATTTTTAAAACACCGGAAATATTTTCTGAACAGTTTTCTGAGCTGAGAGGAGGATAGTTTCCTCATTCTAATTTAGCATTTGCCAAGATTTAAAGGGAGGGGAAGTAAAGGAAAGGAAAGTTTGGAGTTAAATTTGTTTATCCTGATGTAAGAGAAATAGAAGAATCCAAATGCAATGATGAAATAGAGAAGGCATTAAAGAACATGCACAAGAAATAGAAAAAAATGTATCTTTTAAATACTTTGAATTTAAGTGGGCTGATGTTGGTGATGCAGTTGCTTATCAGCCTACTGCATGATTTTCCTTGAGGTGTGCTGCTTTCATGGAGTAGCAGAGTTGTGATGATTATGAAATTTTTAAAAACATCTAACTTAAAAAAGGTTTAGTTTGTTACCTTTAGTTGTTTTCCTTTCGAAAAGAAATCTAACAAACGTTCTCTTCAAATGTACTGAAGGGATTTCCCCATGTAGAAAGAGAAAGAAGGTTGGAGGACAAAGGTACATGGATGAATTAATTTCTTGTTTCCAGAAAATCTCTGGAGCTTCCATTTACCCCAACATTAAGGCCATCAGTGTTACATTAACTTCCTTACTAATACAAATGATCTCAGATTAAGAATTCAGTAACATGCAACCCATGGAAAATGCAAATAGATAACTGCTATTAGATATTTTAATACCTTATCTTCCCAGTCATGTAAGTAAATAATTTGGGGCACCATAGCAAGCTGATAATTACTTCATCAGTTTTAACTCAGTGGATAAAAAAAGAAATCAGAGCTTTGCCTTTTACAAAGGGAATTGATCGTAAATTTACCCTTAATTTTTATTGCTTTTTATATGAACATCATTAGTCTTTGGTGAAGTCTCTGGGTATTTTCTTTGATGGCAGAATTGTTTTCCTTTGTATTTTTTTTAAAGAGATACTGTTGCATGTATACTGGACTTAAATGTAATACTAGGCAATTACCAACTAAATCTGAAAGCAGTAGAATGTACTTCATAGGTGACCTATTGCTTTATAATATTTGCAAAGTATTTTGATGGTATTTAACTAGTAGGTAAATATATTCTAAAGCACATAAAAGCTCATATACTTTAGCTTGGAATATTAATCTTTAGTACTTAAAGGCTTTTCCCATATGTCTGGTTTTGGTTACATCTTTCCCACTCCATTTTTTTCTTTAGTCTTAGTTTTTTGGGGAAGGAGGAGGCAGATACTATCTCCACTCAAAATAACTCCACCCCTGTTAGATTTACGTTATGCAATTCACAGAATTACAAATTTTAAAGTATCTATTTAGGAACGTCTTTTAGATTAATTAGAGTTTCTCTGTATTAACTCCAGGATATTGACCAAGAGCTAATGAGATGACCACTCAGAAATAAACGATGATGTTTCTTTTGTTGTTTTTTTAAATATTCTATCATTTTAAGTAGTCATAAAGAAAATTATGCATGATTACAGTAATAGTGTTTTAAAAGCGTAGTCATAAAAATGTTTATTCCAACAAAATGTCAGGAAAACATATTGTGAGACCCTTAAAACATTTCTGTTGAGTATTTTTTTTTAAAAAATGATTCTTTAGTTGGGTTTATGAAAATGCTTAAAACCAACATAATGAGGTGTGGCTCCAGTACTGGAATGTAGACTGGACACATATTCAAAGATTATCTAAATTATGTTTAGGTAGGAGGGAGTACCTTTTCAAGGCCATGGGACATGTATTTGTTCTCATAATGAGAGGAAAAAAGTTTTCAGAGTGGTTTAAATGATTTACCTATTTACTGTGGTGTTCTTTGAGTGATGATAATTGATGTGTGGCAGTAGGTAAATTAATTCTAGTACAGATCAGTAGGCATATGTGTCTATAGGATATGTGGTTCAGTTGTCTACTATATGTGTAAATGTATACATGGATAGATAGAGACATAGATAGATGGATGGATGAATGGATGGATGGATGGAGAATAGATTTTTTGGCCTGCCCACATCACAGGCAAAAGTTATGATGTCCACTTAATTAGATGATGAAAATCAGAAAAAAAAGTTGCATGGTCTGGAGTATTAATAAGACAGTTTACATAGAAACTGTTATGTTCCTCAGCAATATTCATTTACTGAATATTTTCTGGTTTCGTCAGTTTCTGAGTACAACCCATATTTGGTCTTTCAAAGGTCCATCCACATGGTTCACTGATAAGTGAATGACATTAAAAAAAACAGATATTCATTGGGGGAGTCAGTAGGGTGAGTTTGGGGTGTGTTTATACCACAAGAAACAAAAAACTGCTTAGAATTTGACAAGTTCTTCCATATGATCACAATGAATAAATATAGAAGAGAAACTTGAACTTAAATCTGAAGGGAAAAAAAAAAGAATAAACAATAAAACTAGTCTGTAAACTTAACTTGGCCGTGGTCTACATAGGTCAATATGGGAAACTAATCTCAAAATGTAGCTTGTTTTTTCTTGTCATTGTTCAGCTGAGGTGTGCTCTGTTATGTTTGCAAAACTTTTATATTCCATGTTCTCCCCCTTATGCTCTTCCCTTTCTTAATAGTTCTCAAACATTTGCTCTAGTTACTGAATCAGTGTGAAGTATGTGTGTATAAAGCTGACAGCAAAATAAAAATGTATTAATATTACTAGTGAAAAGCAATACTTAACACATCTACATTTTATAATCATAGAAGACAGAGATGGGAAGAGATTACAAGTGATAATTAGTTGAGGGTTAAAATTCAAGGAGATAAATTTTTATTTTAAGATGGTGCGAATGAGGTCTGACATGTGACTTAACAGCTCCTTCCAAATGTGTGGAAATGACCCCAACGTTTTATTTGGGTTGCTGTATTTAAAATAAACTTTATGTAAACAGTGATATGTGACATCAGCAAAGTGTTAGAGTTCTGATAAAAATAGTGAAAAGTTGCTAGTGATGGCCACCTAGAGGATTTCAGTTTTTTTCTCAGTTCTACTCAAGTATTTAGAAATATTCAATTCATGTTATAACATGTTTTTTTTTACAAGTTCAACATTCATAACTAAGATACTGTTTTAATACCACTCTCCATATATTTTTGAAACCCTGTTTTCCAAAAATACAATCCATTTTAAGTAAGAATAATTCTTTTTTGTTAAAATCCATATACATATGATTTTACATATGAACAGTATGATTACATAGTGAATAAGACAACGAGATTCTCTTGAATGAAAGAAGACCAGAATTCACATATTGGCTATTTGAACATGGGCAAATTCGTAAACCTTTTAGTTCCTCAGAAAAATTTTTAAGATTTTCAGTTATGGGTGACTTGATGATTTGACTTAGTAGAGGGACTTTGCACATCAAGAGATTCCTATTACTGAAATCTAAATGTGTAATTTATTTGTATATATTTGTGTATATAATTTCTATGGAAAATACCTATAGACATTCATATACATTTCATACATACACGTGTATGTGTGTGTATGGCTCATTTCCCCTTGGAGTTGCATTGTTTAATTGTTTCAGTTGTGTCTGACTCTGAAGTGCATTACTTGATGGGATTTGAGAAGTTTCAAAGAGAATTATGATAAATAAAACTGGTATTAACGTCTAGTATAAAAGAAGCAGCATAGTCAGTTAAGCAACAAGCATTTATTAAACACTTACTAAATACTAAGTCCTCTGCATAGAGATACCTAGAAATAGGGAGGAAAAAAAGCCCTTCCTTTAAGCTCATGTTCTCATGAGGTTGATAATGTATGTAAGATGATAGATTATTTTAATCAAACTAAAATTTAAAAATTTTTGATTTTTCTCTTTTTATCATATTTACACTCTGAATTTTTGTAAAGTATCATTTCTTAATATTTAACACTTCATTGTTAATTACATGCGTATAAAGATAACTTCCATAGTACTAGGAGTACCATTTCAGAGTACTAGAAGTTAGTAAAAGAACAGTCTCAGAGTCAAGAAATCTACAGAAAGACATTTCTTTTCTTTCCCAGAGTTTTCTATCCCCAAAGATGATCCTATGTGTTGTGAAGAATAAAAATAAGTTTGTATTTTGAAAATATATTTTCAATATGAATGATAATAAATAGCCCTCTGTTCTCTGGAGCATACTGGAGATATCTATCTATCTACATATAGATATATATATATATATCTATATAGATATATATATATATCTATATATATCCTATAGGATGTTAGAAATAGAGTTGGAGGAGCCTTCTATATAGTCTAGTTTAGTGTCTTTATTTTAACTTTTTAACTTATGGTACGTGTTGTTAGTAGCGGAGAGGAGTTTTGGACTGAGATCTTGTACATACAGTCATGCCTTATTCCAATATACCTGGTTGTTTACACTTGCCACCCTGACCTCTTGCAAAAATGATATTATAACCTAAAGGCAAAAGTAATTGCTTTTTTTGAGAAATACATTTTTCTCCATACTTGTTCATTTTTTAAAATTTATTTGCTCATTTTTCTTCCTTAGAATAATGCATTTTTAAAAGTTCTAAGATCATAAAGTTTGAGAGAAGTAACATTAGAAAATATCTTGTCTGATCAATTGCCTCATTTTAAAGATGAGTAAACTGAGAGACTACGAGATTTGCCCAAGGTCCCATTGAAGGTGAAAGAGGCAGGATTTGAAACGAGCTTTCAGAATCAAAGGATCTTCAGATTCCAAGGAGACTTTGCATTTAATGAATGAGTATTTGTTCAGCTCTTACTGTGTGTCAAACACTGTTCTAGGCACAGAGATCATCATGGTGTTTTGTTGTTGTTGTTCAGTTGTGTCTGACTCTGATTCTATTTGGGGTTTTCTTGGAAGAAATAGTGGAATGGTTTTCCATTTCTTTTTCCAGTTCATTTTAAGTATAAGGAGGGTAGCAAGGTGGTGCAGTGGATAGAGCACCAGTGCAGGAGTCAGGAGGACCTGAGTTCAGATCTCACCTCAGACACTTGGCACTCACTAGCTGTGTGATCTTGGGCAAGTCACTTAATCCCAACTGCCTCATCCTGGGTCATCTCCAGTCATCCTGATGAGTATCTGATCACTGGATTCAGATGACTCTGGAGGAGAAGTGAGGCTGGTGACGTGCCCAACCCTCCCTCACTCAAAACAAAGTCAAGTGCAAGTCATGCCATTATTTCTCTGATGGCATGGTCTTCTTCAGCAACAAAGGAAAAAGACACAAAAAATTTCTTAAATATAGAATCAAGTAACTTGCCCAGGGTCTCACACAGCTGCTAGGTGTCTGAGGCCAGATTTGAACTAAGGAAGATGAGTCTTTCTGACTCAAGGTCAGGCACTTTATCTGTTGTATCATCTAGCTGCCCCACAGAACACAGTAAAAATATAGGTTATATCTAGGGATATGGTGTCAATAACCTGAAAGCAAGTATTTGCTTTTTCTTAATTTATTTTCATTATTCTCTTTTCTAAATTCAATGACAACTTTTAAAAAATAGATATCGCCAATTGTATTGTTTTGTGATGAATTAACATTACACGCACAAAATTTTTAAAACATCTGTCTCTTTTAACCTCCCTGCACCTCCTCTAGGGAGGAATGTTCATTGCGATCCCTGAACTCCCAATCCTTTGTTCAGGTGTGGGATGTATTAGATATACTCTGAACTCCCTTTCCCTTTTGCCTGGCCTATCATAGGAACCTAACAAATTCTCACTGATTGATAGCAATACTAAACTTCATAAGTTTTGGACTTAGAAAGACCTAGACTGTTAAGGCAACTGCATAGTCTATTGACTTCCTCCTTGAGAAATATATTTTGAACATCATGAGCACCAGAATGCGAATGTCAGCTTTCATAAAGATTCCCAAATGGACAACTTAAAAAGGTAGTCTCCATCTACAAAACTTCATCACTGGACACTTTTTTATTTACCTCTAGTGCCAAAAACTCTGTATTTCGGGATCCTTTATAAAACAAAATGTTTGTGTGAAAGAATGGAGTGAGCAAAGGATAGTCAGAAACTGCAAGTTTGACAGATTCTTCTGTTTTACCTGCATTGCCTCTTTTAGGTTGAGTATAACACTAACGCATTCATACTCTATATTCCGTATGCAATTGAAAAATCTGTTAAGTGCAGCAAGCATACATGAATATAGGATTTATTGTCCTACTGTGCAAATAACTCTTTCCATGTGCACAATGCACTATGATTATGAGTGACAAGAAAGTTATAAACCTAAATGTGTGGTAAGCAGCTTAACTATGGAACTAACGATAGTAATATATGTTCTTAAGGAACTTAAAGTAGGGAAGATAGAAAACATATCCGAAAGACATACATTAGAAATAAATACTTCCTCTCCTTTCCTTACTCCCTTCCTTCTTTCTTTTTTTCTTCTTTTTGTGGAATGCTCTGGGAATCTGATGATTATCTAACATCTCTGTAGGAAAATGTGTTGTGCAATGTTCAGAGAAAAGGCAAAATGGTAGCTAGAATGCTTATGTCCTGTCACCTGATTTGAGAAAGTATGTGTCTCCCTGAGCATATTTCCTTGCCATAACCCGGTGATCCCTGGCCAGCATCTCAACAGTGAAAAGGAATTTTACAAATTTGGAGAATTCTTTGTCTCTGAGAATCCAGAACCCCTTTACCAAACCCACTTTGAACTCTTTTATTCCTTTCAGAGGGAAAGGTATTCAGTTAGACATGGATGTTATTAAGTCATGTTTTTAAGTCAGAGAACCTTTGTAGGCTCTTTATTTGATAGTCTCTTTGAGGCTATTTTTGTTTCTTTTTCATTTTCAGCTGCAAAAGAATTCGATTCGGGGGAAATAGGAGAGACTTAAAAGTGGGGAAGGGAATAGAAGTTATATAGAGATAAGTCAAGATAAGAAAATAGAGATGGAAAGAAATGTGGTGTAGGAAAAAACTGTTCTCAAGTAAAGTAAACTAGTTTCCATATACCATATTTCTAAGCCTAACTAAATTTAAAATAATGTTTCAAAAATACTTTGTGTTCTTTAGGGTTCCTAGGAATCAAAGAGTGTAATTGGAAAATAAAATCTCAAACACAAATTATTCATATGGTGAATAATCCATATATAATGAAACTGCAAAACGGTAAGATTGACATATACGTGGACATGTATGGTAGCACTAGTCTCATTATTTATAGGCAACACAGCCTCATACAAAACATATCTATGGTTAAATCAATTGACACTCATAGTCAGTGATCATTTCTAAGGATGAAAATTAATATACTTTATTCTAAAATTTTAAAGTCTAAGATTGTTATACATATACATATATACATACATATACATGTTGGTTATACATACATATAACAGAAATATACTCTATATTGCTTCATTGTATCCATCCATTTCTTTTGAGTTTTCTGAGTCCATTTAGTTAGAGTAAACAATATTTGTTTTAGATAGTGTCATAAATATGGTCTAATATTAAAAGTTAGGTATTGATTTATTTATAGTAATGTCCCAAAACAAAATTGTTCATTGTGAATCTTTCTAATCAAGTGGACTTTGTTAGCATGGTGACTCTGGAACATTAGTAAAGGATGTTGCTGAATGGTAGGAAGACTGATATTTGAAATATGAATCACATAAATGTTTTAAAGTGACTACCATGTTGACAGCTACACATATGATCTTCATTATTATGTTAATCTTTTAATTGCCTTATGATAGCAAAAGTTGTCCTAGTGGGATTTTTATTTACTTACTAGCTCTGATTCCAAGAGTCATGAAATACTGATGTGATGCCACCCAACTTGGTATTATTAGAATACCCTGATGAACAGTGGGGAAAATCATGAATGTTATACATACTAAGAATTAAGTTCAGTTAGACTCTTATTTAGTGCAGAGTAATGGAATTGGAAAATCTGCATCCAGTATGTTTTCTTACTATTAGCTAGCTAGACTAAGATATCTCGTATGTTAAATGGGCATTAGACTAGATTTCCAAAGTTTCTTGTAGCTTAAAAATTCTGTGATCATGCCCCTATATCCTAAGCAACAAGCTTTGGATCTGAAGGACTTCATGTATACTTCCTTCTGTAAATAAGGAACATAGCTTACTAACTGATTAAATATGACTGAGGGCATCATAGTTAAACACCTATAAAATACGTTGATTGAAACAATACACTGAACACTTATGTAGCCACATCAGGTCATTCCTAATTTAATTGGATTAGTGAAATATATGTTTTTCATGTGATTGCCTTGTGCCAAATCACTATCAGTTCTATTGCCAACAAAATTTTTTCTGAATTTCTGAAACATACCCCTTTGTTAAATTCTTTTGTTTGTTCTTCTCACAAATTCGTATTTGTTTTCTTGCCTTCTGCAAGATCATTCTTGAGCTCCTCCCCTTTTTAAAAACTGATTTTCTATATTCCTCATCTTCTTAAATTTGCTGAACTTAAATTTCCCATCGAACTAGTCTATTTTCAGTTTGTGTATGCTTTCTTCCTGATGGCGGTTCAAAGTTATTAATAGCTTTGTTTAGTTTTTGTTGAGTTGTCCTTCAAACCATAATTTGCTATGAAAGCATTTCAGAATATACAAATAAGGCTGGAATTAAAGATCTCATTAAATTAACCAAACTGACTTTTTTTTTTTATCTGAAATATTATTTGCCTGGAGAGTTAAAGAGATAGAGAACAGAAGGTAGAATCAGGAAGATCTAAAATCAAGTACTTCTCTGACACATACTGGCTTTATGATTCTGAGTTAACCTCTTAATGACCCAGATAGCAAGTGATAGATTAACTAATGATGTGCATTTGCTTCAGTGGAATGAGTTACCGTTCTGAAAAAAAATCACAGGTCTGAACCAAATACATTCAACTACTTTGTAAAGAATTGTTATTGATGACAATCAGTTTTATTAATGGCAATCTAAGGAATTCAATCATTTTTCTCCATAGTGTATCAAATATTCCCTGCCCCTCAATCATCAGGTTGAAAACCACTAATGTAAATAATCCATCTAGGGAAGAAAGTTCGAGTATGTGTGTGTGTGTGTGTGTTGTGTGTGTGTGTGTGTGTGTGTGCGTATGTGCGTGTGGTAACCTATGATTTAATGTTTGTAGGGAACTCCTGTTGAAATCCCTACATCATTGCAGACCAGTAATTTTGATTAAGTAACTCCCATACTTTCAAGCCCAGCATGGGTCAAAGGCAGTGGTGTGCTGGAGCCCCTCAAACCTGCTAGTGAATGACAATGGTCAAATTTTCAGTATTTTGGCAAATTCTGCAAATCAGGATTTGAGAGAAAAATGTTAATTCTGTGGATTAAATTTAACAGCATGTCTCGTTTACATTTCCCCTACTGAGATCTGATTATTAAACATTTACCATCACATTCTTAAGGCATAATTTGAACCCAGACCTTCCACACCCTAAGGCTGGCCATCTCTCCAAAATATCTCCTTGTTTATCCTAGAAAACTCTAAAATGATATCCAGCTTGTGCTACACTGCCTCCAATCAGTTTTCTCCTTGTTTCACTCAGCTAATCTGGTTCTACCAGTCTCTGTGGCTCTACTTTATTCTCATATGAAGAAGAAACTAGCAGGATATAACTGAAGTATACATTTTGTAAATTTGAAAATTTTAGTATGAATCTAGTTCCTCTCATAAATTTTTTACATAATTGATTTTCTATAGGTCTTATTAAGAATTAATTATTTTTAACATTTTATCTTTAAAGAAAGTATTGTTTTCCATTGTGTTTCAAAGTGAAGATGAATCATCTTGCAGTAAAAAAGAGATAAAATATTGAAAACTGAAGGCACAACTTAAAATAATGCAAACAATTACATTTTTTTTTTACCAATCCTGTGAGTTTATTAGCCTTGTGTACTCTTGGTGAGAAACCTATTAATGCAGATTTGATCTTGACCTCCATTTTACAGCCTTAGTAAGTTTCATGAGGCACTGCAAGTGTCCCATAGCATGTTAGAAGAAAGATTTAACCTCAGTTTTCCTGACTACAAGGCCAGTTCAAACACATCAGTGGTCTCCAAACTCTTGATAATGAACCTCTATCAGCAACCACTTTTGAGTTTACATCCTCAACATACGTGTACCTACTGCAGGAATTCTTAACTGAGGTCTGTGAACTTATTTAGACAAAATATTTTGGTGATTTTATTTTAATTCTATTATTTTCCTTCATATTTTATTTAATGCAATTATCATTCAGATAAAGGGTCCATAGGTTTCACCAGAGTGAATGCTCTCTCTAGAGAGGTATGGCACAAACAATGTTAAAAATTCCTAATTTAGAGAGCAGATCTTGGAATCATGAAGATTTGGATTCAAGTCCAACCTATGATATATATCTATATATCTATATCTATATATCTATCTATCCATCTATCTATCTGTATATACAGGCTGTATGACCCTGGAATGTTACTTAACATCTCAGCTTTTAGCCCTTTAAGATCAGAGATGTCAAACTTCAAAACAAAACAAAACAATAGTCAGTAACCTGCACGTTAAGAAAGAGCCCTATTGGAAGCATATTGACTGTTTTTCAGTTCAGTTTTTCAGTCGTGTTGGACTCTTCGTGATGTCATTTGGGGTTTTCTTGGCAAAAAATACTGGATTGGTTAGTCATTTCCTTTATTTTACAGATTGGGAAACTAAGGCAAACAATTTTAAGTGACTTGCTCAGGGCCACATAGATAGTAAATTCTGAAGTCAAAATTGAGATCTTCTTGACTCCAGGCCCTGTGCTTTTATCCATTGCCTCACTTAGCTTAGAAAACCACATATTGGCATTATCTGTGTTCTATTACATTTTAATTTATTTTGTTAAATATTTCCTAATAGCATTTTATTTTCTTTTTGGTTAACACATTTCCTCTAAGAGTCTCAATTGCAGAGATGTCGACCTGTGTAGGTAGGAGTTTCCTCAACCAGTGAGTTAAGACCCAATCCCTATCTTATATTATATATGTATACTATCATACTAATTTACTTTGTGTACCATAAGACATAAGCAAAAATTTAAATTAAAAATCTGAGGCAAATATGAAAGAAATGCTATTTAAAGTAATTATTTTATTTATAAATTCTAAAACTACTAATGAAAATATCAGTAATAATCCTTATTGATTTGGTTTATTATAGCTTAATATTAAGCTTGTCATAAGCAGTAATAGTCATTACTTAAGCTCAATAAAAAGTTTCATTACTTTTAATAATTTTGATTTAACACTTTGAGATACAGCAATCCATCATTTTGTTCTGAGGAGAATGAATAGGGCCATTGTATTCTCCTTTGTGTTGTGACAATGTTTCCCTTAGAATACTTAACTTACATATTATATGTGGTTTCCTGATGTACACATCGAGGATGTCAGTGTTAATATGTATACTAAACATTAGAAAAGATTAATTTCTTTTTAAAATGAATGTTTTTAAATCAGCATGTGTAATTTATTTTCCCCAAATGTTTCTGGGTACCAGTCATTCCTTATTCTTGTCACATTCTCTTAATCAGCAGTACTTGATTTGCTATAAACAAACACTAGGAGCTAGATGATATTTGGTCCTTGATATCTGCAAGTAGGGAGCTCCAGGTTTATGAAATAGCATTCCATTTACTTCAGGTTGTTAGAATTCAAGGCCAGAAAGAGTGAGTGATTGGAGTGAGGTTCTTTTATTTATTATGTCATCATTTGATTGAAACTTAGAGGTAGGCATATTGGACTATGTGACTAGGAAGTCAGAAATGAGATGAGACTGGTCCTGATGACTCTGGTCCTTGTTATTTTCCAATTCCAGCTGCCACATTTAGCCAGAATGCTCTAGTCAGTTCATGAAGATATTGCATCATACAATCCACACAGAAATAAAGGAGCTCTGTTTAGGATAGGAACCTTCTGTATACCGCATTTTTTCCAACATGAAATAAGTCTGTGAGAAGTCGCTTAACAGGACGCTGAAATGAAGTGATTTTCTATCTTCATTTTCTGTTTAATAACATCCATTTGATTTAGAAACAGTCTTTATTTTAAAAAAATAATTTCCCCTTTCCTTGTTCTCTTCTTCATGGGTTTTCATGTCATGGCTCTCTAGTTAGCTAGCTTTAGTCATCTAGTTAGCTCTCTAAAACTCTTCCCCAACCTGTCTTTCCAGGTTTCTTTTCTTCATGCACTCTTTGGTCTATGCAAACTGGTCTTCTTAGCGTTTCTCAAATACTCTGTCAGCCATCTCCGCGTCTTTATATTGGTTGTCCCTGTTGCCCAGAATGCACTCCTTCAAATTTCCGCCTCTTAGATTCCCTAGGCTCCTTCAAGCCTCAGCTCCATGGCCACCTTCTACAAGAAAATTACTTTTTTATATTCCTCTGTGGATGCATGTTTCTCTTAACAGAATTTAAACTTTTTTGAAGACAGACTTGTTTGGTTATTGCTTTTGAGTTCCTTTATTCCAGTATAGTGCCTAGAACATATATCAATGAAAAAATTAATGTGTATTTTCTGAGTGATTGATTGTCATCTTCCATAAGCTCCCTACACCCAGAACCCTGGCCTGGTTCCTTTGAGCAGCCATTGCAAAGAATCCCACATGCATTAGTCTCTACCGTTTCAACTTCTGTCATTACTGCCTTTATAGCCCCCACTACAATGATCTGGTCTAGGCTTGGCTTGGTGTGCTGCAGGCTTGGCTGTTCTAGTGCCCTTGGGCCCAACTTGTCCTGTACCTGTGTTATTACCATACCTACTCAGTCTTTGGAGGGAATTGCGGAGGGACACAGTGATCAGATGCCTCTTCTTATGTGCTCCATGCACCCCTTTATCTCCTTATTTCTTGCCTTTCACCTTTTAAACCCCAGAGTCCTTGGTCCTACCATCTCAGCCTCTGCCACAGCTGCCTATTGCAACTTATAACCAGCCAGGTCCTGTCCCCTGACTTAACTATAGGTTCCTGTAAGATAATACCATTGTCCCGACTTTAATCCTCTTTAAAATTTTTAAAAAATAAATATTGTTACTAATTGGAAGGGATGTTGTCAGATAGTGAGAAAATGAAAATGAAGCCTGCCTCAGTGTCCAGTGTCTCTTCTTTCCAACTCCTGGAGAGAATGGAAGGAAAGAGGAATTTGCAGCCTATCCAGCTGATGCTATACCAGCCATCCGGATAGACATACCTCCTCAAGAAACTGGCATGAGCCCTGGAGCCCATATTTTCTTTTTCTGCATAATTTCCTTACCTCTGAGGTTCAAGAAGAGTCATACTGTAGAGACCACTGCATTGTATTCTGCTGCCTCTTAATCACTTCTAGGCCCCTCAGAATTACATGTCATTATGATACCTGTTCCAATGTATCTTTTGATTTTAAAAATGATTATAAAATAATATATATAATATAAAAATGATGCATTTGAGATAAGTATTTGAGAGGAGGATTTTGTGAAATGTACTGGACAAATATCACCAACATGTAGTAAATCAATCTAAGTTTTTGGATAAGCTCATTCTAATTCATTTTGATTATTGTTTACACGATAATATGTTAAAACTTCCATCCTCTTGCTAAAAACACTTTTCAAGGGCTAAATAAAATTAAACTGTAAACAATTTGCATTCTATAATCCTTATCAATATAACATGTAAAGTGGAATAGCTTGGTCTTGAAGTCAGGAAGACTTGAATTCTTCCTTGTCCTTTGGAATGAAAGATGTGGTTTTGAATCCTGACTGTTGCTTATTGTGATCAAGTTGTTTGATCTCCATAGACTTTAACTTCATCATCTGTAAGATAAGAGGACAGAGCTGGGTAGCTTCTAAGTTCCCTTCCAACTTTAAAGTCATTATCGTTTCATTCATACTAGGTATACAATCCTGGGCAGACCTCAGTGCTCCCAGGCAGCTCTCAAAAACATTTAAATTGAAGAATGGGGTTTATTGGCATTGGTAGAAGGAGTTTCCTTATCAGGAATTGCCTATGATGATGAAAATACCTATCAGGTCCCACTTCACCCCAAGAAAACCCAATTCTAATGAATTGACGAATGAACTACTCCAAGATCAACTGGTTTGATGGATAGGAAACTGGGGCTTGATCCAGGAAGAACTCAGTTTGCATCTTGCCTTTGACATAGTATGTGTGATTCTCCACAAGTCATTCTTCTCAGTGTCTTAGCACATGTCCCTAGGACATATTTATTTAGTCACACAGAGTTACAGCAATTGCAGATTCTTTCAGTAATTCTGACAAATGTTATTGCTTTCAAAGGCAACATTTATTCTAGCTTTAAATCTGCACATCAATCCATGGAAAATGCTTAGCTTTACTCTCCTTCACATAAAGGAATATTTCTTGAAAAGAAAATAAGTGTGTACCTAGGGGTGGGGAGAAACGAGGGGAGGAAGATCCCTTTGCTCTCCATTTAAATGTACACCAGAGGCCTTTCTTTAAGAAAAAAAAATGTTGTTTAATTTAGAGGAAGCAGAAGCATAAAAGTACTCAGTATTCACAGATGCCTCGGGGCTTCCCTGAAGTAGGAAACCTAGCACCATTGGCATTTTGTCACACTTATTTAGCTATCCCTGGTTTAAGATACTTACCCTGAAAAATCTGTCCATTCAAATTGTATCGCCAATGCTTCTTATTCTGTGCGTTGAACTTGCCATTTGGTAGCTACTCACCGCGGTGATTTTCCCCAATTACTGGTGTTCCTCAAGCATTTGGCACAGAGCACTGGCCAGTCATGCTAAGTGGCCAGTCTTGCCTGGTGCTAACCTGCACTAGAGCAAATCGGGATTGATGACAGCTTCTTTCATTGCTCCAGTTTCTCAGGGGCCTCATCATTGACACATTTAGAAGCTACCAAGCCATAGAAGGCTAGGGGAAAGCCTGAATATTTGGGAAACTAGCATGTGGACATCTGTAGCTCGTGTTGACAGACTAGCGGAGGGTTTAATCACCCTAATGTAACTCCTATTTCCTAATGAGTATTATACCCTCTTACATCTTATAGGCTCTCTGATGCAGGTTTGCTGGCATGTTGTCTTATTTCTTTGGCTCATGGACTTTATGAAAAGCTTTTTAATCTTTCAGTTTTTGTCATGTTATCCTTTTTGCTTGTTTGTTTCATGATAATATACAGGCTGACAAATTCCTATCTCTGTATCTTTGCTTATATGTACTTAATACTAGCTGTGTGATTGGGCAAATCACTTAAATTATCAGTGCCTCAGCTTCCTCATCTATAAAATGGGAATGGTACTAATAGTGCCTACCTCTTAGGGTTGTTGCTCAAATGAGATAAGAATGTCAAGTGTTTAATACAGTGCCTGGCACCTAGTGCTTTATAAATGTTAGTTATTATTCTTTTTTTTAATTTATAATTATTATTTCTAGCGTAGGAGAAATATTATATAACATGATTTTCATCCATGAAAAGGAATCCATAAGAAAAGAAATTGTGTCATTGTAAAGTTAACGCAAAATTTGAAATCATAGGGGAGAAAAATGTAAAGGAATACTTTACTCATACCCAACCTGGAAAAAAGAAATAGACATTTTGGGAAAATATATAAACCTAATATACATATAAATGTACATATATATATACATATATATATATATAGGCACACATATATGCGTATATATGCTAGTGTGTTAATTCACGAGCAAATAAATTAAAAGTGAAATTTTAATAATAGAGAACAAAATTGAGACTAGAAAACTAAGAAGAGAATATTGTGAGCAAAATGTTATTAAGTTCTGACATCATAGGGTCAATCAACTAGGAGTTAGAAGATACCGTAAGGACCATTTAATATGACTTTTATTTTACAGATCAAGAAGCAGAACCACAAAGGTTAAGTGACATATGCAGAATTACATAAGTAGTGAAAGATATAGGTTTTAAATCCAATTCTCTTACTTGGCCTGTATTTCTCTTACAAACTGTACCACATTGCCTCTTCAAAAGAAAATACAAGATTTTTGTGCATATATTTCTCAGTTGTGAAATGTTGCTGAGGGGATTTTAGGGACTGACCTGAAATAACAAGGAATTTCTTCATTGACATTAAAATAGCCATTTGTTTGCTGAATGATTCCTTTTAGGCTTAGGCCTTTGGAGTATCTCACAATTTCTATTAAGAGCTGTGTATTAAAGATAAAGCAAAGACTTACAGTAAATGATATTAAGGTATATTGTAATTCAAATTTCCAGAGATAGTTTAACATCAACATAATCCTATTCAATTCCATCATAACCATAGACATGTTGGCTTTATTATTATTCCTGCTACTTTTGGGAGAGTGGTCCATGGAGGGAGTTGAACCTCAGTTCTGTGATACTGATAGGAAAATTCGTTTTCATCAAATGTAATTTTATTTCATCTTCAATCTTCTCACATGTCATTTCTTATTTTTCATTTTTCCATTTCATTTGTGTATAAATATAAAGCAATCAACATGAAAAAATCTACTACATTATATTGATTGAGAGAAGGGTTTAATATAGAACAAATTGGGGGAAAATGTAAAATCCTATTAAGAAATAGTTCACTACATCACATGGACTTGATACCCTCTCCTTCTTGAGTACCTTATACATAATAACAGTAACTCAAATTTGTATACAGATTCAAATTTTATACAGTGTAATGAGTTACACCTATCGAAGCTCTATGAATAGAAAGTACAAACAGTATTATTCCTATTTAATAGTTGATTAACCAGAGGAACCTTGAAGTTGTAACTTGTTAGTGGCCACATACCCAAAAGATGTCCAAAGTAAGATTCAAAACCAGATCTTTTCACTCAGATGCATCACTCTATCAACTATAACATGCTTATTTCCCACCTCCCCTCCCCTTCCAAAAAAAGATACTCTAAGACTTGCAATGTACTTTCCTCACAACTACCCTTTTAGTTACCCACAGAGTGACACATTTTATCCTCATTTACAGATACAGAAACTAAGGCGTGGAGAGTTTAAGTTAAGGTATTTCCCATGGTCACATAGCTAACAAGTGTCAGAAGTGGAAATCAGGGGAACAGGTATCACATGTTTATAACTGGTAGGAATCTTAAAGGTCATCTGATCCAACCCTCTCATTTTACAGAGGGAGGACATTAAAGCCTAGAGATGTAGTGACTTGTTCAAAGTTACATGCACAGTAAAGAGCAAAGCTACGTATTGAATTCAGGTAAGACAGTGGATAGAGCACTGGATCTGGCATCAGGAAGACCTGAGTTCAAATCCTATGTCAGATACTTCTTAACTTGCAAATCATTTAAAGTATTCATGCCTCCACTATTTAAACTGAAAAACAGGAGTCATGAGAGGAGAACCTTTCAGAGTTCTTGTGAAGATAAAATGAGATATTTGTAAAGTGCTTAGCATAGTGCCTGACCCATAGTAGGTGCTTAATAAATGCTTTGTTCCCTTTTCTACTCAAGAGTCTTTCCTACTATGCCATGCTGCTTCTCAAACCTTGCTAGTAGTTCAACAGTCTCTACTCTTGTTAAGCTGAAAAACTTTATAATTTTCTTTTCACAAATTAGTGGTGTTCTAATTGATTTTTTCTTTTATGTCAATATTACTTCTGTGCCAAACCATAGGAGTGTATATATGTAGTAGCAATAAATTAAATCTTTCTTTATTGTTTATTTTTTTCCTTCCTAAACCATTATGGTAAATTTTTACTTAGAAAAAATATTTGCTTCTAACTTCTTCACAAAGGTGCCACTGTGTGGTGAGGCTATAATTATGTATAATTTGTGTATTCTATACCAAAGGGAATTCTGCAACCGGGGGGTGATGTTCTGGTTACTGGTCATCAGACATTCAGGGAGCCTATAAATCTTCCTATAATCTGTTTTCCTCTACAGCCCTCTCCTGTAGATTGTGAACTCCACAAACATTAGATATGTATGTTACATCCTTCACTTGGGACTCTTTAATGTTCTCCTTGGATTGCTGGTGTAGTAAATGTGCATGCATTGACCACTTCTTTGTGGTGAAGAAAGATGATTGATACCCATGTCAGTAGACAATTTGAATTATTGACCAGAAACATGCAGGAGCTAGGTGGGTATTGGAAACAGCAGTCATTTAACAAACATTTATTGAACTTCTAGATATAAGGCATTCTGTTAGGTGTGAGAACTATGAAGATCAAAAAATGCGATGTAAGCTCCATCAAATAGCTTACATTTTATCGGCCAAAAAGGTCTTTATGAGAAGTGACACTTGCTAAAAACAACTTTTAGTAAGCATTTACCATGTACCAGATTCTATGCTAAGCACCGAGATACTAAGAAATGGAAAAAAAAGACAGTCTCTACCTTCACGGAGCTTACATTGTAATGGGGATGGGGGAGCCCATATGTAAACAAAGAAGCTGAACCTTGAAAAAAATTAAGATTTCCAAGAGAGTGAAGGAGCAATGCTTTCCATGAACAAACTATACAGAATCATGGAGAGAGGAAATGGAATGTCATGAGAGAGGAAAAGCAGCTTAAAGATAAAATGTGAGAAAGTAATGTGAAATCATTTTTGAGAAATAATCATGGTGGTTGTCATTACCGAGCGCATTAGTGTAGAGTAAAATGATTTTTGTCTACCTAAGAAATAGTTCAATGAATGTTAGACATGAATGAGTAATAGTAAGATGGTGACTAGTTTAAGAACCATTTCTTGCTGAAGTTAATTGAATATAAGATGATGAGGATAGGAGGAATAATTGCAGTGAGACCCCCCCATGTGGCAAGGACTGTTGTGTTCCTGTGGATCATGGGACCATATTTCTGTGACCTGAAGGGAGGCAGAATAGGCATCTCTAGTCTCTTCTTTCTCCACACTTCCACATGCTAGACTTTTAATTCCCGCCAGAAAGGAAAACAGGAAGGTGGGTCACAGGTCAGTGTACTCTCAGAAATAAGGGGTTCTGGGCTAGAATTCTATCTGTTCCTTTATATAGTGTTAGACTGGGGGATATTATTAGATTGAAGCTACCTTCTGATCACTGTGTCATTATTGTGGGGGAAGTAGAATCCCGAGCTTTATATTTAAGGTTTAACCCCTTTCCTACTAAATCCTAAATTCACAATGACAACATCTAGTCATGAAAACTCAAATCAGTAGCAAAACAAAATTCAGAAAAAAAATTACATAGGAATATACCTATACACACATGCATATATACATATATCTATATACACATATCTCTATATGTATATAAATGTGTATGTAGGTGTGTTTATAGATGGATAGAGAGATAAGTATAACTTAGATATAGCTATAGAAATATAGATATAGATACACACCAGTCAATACAGAGTGAAGGATGAGAATAAGATAACTCAGTTCAACCAAGAGAGAGTGACTTAGATCTCATTCATGGTGATATTCCCCAAAGTCTCTCATATAATAAACAGGGGATAAGAACATAGTGGAGACTGCCAACTCCTCTCTTGTCTTCCCAGAGTCTTTAACTTCAGCATCCAGAAGTGGAATTGTCATTTTCTATTTTCCTTCTTGAGGCTTGGAAAGGGCCGTTAGTGACTTGAAGAAAAACTGAAGAGATTGAAACTCTGTCACTCTTACCAACTCTGCCAGGAAGACCCTCACACAGGGCAGGGCATTCACCTCCACCAGTCAGGGGAGAGTTCCATGTCAATGGATCATTCTCATCCTCTTTGTATTCTCCCTCCTTCTAATCGTGTTATATTTCTATTAGCATTTATATTAGCATTTAAATACTAAATAGTAATTGTTTCACTTTTACCCAGGAACTCTGAGGGTCTTCTCCTCCCAGTCTGAATTTTTTTTTTTTGAAAGGGGCCATCCTTTGAGCAAATTCTTAAAGAGGGCTATTCATTGAATAGGTGTATCTTACTCAAAGTGAGAAAGTGATAAGACCTTAGCTTGAAAGGCCATGGTCTCCCATTGCATCCTGGGTCATCTCCAGGCATCCTGATGAATATCAGGCCACGGGACCCAGATGGCTCAGGAGGAGAAGTGAGGTTGATGACCATGCACAGCCGTCCCTCACTCAAATCAAAGTCAACTGCAAGTCATGTTATCATCGTGATGTCATGGTCCTCTTCTAGAACGAAGGCCAAACACAAACAAACGACACATTTATGTAGCATTTTCAACTTTCAGAACACTTTACAAGGTTCTTATAAACATTTTCATCTTAGTTGTTCTTGTAATAAACATCTTCATCTTCATCTTATCTGATCCCCACAAAAACCCTGAAAGAGATGTGTTCCTTTCTATCTTTCCTACTGACCTTCTCAGAAGATTGCAAACATTACATATAATTGATGGTGTATAGATGGTCTTAGGCTATCAGGGCATATTATGCTCTAGGGAAAGGGAAACTATAAATATACTTAATTATATGAGAGTAGTTTTTCTCTGCTTGTGCCTCATGGCTATTTAGAAATATCAGTTCTAAAGACAAACTTTGAGAATTTGATGGTTGTATTTATGATTACAACCATAATTATTTCATTTTAATCATGGATACACCCATGTGGACATTGTTCCTGACTTTCCAGTCCTGTATTTTTTTTGTCTGCATTTATTTTTCTTAAATCTTCTTTAGATCTACCCAATGTAGATCTAAATCCTTCTTCCAAGTGTTTAAATATTTTAAAGATGCCAGCATAGCGTATAGGGTGTCCATCTTTTATACTTTGTTCCTGCTATACCCTAGGCCTACCTTCTTTGCCCCAAACCAAGATTTGGAATGATAAGTTTATACTTGGAAGGGACTGTTAGAGATCATCTAGTCCAGGGTTGGGGAACCTATGCTGTTGAGGCTACATGTGACATTCCAGGTCCTTGGTTGTGGTCTTTTGACTGAGTCCAAGTTTTACAGAACAAACCCTTTTATTAAAGGAATTTGTTCGATGAAGTTTGGATTCACGCAAAGGGTCACATTTGAGGACCTAGAGGACCACATTTGACCTCCAGACTTCACGTTCACCACCTCTGATCTAGTTCAATTCCCTCATTCTACAGATAAGTAACCTCTGATACACAAAGATTAAGCTGTAAGGTTACATAGGTAGCAAGTAACAAGCTAAAATTTGAACCCAGAACCAGTGAAACCAAATCCAGTGCTCCTTCCTCTCTATTTTGTTGCTTCTCAGTATTTTCTTGGTGACACCTTATGCTACTTGTTACCTACAACCTATCACTGGCACTATGTTTCACTCTTCTGAACCTTATCTTTCCAGTGTCCTTTAGGATACCTTCAGTTTTGATTTTTAGAAGATTGCAGTGCTTTAAGTTTGAAGACATGTAACCTTCCTGGAACAATGTTATTTATAAAAAAGATTTGTGTCAGGGATTAACAAGTTTATTGAAAGCATCATGTCCTAGGAGCATAGATTTTTAAAAAAATTTTATTGCTTTTCTTATTTCAAATATTTATAGATCATTCCCACTTCGTGAGATTTCTCTTGTAACAAAGTAAAACGGTTAAGTAAAAGTTTATTTCATCTGAATGTTATATACACTTAAGGATAATAGATTTACAGCTGAAAGGGATCTTATAGGCAACTGAGTCCAACTGTCTCACTTTGCAAATGAGAAAAGAAAGGTTCATAAAAGTTAAATGACTTGCACATAAATATCTGAGGTAGGATTTGAACCAAGGTGTTACTAACATCAGCTCCACCACTGCCCACCACTTCTTCTTCACAAAAAAAAAGTAAAACAATAAATAAAAACAGAAAGCTCAGCAACAACTATAAGAAACTAGAGAATGTGGAAAGCATGTGGGATGGTAGGTGATACACATTCAAATTGATGTGTTTGGGTCTGTTTTCAGTGTGGTCTGGTGTGGTTTTTTTTTTTGTTTTATTTACATTGTAAATAAGCAGATTGTTGTAGAGCAGTTCTACATCAGTATTGATAGAGGAAGATTTTTCATTTGTTGGATGAACTCATAGCTCAATTAAATTAACAAAAAATGAGTGTCATTTTTACTTCAATGCAGGTGTCTTATTTTGTGAATATATACTTAAATAATGCAAGTTTACAAAGAATGAATTGGGATTGTTTGTCAGTGTTACCAAAAGACTGACAAAAGGAGGATTTACCAGTGTTCTGCAAATATAGAATTCCCTATAACTTTAATAACGTGAATGTATTTACCAAAATTTGATTTACTGGTTAAGTTTTCAGGAATACACTATCATTCAGACAGCTGCTTATTGGGCAGGAAATATTTCATTATCTTAAAATACAGCTATTCTTTCACTTCTTCCATGAATTTAACACAAATTTATTGGCCTGGCTGGGCATAAACAAAAAGGATTGTTGGGATTGTGACTGGAAAAAGATTGACTTCAGTATGTCTTCTTTTCTGAAATCTATTCTTCAGTAGTAAGAATATTCTTTATGAATTAAAGAGATTTCGGTTGAGGTTAGGTCAAGACAATCTAGTATAAAGGAAGCTGAGATTGATATACATGATAGTCTTTGAATGAAAAAGTCTTACAGAGCTCACTGAACAAAAATAGCAAGTTTATCTTATATGGAACAAAATCTCTATACAGATGAAAGACCCATAGATGGAAAGATAGCATCTGAACTTTTGATGAGTAGTGTTTGATTTACGGTTTTCCAGATCTGAGCAAATTGGTGAGAAGTATCACTTGTCCTTTCAGTTATTAGCAGCAGCAGACCTGTTAAACTTGTTTTGAATAGCGAATTAAATTTGTCTTGGTAAAAAAAAATGCTGTTAATGTCTTTTAGCAGCAAAGTTACTTTGATTCATTAAGAACAATTTTAATTTCTTTTGGTGTCTAAGCTAAGACAAGAGTTTTAATATTCCAAGACCGAACACAGAGCTGAATTGACAGGGAAAGGGGAGTTTTGAAGATGTGTTATATTAACCTTTGGAGCCTTTTGAATTAGTCTCATTAACCCCAAAGGATGCACTGTAATATTGAGTACAAATGCTTTCATAATAGGTTATTTGGTCTGAGCTGGATTAGGAATTTCTATAGTAAATCTACATTTTTTTCTACAATAAAAATGATATATATGCAAAACCAGTAATTTCCATTTAGATGTTAATTAAGTAGTAAAATGCCCTGTTTTCTTCAAGGAGCCATCTGCCACAGCATAAGAAGGCTTAAAAATACTTATTTTTTAAACATTTTTTTTGTTGTGTTTATAGGAATTTGAAGCTTAATTCTTTAACCCCTACTTCTCCTCAAGTAGGCTTTCAAAGTAGGTATTCAAAGCTGTCAACTAAAGAAATGTCACCCTTATCTTCCCTCCAATCCTGTTGTAATTTCTTGTTTTCTAAAATAATATCTTCAGCTGTAAAATAATGTATTTACATGAAAAGTGAAAAATTCAATCAGCCATATTTTCAATTATTTTGATACTTGGCATTGCAGAACTAAAACATGTCAGTAATTTGGTGTATTTTTCACTTCTATCTGGTCATAGTTATATCTTAAAGTAAGTTGCATGTATACTTTTTTGGTTCTGAAGTTTTGTGATTCCGAAATTTAAAGTAATATATTTCATGAAATCATTGAGTCACAGTGTTGGATGGAACTTCAGAAGGCATTTACTTCAACCACCAAGAAAGAATCTTGGCACAGCTGTCCCTCACTTAAATTTAATTGTCACAAAATTGTCAGAGAATCACTTCCCTGGTGTCATGGTCCTCTTCCAGAACAAAGGACAAAAAGCAGCAGCAATGCATTCAGCAGCATGTTGGAGTGTGGCCATGTAGCCAATGCATGGATATCAGTAATGATGGGGAGCTCATTAGCTTACAACCCAAACAGCCCTTCACATTTTGAAATGGCTGTAGTTGTGAGAAATTTCAGGATCAATAACTACATGGCTACATTCTTCAACATTATGTAACATTGCAAATATGTAACTTTAGTTTCTCAAAAGAAATAATACTCATCAAATTCTTATGCAGAAAATTGCAATATGTCATTTTTCCGCATTTTATTAGAAATTCTGGTTGAACCTACAGAGGCATGGTATGATACAACAGAAAAAAACAGACTTTCAAGTCAAAGAGAGGGAGTTCAGATTCTTCTGACACTTCTACTTGCGTGACCTTGGACAACTTAACCTCTCTAGGTATTCATTTCGGCAACTGTAAAATGAGGCAGTTGGAGTAAATGGTTCATGCAATTCTGAATTTCTGATCATTTTTATTAAGAAATGTAAATTACAAAGTATGGAAAGTTACAGGTACTGTCAATCACTATCACTCTCTAAAGTAGTTTCATTTAACTTTTATTAGTGGAAATAGTATTGAGATTCTTTGTTTGTTAAGGAGTGACTGAAGTGTCAAAATAAAAATCTATCCATTAAAAGAATATTCAAACATTTCCCAAATGTTGAGCACATACTTTGATTGCAATATTTGCTACTAAAAAAAGAACTGCTTTAAATATTTTGGCACATGTAGGACCCTTTTTTAAAAATCTTTTACATCTTTAAATTTAAATGCAGGAATACAAAGACAGTTTTTGGTAACATTTCTTAAATACTTCCAAATTATTTTGTAAAAGTTAGACAAATTTATAGTTCTTCCAACTGCCAATTATTGTATCAGTCTTCATACAGATACCTTTAGCTTTTAATTTTTTTCCACCTCATTTTTTTAAACTATTTGATGGATGATAGATTAGTCACCTGACTTTCTGATTCTCTGGTTATTAGTGATTTTCAACAGTTTTTTTTTATGTGGTGTTTGATAATTTTATTTCTTGTTTAGTTAGACACTTTGACTTGCTTTTTGGGCAGTAGTTTATAAATAGATTTATGTCAATTCACTATACATTTTATTTCAGACTTTTTAATGTTAGACTAGGAGTGGTGTGATATAACTATATGAATACTTCACCTCAGGCCATGAAGATCTATATAAAATGACCATATCTGCCACCTACTTGCTGTCTGATTGTGAGCAAGGCATTTAACTTTTCTATTTTCAAGTAGGCAAAATAGAAATACTATACCTATAGTTTTTTAACTCATGACTATTGTTGATTGGTTGATGATTTTTGGCTCAAATGAGATAGTATGTAAGTACAAGTGTTGACTTGCTATTTTGATTAAACTTTGATTTCATCATTGAGGGCACTACTTTCATCAGTGCATATAACTAACCATCCATGATTTTTTTATGCTATTTAACTCTTCTCTGTGCTTTTTCATAACTATACCATAGTGCTTCTACTCAGGGTGCTAAGGACCTTCCTATTTTTTTCTTGACATTGTAGGCATATCAGTGAAATACTTGGGCTGTCCATCTTACTTTTCGGTTATAGATATACAATATGTATTTCTCTTATATATATATATATGCATATATATGTAAATACTTTCTATATACTTTTCTGTTATGACTTTTCTGACTCCAGTATAATTTGTTGTTAATATTTTGCACCAAATTCTTGCCTACTTTATACTTCTCTATTGCCCTTTAAGCTGACTATAATGTTAAAATCTCACAGATGGTGGTATTCTATGATTTCTAATCATGAAGCAACACTAGAATATTAATGTTAAATATATGAGAGTTTGTTTCAAGAAGAAGATTGAGGTCATTAAAAATGCTATTCAATTTTCAAAAGCTATTCCAGTTCACTATCTTCTTCTTGTCTAAATCTAGGCTCAGTTAATTGTCCATCTGCCAGTATCTTTCCAAGATATGTGTGTATATATACACACACACACATACATAAAAACATATACATATATATGTGTATACACACATGCACATATTTATCATATTTACATATATATGAATATGTATGTAATGTCTAGGCTTCCATGCAAACAGCCCAATGTCATCTGAAAACAGAAGTACTGAGAGAAAAGGAAAACCCTCTTCCTTTTGGTGTCTGAACTTTGGTAATCAGGACACCTTTATCAAGCATAAATCTTTCTGTTTTATGGCTCTTCATATTAACAATATGAGGGTAGTTGGACAAAGTTATCTCTGTCACTTTATCTTTCATAGAATCTCATATGATTTTGATATATGCTTGGTACAAAGCTTGTGGAAAAAGAGTCTCAATGGCAGCATTTTTATCTAACACACTAAATGTTATTTTGTAGTGAACAATAAGCAAAATGTTATTTTGTAGTGAACAATAAGCAAACAGTGCAATCTTGTTTTCCCTGTACTTCCCAATTAGTTGTTTGATTTTTAAGATGTTGATCATAAAATATCTTTAGATATTATGAAAATCTCCTTCTGTTTTCATACCTTTGTCAAGATTGCCCCTAAAGTTTGTGTAGATTTTTTTGAAGAAAAAAATTAATGCCAAGTTTATTAATGTAGATGGTATTTTAAGTGCTTTTTCATATTAACTATGTTGCAAAAAAATAAAAAGCAAGAAACATAAAGAAAGTGAAAGAAGTATACTTCGATCTGCAATCAGAGTTTATTAATTTTCTCTCTGGAGGAAGATAGTAGTTTTCATCATTGGTCCTTTGGAATTTTCATCTTAGGTCTTTGATTTTGTATTTATCAGAGTAGCTAAGTCTTTCATAGTTCATCATTGTTACAATACTGATGTTACTGTCTACAGTGTTCTGGTTCTACTCATTTGACTTTGTACCAGTTCATATACATTTTCTTAGGTTTTTCTGAAACTATCCTGCTTGTCATTTCTTATAGCAGAATAATATTCCATCACAATAATCTACCACAACCTGTTAGCCATTGCCCAATTAATGTGTATCCCCTTAATATCCAATTCTTTGCCAACACAAAAAGAACTGCCATAAATATTTTTGTTCATATAGTTTCTGACCCTACTGTTAAAAAATTATCTTTGGGAAACAGACCTTACAGTGATATTTGTAGGTCAAAGGACATACACAATTTTATAGCCCTTTGGCCATAGTTCCAAATTGTTCTCAAGAATGGTTAGACCAGTTCACAGCTCCAACAACAGTGCATTAGTGTACACATTTTTCAACATCCCTTCCAGCATTTATGATTTTCCTTTTCTGTCATGTTAGCCAATCTGATAGGTGAGAAGTGATACCACAGAGTTGTTTTCATTTGTATTTCTCTGATAGTAATGGTTAAGACCATTTTTTTCATTTGACTGTTGATAGCTTTAATTTTTTTCTTCTGAAAATCATTTATTCATATCCTTTAACCAATTATGTGTAGATTATTTTAGCAAAGATTTTGTAGAGATGAGAAATTAGACATCTTAATCAGTAGTTATTAAACTATTTTGCTTTCCTTTTCTCTTAATAAGATATTTGATTTTTTTTTGCAAAACTAGTTCTTTTATTTATTAGTTAATTTTTCCATGCGGTTTTTATTAATTTACCATTAATTTTCTAGAATCCTTTTTTATTTTTAATTTATTGTATTATTTTTTGAAACATTAATTTATTTGATTTTAGTTTTCAGCATTCATTTCCATAAGTTTTAAATTTTCTCCATCTCATTCCCTAAGATGGCTTGTAATCTTATATGGACTCTACACCTATATTTCTATTAAGCACACTTTCACGTTAATCATGTTGCATAAAGAATTTTAATGAATGAGAGAATCCAGGAGAAAAACAAAACATAACAAAGGAAAAAATATTCTGCTTTATTCTGTATTCAAACTCCATACTTCTTTCTCTAGATGTGGATACTATTTTGTATAATGAGTCCTTTGGAAATGTTTTAGGTCCTTGCATTGCTGAGTAGTGTTGTCAATAAAAATTAGTCCTTGCATACTGTGGTTGATACTGTGTATAATGTTCTCCTGGTTCTGCACATTTCACTCAGCATCAGTTCGTATAAGTCTTTCCAGGTTTTTCTGAAGTCTGCTGTTCATCATTTCTTGCACAATAATATTCCATTACGCTAATATACCACAATTTGTTCAGCCACTCCCCAACTGATGGGCATCACTTCAATTTCCAGTTCTTAGTCACCACAAAAAGAGCTACTATAAATATTTTTTATATGTGGGACCCTTTCCCATTTCTATGTTGTCTTTGGGATAGAGCCCTAGAAGCAATATTGCTGGGTCCAAGGGTAGGCACATTTTTATAGCAATTTGGGCATAGTTCCAAATTGTTCTCTAGAATGGTTGGATCAGTTCACAGACCCACCAACAATGAATTAGTATTCCAACTCTCCTACATCTTCTCCAACATTTATCATGTTCCGGTTTTGTAGTGTTAGCCAATCTGATAGAGGTCATTTGGTACCTCAGAGTTGTTTTGATTAGCCTCTCTTTAATCAATAGTGATTTAGAGCATTTGTTCATATGACTACAAGTAGCTTTCATTCCTCCCTCAGAAAACAGCCTGTTCATATTCTTTGACCATTTATCAGTTGGGGAATAACTTATATTCTTGTAAATTTGACTCAGGTCTTTATATATTTTAGAAATGAGGCCTTTATCAGACACTAGTTGTAAAAATTCTTTACCAGTTTTCTGGATCCCTCCTAATCCCTCCTCATCTTGACTTTGCTTGTGCAAAAACTTTTCAATTTAGTGCAATCAAAATTATCCATTTTGCTTTTCATAATATTCTCTATCTTTTATTTGGTTATCAATTCCTCTGTTCTCCATAAATATAGATAACCTGTTCCTTTCTCCCCAGTTAGATTTTATGCCTTGATCATGCACCTATTTAGACTTTATTCTGGTATGCAGTGTCAGGCATTGACCTATGCCCACTAATTTTCCCATTTAATGCCACACTATTTTCTAGTTTTTCTAGTTTTCCCAGCAGTTTTTGTCAAACAGTAAGTTTATCTTAGAAGCTGGGGTCCTTGGGCTTATCAAACAGTAGACTGCTATAATCATTGTTGTGTTTCTCCTTCTTTCTTGAAGAGGACCGTGATATCAAGATGATGATATAACTTGCAGTTGACTGATTTGAGTGAGGAAAGGCTGTGCAAGGTCATCAGCTTTACTTTCTCCTCCAGAGCCATCTGGGTCCAGTGGCCAGATATTCATCAGCATGACTGGAGATGGCTCAGGATGCAATGGAAGACCCTGGCCACTTTAGGCTAAAACCTTATCAGATGGGTGAAATATACCCATTCAATGAATAGGCCTCTTTAAGTAATTAATCAAGGGATGGGCATTTTTAACAACCACAACAGCAAAATCAAACTGGGAGGGAAAGACCCTTAGGGTTCCTGGGTAAAAGAGAAACAGTTACTATTTAGTATTTAGTATTACTGTGTCTTATGTGTCTAACCTATTTCACTGATCCGCCCCTCTATTTTTTAGTCAGTACCAAGTGGTTTTGATGATTGCTGCTTTATAATACAATTTAAGATCTGGTATGGCTAGGCCACCTTCTCTAGCATTTATTTCCATTAATTCCCTTGATGTTCTGGAGCTTTTGTTATTTTTTTCTTTTTCTGTATATTTATTATTAATATTAATATATTTATATATATGGTATATATGGATAGATAGATAGACACATATATATTTGTTTTTCAGTTCTCAACATTCCCTTTCACAAGAATTTGAATTCAAAATTTCTTCCCATCTCTCTCCACCCCCACCCCATGACAGCATGCACCCTATCCATCCCATCCTCCAGTCTGTCCTTACATCTATTACCCACACTTCCTCCATTCCCCTTCCCCTCTATTTTCCCGTAGGGCAAAATGGATTTCTATACTCCATTACCTGTATAGGTTAATTTCTTTCTTTTTTTTTAATTTTATAGTTATTTTTTTTAATGTTCTACAAACACTTCCTTAAAATTAAGGTTTTATTGCCCCC
>CM053771.1:325770000-325813997 GCA_028658325.1 Potorous gilbertii
CTCCCCTCTTTCCCTCTACTGTAATTTTGTACTTCTTGTGATGTAATTTGCCATTTTCTGCTTCCTCCTTTTCACACCTCCTATTACAATCCCTTCTTATACTTAAATCATATTTTTTATCATGATATCATTTATTTTGTACGTATATCCCTTTTATATTTCATAATAGCCACATAATTCTCAATATAGACAGGTATCATCTTCCCTTGTAGTGAGGTAAACAGTTTGCCCTAATTGAGTAACAAGTTGTTTTACCCCCTCACCTGTTTGCCTTTTATGATTCTCTTGAGACCTGCATTTGACGATTGAATTGTCTATTAAGTTCTGGTCTTTTGGTCAGGAAGCTCTGGAAATCCCTTACTTCATTGAATGACTTTCTCCTTGCCTGAAATGTTATGCTGAATTTTCCTGGGTAGTTGATTCTTGGTTGTAGTCCCAACTCCTTTGCCTTACGGAATATTGGGTTCCAATTCTTTCGATCTTTTAATGTAGAACCTGCAAGGTCCTGTGTAATCCTGACTGTATCTCCTTGATATTTGAATTGTTTCTTTCTGGCTGCCTGTAATATTTTCTCCTTCACTTGATAGCTCTGGAATTTGGCAACGATATTTCTTGGGGTTTTGGGTCCCTTTCAGGAGGGAAATGGTGGATTCTTTCTATGACTATTTTGCCTCTGAATCTAGCACTTCTGGGCAGTTTTCCTTGATGATTTCCTGGAAGATATTGTCCAGGCTGTTTTCTTCATCATGGGTTTCTGGCAGGCCAATAATTCTTAAGTTTTCTCTCCTGGATCTATTTTCCAGGTCAGTTGTTTTTCCAGTTAGAAATTTTACATTTTCTTCTATCTTTTCATTCTTTAGATTTTCTTTGACTGATTCTTGCTGTCTCATTGAGTCATTAGTTTCTACTTGCCCAATTCTAATCTTTATCAAATTGTTTTCTTCTGTTAACTTTTGCATCTCCTTTTCCATCTGCCCAATTTTTCCTTTTAAGGAACTGTTTTCTCCAGTTAATTTTTGAACTTCCTTTTCCATTTGTTCAATTTTCCTTTTCAAGGAGATGTTCTCATCAGTGAATTCTTTCTCCATAACTTAAAATCGTTGGCCAGTTTTCCTTCTATTTCCTTCTTCAGCTGTTCCAGGAGAGCTGCTTGTGCTTGTGAGCAGTTCATAGTCCCTTCTGAGGTTTCAGATAGAAGTACAGTTTCAGCTCTGACCTCTTTGGTGTTTGTATTTTGGTCCTTATCCCCATAGAAAGATTCTATGTTTCTTCTGCCTCTCTGCTTTTTCTTGTTCATGATTTTGATTGAGTGTTGTGCCTTCTGGTTCTTTCAGTCAGAAGCTACAGAACTTTTTGCTGAGCTGATGTGTGAAAAAGCTGAGAACAGGTTTTTGTTTTGTGTTTCCCTGATCAGCCCTTGGGTTAGCTTGTTAAGTGTGGGTGAGGAGTGGTCTGGTCACAGATCTCCTCAGCTGAACTGAGGCAAAGGCAAGCTCAGGGGCTGGTGATCCCAGCTGCCCTATTGTCTTTCTGTTTTCCCTGGAGTTCTGAGGCATGCCTAGATTCTAATGCATGTTACTACCCCTCCTGGGGCTGCTCTCCTGGTGCTGAGGCTTGCCTGAGTCCTAGTGTGAGTTTTCTCCGCCTTGGGTCCTCTGTGCTTCCGGTTTGCCTCCACCACAGTAGGAGGAATCCCCCTTAGCTATTTTGCTAGCCTCAGGAGTTATGAGACTATTATTTGCCTCTTTGCTGTTTCCACTGACCCGGGATTTTTCTGGAGAAATACTTTATGGTTCTTTGCTTTTGTTCTTTCAGATGAATTTTGATGTCATTGTTTCTAGTTTTATAAAAGAATTCTTTTGTAGTTTTATTGGTATGGCACTGAATAAGTAAATTCATTTACATAGAATTGCCATTTTTATTACATCAGATGTTTTTCCAGTTATTTAGACCTGATTTCATTTGTGCAAACAGTGTTTCCTAATTGTGTTCATAAAGTCCCTGGGTTTGTTTTAGGAGGGAGATTCCCAAACTTTTTATAGTGTCTGCGTAACTTTAAATGGGATTTCTCTTTCTATCTCTTGCTGTTGGGCTTTGGTAGTGACATCTAGACATGCAGATGATTTATGTGGGTTAATTTTATATCCTGCAACTTTTCTAAAATTGTTTATTATTTCAAGTAGTTTTTTAATTGATTCTCTAGAATTCTCTAAGTATACCATCATATCTTCTGCAGAGTGATAACTTAGTTTCTTTTTTTGCCTATTCAAATTCTTTCAATTTCTTTTTCTTCTCTTATTGCTAAAACTCACTTTTTTAGTACTATATTGAATAACAGTGATGATAATGGACATCTTTATTTCATCCCTGATCTTATTGGAAAT
Source organism: Potorous gilbertii (assembly GCA_028658325.1). Taxonomy (NCBI): domain Eukaryota; kingdom Metazoa; phylum Chordata; class Mammalia; order Diprotodontia; family Potoroidae; genus Potorous; species Potorous gilbertii. The sequence goes on from CM053771.1 coordinate 325,772,385, forward strand.
ACATCTAGCTTAGTCCCATTACATGTAATACTTGCTGATGGTGTTAGGTAGGTGCTACTTATCATTTTAAGGGTGGCTCCATTTATTCCTATGCTCTGCAGTGTTTTCAAGAGGAATGGGTGTTGTATTTTGTCAAAAGCTTTTTTGTTTGTTGAGATAATCATTATCTCTGTTAGTTTTACTGTGATATTATCAATAATACTGATAGTTTTCGTAATACTGAAGCAGCCTGCATTTATATTATTCTCATGATAAGTTACTGTAATATTTTTGCCAATTTTATTAATTAGAGATGTTAGTCTATAATTTTCTTTTTCTGTTTTGCCTCCTCCAGGTTTAGGTTTCATTACCATATTTGTATCATAAAAGGAATTTGGTAGGACTCTTTTGGCAATTTCCTCAAATAGTCTATATAGTATTGGAATTGGAATTAATTGTTCTAAATGTTTGATAGATTTTGCTTGTAAATACATCTGGTCCTGGAGATTTTTTTCCTAGGGAGTTCATAGATGGCTTTTTCTGTTTCTTTTTTCTGAGATGGGATTATTTTAGTATTTTGCTTCCTTTTCTGTTCATCTGGTCAATTTATATTTTTGTACATATTCTCCATTTCACTAAGATTGTCAAATTTATGGGCATACATTTGGGCAAACTAATTTCTCATTAGTTTAATTACTCTTCACTGGAGGTGAATTGACCCTTTATATTTTTGATACTGGTAATTTAGTTTTCTTCTTTCTTTTTTCAATCAAATTGACAAAATGTTATCAATTTTATTGTTCTTTTTCCAAAAAGAAAAAACAGCTCTTAGTTTTATTTATTAGTTCAGTGTTGAATATCAATTCAATGTCAATTGAGGAGAGGAAGGGAAAAGGGAGAAATCAGAGCATAAATGGGAGGGAAATAGTGTGGAGTAGAGCGTAATTTCAGTTTTATTAATCTCTCTTTTGGTTTTCAGTATTTCTAATTTGGTAGTTAGTTGGGGATTTTCAATTTGTTCCTTTTCTGACTTTTTCAGTTGCATGCCCAAGTCACTGATCTCCTCTTTCTCTGTTTTATTCATGTAAGCATTCAGAGATATCAAATTTCCCCTAAGAACTGATTTGACTGCATCTCATAAGTTTTGATAGGTTTATCTCATTATTGTCATTCACTTTAATGAAGTTATTGACTTGACCCACTTATTCTTTAGAATTAGATTATTTAGTTTCCAATTAAATTTTGGTCTGTCTTTCCATGGGCTTTTATTACATATAATTTTTATTATATCATTATATGTAAAGGATGCATTGATTATTTTTGCCTTTCTTCACTGGATTTTGGGGCTTTTATGCCCTAGAACATGATGAGTTTTTGTGTATGTGCCATGAACTGCTGAGAAAAATGTCTATTCCTTTCTATAATCATTTAGTTTTCTCCAAAGGTTTATCCTATCTACCTTTTCCAGAATTCTGGTATTCACCTTCTTAACTTCCTTCTTGTTTATTTTGAGGTTAGATTTATCAAGTTCAGAGAGGGAGAGGTTGAAGTCCCCCACTACTATAGTTTTGCTGTCTCTTTTTTTCCTGTAGCTTCTTTAACTTCTCCTATAAGAATCTGGATGCTCTACTACTTGGTGCACATATATTTAGTAATATTACTTTATTGTCTATGCTGCCTTTTAGGAGGATATAGTTTCCTTCCTTATCTCGATTTATTTTTGCTTTTGCTTTGTGTGAGATTGGGATTATTACCCCTGCTTTTTTTTTTTTTTACTTCAGCTGAAGCATAATGTATTCTACTCCAGCCTTAAGTTTATCCCCCTGTTTCAAATGTGTTTCTTGTAAACAACATATTGTAAAATTATGGATTTTAATCCATTCTGCTATCTACCTCTGTTTTATGGGAGAGTTCATCCCATTCACATTCACAGTTATGATTACTGTGTATATCTTTCCATCCTATTTCTCTCCCATTTATGGTTTGATTTGTCCCTTTTCCCTTCCTCTCCTCAAAAGAGTTTTACTTTTGACCACTGCCTCCCTCAATCTTCCCTCCCTTCTTTCAGCCCCACTCCCTTTTCTTTCTCTTTTCCATTACTACTTCTTCCCTCTTTCCTAACCACCCCCTCCTTTTTCTTTCCCTTTTCCCCTCCTACTGCCTGTAGGGCAAGTTAGGTTTCTGTACGTAATTGAGCATGTTATTCCCTCCTTGAACCAAATTCAGTGAGAGTAAAGCTCAAACAATGCTCATCTCCCTCCCTTCTTTCCTTCTAGTATAATAGGTTTTTCTGCTTCTACATATTATTTAATTTAACTTTTTCTGTCTCCTCCTTTCCTCTTCTCCCATTACAATCTCTTTGCCCACCTTAATTAGGTTTTTAAAATCATGTCAGTTAATATTCACTCATGCCCTCTATGTATATCCCTTTTAAATGTCATAATAAACATACAGTTCTCAAGATTAACAAGTATCATCCTCCATATAGGGATATAAACAGTTTGCCCTTATTGAGCAACAAAGTTTTTTTTTTCCTTTTTTTTCTTGTTTACATTCCTATACCTCTCTTGAGTCTTGTATTTAAAGATAAAAATTTCCATTGAACTCTGGCTTTTTCTTTAAAAAGGTCTGAAATTATTTCATTTAATGTCCATCTCCTTGCCCAAAAGCTTATGCTCAGTTTCACTGGGTAGTTTATCCTTGGTTTTGATCCAAGCTCCCATACCTTACAAAAATTTCATATTCCAGTTCTTCCGATCTTTTCATGTAATTTCCTCCTTGACCTGATAATTCCTAAATTTGGCAACAACATTCCTTGGCATTTTCAATTTGGGATCTCTTTCAAGAGGTGAGGTGGATTCTTTTGATGACTATTTTACCCTCTGAATCTAAGGCCTAAGGGAAGTTTTCCTTGATGATTTCTTGGAAGATTGTATCCAGGCTCTTTTATTCATCATGGCTTTCCAGTACACCAATAATTCTTAGATTTTGGATCTATTTTCCAAGTCAGTGGTTTTTCCATTAGATAGTTTACATTTTCTTCTATTTTTTTCATTCTTTAGATTTTTTTAACTGACTCTTGATGCCTCATAGAGTCATTACCTTCTCCTTGCCCAATTCTAATTTGTAACAAATTATTTTCTTCAATTATTTTTTATACTTCCTTTTCCATTTGTCTAATTTTTCCTTTTAAGTAGTTATTTTCTCCAGTTAGGTTTTGCAATTCCTTATCCATTTGGTCAATTTTACTTTTTTAAGGAGCTTTCTCTTCAGTGAATTTTTTTGTCAATTGTATTTTTAAGTCATTGGTCAGTTTTTTCTCTACCTCTCTAATTTGGCTTTCAAAATACTTCTTGAGCTCTTCGCTTTGTGGACTTGACACCATTTTATATTCCATTTTGAGGTTTTAGATGTGGGTATAATGTCAATGCTGTCATCTTCTGAATTCATATTTTGATCTTCCTTGTCTCTGTAATAAGATTCCATGGTTTTTGGTTTTCTAATTTGCTACTTGCTCATGTTGATTGCCTTTTTCCTGTCTTTTAAAATGGTTCTCTACTTCTGGAGCACAGTGGACTCTGTCCCATGTTTCTTATCCTGGGAGCTATCTTGGTTACTGACTTTGTGTGTTGTGGCCTCTGGTTCTTTCAGCTAGAAGCTATATAATGCTGCTACTTACCTAGTGTTGAGCTGGCTGGTATATGCCAGGGCTGAGGCCAACTGAAGTCTTTTGAGTTTTCATGGGCTTACACTGAAACTCAGGGTGTTAGGTGTAGGGAAGGGATTGTCTGGCCACTGGAGTCCTCCTCCCCTAGGTCTGCACAAAAGCATGGACAGGCTTAGCAGCTGGGGGACCCCTGTCTGCTCTCGTGTCTGCCCAATTCCCCTGGCTGTGTTAAGGCATGCCTGGGATCCTGGTGTTGGTGCTTAACAGCTGCACCCCTCTAGGGTTCAGCATCTCCTGATGGTACACTGATGTGGGACTTTCTGGGATGCCTCTCAATCTGTCCTAGTCCCTTTCAGCCACAACAAGACGGACTCTTTCTGTGGATGTCCTTGACCTTCAGAGCTAAAAGATGCCTTTACCCCTTCTGCTAGTCCCACTATTTCAGAATTTTTCCTGGGACAATATTCTCTGGGTTTTTCAAGATCAACAAGGGGAGGGTGAGAGCACTTACAGTTTACTCCACTATCTAGGTTCCTGTAAGTTCAAATAGGTGATTTTCAAACGTTTAGTCTGTAGGCTGATGGCCCCAGGAGTAGCTGTGGCTACTGTCATGAGCCCTGCACCTCTCTCTCACCTACTTCCACTGGACTCCAAGGTATTTGATTTACTTGAAACATTTAATATTTTGAAAAGAAACCATTCAGTCTCCTCAAAATTGTGTTGTATCTAGTTCAGCTATTCCTATTTTGCTTTTTTACTGATATTTATTGATATTTCTATGTTCTTGTGCAGCATAGAGGGCAATGTGTGTTAGTTTTTGAAAATTATAAAAATGTTTAAATATTTTTCCATTGTTTTGTCATTTTTAAAATTTTGTTCTTTTATTCTTAAATTTCTTTGACATCATCTGGTTTTATTGGATTTCTGTCCAACTTTTCAGGATTTTTTTTATCTTTCATATTTTTGTGCTGTTTTAAGTAGCAATTTTACTTACTCATACATACTTACTCTGCATTCCCCCATAAAAGATTTTACAAATTAACTTATATTCTAAAGAGGCATTGTTTTGGATTGCCATATCTTCCAACTTGACAAGTATTGATTTTCTAAGATAGTTTGTAGATTCTTTTGGTTTCTTTATTATGGCAATTGGTTTACAAATATATCTATGATCTTATCAATTAAGATTTGTATTTCAATAATGCAGGTTGCATCCAATACCTCCATGTTGTCTTGATGGCATCTGATTCACCTATGTCTTCCTTGATTTCTTTTGGCATAATGTGTTACCAGTGGAACACATAAGCTGTCATTTTAAACCCAACACCTTGGGTAAAGAACCAGTCAGTGGTAAAATTCTTTGGTGTCTTATTCTATTGTTTAAGCTTCACAATCTGATCAGACACATTATTCACCTCTCCATTGTCTTCAGAATGATACTCATCTTTAATTCTTCAGGGATTGGAATGTTCAATGTGATCAGACATTTATTAAGCATTTATTAAATACTTCCTATATGCCAGACACTATGCTAAGTGTTATCAGTTCAAAGGATAAAACCTCAATTACAGTTTTTTCTTCAAGATGCTTAATTTCTCTGTAACCTCTCATCTAATAGAGTTGCTGGAAGCAATGAAAGGTTAAGTGACTGGTCCAGGGTCACACACACAGCATGCTTAGATAGCAGGACTTAAACGTTTTCAAGGCCAGCCCTTTATTCACTATGTCATCCTGGTTCTCTGACTAACTTGCTTCGGTAAAGGCAACTGGCAGCATTTCATGTTGGATCTAAATGCTTTTGGTGATGAAAATGTTGGCCCAATCATTAAGTGGATCAGTAATCGCTTAGGAGGCCAAAAAGTGGTCCCTGCAGTCAAGGTGTAGTGGGGAGCATGAAGGCGAGGGTTAAAAGCATTTATATAATACCTGCAATATGCCAAGCACTGTGAAAAGCGCTTTACAAGCATTATCTCATTTATTAGCCTGAGAGGCAACTGCTATTATTCTCTTTTTTACAGTTGAAGAAAATGGGGCAGAGAGAGGTTAAGTGTTCCATGGTCACACAGCTTGTAGGGTTTCAGAAGCTTGATTTTAACTCAAGTCTTTTTGAATCCAACCTGTCTCAATTAACTGCCCCTACAAAGCATTATATTCTAACGGGAACACAAATATCTATGTACAAACATGCACCTGTGTCTTCTCTTTCATCCATATCCTGTTTTATATCATCAGTAGCTGTAAGTAGGTTAGGATGATGTTTTAATTGCATACCGTATGTTTTTTCCTGTTTTTTTTTCTTATCTTTATATAAACTTGATCTTTACCCTAAAAAATACAGTCTGACTATATACATTATTAATTCAGGAATGACTCCAATATATGAGTCATTTACCATCTCTTAAAATATAATAAATTCCTTCTGTGTTTTTTTTGTTGATGTTATTGATTGCTTTTCATATCCAGTCACTAAGAACTCTTTTTCCAAAGTATTCATTGTGATAGACAGGAGACTTCCAGGTAGTCAACAAGACTTTGGTCTTTATTTTTGCCCTGTCTTGTCCAATTTACTTTTCTTCTATTCTCATTCTCATCTTTGCATTGAATGAGAATGAAAGTATGTATATTTTGTTTTAATTTGATATTTATTTGAATCATATTATTATGTTCTACAAATTTTTTTTATGCTTCATCCCCTAAAACAGTGATACATATGCAAAAATTCTGTTTAAGACAACCATTCCATTTCTTGTTGCCTTTGGGAAAAATATGAAACCATCTCTACCAAATTCTTTATAAGTTTCTTCAAGGAAAACCTGTGAATCATCTTTCTTTTTAGTTAAATCTGCCCTGTTTCTTCTGGTTTCAGTTACAGCATGAATATCTGGATTGATACAATGCTTTTGTTTTTATACTCATTGGTCTTTAGATAATGGCATTTGGAGTTTAGAATATTAGTAGTTGAGTTAAAGTTTTAACTTTTTTGGTTATGATTTTAAAACTCTGTGTTTATTTCCATCTGTTGTTTTCTGCCACTCTGTCTTCATCACTAAAGAATTATTCAAGGAATATGCAGGAATGAGGGACATTTTGTGAGTTAATGGCCCAATGAATCATCTTGAATTTACCAGCATACTAGTGAGAAGACTTTCTGTACTTAACTGGGGGGAGCAGGGTTTGTCCTTAGAAAGTAGATTCAGTCTGCTGCCTAGAGTGTACTCAGTACCTCTACAACATGGTGGAACTTGTCAGAGATTTCAGTTCAATCTAGTCCTCATAAACTCAGGGTCACCTTCATGGTAGCAACTGTACCTTTAAATAGATCAAGTTGGAGCTATCCCTTTAGAATACACTATCTTTTCATTTTTATTCTTTTTTTCCTAATTTGTAATGATTTTAATCTGTGTCCTAACAAATCAGTGGCCTGACTATACAAAGAGAGAGGAGATTAAGAAATGACTTCCAGCCAGAGCCAAGATGGCAGAGTAGAAAAATACATATACTCTAGCGCTTCCCCCACAGACCACAAAAGACCTGTAAAAGTGACTTCCAACAAAGTCTACAGCAGCAGGAGCCACATAACAACAGAGTGAAAGAGGTTTCCAGCCAAAGGTAACCCGGAAGGCCGACAGAGAAAGGTCTATCTCACAGGATGCTAAGCAGAACAGAGCACAGCCCTGGCCATGTGGCACCAGGAGGAATAGGACTTGAACAGACCTCCAGGGCAGAGTTCCTAGCAGAAAAGGTCTCAGATACCTCAACCCACAGGCAACAAAGAAAGCTCCAAAGGTCAGTGGGGGAGGGCTTTCCCAGCAGGGTGAGAGGGAACCAGGTTTCTCCAGCAATAGTCCCAGGTGACAGCCGAGGCCACTGCAGCAGACTGTAGACAGCTACAGAGGCCTGGAAGCAACCTGGGTCCCTTGTTCAGGCAGTTCAGTTTAAAACCTCTGGTGTTAGGGAGCAGCTGATCTAAACTCCAGCCTGGAGTGATGGCCCTGCCCCCACCCAAAGCCCAGGGGAACCAAGCAGCTAAGTCAAATCTCTTGACAAAAGATTCAGAAGTGAAGTAACTGACTGAGAAAATGCCCAAAAAGGAGAAAAAAAAAATAAGATCATAGAACTTTGTTGAACAGGTGTCTCCTCCCATCCTTTCAGATGAAGAAGAACAAGGCATACTGTCATAGGAAGTTAAGACCTCTGCTTCCAGGGCCTCCAAAGTGAAATTAAGCTCAGGTAATAGAAGAACTTAAAAAGCTAGTTAGAAGCTTGATAAAGGAGAACCAAAAAAAAATGCTGAGGAAAATAACACCTTTAAAAAGAGGCTAACTGAATTGGAAAAAGAGGTCCAAAAAGCCAATGAGAAGAAGGAGGCATTAAAAAACAGAATAAGTCAAATGGAGGGGAAGGTTAAAAAGCTCACTGAACAAACTAGGTCTCTGAAAGAGAGAATTGAGTTCAGGGAAATGAATGACTATGAGACAGACCAAGAAGTTAGAAAACAAAACCAAATTTTGAAACAATAGAAGATAATGTGAAATGTCTTATTGGAAAAACAACTGACCTGGAAAACGGATCCAGGAGAGACAATTTAAAAATTATGGGACTACCTGAAAGCTATGATCAAAAAAAGAGCCTAGATATTATCTTCCATTAAATTATCAAGGAAAACTGTCTTGATATTCTAGAACCAGCAGGCAAAATAAATATTGAAAGCATCCACTGATCAACTCCTGAAAGAGACCCAAAAGGAGAAACTCCTAGGAATATTGTGGCCAAATTTCAGAGTTCCAGTGTCAAGGAGAAAATACTGCAAGCAGCTAGGAAGAAACAATTGGAGTATTGTGGAAATACAATCAGGATAACACAGGATCTGACAGCTTCAGCATTAAGGGATTGAAAGGCTTGGAATAGAATATTCCAGAAGTCAAAGGAACTGGGATTAAAACCTCTGTATCAATGATATAGAGGACTTTCAATAGCATTCATATTTAAAAGACCAGAGCGGCATAGAAAATTTGACTTTCAAGCTCAAGAATCAAGAGAAGATTGAAAAGGTAAACAGGAAATAGAAATCATAAGGGATTTACTAAAGCTGAACAGTTTACATTCTTACATGGAAAGAAAATATTTATAACTCTCGAGACTTTTCTCAGTATTTGAGTAGGTGGAGGGATTGTATACACACACACATACACAGACGGAGAGTATAGGCTTTGTTGAATCAGAAGAGATGATATCCACAAAAAACAGATATAAAATAAAAATTAAGGGGTGAGGGAAGAAAATACTGGAATGAGAAAGGGAGAAATGGAATGAGGCAGGCTATAACTCATAAAAGAGATAAAGAAAAATATTGTTCAATGGAGGAGAAAAGGGAGAAGGGGAGAGGGGAAAAGTGAAGCTTACCCTCTTCCCATATCGCTAAAGGAGAGAATAACATGCTCACTAAATTTGGTATGAAAATCTACCTTACACTACAGGACATTAGGGGAGAAGGTGACAAGTAGGGTGAGGGGAATGATAGAAGGGAGGGCAAATGGGAGAAGGGAGTAACTAGAAATAAACACTTTTGAGAAAGGACAAGGTCAAATGAAGGAATAAAAAAATAAAAATAAGGGGGGGATAGAGTAGGATAGAGGGCAATAGAGTTAGTATTAAACAACATGATTATTATGGAAATGTTTTGCAAAACAACACATATTTAGTCTGTATTGAATTGCTTGCTTTCTCAATGGTGCTGGGGAGGGAGAGAGGGAGGGAGAGAAGTTGGAATTCAAAGTATTAGCAGTGAATGTTGAGAATTATTATTGCATATCACCAGGAAATAAGAAACACAGGTAATGGTGTATAGAAATTTATCTTGCCTTACAAGAGAAGAGAGAAGATGGGGATAAGGGAAGGGTGGAATGTAATAGAAGGGAGGGCTCATTGAGGGAAGGGGTAATCAGAATGCAAGGAATTAGGGACTGAAGGAGGGGAGAGATGGGGAGAAAAACTGGACATGTTACAAAGTGATGTAAAAGCAATTAATATTAAAACAATTGACTGAATTAAAAAAAAAAAGGAATGACTTCCACAAAAAGTAACCATTTATTTTCTGGCCTATTAGGATATAATTGATACTGTTTTTGTTGACTTAAGAGGGAAAGGGAATATGCATTTATATGGTGCCTACTGTGTGCCAGGCATTGTGCTAAGTACTTTTTACAAATTTTATCTCATTTGATCTGAGATGTACCCTGAGATCTAGGGAGTATCAGTATCATCATTTTGCAGTTGAGTAAACTGTGACAGATAGAAATTAAGTGACTTGCATCATGCAGCTAGTAAGTGTCCAAGTGGAATTTGAGCTCAGAACGTCTAGATTCCAAGTCTAGTGCTCTATCCACAATGTTAACAGTTACTTCTGCCTATTATTTGATGCTTTCCATGTACTATTTCTCACAAATCTCTTGTTGAAAAAAGTATCCGTATTGTAAGAGCTTGAGGCTTCTATATAGTCTATAGACATTTGATTTCTTTTATTTCTTACTTTTGAAACATTTTCCCACCATATTTTTCATAGTTCTACCCAATACTTGGGGCAGCTAGATGACTCAGCGGATACAGTGCTGGTTCTAGAGTCAGAAAGAACTGAATTCAAATTTGTTCTCAGACACTTACTAGCTCTGTGATCCTGGGCAAGTGACTTAAATCTGTTTGCCTTAATCCATTGGAGAAGGAAATGACAAAACCACTGCAGTATTTTTGCCAAGAAAACCTTGGTGTGTTAGGGTTCATGGGGTCATGAAGAGTCAGAAACAACTCAGTGACTGGACAGCAACCTCATTTTTCCTTTTGCATTGAAATTCCTGAGGATTAAAGCATATTTACATATAAAAAAAGATTTGTTTTCTCATATATTAGGTAGTCTTAATAATATAAATTATAATACATTCTGTGTGACCCTTGTCTACTCTTACCACTGGAGTCCATCTAGTGTGCTGCAGGCCTTTGGTGTTGCCCCCAATATCATGGGAGCACTAGTGGAAAATTCTAACAAGCCACAATTAAGCAAAAGTGACTTAACAAATTGGTCACATTTGACAAATATTATAGGGGTATGCTGGAGCCAGGTTCACCTGGGTCATCAGAACTGATTCTTAAATTTTTGATAGGAGTCTTTATACCTCAGATATTGGCAAACATTACAATTCAGGACTTGATTTATTGTGTTCTTGGTTTTCTAATCTTAACAAAATACTGGAGAAAATATTCCTAACGCAGACTCAACTTAAGGGTGTGTACATTTCTTTAAGGAAAACCAGGTTTAAAATATTTATCAACACTCTGCAACTTATCCCCATCTTCTCTCTTTTCTTGTAGGGCAAGATAGATTTCTATACTGAAATCTGTACCTCATCTTTCTTATTTCCCAGTTATATGCAAAAACAATTCTCAACATTCATTCCCAAAACTTTGAGTTCTAACTTCTCTCCCTTCTGCCCTCCCCACCCATCTCCACTGAGAAGGCAAGTAATTCAATATAGGCTATATATGTGTAGTTTTGCAAAAGACTTCCATAATAGTCATGTTGTATAAGACTAATTATATATCCCTTCATCCCATCCTGCCCACCATTTATTCCCTCCCCAAAAGTATTTACTTCTAATTACTCCCTCCTCCCATTTGTACTCCCTTCTATCATCCCCCCAACCCACATCTCACCTTCTCCTCTACTTTTCTGTAGTGTAAGATACATTTTCATACCAAATTGAATGTGCATGTTTTTCCCTCCTTAAGTCAAATGTGATGAGAGTAAGTTTTACTTTTTCCCTCTCACTTCCCTCCTTTATGCCTCCATTAAAAAAAACTTTTTCTTGCCTCTTTTATGAGAGATAATTTGCCCCATTCCATTTCTCTCTTTGTCCTCACATATATTCCTCTCTCACCCCTTAATTTTATTTTTTAGATATCATCCCTTCCTATTCAACTCACTCTGTACCCACTGTCTATATGTGTATGTGTGTGTGTGTGTATAATCCCTCCTACTACCCAAATACTGGGAAGAGTTTCAAGAATTATAAATACTATCTTTCCATGTAGGAATGTAAAGAGTTCAACTTTAGTAAATCCCTTATGATTTCTCTTTCCTGTTTACCTTTTCATGCTTCTTTTGATTCTTATGTTTGAAAGTCAGATTTTCTATTCAGCTCTTGTCTTTTCATAAAGAATGCTTGAAAGTCCTCTATTTCATTGAAAGACCAATTTTTCCCCTGAAGTATTACACTGAGTTTTTCTGGCTAGGTGATTCTTGGTTTTAATTCTAGTTCCTTTGATTTCTGGAATATCATACTCCAAGCCCTTCAGTCCCTTAATGTGGAAACTGCCAGATTCTGTGTTATCCTGATTGTATTTCCACAATACTCTTTCTGCTTGCTTGCAGTATTTTCTCCTTGGCCTGGGAACTCTGGAATTTGGCTACAATATTCCCAGGAGTTTCTCTTTTTGAAACTCAAGAGTTGATTGGTGAATTCTTTCAATATTTATTTTACCCTCTGGTTCTAAAATATCAGTGCAGTTTACTTTGATAATTTCATGGAAGATGATGTTTAGGCTCTTTTTTGAGTATGGGTTTCAGGTAGTCCCATAATTCTAAATTGTCTCTCCTGGATCTATTTTCCAGGGCAGTTGTTTTTCCATTGAGGTATTTCATATTATCTTCCATTTTTTTATTCTTTGTTTTTTTTTTGTAATTTCTTGGTTTCTCATAAAACCACTAGCTTCCATCTGCTCCATTCTAATTTTTAAAGAACCATTTTCCTCAGTGAGCTTTTGAACCTCCTTTTGCATTTGACTAATTCTGCTTTCCAAAGCATCTTTCTTCTCATTGGCTTTTCGACTCTTTTTTGCCAATTGAGTTAGCCTATTTTTAAAGGGTTATTTTCTTCAGCATTTTTGGATTTCTTTAGCAAGCTCTTGACTCACTTTTCATGATTTTCCTGCATCATTTTCATTTTTCTTCCCAATTTTTCCTCTACCTGTCTTACTTGATTTTCAAGATACTTTTTGAGCTCTTCCATGGCCTGAGACCATTGCATACTTATTTTGGAGGTTTTGGATGCAGAAGCCTTGACTTTAGGTCTTCCTCTGATGGTAAGCATTGCTTTTCCTCATCTAAAAGGACAGAAGAAAATACCTGTTCGCCAAGAAAGCAGCCTTCTGTAGTCTTATTTTTCCCGCCCTTTTTGGGCATTTTCCCTGTCAGCTACTTGACTTTTGGGTCCTTTGTCAAGAGGAGGGTATACTCTGGGGACTTGTAAGCCCTCAGTTCCTCCAATGTGCCACAATCAAGGGAGAGGAGTTTACTCCTCTCCTGGCCTGTGCTCTGGTCTGGGAGCTACTGCAAGCTTTTCTGCCCAGGATCTTTGAAGCTGTCTTTGGTGCTTGTGGGCTGAGCAATCTGGGAACTGCAGCTACTACCAGGGATTCTGCCCCAGAGACCTGCTCCCGTTCTGTTTCTGCCAATATCCCGTGGCCTAGGCTGGCCTAGGATCTGCTGTGAGACTGTGTAAGAGAGCTTTTCTGCCCAAAATCTGTGAGTCTCGTTCCTTCTCCACCATTGCCTCCAGTTCCACTACACCAGCAAGCTCTTCCTCAGCCCAGGACCGCCACTCAGGGCTGATATCCAGATTACCTGCTTGATTTCTGCAGGGGCTTTAGGTGGAGAACTCCTAAAATGAATGCTATGTCACAGCAGCTGCTGCTGCCCTGGGGTCAGACTGCATTTCCTTCTCTCCCGGTGAAAGTGCTTTCTCACTGATCTTTAAAGCTGTTTTTGGCATGGGTTGAGTAATATGTGAAGTGCAGCTGCTGTCCAGGGAATTCTGCCCTCAAAGCCTAGTCACACAGCATGGCCAAGACTGGGCTGCACTCTACTTGGAACTTGGTGCAATAGATCTTTCCTTTCTGCCTTCCAGGCTGTCTTGGGCTAGAAATCTCTTTTGTTCTGTCAGTTGGTAGCTTCTGCTGCTCTAGAATTTGTTTAGGGTCATTTTTACAGGTATTTTATGGGCTATGAGGGGAAAGTTAGAGTACCTGTGTCTTTCTACACCACCATCTTGGCTCTACTCCTGGTGATTTCCTTTTCTTCTGCTCTTTGAAGTTCATTGTTGGTTACATATTGCAGCCTGTTCCTGTTATGCATCTCCCTATTGCCTGATGTGTGATAACTCATTTTTAGTTTCTTTGGAGCCAGTGGTAAGCTACATCTCTCTGCCCTAAAGTAACACTAGTTAAATGTTACTATTGAAAAATAAAGGGTTTTGCTTTCACAGGAAGCTTGGCAAATGTACATTGTGATTTGCTAAAACCAATCCTTCTTTCTTTCCTTTACAATTCTGGGTCCAGTTCATTTTCTAGTGGCTTCCACATGTACATACTATTGAATAAGCTCCAAAGGGTGTCCCTCCAAGTGCCCATTAAAATCTAAATTTTGGTTTCTGCATCTATTTGGTCTGTTCTGTTTGGATAGACAAGCCAACTCACTTTGAATGATTATTGATCTTTTCTAGAAGGTTCTGAAATATTCTGGGGATTGATGCAAATATCATCTGCAAATAGGAGCATCTAAAAGACCTCAGTGTCAACAGTAAATCTCTCCTCCTTTTGACTGTCCTCTGACTTAACAGTGATTATCAATAGTACCTGTTGCTGTTTACCTTCCAGCCTGATGTCTTTCTTTTTTGTTGTCTCATTAAAGGGGCCATGCCCTGGCCACTTCTTAAACAGGCCTATTCACTGAATGGGCATTACCTCACCTAAGTGAGTACCTGCATAGATCTTGGCCTAAAGGGGCCAATGTCTCCCAGTGCATCCTAGGTCATCTCCAATCATTTTGAGGAGTATCTGGTTTCTGGACTCAGATGGCTCTGGAGAAGTGAGGCTGGTGACCTTGCACAGCCCTCCCTCCCTCAAAACAAAGTGAAGTACAAGTCATGTCATCATTTCTCTGATGGCATGGTCTTCTTTGGCAATGAAGGATGAACATAACTTGTGAGTAGATGCAGCTCCTCCTCTCCTTTCTGTCTTCCCTTTCCCTTCCTTCTGCTCTCCAAAGGAAGGTAAATTTGGATGGCCAGAAGATGCCCAGTTGACCTAGATTTGTTCCCTTCCCTTCCCTCCCCTCTCCTCCCCCAAATCTTAAACCTACTGCACTCTGAAGCTGTTGCCTTAATGGAATCACTGCTATGGTAGCCAATACCTTGCTTAAGCATATGTTGATTTGATTGGTGGGTCTTACAAACGAAAATATACTGTTTCTGTACCTCATCTTAATTTGAAGCAGATATTATCAAGCTTAAAACACTAGGAAACAGTCAGTTATTATATATAAGAGATATTTGATGAAAAGTATTTTCTCTTCAATTCATGTCTTCTCTTCTTATTCTGGATGCATTGATTTTACTTATGGAAAAGATTTTTATATGGGGTACATCTCATTCTGATCTTACCAAGGATTTGGAAGGTAGTCAATTCCAGATGAATTTCATTTGCTGTTTTATTTTTAAAAGTATTTCTTTTCATTTATAAAACTACTGAACAGCTTTGTTTGTGTTGCACAGTTTGCTGTATGGATGGCTTTGTATGCTTCTTTATTTGTTAATAAGTATTTGGAGTAAAAAAACCCTACAAAGCTTATAGTGCCTGTTGAAAAATTAATTTCTTGTCATCTGGGTGTGTTTGGATTGGCTTAGAGAAATGATATTCTTTTAATATGCTTTTCATTAGTATTTGCCTCCTCCCTCCCTGATGGTTTCTCTTCTCTTTCTCCAGTACTTCTTCATTCTCTGAATTTTAAAAATTCTTTCAGGAATTCTTTTATCCAATTTTGTTTTCTTGACACTTATCACAACAATTAAACAATTAGAGTATTCTTTTTTGATGTTGATGGAACTTTTAGAGTAGATGCTAAATAACCCTGTACAACTAAATAGAATTTCTAGACTAGGAGCTGAACAGCCCTGTACAACTAAAGTTTACAAAAATGGGGGGAAATTATGTGGAAAATAATTTGGGTTATTCTTTTAATATGGATATTGGGTGAAAAATCTCTTATAGCAAAATTAGGGTATCAAAAGAAATATTTCCTTCTTTTTTTTATTTGTAAATATAAGTATAACTATACCAGAAAGCAGGTTGGACTAAGACTTAAGAATAACTGTCGATACAGTTAGTGCCCTATGTCAGTATTTATCAGATTTTACCATTGCAAAGTTTGAGGAGATAGAAAAAGATGGAATTATTTGTTTGTTTCTTTCAAAGTTGATTGATTTTGAAAATAATTAAAGTTTTAAAATATAAATATTAAAAATTTAGGACATGAGGTTTGTTATTAAGTATTTTTTATTTATTGGAGACCTTGGTAAAAAGGAAAGATATTTGGAAGGATAATAAGCTGTAGGAGGAGGTATAAAAGCATAAATGGGCATTGATTTTTTTTCCCCCTTTTTTATGTGTGGAATGAGACAATATGCGCAAATTAAGATATATGCTTGCCAAATTCTTTCACTGGGAAATTATGACTTTTTAAGTCAGTTCTAATTGTTATTTGGATCAGCTTTTCCCACTCCCATTCAACCTCAAAAATAGCTCTGGAGGGAGAACCCAACATTTATATGTAAATCTGGTAGTACGAATTAATTATTAAATATTCACAATATTCCTAAATGAGCCAAAAGATGAAGGTATTGTTTGTATACTGACAGTATGGAAGAGCAAGAAATTTTTACCACATGGCCACTGGCAACCAGTTTAGCAAGTCTATCTTAGCTACTCTTTCCTATATGCACATTTCATTCTTTTTCATCAGAACAAGGTATATATGAGCAATGAAGAGCAGTATATTTGCAATCAATAGAAGCCTAGACTCAAATATTATTTTTGACACTTGAAGACTCTGTGACCTTGAGGAAATCACAACTTCCGTAATGCACAAATCTGTAAACTAGGAACAGCAAGTTACTTAATTTTTCAGTGCTTCCAGGGAACTCATCTGTTAATTACAGAGGAGTTATGGACTTGCCCTTGTGCAGACTTTTCACACTGGGAGTTACACTGAGGGAATCATAGCTTTTTCCCCTTCCTCATTATCTCCCATTTGAAAAAAAAAAAGAGGGTACTAATACCCCTAATATTCACCTCATAGGGTTGATAAAATGCTCAGATGAGATGTGTGTAAAGACCATTAGAAACCTTAAAATATTATGTCATCTGTTATCACTTGCATGCACAGTTTTGTTCCCAAACAGGATTCAGATTCAAGTGCCCACTACCTTCCTATACCTGGGATTTGTCACCTAGACTATCCTAAATATACAATATTCCTACTGACTATCCCCTAAGCTTTTCCCAGGCACCTAAAGAAAAAAAATAAAACTACTTTATGAATAGGAACATCTCACCTCTAAGTTTACTTACTGACTTATCAGGAAAGAAAATGTAAAATACTAAGTTTTTGTAAAAATTAGAAAAGCTCATCTAGAACAAGGAATTATTTTTCTTTTATGCACTTTTACCTGACTCATTCCAGGCTCACAAACCTGACTATTCTAACTTAAATCATTGTAAGAGATGATTCAAAGTCAGCTGAAAGGGTTAGTACAAGGGATGAAGTAGAGATTTGTATCTTTAAGAGTATTTCATTATATAAGTAAGGTACATTTCCTAATAGGATATGTAGGAGGAAACTGAGTTTAAAAATGCCAGAGAGAATAAGCTGCAAATTACTACGAAGCTGAATTTTTCAAAGGTATGTCAGAGAAATTTTCAATCTTATCTAGTTATTATTAATATTTCTCTGTCCTATGCCCTAGGTATATGCCCTTGACCCTCAATTTTTGGAGAATTGGAATGGCTATGAACATCTTTATCAACACTGCAATCTCCAGTTGCAAAGATGAAATTCTGTGTAGAGACTTATTTGAAACATTATCCTAGTTCGGAGTAAATTGTCCTTATCTTCAGCACCTGACCTCTCCATGGGTATGTATGCACTGACGAATTGGATTGAATTTCATTAGGAATGCTATGTAAAGGTTCTTATTTTGACATTTGCAAGCAGATTAGTCATTTTAAAGTGATGAATAAATTGCTCCCTTGCCTTTAGTAATGTCTCCTTCACAAGGTTGTTGTGAGGATAATACTTAAAGAAATTACATATATACGTGTACACACACACACACACACACACACACACACACACATATTCTTAGCCTTATTAAGGGACTGAGTTTGGTCTTAAACAGAGCTCTTCCCTGATTCAACTCAGACATTTCATTGTTTAAACTGCAGATGCCACCTTGTGTGTTTTAATATGCCATAATTAAAATACAATGATTTTGGAATCATTCCTTTTCCCCCCTCTATTCTTTGACTCATCATCCATTTTTATTTCTTTATTCAAAGGATCTCTTGTAGAAGGACAGGGACCATTTTTTTCCTTTTTTTTTTGTATCTCCATCTTTTATTACGTGGTACATGGCACATAGTAAGCCCAAAATAAATGTTTGTTGACTTTCTGTTGCTTTGTAAGGTTATAAATATTATTTAAATGTGACGGGATGTGATTATTGAGGTGAAATAAATTTGGAACTGGATAAGTTAACTCATGTTTAGTCCAAAGTAGTCATTATCACGAAGGGCAGTTCTTTATGTTATTCTTAAGACCTTCCATGATAATACATCATTGCTTAATAGTATTTCTGACTTATAAATGTAACTCCAATTAGAAGTGCCCTCCTGACACTGTAGGAAATGTAAGAATTATCATTTCCTGGCTTTTCCATAATTTCAGTTATCTCATACATTCTCAAGGGTAGTGACTAACTTCTCTTACACAGACTTTCAAGGTTTAAAACATAAGAATTCTCTTTTCATCTGTGCATCTGTGCTCATATAAAGTTACAATATTCATCACTGAGCAGTTTTTCTGCAAACAACCTGTATGGTCTCATTGAATTGTAATATTGTCCTGTGTAGAATTATAAAAGTGCATTTCTGGCTCATTCCCCCACTTAAATGATCCCAGAACTGTAGCTCTGGGTTTTGTTGTTATTTTGCAGGCATCTCCAAACCTTCTCCCCGTTGGTTGCTTCCTTATTGATTCTTTCCTCATCAGGTTTGCTTCCAGGGCAGTTCTGGTCTTCTACTCTGTCTCCTACAGATCACACCTTTCTTATTTTGGGAGACAAACGTTCTGAAAACTGATTTATATGAAATGACACTTTGGATATATTTTGTAACTCAGAACCATACCAGTTCTGAACTCAGGTGTCTGCTAGTCTTATTGCCTTCTTTACATACCCCTTCCCAAAGCTCCAGGCCTTACTCATGAGAGACACCAAGGAGAGCTGTTGGAACCATTTCTTTGTATCTTAAAAATATTTTGTCCGTCTCCAACTCCTAGTCGGTTTATGGTGGTTTACTACTGTTGACTATTTTCCCTTCGTGAGCAAACCATTATTTCCCCTACTTGCATCAGTACTTTCTGCTTGAGAAAGACTTTGGGAAGTACCTCACTCTTTTTCCTTTATTATCATGTACAGCTGCTTATTTGGGTTATTCAAATTACCTGGAGCTGTTCCCTGAAACATTTAGAAAAGAGAGCTGAAGAGAGGGGAGAAGAGTTAATCCTGTTATAGAAATAAAGTTGTATTTTGTATTTAATGATGTTCTTTTATCTTTCTAAAGTTTCTGATAAGTCAACCAAATGTTTCTCATGTTTTAAGTTCACAAACACCAGAGGGTAAAATTTCACAGTGCCTGTGATAGTGTTGTAGTACAGTGAATGTCTTTTCCATCGTTCAAGAATAGTGGAGAAATACAGGGGGAGAGATGAGTTGGTAAATCCTTGCTGTTTTTTAAACAGAATACTACCCCTCTGATATCAGTATCTTCTCTCTGGATTTTTTCTCATGCCTGGAATTCATCCTTAAGAAGGAGAAGAAAATACAATCTCTCTTGCAATCCTGATTTCCTTTCATTTTCTCCTAAACTGATAGGGCTTTGTGCTGTAAGATTATTGAATTCATTTTGTTTGTGTTTGTCTATACCTATATAGGTGCATATTTTTTCCTCTTTTAGATTGTAAGTTCCTTGAAGGCCAGACTTGTTTCACTTTTGTCTTTGTTGTTTTTAGCATAGTGCCTGACACATATTTAGGCACTTAACAAATGCTTGATGATTTCCTTAAATACATCGCTAATGAGTGTAACACAGGTTGCTTAATCAATGTCAACAGTCAATTGAAAAGAGAAAGATGAGGAATTATGAATAACATAGTTGTATAGGACTTTAAGAATTACAAAACCTTTCTCATAGCAACCTTATAAGAAAGGTCATGAAAGAATTACTATTTTATACATGAGAAACTGAGGCTTATATTACTTAATATATCCTTCCAGCTATCTTTCTAACTCTTTGCAATCTAACTAGTTTTCAACTCCCACTTAAATTACCAATGACATTTTTAACAGTATTTTAAAAAGTGAAGGCTTTTTTTATATCACCCTAATTTCCCCCAATATCTGTCCTCTTCTTCTCTCGGAGGGGAATCCCATATAATAGGTATTATTTTTTGAAGACAAAGAAAAATAAGAGGAAAAAAATCAGCATAATTGATCAATATATCAAAAAAGGCTGACAACATACGAACTATACAACCCTTGTAATCCTATTTCTGCAAAGGGATGGGGTTAGGCTATTAAAACTATTCCTTAAAGCAAGGTTGCTTTCTTTATAATTTTGAAACAATAACTTCTGATTTTTTTCTGAGTTGCTTTTTCCATTTACATTGTTACTGTCGTTGTATATTTTCTTGGCTCTGCTTACTACCTAGTGATTTTTTAATTACCTAATTTGATTTCCTTTTGTCAGTTCTAATCCACCTTGAACTCTGCAGCATTTTGATGCTCTTGACCATCTCTGGATATTTTTTCCTCTTTGGGCTTTTGTGACATTACTTTCTTAGTTCTCCTCCCTTTGTTATACAGTCATGCATATACCATACCAATTATGGGTATGCTACAAGGCTCTGTTTTCTCTCTTTAGCCTTTTTCCTCATCACTTTACATAGGTTTAATTTTCATGTCTATGTTAATGATACCCTAGATTTTTGTATCTGACCCAAATCTTTCCCTTGAACTCTGGCCATCTATCTGACCCCAGATAGGACCATAGTCGCCTTTTGTGTTTTGAATTTACTATCTCATAACAATCTCAAATTTGACATGTTCAAATAATCCTTATTATTTTCCCATAAACCAAACTATCTTCTGAAATTCACCATTTCTGTGAAGGCTTCTACCATCCTTCTAGCTGTCACTTCTTTCTCATTTTCATCATTCTCAAGAAAGTGGATTGTTTTTGTTATTTATAATTGTGACCCTAGCAGGAGGCACAATGCCTGAAAGATAGTAAATTCTTAATAAAGGCTTGTTTATTAATTGATCCTTCACTCATTCTTTCTAATTTACTCCATATTTCCTACTAGCTGTTAAATGTTGTCATTTCTATTTCCATCACAGCTCATATCTATCCCTTTCTCTCTACTCATAAAGTCACCATCATAGTTCAGAAGTCCCTTTTTAACTCTTAATTTAACTGTTGCATCCTTACTGGTCTTTCTGTCCCAAATATCTTCCCTTTCCAAGTCTTCTTCTACACAGTTGTCGAAAGTGATTTCTTGTTAATTGCTAAATCAAGTCCTTTCAGTTGTGTCCAACTTTTTGTGCTCTATTTTGGGGCTTTCTTGGCAAAGATAGTGGAATGGTTTGCCATTTCCTTCTTTGGTTCATTTTGCAGGTGAGGAAACTGAGACAAAGTTAAGTGATTTACCTAAGGTCACACAGGTAGTATCTGAGGCCATATTTGAACTCAGATCTTTCTGACTCCAGGACTGTTCTTCCATCTATTGTTGCCCAAAGGGATTTTTCTAAAGTATAAATCTGAACAGGTTACCCCTGTATTCAACAAACATGCATACATATACATATACACATACATGCATATTACACATATACATATGTTTGTATACACACACATTTAAGATATGCATATATCATCTCCTTGACATAAGTGGCAAGTTCCTTGAGATTAAGTACTGTTTTACTTTTCTCTTTCAGCTGTCAGTGCCTACCACAGTACCTGGCACATATTAAGTTTTCAGTAAATTTTTGTTGATTATTTGATTTCTCATAGTTATTCAGACAGTAAGTGGCAAAGCCAATCAATTAATCTACTATTTAATATACATTTTATTAAGAACTTAGCGTCCAAAATATAATATGAAAACACTTCAAAGTGGACAACAGTTTATGTAGAAAACATTCCAGTTTTTAGTGACTGCAGAACAAGGTAAATATAGGATGACATACAGGAACAAACCCTAATACCATCTAAAGGAGTCATAGAACTCAGAATGAGGAAGGTGATAGAGCACCACTACCCTCTTCTGCCTTTAAGCTATATCTGTAATACTGTGTTCAATTGGAGGCATTATTTTAGGAGAGATTTAGTTTAGTGACAAACTATAGAGTATACCCCAAGGCAGGTGACCAGGATGGTGAGAGGACTGGAAATTTTGCCATATAAGAATTAACCAAACCAATGAACTCAGGATGTGCGCCTGCAGAAGATTTGGGGGGGGAGGGGTACAAATACTTGAAGGGTTTTCTTGTTATGTAATTGAAGGGCTGTCATGTAGAAGAAGGATTAAGCTTGTTCCCCTTGGGCCTTAGGGCAAAGCCAGGAGCAGTGTATGGAAGCTGGAGGGAAGCTGGCTTTGGTTCAGCAGAAAGAAAAATGCCCTTACAATTAGAGCTGTCTAGTATTGGAATGGGCTGCCTTGGGAGGAATTAGTGTATTAGGGATACTGAGAAGATATTTGTGTGCATTCTGTGCATTTTCATTGGTAGTCCCTCATACCTGGAAAGCTATCCTCACCCCTGTGTCTTGGTTTTCTTCACATTTCAGCAAAAATCCAGTGTTTTGTAAGAAGTCTTTACTAGTTCTCCTTAATCTTAGTGCCTTCCCTCTGAGATTACCCTGTATCTCTCTTGTCTGAACCAGTTGTTTG
Source organism: Potorous gilbertii (assembly GCA_028658325.1). Classification (NCBI taxonomy): domain Eukaryota; kingdom Metazoa; phylum Chordata; class Mammalia; order Diprotodontia; family Potoroidae; genus Potorous; species Potorous gilbertii. The sequence continues at coordinate 325,795,142 of CM053771.1, forward strand.
CATATTTGCCTCCCCACTAGAATGTGAACTCAAAAACAGATTATTTTTGCCTGTCTTTGTATTCCCAGCCCTTAGCAAAGTGCCTTGCACATAGTAAGTACAGAATGTAATAAATGTTTGTTTACTGATTTTTGACAGACCATTCATTTACCAATTGGGCTAGATTATCTCTGAGGTCCTTTCAACAGGAATATGGGAATCTCTTGTTCTGAAAGGAGAATTTGTCAAATTCTGTTTGACTCCCTAGAAATAGGAGTAATTGTAGAGGTTCTATTTGTCAGAAATTTCACAGAAGGGCATTGATAAATACTGGGAGGCCAAGGGAGTGTTGCAGTGCTTGTGGGATTCAGGGAAAGACCTGGTGGATGAACTCTATGCCCCTCAGAGATCCTGCAGGGAACCCCACAAACCTGCATCAACCTGAGAAAGCTCTCAGGATGATGAATTTTGCCAAGAAGGACTTAGATATCAGGGAGGAGATAGAGCCAGAAGAGTGGATGGGCTTCTAGAACCTTTTCTCAACAGAACTCTGGAGCATTTTTGTAACACTGCTGCTTCACCTTTTCTCTGAGGGTTTCCTTCTTTGAAGTACTTCCCATCCTAGCCTTAATTTTTATTTGACTGTGGCAGAGGGCAACCTCCTTACTTTGTCAGTCAAGCATAGTACAAGTCCTCACCACTCTGGGATGTAAAATTGAGTCATAAGAAAAAGGTATGGATCTCCCCATTCTGTTCCTTGTCAATATCCTCTCAATCTCCCTTGTAAGGGAAAAAAAACCCAGTAACTATGTCAGTGTCTTAGACCAGCTCTCCTGGGCTCTGACCTTACTTAGTTTCTTACTACAGTTTTTCTCATAAATGTGTTTCAGTTTTTCATTTCCTTTTTTATTTCAAATTTTACTTTCAATTTCATTTCAGTTAAAATTAGGTTTTGTTGATACCTTTTGTTTTTAGTGTCACAATCGTTGCCATCTATATAATTGAATCCTTCCTTTGTAACAAAGGAAAACAGGTAGTAATAACAGCTATAAAATGACCATATCTGATGGTATATGGAACATGTCACATCTGTGTGGCCCATATCAGTAAAGAGGAGGGAAATATGTTTTATTATTCATTTTCTTGGATCAAGGTTGGTGAATGCTATTAATTTTGAGATCAACTACTTTTTTTATATTGTTTTAGTTACTATCCATATTGTTATTCTGATTTCTTTGTTAATCGTAATAGCTAACATTTATATAGGCTTCAAAGTTTGCAAATCATTTTACATATGTTTTATCATTTAATTCTCCCAACAGTCCTTGAGGCAGGTACTGTTATAATCATTTTTTTTTTTTGGATGATGACTGATTGAGAGTGACTTTTTCATTTGCGATTTCTGAGGTAGGATTTAAACTTAGCTTTCCATGAATCCAAGGCCAACACTAGTCTATTCACTGTAGCTTTGAAATGCTAATGGGATTAAAGATTTTCTTTACCCATTAATACACCTGCCTCTTAAGGGAAGCTTGATTAGGGGAGACCCACACCTTTTGTTAAAATGAGGCCCTGGTTCTCCTGGGTTGTGATGTCCTCTGGCTCTGAAAAGTGTATAAATACTCTGAGGTGAGGTTTTACTTTGCGGTTTACTCATTGGAAGTGGTTTTTTGGCCAGAGGAGGCTCTAGGCAGCCACTAAGTAGCCCCTCCGCTTTGAAAACCCAGATGTTGCTCCTTCTCTCTCTGGTAACTATGTGTATGATCAGACTGTTATCTGTCTGTTGATTTTTCAGACAGTTGGAAGCCCTGTCTGTTGGTTGAGCTTTGTTTCTCTTTTTGTATTTTCTCTGAAGTTCAGGGTGCTGAATTTTCTCCCTGAACTAAGTGAATAATACTATTATCTGGAACTGAACTGTTTGTCCTTCTTTAGGTTGCTTGGTGTCACCTCTACTTCAGAGGGCTCACCGTATTGGTGCAAGATTTAGTGCAGACACTTAATCAACTTTAGCCCAGTGATAGTTAAGAGCTCCCAAGAACAAGTTCATCAGCCTTAGCCTTTCTGGTACCAGGGAATATAGGCATATGTCACTTCTCTAGGCAAAATGACCACTTTTGTTATTTTTGTTCAGATGTTTATGCAAGATATAGTCACTTCTATCTCAAATCACAAGTCTGGAATTGGTGAGCATCATATGGATTAGAATGGAAATGAGGATGAAAATAGTGACTCATAAGAACTGCCCTCCTACTTTAAGGAGGAACAGTTTAAGACAGTAGTCCTATTGTTCAAAATCAGATTTGGGAAATAATGAAAGTAATAGATTCTACAGCTTCTTGAACCTCTACGGAAGTCAAATAGGAGGAGAGAAACAAGTCTGAGGTCTACAGCTCATGATGCAGGTAGTGATATAGTGCAGGGAGCATCCAGAGTTAGTACTTAAACAGGAAGAAAAAGTGATCCCATGAAGAAGGTGGGACAGGAATTCAAAATGTTGAGGGAACAGTTTTTATACAGTAGAATGAGTGGTAGATCTGCAGTCAGAGTGCTTGAGATGGTTTGATTGGCCGTGGGAAAGTTTCTAGATCTCAGCTGAATAGGAGGAAAGTGTACTAGACATCCTCTGAGATCCCTTCTAATTCAATGCTGATATAATGCTGTATATTAAAAAATGTTTTGTATTTAAAATGTGAGATATAAGATTAAACCTTGAAAAAAGAAAAGAAATAGTCTTTAAAAATTTAAAATGACAATTTTAACATTGACATGTCAGATGTCAATTTGCGTCTGTCCTTTATTAGAATAAAAGTTGATGCTTTCAAACACATTTCAGATTATCTGAGGAAAATCTTTCCGAATTTTACCAGAAAATGTCACATTTTTTTATTTTAGCATGTCAGAAGCTTGGTGAAAGAAAGAGTTTTAATCTGGAGCAGTCATTTCCCTTGACCAGTTAAAATCAAGTTATTATACTTCTAAGGGAGAATATTTGCCCACAAGTTCGCTCAGGCAATCCTTTGTGTCTTTGAAATTATACCGAGCATTCAGGAGCAGCTACATGGCATGGCAGATAGAGCACTGAGCCTGGAATATGGAAGACTTGAAATCAAATCCAGCTAAGAATACTTCTTAGCTGTGTGACCCTGGGGAAGTCATTTAACCCTGTTTTCCTCAGTTTCTGCATTTGTAAAATGAGCTGGAGAAAGAAATGGCAAACCACTCCAGGTATCTTTACCAAGAAAACTCCAAATTGGGGTTGTGAAGAGTTGGACACAACTAAAGTGAATGAACAGCAAAAATACAAGTCACTCATGGGTGAGGAATATAGACTATCAGGAGAATTAAGTCTTTATAGTTTGTACTTTTATATATATTTTTTAAGTGTTGTAAACGAACAGCTCAGAGATATTCTTATTTAAGTATATATAGACATAAAATAAAATCCCCAAATCTTTTGTTTTGGGTCCATATATGCTTTACTGTGTAATATATACTGGACTTGGAATCAGGATCTTGTTTCAGATATCTCCTAACAATCTGATGCTGGACAAGTCACTTAATCTCTCTGTGCCTTAGTTTCCTCATTTGTAAAATGTGTGTGTTGGACTTCTTGGCTTCTAAGGGCCCTTTCAGCTCTAAATCACATGACCTCTGATTCTTTTAAGGAGTTTGCAAAGTAGATGGAATAGATAAAGCATTTATTAAGGGTTTGACCAAATGTCAGACATTATTCGAAGTGTTGGGGATACAAAACACCCCCAAAAAGTACAGTCCCTGTACTTTAGAAGTGTTCTAATAGAAGATAGCAGCACATAAAAGGGAGCCGGTAAATGGTGGGGGACAAGTAAGAGAGGACAGGGAAGGGGAAGGAAGGAAAAAGAAAGGGAAAGAAAGGGAAGAAAAAAGAAAACAAACAAGTAGAGTAGGAAGGGAAGAGGTAGAAAATTGTAGAGGGAAGAATGAAACTAGAAGTGAATTAAGTGCATAGTAGGCATTTAATAAATATTTATTAATTGATTAATTGATAAGCATGACATGCCTATCTCATGAAATAGTAGTCCTAGCCAAATACTTGACAGTCAGAAGACAGAGCTATGGGACAGTGGTGTCAAGAATCATTTAAATTATATAATACTTTAATATACTTAGTTATATTCAACCAAAATTTATTAAGTGCTTATGGTACCTAAAAACACTCTTTTAGGTATGTGGGGAGAATCAAAGGTCAATACACTCTTTGTTCTCATGGAGCTGAAAATGTAGTAAATTTATATATGATTAAGTATATGATATATGATAATATTGATAATATTAAGTATTAATGATGTTAAGTATATTATAATGAATGCTTTTGGTCAGAATGAGATAAATTTTGCATTATGCCTATCACTTCCCACCATGCTTCTTATGGATAATTAAGAGTTTGGTTAATGAAGCCAAATGCTGCTCCAGAAAGTATTTCTTAGAATAAGTGTTGACCGTTTTCCTTCTGTAATGTGAGTACAAGTATACTTTTACTTCATCTTCATCCTCAATGTGGATTGCCTTTTGATAATCTCAGTGATGATGGATAAGCCCTTTTGACAATAGCATTTTATTGTATTGTCTTATCTGTGAAGAAGATTTATATAGGAATAGACATTTTTGTATTTCTATTTTGCTAAAATTTTTCAAATTTGCTGCTAGTTTTTTGTTATTCAAATGTTACATCTATAGAATCATAAGCTATTTCTTTTTCTCTATCTACATATGTATATATGTAGGTATATATGTACAAATCTATATATATTTATTTCTGTCTTTTAGTTAATCAGGCTTTCTGTTTATGAATCAATCAACCAGCAAGATTTTATTAAATTCCTACCCTGGGCCAATTGTGTTAAGCATAGAGGATATGAAACAAAAGTGAAATGCTTCTTCAAAGAATTACATTCTGTTAGGGAGACAACATGCATAGCCAAAAGTATGAACAAAATACATACAGGAAAATGCAAGATAATTTTATTTGGGGAAAGCACTAGCCAATGAGCAGAGCAGCTAGATGGTATACTAGATAGAACCCTGGGCCTGGAGGTAGGAAGATTCATCTTCCTGAGTTCAAACCTGGCCTCAGACACTTATTAGTTGTGTGACCTTGGGCAAGTCACTTGACCTGATATGCTTCTTAAAGTGAGTTAGAGAAGGAAATAGCAAAACACTCCAGTATTCTTGCCAAGAATACCCCAAATTGTGGCCACAAAGAGTCAGACATAACGGAAATGATTGAGCAACAACTAGTCAATGAAGCTATGAAAAAAACTTTCATGTAGTTTTTATGTGAATGCACATGTGTGTATCCGTTTATATGTGTGTGTGTAAGCTTGAATGAGGGAAGCTATTTTTATGTCTTCTCTAATATCTGGGGAGTAGTTGTTTACCTTGTTACAGATATGAGTTTTAGGTTGTATTACATTGTGTAGGAGTCATTAAATAGAGATGGAAATATCTTCCTGCGAAATGGTAACGTAAGCACCTAGAGGTTACAGGCAGCCAGCTCAAATGGCTCCTGAGAACTGATTGTTGAATTTTTAGTGTGGGTATTTAAATCCAGGAAATTGGCAAACACTACAGATCAGGGTTTGATTTGTTTTATTGATTTTTAGAATTAAGAAAGTGATAACGAAAATGTTAATAATGCAAATTAAATTTTAAAATATGTTATGTGAGGGTTTTTTTTTCTGGGAGCCATTTGTTAAATATTTATCAGAGCACAATGAAAGAACTGGATAACTCTAAGGCAACAGCTCAAACCATTAAATTTTATGCCTGCAAAACAATCAGACTGGAGTAATGTGAAAACCTGAACATTACATTACTCATGCTGCTGTAGAGGTATAGATTGATTTTTGCAAATGAATGATTTAGAAAATGATTTATTTGGGTAATTTTAAAAATTACATTTTTAGAGGTTTTCAAACCTTAATTTTGGGGTATATCTAACTTAGAAATGTACTAAAAATCGATTTCTTTCTCCAAGGTAAATCTATATTAGAGCATTGAATGGTACAGATCAGTAGCAAATTGCTAATCTCATTGAATTTGTATTCCCTGGTTGTATGAGTAATAAAATGGCTCAATAGAAATACAGACTTAGCGATGACTTTGCAGTTATTCTTTTTTCACTAGTTGTTTGACTTAACAGCATTATCAACTAGAGGAGAAAAGAAGAATTACTGGAAGTCGCTGTCATTCAGTTCTACATTCTTCTAAGAACAGTTAAAAGGATTTTAGCATTCATTTTGGAATGACAGAATTATTTATTTTCTTGAATGGTACAATATCCACCCTCCCTCTCTCTTCATAATAAGGAAAAAATTTACTGTGACTGAGAAGGTACCAGGTATCTTTCTATGGAGGATTTTTATGGTTTCTTCTCAAAATGATAACAGAGTAGTGTTTATGTCTTTCCACCATAAGTATGATAGACAGTATGTCATATCTTATTTTTTCATATGTGCTTGTGGACATATGTGTGTACATGCAAATTTTCATGTATATATATTAGAGCGCTGAATGATACAGATCAGTATCCCACATAGATTGAGGCAAAAAATACCTTTCAGTTAAATAGTGTACATTATAACAGTGTCTTCAGTTCATGTGCTATTGGTTTAAAAACACATTTCATTTTATAGTGTATGCTTCAATTTAATTTTTATCCATACATTTCCAACTGTATTGTGACTTTCAACTCACCTTGCATATACATAATATATACATACGTCTGTATATATGTTTATATGTCTGTGTATTGACAACACATACACATACACACACATGAGCATATAAATAAATATATGTAGTAACTCATCAATCACTTAGGATCCAGAAGAGGCTTCTGCTTTTTCAGATGACATTGTTGAAAACTTATTTTAGGAATGAGTGAGTCAGTCCTCTGACTCATAGGTCTGAGACAGGGCTTGCATCAACTCTCACAAATCAGTCTTCTGTGGGTTTGCGTGAGATATGAGGAGAAAAATCTCATCTCTGGCAACCAAGTGGATCCCTGGATGCTTGTTCTACTTTCTGTATGAGCATAGTGGGTTGGTTACCTACATAACAAAATTGTTTGTATTTTTTTTAGAACCTCTAAGATCTTAGATTCATGTATCTGAGCAATACTATGCAATGTTTAAGATTTAGCAAGGTAGCACAGACCCAATGATAACCTGTAGCAAGCAACCTAGAATATTTGTATTCTGTAAAACTGAGAGTGAAAAATCTTTACCCTTAGACAAAATTTTCAGACTTCAACTTTCCCTTTACCACTATACAATCACAAAATAAGTAAGTAGATCTTTGGAGGAAATGGCTTATCTTCTTTCTTTTCTTCCATTGTGAATGCAGGGGCTTCGTTGCTGTGCGTAGTTATGACATGACTGTTTGCCAGTTATCTAGTAATATAGCATCCTTACATGGGGGCATCTAGAAGAGAGAGACACATGCTCACAGCGGTAATTCTTTCAAGATCACATGCTCTTATTGATATTTACCTTTTCTAGCCAGCCAAAGGACTCATCAGTTAAAAATAAAAGACATTCATTTAAATGGTATTGCAAAAAGAATGAAAAGATAATATTTTCTCATTTTGTAGAATCTTTCACAGGTTAGCATAGCACCAGTGGGGATACACATTTATATAGAGAACACATATACTCATAGAACATATAGAGCACATGTATCTGGAGACAACCATGGCTGGGACACACTTATGTATAGGTAAGTCCTCACTTCCAAGTAATCTATTTTCTGGTGCCCTCTAGGACTGTCATTGCGAGATGTTCTGCTTGCTGTTGTTCATCTCTCAGTCATGCATACCTACTTGTCTTGTATTCACTAAGTTTTTTAAATCTCATTTGCTGTGCTTCAGCTCTCTGGTTTCTTCAGGGTGGTTGCTGCTTCTTTGTATTATTTTCTGGGGTACAGCAGTTTAAAAGCCCTTCCTGACAAGACCTACAATTCTTTCAATGCTTATCTAAATACTAGGATCTACTACATCCATTTGGGTGAATAATTGAAGTTAGTATCATGTTTTATATTAAGACTTTATATTTTCACTTGTCTGTCTACTCTTCATTCAAAGTCCATGGTTCTTGACATGTATCTGATTTAAGGTTAGGAAATTCCTTTTTAACTCTTGATCTGAAATTTTTTAATTCTCAACCCATTTGAAGAAATCTGCCCCTAAAAATTCTTATACAAACTACATGGGTTACTGTGGATATAAAATCCATCTCTTTCACAGGATCACAGATTTAGAGCTGGAAAGGACCCTAGAAGCCAAATAGCCTAGTTATCTTATTCTATGGATGAGGAAACTGAGACCCAGAGAAATTGTGAATTGCCCAGTGTTGTAAATGGCAGAGATGGGATTTGATTTTTGGTCCTCTGACTTTGATTTTACCTTGCTTTCCATTGTACCTCTTTGACTGACATACCATGAAGTTAGGAAAGAACAAAGATCTAGGAGAAAGAGTCAAAGTAATTGTCTGGCTGCTTCTTGTTTCACATACTTGCCTTGGTTATGGATACAGCCTTCCAAAGCACTCACTGACTGCCTTTATGAAATTTTTAAGGTGAGTCTTCTGTCAAATCTTTTGTCAAAGCTGGCTTCAGCAATCCTTGTTCTTGAAGAAGCTTTGATAATTTTTCATTAAAACTTGGTTGAAAAAAGCAAATTTAACACATTACACTGAAGAAAAAGGATTTTTTCTTTAACATGAATGGGTCTATTTGACAGATGTTCATAATTTAGAGAATTACTCGTCATCCCCTGGCCAAACATACAGCATGTTTTACTTGCTCGAAGCAGATAACATAAATATGTCTCACATCAGGATTCCCCAGTGCAGAATAAATCAGTATTCAGAATATTAAATATATTCAGTATCTATCTCACCAAAATAATTTGACAGTTCCTTTAGTGTAGGAATATTAACCAATAACCATGTTAGGAGTCTTATGATCCACAAAGCCTCCTCCTGCCACATGCCTTTTGAACTATAAGCAGATGCGGCTTTGGCTATAATCGTTCTGATAGCAGCAGAGCAATGAGAGTTCAGTTTAATATAATCAGTCTGTCCTACTTCCAAAGCAGAGACATAACAATGGGTCTGGCATTACTCTTAGAACTGTAAATGAGCAGCAGCTCATAATGTGATAGGTTATGCTATGAAATCCAAGGGGACTATTACATAAAGTATAAGAAAAACAAAGGAAACAAATGAACAGTTCTAAAACTAGAATGACTATTAAAAAACACATGTATTTCAGTTCATTTTAATTTAGAATTATTTTTGAAGTGAGATGACATGATTATCTGTCCTAACTTTTGTTCTCGTTTCTGGTTATTTCATGACTGTCTCTTTGTAGTTTTGTAACACTTGTTTAGTGTGAGGCTTATGTAGTATTTTAGCATAATAGCCTTAACAGCTCACATTTAAATATGGTTTTGAGATTTACAAAGTGTTTTGCATATATCTCATTTGACTCAGCAGCAGTTCTCTGAGATAGATGCTGTTAACTACAAGTGAGGAAACTGAATTTCAGAAAAATTAAGTGACTTTCTTGGGGTCACTTATGTATTAATTGTCTGACCTGAGATAGGAACTTAGGTCTCCTTAGCCCCTATTCCAGAGCCTTCTATTTGCCTTCTGAGATCATGAATAAAACCTTCCCAGTGATAGTCTGGTCTGATCTCAAGTATGCTACCAAGGAAAACTTCCTTCACTGCATCCTGAAACTGTATCTATAAATTGAAAGGCATATCTTCCTGTCCACTTGGAACATTTTTCTTATTTTGCTTATTGATTTTTTCTGAACACTTGTCACAAGCAAGGGAAAGTGGTAACTGAATCTCCTACAATTCATCAAAAATTACTAACGATAAGAATTTCCACCTTAGCAAGTTTATTTTTTCCAGATTGTTCTGCTTTAATCTACTGTAGTTAGAAAAACAAAGGGAAAATTAGGTATCTTGTTTAAATTTTTACCTAAACCTTGAATGTTATGTATGCACAGACTATTTCGAACTATGCTTTATAATATGAGCATCTGGAAAACAAGGAGCAAGTGCATTGTTTTTGTACAGAATTATGCATATGTTGATACCTAATAAATTTGTGAGTACACAGCATGCAATTGACAATGAACTATTAATGATAATGCTAGTCTCTAGCATTTATATAGCACTTAACATTTGAAAAGCCCCTGACAAACACTGCATTTTAGCCTCACAACAACCCTGCAAGATAGGTGCTATTATGTATCCCCATTCTGCAGATGAGGAAATAGAAAATAAGAAGACTTGCCCAAGGTTATTCATCTATTAAATATCTGAGGCCAGATCTGAACATGGGTCTTCCTGACGACAGATCATGTGCTACATCCATTGTACTACTTAACTGTCTCAAATACGATACATAGTGACTTCATAAATGGTATTGTATTCATGAAATGCTTCCTATTTTTCTATCTCCTTCATAAATATTTCCCTGTTTCCTCCAGTTAGATGTGATTCTCCACCCCCTTTCCTCCCACTCCAGGTAGTCAAAGTACTTATTTCTTGATTCCTTCATAAGCTTTTCATATGAACCCTCACCATCCTGGTAATTCTTCTCTGGTTGCTCTCCAGTTTATCAATATCCTTCTTAAAATATGGTATTCAGAATGAAATGCAATACTTTAAATATGGTCTAGATCAGGACAGAATACTATTTCACTTTATTTGTATTATGTATCATACCTCTCTTAATGTAGCCACTGATCACATTAGCTTTTTTTTTTAGTTCCATGGACTGTTTTTTCACAAATAAACTTTTGGTACCTGAACTTCCTAGATCTTTTTAGATAAAGTATCATTTCCCACTTCCCTCATCTTGTTTTTTTATCCAAGCATGAGATTTTACATTAGTTTTTTTAGGCCATATCACAAAAGGCAACATTGAGTAATTGACTAAGAACTACCTTCCAATCCAGAAAGACCTGGGTTCAGCACCTGCCCTTGATGTACACATAGCTGCATGACCCTCAGTAAACCCCTATCTCTCAGTACCCTGGGAAAATCTTTAAATCTCTCATTCTCAGAGCTGCCAATCTTACATGAGAGGGGATTTTCTCACCAGGAATTCTCTATAGCAATTAAATCACAGGCCTGGAAAAAAAAAGTTAATGGTTTTCTTATATATTGTTCTAACCCGTTGAATTCTTTTTGCATCCTGAATGTTATCAAAAGAATTAGATATCCATGCCTTCTTATCTCAAGCCCTGGAGTTGTTTGTTGTATGTCATCTACCTATATAATACTTATGGCACTGAAATATAGACAAGTGGTTTTGTGACTATGATGAAGTATATTAAATGGATTAGCCATACATACTACTTTTTTCATGATCTCATGGATCATTTCAGCTGTAATGGAGTTTTGTCCAACTGCCACATTTTATCAGTAGAGAAACTGAGGTGCAGAAGAAGTGAAGTGAACAAGAACATATAATGAAGCTCAGAGGTGAAACAGGGACTTAATTCCTGCAACTACCAACACAGTAATTTTCATTCTTCTTGTTGACTTCAGGCTTTTTCCCTTCCATTGAATGATCTGTGTTCAAATCTTAATGACCAACTGCTGTTAAAAAGCCTGAAATTTAGCATGCCCATACTGTTTGCTAAATAAATATTTAGCTCATGACATAGACAAAGCAATTGCTGCTTGAGAACAAGCAATTATTATGATTTTTGTTCTGTTCTACTAAACATTTTAATGAGTTCATTATTATAAACTTAAAATCCAGGGATTTCATTTATCATGTTCTTGCAAACTGGATAGAGCAATGACTTCACACCCACATTTCCTCAAAATGGCTAATTACTATCAATGTGGACCGCAAACTGCTACTGACCTTTGAGGAACTGAGTCACTCTCCTATCTCCCCGGAGGACTCTGTTCTTTACCCATGGATGTGGTGCAGACCATGTTCTGTCCTGGGGGAGTCTGGTCTACCACAAGAAAGTTTGGGTACCTTTTATATTACTTGGTTTGTTAATGTCAACATTGGTGTCATGGAGGAGTAAAGGAGGGGAGTGAGGTGAAGGAAAATTGCTTCAAGGATTTCATTTTGCTCAATGTCCAAGTTCTCTCATAAAGAAGGGAGGAATGAAAAGGTACTCATCATACGATATGCATAATGTTAGAGAGACATATTTATTTCCTACATATAAGAGAAATGCTAAAAGACACAGAAGACTCGCAGCTTACATTGGTAAGACTTAAGCTTTAATTTGGGGCAACCAGGTGACTCAGTGAAAAAAACAGGTCTGGAGTCAGGAAAACTCATCTTTATGAGTTCAAATCCCATCTCAGATGTTTACTAGCTGTGTGACCCTGGGCAAGCCTTAACTCTGTTTACCTCAGTTCCTCAGCTGTAAAATGAGCTGGGGAAAGAAATGGCAAAGTGCTCCAATATCTTTGCCAAGAAAACCTCAAATGGGATCATGAAGAATATGGCTGAAAAACTGCTGAACAACCACAAACAAAAACCTTTAATGTAATCAACCAGAATTATTAACTGTCTTCTGTGTTCCATATCTTATGTTCAGTCATAAGCTCGCAAATAAAAAGAAACAATTTCTGTTATCAAAGAGCTAACACATTCTAATGAGTATGCATACAAGTAGATAACTTATAACTCACAACTTGTTATAATATGTGTGGTTTGGATGGGAGTGAGATTGAGTCACTAACACCAAAAAAGGAAACAGTTTGTAGGACTACTAAATAAGAATTTCATGGTTCGTCTTGGCTCTGAACTCATATCAGGTCTTTTCTGGCTAACTGGGACAGGGATTGGGTTCATTTTCCTAATGGAGGTCACTTTTTCTGAGAAGCAGTAGCGTAATTGTCGATGAATCATTTTCCCTGCCTCCAGTTAGCTTGGACCAGATGATCCAGGATCTTCAATCTTCTCAAAATCACAAGATAGTCTCCAACTTTGCAGGGTTTATGATTACATAACTTAAATATCCCTTCAGCTCTAGATTCGTGCCTTCTGGAAAGCCAGGCCAATGTTTGGGCCCATCTTTGATCCAGTAGCTATCTTCTCCAATAGTGCTGGGTCACATGCCAGTGAGTTCTTTAGCAATATAGCCAGCGTTGATTGTGTGGCCAGAATTTATGAAACTTTCTAGTTCACAAGGTGGCTACCAAACCTGGAGACTTTTATCTTAGGACCAGGAGTTCCCCATACATGTCTAGGTTCACATATTGTCTGTGTAGTGACATGGGCATTGGATTTGGAGTCAGAAAGCCTGAAATTTTACTAGAGCTCTGTTATTTACTGTCTGTGACTTTCAGCAAGAAAGCAAAAAAACTCATTTACTTTTTTAACCTATAATTTCATTATTTATAAAATTCAGTTGGACTAAATAATATTTTAAATGCCTTCTTGCTAGGATTCTGTAATATTATGCACACACATACATACATGCACAACATAGATGGAAGCATACACACATACACCAGGCAGTGTGGTATAATGGATAGAAGGCCAACCTTAGATTCAAGAAGGCCTGAGGTCAAGGTTACATCTGACACAGGATCATGGGCAAGTGTTTTTCATAATATTCTCTAAGATTATGATGTACAGATGAGTTGCCTATTTCCCTGCCTAAGGGGGTTTCCAAACTAGGACTATGTGAATGAAATCATAAATCTGAGATTATATATTTATGGGTATGTGGTATTGACATTCTATAAGTATAGATGTGAAGTGTTTGTGTATGTATATGTATACATGAATATATGTATTTATGGATATATGTATATTTGGGCATTAGGAGGAAACTACTTTGAGAAAACTTGGAATATTGTTGAAATGATGATTGGGTCTGCAATTTTGATTTCATTTTATGACATGATGAAATGCAGATAATTTGTAGGTTATTCATTTTGAGGAGCATAGCAATATTGTAACTCTTACCTCTTAGGTGAATTTTGAAAAAAAACTTCCAACTTTCCAGATCATTCTCTGAGTTTCCTTGTCTTGTATAACTATATGCCTTGGAAATATGAATAAAGGAGGGTTGAATAGCTTCATTACGTTAACATAATTTTTTGTTATTGTTTGTTTCTGTCCTGGTAAAACAGATTTTTCACAAATTAAAATTAGTTTCCAGAAGCAGTTTTCAAATCAGGTTCTTGATTGACATTGACTGCAAAGTTGCATGAAAAAATCAGGAGTGAAAATTTCTCAGTTGTGTTCTCTCTGTGGTGAAAAACACAGCATAAGACACAGTGGGACAGGATTTACCAGATGTATCCCTTATGTTCGTTTTACCACTATACTTCTTATAATACTAGTACATCCCAGTGATAGATAAAGTAGCAGTGGAGAATTGTGGAAAACAGAAGCTTATGTTGTGTGAAATTTATTCATGTTTATATGTATATTGTCTGTATCAGACACATATACTCCGTGGTTCACAATTTAAGGCATGAATTGTCTTACAAAAATTCATTTGTAAGTCATTTTTTTGCAACTCAGAATGCATTTTCCTTATAAATACAACGTGATTAATAGTGTTTGGGACCGCAGTCTAATTCTATGAACGCTGTAACTCATAACATACCTGAAATATACAGTACTGTATATATAGTATCATAGAATAGTATGCAACATGGTTTCTAAAGGAAAACAAGAGTTCTAATGGGACAAGGGGTAGAAATCCATCACCCCCTTCAAATTGAGAAGGAAATTCTATCTCTCTAAGCCACTGGTTTAGAGAACAGGCTCCAGTAGCTTGAAGAAGGATTGAGGCTTGAGGGGAAGGAGTCAAGAACAAGGACAGAAGCCCCAGGAAGTTGGGGTTTTTAAGGATTCTGATAAACTGGGTTAAGTTGTTGGGCAAGAAGGTCACACATTCATAGGATTATAGGGTAAGAGCTGAGCTAAAAGGAATGACAGAGATCACCTAGTCCAAGACTCATTTTACAAATGAGAAAACTGAAGCCCAGGGAAGGGAAGGAGAACAAGCATTTTTTAAAGTGCCTGTGATATACCCAGAACTGTACTAAGTGTTTTACAAGTATTATCTCCTAAGATCCTCGCAATCTTAGGAAGTATGTGCTTTGATTATGACCAGTTTACCGTTGAAGGAACTGAGGCAGCCAAAGGTTGGGACTTAGCCCAGAGCTGCATAGATAGTAATTTTCTAAGGCTGTATCTGAACTCAGGCCCTCTTGATTACAGGCCATTGTTGCCACAAGCTGCTTATGAGAAAATAAATGTCATCTGAGATCATACAAAAGAAAAAAAATGGATCTCATCTTAGATCTTCCAAATCCAAATTCACTGCTCTATACCATAGCAATTCCTAAAGGAGAACCCCTCCCCACTTCCTCAAAAAATCACATTTATAGGTTTCAGTCACTCAAACAGTAAGAACCTATTATGCATCAAACACTATGGTAGGTCCTGGAGATGAAATGATAGAGCCCCTGCCCTCAAGGAGCTCATATTATATTCTACTGGGAGACTCTTTCTCTCTCTCTCTCTCTCTCTCTCTCTCTCTCTCTCTCTCTCTCTCTCTGTTTGTGTGTATCTGTCTGTCTGTCTGTTGTAAAATCAGGGCCAAGCCTTTGTGATCCAATTTGGGATTTTCTTGGCAAAGCTATGAAGCGGTTTGCCATTCCTTCTTCAGTGGATCCAGGCAGTCAGAGTTTAGCTGACTTGCTTAGGACAAATACAGCTAGGAAGGGTCTGAATCTAGATTTATACTTAGGTCTTCCTGACTCCAGGGCTAGTTCTCTATCCAGTTAGCCACTGGCTCATGCATACACAGACATAAACACATATATACATACATAGACAATATGTTACTATGTAAATTTGTCTGCAGAAATAATAAATACATTTTTAAAAAAAATGTAGACAAATCCAAAGTAGTGAGGGATACAAGTGGCAGTTAGAGAAATTAGGGAGAGCATCATGTAGAAGGTGGGTCTGGAGCAATAACTTGAAAGAAATGGGGGATTCTATGAAACAAAATAAGGATGGTGAGCACTCCCATGTTTTAAGGATAGCCAGTGCAAAGGTACAGAGATGGAAGATAGAATATTATGTGAGGAAGAGAGAGAAAGCCAGTTTTGTTAGACATTAAATTGAGAAAAGGGGAATAATATATTGTAATAAGGTCACACACTTCATAGCAGAGTAGATAGAGTGCCATGCCTGGAGTCATGTGCTTAAATCTGGCCACAGATACTTACTGTGTGACTCTGGGCAAGTCATGTCTGTTGCTCTGTTTGCCTCAGTTTTGTCATCTGTAAAATGAGCTGGAGAAGGATATGGAAAACCACTCCAGAATCTCTGTCAAGGAAACACAAAGTAGGTCATGAACATGGACATGATTGAAAAACAACTAACCAACAAAAACAACGAAGAGGTCATAAAGATAGTTTGGGTTCAAGTCATGCAGAACTTTAATCATCAAACAGAGGATTTTACATTTTATCTTTGAGCCAATATGATGCTACTGAAGTTTATTGTATGAGGGAGTGACAGTTATATCTGAGATTAAGTGAAAATGCTTCAGAGATTATATGGAGAAGTGTTGTAGGAGAGAGAGAGACTTCAGGCAGGGTGACCAGTTAGGAGGACATTTTAATAGTCTAAGTAGCAAGGAAGTCTGAACGAGGGTGTTATTTATGAGTAGCTAGCCAGGGAAAGATGAGAGAGATGTTGGGAAGATTTAGCATCTGATTGGTTATATGAGATGAGGGAGGGTAAGGAAGCAAGTAACCTCAAGCATAAGAATGAGGAAAGCAAGATGGTACCTGCTAGATAAATAGGGAACTTCAGTAGATGGTAGATTTTGAGGGGAAAGATGATGAATTCTATTTTGGATATGTTGAGTTTAAGAAGTCAGTGGTAGTCCAGTTTGAAATATCCAGTAGACATTTGATGATAAGAGACTGGAAATCAGGAAACTAATAACGGATCTGTAGCTCTGGGAGTCTTCTGCATATTGTTGTTCCATTATTTCAGTCATGTTTGACCCTGTGTGACCCCATTTAGGGTTTTCTTGGCAAAGATACTAGCATTCTTTGCCATTTCCTTTTCCAGCTAATTTTACAGATGAGAAACTTAGGCAGAGTTAAGTGACTTGCCCAGGGCCACGCAGCTAATAAGTGTCTGAGATCAGATTTGAACTTAGAGAGATGATGAGTCTTCCTTACTCCAGATCCAGCACTTTATCCATTGTGCCACTTGACTAACCTATGCCTTTCCATATAAATAATAAGTAAACCCATGAGAGTCATGAATTCACTTGTAGGATGTGGAAAAAGAAGAGAAGAGGGTCCAAGGAGAGAGCTTTGGTAAATATTCACCCACAGTGATGTTTCATGAGGAGGTAAATTTTTATGTCCTCCAATTATTCATGACAGTTGTTCATATGTTTGGAATCTCTACAGTTGAGTTTGTGAATAACAGACTTGCTGTATTTCATTTTGTCTAAATGGAAATTCTCCTTGGATGGAAAATAAGTATATGCTAACAGGCTGAGAAAAAAATATATTTCCCAGGAACAGTCAATTTTATTCAACAAGTTTCATACTTCCTTGGTCTGCTGACACATTCTAATATAATTCTTTGTGTAGATGAAGTTTGTTTATATTTTGGAAAGGAGCTTAGGATTCTTATGTAATATTAAAATTAGTCGAATAACACTTAATGATAGCAAACCCATAGTAGTCAGGTTAAACTGAATCAAATTTATTATTTCCTTCACTACATCACTAAACAAATGTCACCAAGCATTGTATTGTGCAAAACTGTGTTGTGGGAAGAAATAAATACAGTCCTTTCCAATTTCTCCTTGAGTGCACAGCAACACTTTTACAAAAGCCATTGGAATTCTAAGGGAATTTTTGGGGGATGTTAATTTTTCTCATCTTATGGGTACAGTCTGAAAGTGCAAGAAAGAGTATAAATAATCTATCATTGACTTATCTGTAATTGTCTCCTAAATATGCTTTTTATTTTACCTGCTATATTTTCTTCTCAATTACTTGAAAAATCTAAGTCTTCCTCAGGGAATACTTAGTCTTTCATTTGTCCTTTCAGTGGTAATTGATTGACTTGTTCAAGTGATGTTGTCTGGGAGGAAGGTTAACAAATAAAACGACACAGCAATGAGAAAATTACATAGAATAATTGGAAGAATACTGTATGTCAAGGGAAATATGTCCTCATCAATATCATTCTTTCAAAAGATACAGATTCATGATGAGGTAAAATGAAATGGGGAACATATGCAGCTTATGAATTTTAAATTTTTAAAAAAAAATTTACCACTATCATTTTTTTTAATTTGTTGGAATTTTTTTTATTTATTATATTGTTTTGGCAGTAGAGACCTTGAGTTATTGAAAACTTGGATCTATCCCCAATCATATGTTACATATTATCAATATTTAATATTAACAGTTCAACTTAAAGTGAGTCAGGAAAATGCTGTATAATTATGTGATTTTTCTTTGAAGATCCAAGATCTATGACTTAGAGTACTTGAATTTTTAATTACATATTTCAGTGGAATTATATTCACACATGTACTCTAAAGTTTTTACTTTCATTTGCTATTTACAACTTTCTAAGTGGCTTGAAGATATTTGATTTCTTTTTTTTTTAAATAAACTTATTTAACTTTTTACATTCATTTTCACAAGATTTAGGGTTCCAAAATTTTCTCCCCATTTGTCCCCTTCCCCCTCCCCAATACACTGGACATTCTAATTACCCATATCACCAATCTGCCCTCTCTTCTATCATCCCTCCCTTCC
>CM053771.1:325814497-325847181 GCA_028658325.1 Potorous gilbertii
AGAGTCCTCTCCACCCCCTGGCCCAGATCCGCCCAGCTAGTGCTTGGGGTCTGAGATTCAAATGCTGCTCCCCAGCCTCAGGGCTTTTGGCGGCAGGCCTGACTGCTCTTCAATGGGAGCTGATCTGCTGGTGCTCAGGTGGGGGCAGAGCCACCTCCCAGGCTCAGTTCCCTCATGGGGTTTATGCAGAGACCTTTTGTAAAGGAGCTGTTGCCGAGCTCCTGCCTGCTCTGGGAGTCTCTGGTTGAGCTGCCTCTGCCTCTGCCCCGGCCACCGCCTCCCGAGGAGGTCCGAGTCCCGGAGATATCCTGCTCCCCTCTCAGACCGTCTCTCTTACTGACCTGTGCATCTGTGGGTGGAGGGACCTTCGCGGCCACCAGAGATTCAGGTCCCTGAAGCCTGCTTTGGTCTGCCTGCTCCTCTCAGTGCAGTACGGCCAGGGCGGGGAAGGGGAGGGCTCCGAAGGGCAGGGCTCCGCTCCCGTCTGGGGTACCTTTGCGGTCGGTTTTTCAAAGCTCTCTGAAACGGAAATCTCCTTCACTGTGTTGCTGTGCAGCTTCCATTGTTCCATAATTTGTCAGGAGTTCT
Source organism: Potorous gilbertii (assembly GCA_028658325.1). Taxonomy (NCBI): domain Eukaryota; kingdom Metazoa; phylum Chordata; class Mammalia; order Diprotodontia; family Potoroidae; genus Potorous; species Potorous gilbertii. The sequence goes on from CM053771.1 coordinate 325,815,086, forward strand.
TTTTACAGGAAATATATGGGCTGTGGGTTCGGAGCTAGCAAATATGAGTCTTTCTACTCCACCATCTTGGCTCCGCCCCGATATTTGATTTCTTAGAGTTTTCTCCACAGGTCTTTGAGATATGATATTATAAGTACTCTTGTTTCTAGAGGCTGAAACAAAATTTGGATATCAGATCTTGTGATTATTTGGTAATGATTTCAAAGTTAACAATATTGTATTTGATTTAGAACCATCTTCAACTATGACATAAACTTACTATCTCTGTAGTTATGGAACAATGAATTGACCTTATGACTTAAGGAGAAGAAATTGAAAGTGAGACATTTTTCTGTGATGATAACACTGGTTTCTGGAATAGTTCACAAAGCAATTGATTTTTCAGTGCCAAAACATGGAAGACACCAACTGAAAAAATTTGCTCTTTTTCAGGGTCTTGCCTACGGCATTTGTGCAGATTCCTTTAACTTTGTTGTTTTTAAGCAGTCCTTGCATTTGGAAGTCTTAAAGGATCAAGATATCGTAAAGATTTATGTACTTCACTGTGTAGGTGCACAATTCAAGATACATACTCAGATTAATCAACAAGAATTTTTTACAAAACCTGCTGCAGACCAGGCACTCTGCCAGGCTCTGGGGATACGTAGCTAAAAATAAAACATTCTTTGTACTCAAGTAGCTTAATTCATTTGAGAGAAGATAATATGTACGTGTATATGTATTTAATTATGTACATATACATACATATATTTATGTACATTAGTATGTGTATATGCATGCATGTATATGTATGTGTGTGGTGAAGGTAGGGAACTATATTCATGTTTATTTGGAATAGATCCTTTACTCTATATCTTGTAGAGATATATAGAAATAGATATGAAGATCTATCCCCCATCCATCTATCTATCCATCCATCTATCTATCTATCTATCTATTTGTCTATCTATCTATCTACCTTTCTATCTATTGCAATTTTAAAATAGAGGGCATTAGTAACTCAGGGGAAAATAAGAATCACAGAATTGATCTTAGTGCCCATTCCATGCAGTTGTCATAAGAATGAAAGGTTCAGAATAACATATCCAATACTTTTTCATCCAACTTTTATTTGAAGTCCTCCAAAGACAGGGAACCCAGTAATTCTCAAGGTGGTTCTTTCCACTTTTGGACAGCTCCCCTCATGAGGAAATTTTTCATGACATCAAGCCTTGATTGGTCTCTTTACAACTGTCACTCCCCTCTCAGGAGACAAACAATCCCTCCTGTCAGCCCTACTGATATCACTTATTCCTCTGCCTCATTCCTTTCTTCTTTAGACTAAATATCTCCAGTTCCTCTTGTTGATCTCATGGAGATTTTTAATTTGAAATTTAACTCAAATGAGTTTTTATTAAACACTTGCTATGTTCTAGGCCCTGTCCTAAGTGTTTATAAACATGTCATTTCATCTTCACAACAGCCTTGGGAAGGAGGTGCTATTGTTTTCCTCATTTAATAGTTTAGAAAACTGAGACTGAAAGAGGTGAAGTGACTTTCCTAGGGTCACACAGCTAGTAAGTGACTGAGGCCATCCTTGAACTGAGACCCTCCTTACTCCAGGTCTGATGTTCTATCTACTGTACCACTTAGGTGAGATGCCCACTAGCATGTACATGTTATATGTTTATGTAACATGCTCTCAAGGGCCCTTTACTGTTCTGATTGCCCTGCTTTCAACAATGCAATCCTCAGCACCCAGAACTGAACATGATACTTCTGATGAGATCTGATGAAGATAGAGTTCATTGGGACCATCACTTTCTTGTTCATGGAAATTATATTTTTCAGTGCATCAAGATTGCATTTTTTAGCTGCCACATCACACTTTTGCTTCATATTTTTCTATAGTCAACTAAAAGGCCAAATCTTTTTCATAGACTTCTGTTTAACCATGCCTTCCCTATCTAGTACCTGTAATATGGAATTTTGCTTGTTTCCAAGTGTAAGACTTGCATTTATTGTGATTGAATTTTATCTTATTAGATTTGCTCCAATGCTCTAATCTGCCAAGATCCTTTTGGATGCTGACTCAGTGTATGAGTTAGGGGGGAACCTGGAGCCTCAGGGCCACATGTGGCCTTCTAGGTGCTTGGGTGTGGCATTTCGATTGAGTCCAAGGTTTACTGAACAAATTCTTTTAGTAAGGGGATTTGTTCTGTGAAGTTTGAATTCAGTGAAAGGGCCTTGAGACCGCAGATTCCTCACCTCTGAGCTAGCCCTTCCAGTTTAGCATCATTTGAAGATTTAATATGCATACCATCTATAGCCTCTTCCAAGCTACTGATAAAGATGTTAAACAGGACAAGGCCAAGTACCCACAACTGCTTTTTGATTCTGGTCATCCATCCAGTTCTGAAAACATTGAATTGTATTATCATTTAATCAATCTCTTGCCTACTCCACAAGAACAGCGTGACACAATTTGGCAAAAACTTCATTAAAATCTAGGTAAACTGTAGCCATGGAATTGCCCTCTTTCAAAAAAGTAAATTATTTTCTCCTAGAATGACTTTTTCTTGATGAAACTGTCTTTGTAATCCCTGTTTTTCTTTCTTGATGTCTGTCAGTCATCTCTTTAATGATCTATTCTAGAGCTTTTTCCCACAAATTGAAGTCAGACTCATTCTTTGCAGACTATTCTCTTCTACTCACTTTTTCTTCTTCACAAAGTAGGATAATATTTGGCCTTTTCCTTACCTTGTGGTACCTCTCCCATTTTCCATGAGTTTTTACATATTACCAACAGTGGCTTAGTAATTCTATCAGCCAGGGCTTTTGGTCATTGAGAATGTAATGCTTTTGGTTTAGATGATACAATGAATTTATCAAGGGCTTACTCTCTACTTACTTATCTTGAGTGTCAGCTCCCTGTTAGTCATTTTTGTTCTCTCCTTTTCAGTGCAAGGGTCACTCTCATTGTCAGAGAAAACAATCAAAATATGAATTGAACAGCTTTGACTTCTCTCTGTTGTCAGTTTTCATCATTTCATTACCCCCCAAGCAAAGGTCCTATCCTTACTCTGACCCTTTTCCTCCCTCCCAATATAGCTTCATAAAACAACAGCTTCTCTGTTTTCCTTAGCTTATCTCAGCTTCCTCAATTCATTCTGAGCTTTAGCATTCCTTCTACTAATTCGATAGGACCATGACATGCTCATATTCGTCCTCTTATTTGGTCTGTCTTGCTGCTTTTGTATGTTATTTTTTTTTGAATTTGTGAATTTGGTTAATTCTCTGTACCTCCCCATTGGTCTCTTATGTCATAAGAGACAATTTCCATTTTTCCTCCATGTCAGATATTCTATTGAAATATTCTAGGAACTTTTAACTGGTTTATATTTCATGAAGTTGCAAATGTTTTGTGTGCCTTTGGAGAAACATATTACACTCTTACTCAACATGCTTACAAGGCTTTCATCACGTTTATAACAACTGTTCTATGCGTCAGGATTCTTGTTCTTCTTTTCAATATAACCTAGAGCCACAAACAAACTAGAAAATGGACATGATTAGGCCTGCATCTCTTTTTAAAAAGCTTTATTGAGATTAAAAACATTAATTAACAAGAAGCAGAACTGAGGATCTCACTAATATATTTGTGATATGATAACTTTACGATACCAACAAATGTTAAATGCCAAATACAGTTTTCTTTATGAACAACCTTTCTTTTATTTCTTATGTGTATATGCATAGTGAATGCTAGAATTTATTTTCTTTCATATTAAATAGGAGGTATGGGATGGTTTACTGAAAAATAAGAGAAACAGAGAGCAAAAAAGGTTTTGAAACTTCTCTTTAAAGTAATAACTAATTTTTAATTGTGACATATGAAGTTAACCTGATTATTGTAATATCTTAAGTCATATACATACAGAGGTATGTGTTCATTTACTCAGTAGTATGTCTTACTTGTGACTTATATAAGAAGTCTTTGAAAACTCTAGATGTTCATTTATACTATTTGTTTAAAATCATGAAAGCTCACATAGAGGGTCTTTTAAAAAATTCTTTGCTTGCTTGTTATTTTTGTTTTGCTATATGTGAGTGTTTGTGTGTATGTATGTATGTATGTGTGTGTGTGTGTGTATATATATATATATGGATGAATGGATGGATGTTTCGAATAACCTAAGATAAGACAATTCAGTAGAATTTTCCTGATATATGTTACGACACAAAGGAAGGTGAAGAGGACTCAATTCTGTTATAAAGATAAGAGTTATGTTTGCTGTTGCTTTCAAGGAGAGAAACAAAATATGTGTGACTCTCTAATGCAATGTTGTTTTTCCCCAGAATAATTTTCCTTTCCCTTACTTAAAAATAATGCTCTGTCTGGTGGTGGTAATGAACTGATAACCTTGTGCTGTGAGATATGAGATAGGCTTCAGGGAAGATGCTGGAGAGTAATGTTTTGAAAACAGCATAAAGAGTTGAGAGAGGAATGGAAGTGAAGTCTGAAAACACTGTTAGTATTGGAGACCTTTTGAAGTTCATTGTAGGGAGTGATTTAACTAGAGTCTTTAGCATGTGTGAACTCATTTTTTTAATTAAAGTCATACTTGAACCTTTTTTAATGGTAGAATAAAAGTATATAATTGCTTTCTGTCCAATACTGTTATGTCTTACATTTTGGGGTACATATTGCTTAATATTTGAAACAGATCTCAACTTTTATTTTGATGTTGCTAGTGTGAATTTTCAGATCTATTTCCATAATGTTCTTTCAACAAAATTTATTTAAAAAATCACACTGTGCAATTTTCAAGATACCCTTGTCCTAGACATTAGGAATATGAAAACAAAAATTTAACAATTCTTTCTTTCCAGGAACTTATATTCTCTTTGTAAAGGAGTTGATCTTTCATATACCTAAGTCGAGCAAAGGGACTGGATAATTTGATGCTAAGGACTGGTTTAAACTTACTTCTTGCTTTTTTGATCTCTTTATGAAGGTGTGATTTAAGTACTTGGATGAATCATAAAGAAAGCAAACTCATAGAATGAAGAAGATAGGCCTTATCTCTAGGTGACCTTCAAAAGTTGGTTCAAGTCTAGGAGAGAAATCAAAGGACAATGTAGCCATTGACAAAGCGGGTTAAAGGTACATGCAGTCAGAGGGAAGAGGCTGTGAAAAATTTTGTGGAATTGGAAGAGAGAAGTGTGGGAAAATGCAATGTGGGAAAATGCAACCACCACAAGCAGCAGTGCCAGGACTCTAGAAATGAGCATAGATAGGCCCAGAGGGCCTGAAAATATGAAAATAGATGCTCTGTTGCATAAATTGCCTTAAATCTACAAACCCCAAGAGATTAATCCTGTATCTCCTTTCTTCCATTAAGCTCCCTTACAGAAACCTTAATAAAGCCTTTCCTTTTTGGCAAAGGAAAACCTGTTTACCTTTCTTCTTGGTTTTAAATATTTGCTAATCTGAGTGTTCTGTTTGGAAATAAGAAGGCAATTGAAAGGGAGAAGCTACCCAAAGAACACTGAGAACTATACATCTGACACTGAGGTGTTTGGCCAGGGTCCTTTCTCTGGCTGGGGGCTCAGCTTAATGATGATGATGATGATGATGATGATGATACTGATGATACTGATGATACTTTCAAGCTCTTTGATACAATTTCCCAGAGCAGAGGAGGAGCATTTTTACTGGAAAATCTATTTAACCAATAAGAAAGCAGTATGGCAGGAGGAGCAAATAGGAGTGGTTGAACAATCCCACAGATGTACAAACAACCTAGTTGCTGAAGAAGCTTAGAACATAGAAATTAAATGATATTTTCCTTTCTTGAATTTCTCATCATAAACCTTCTTAGAATAAAGTAGATGCTCCAAAAGAAAAGCACATTCTCATTTTTAAACCAAAAATATATAGACCAACTATAAGTCCAAAACAGATTCTACTTAAACACATTTTGGCATTGTTTTTCTAACAAAAACAATGATAGAGCTTCAGAACACTTATCTAAGTATCTTAGCTGATTTTACTTGAGCTCATTAAAATATATTCATATTGTTGACAAAATATTAGTCATGTAATCTAGATAAATATTAACTTTCAAATATAGGATATTTTTATTTTCCTAAACAGCTCCAATTTTGGGATATATGGTACAATTAAAAAAAAAAACGAAACAAAAAACACAGGTATATTGAAAATAGCATTATTTCCCTTCGTGCTAGAGAATCCTTATTAGATCATACAAAATCTAATCCATATTGAGTTATCCTGCTTCAGGCCCCTGAGCAGCTCTGTCCTTTTATCTCCATATCCAAGATGGTTTGGGGGATTACTGTTATAACCTTTTCAGGCTAATTATATTTTTAGGGATCTTTGAGATATGCTATTAGGTATTGAATATATACTTTTTGAGTAAATATTTGTTATTGAATCTTGGAATTTGGGACAGAATTAGAATTATTCATAATCATTTCTCTTTCTCCATTATACTCTGAACTTTGAAATAATAAATTCTTTAGAAAGCTACAAAAAGTATAAATCATCATAATCAATGCTACTATAACAATTCCCAGTCAACCTAATTTATGACCCTAGCTCAGTTCAGTTCACTAGAACAAACATTGATTGACCTGTCCTGTAAACTACCCTGAACTAGGGAGGGATTGATGGGAATTAGCCATAATTCCTGCTGTTCTAACCCTAAATTCCTCAATAAGTCAGACAATGTGGACATATTTCATTGACCTGGTATGAACTGGGAGTCCTCTGGAGTGCAGGTACACTGAACAGTGAACTTCAGGTGTTACCCTGGAAATGTGTCACAGTATTTGATACCAGAATAAAAAGCATGGACATGTTCTATGTTGTTCTTGTTAGAACTCATGTAGGTACACATAATTATAAAAATTTTTGTCATCCTTGCTTGTATTTTATAGCAATTGATAAAGTATAGTTTAGTAAATGAGTCTGAAATCTCCCTTAAATTAATTCACCTTAGAGTCTTTCGTTTCTGTGGATAGTTTTCAAAATGAGAAATTCCAGCTTCTTGTATCTGAAAATAATATCTTTCTAGGTTATAATATCATTCCTAGGATGATCTAGATGCTAAGATGTCATTAACTTGGTGTTCCATTCTTTGCCTTAGGTTATGTTTGTGTTTAAGGCAGTTGAAAATGAAAAATAACTTACTGCCCTTGTCATGATATTTCAATATTAGTGTTTTTCGCTCTCCATTTTACACTATCTATCATGATATCCTAGGATTCATATTGCCCTCAGGATATAGAGGAGTTATAGCATTTTTTTCAATCTCAAAGACCTTAAATTTCTATTAATAATAATTAGTTTTATGTTATATATTAGCCTACTTAGTTAATTTTAACACACACAAAAAGCTAAGCAAGCAAAAATGTTGTATGTGCACTTTGTTTCTTTTTAACTAAAACTGTATTGATGATTTTTGTTTTGTCATCATATTTATTTCTTGATATATTCCCTCATCCCTCAAGATACATTCTCTCAGTGCTCATGCATGGTAGACCACACTCTTACCGCAAACAAAAGTGGTTAAGTTAAAGGAACTTTTGTGTTATGGGAGAAATATCTCCTCTTGGAGTTTATGTTGTAGGTAATTGCTGCCAGTTAAACATACACACACACACGCACACACACACATACATTTATATCATATTATATTATGTTACAGTATAGTATATTATTTCTGCCACAGTGCAGAAATTATAGAGGCAAAAACCTAGGTTTTATCATTATGCTGTAGCGTAGGTTCAAACTCCAGAGAAAACCTGAACAAGCATGAGGATTCTGACAAGGTTTCTTAGGGGCGAAATTGCATCAGTGTGACAGAGAAATAATTCTTTTTACATATTGCAATCTTTTACCTTCATCTTAGGCTGTAAAAGTTGAAGAAAAGATAGTTTCATAGTCTCACATTTCCTTCAATGTCATAGAAGTTGAACAAATTTAGTTAGAGTCGTAATCTCATATATCCCTTAAGGAAACAAATCTGTTCAAACAAAATCTTTTGATAAATTAAGTCAGGTTACTGATTAAAATACATTTAGAAGATTCGTAAATAGATAAACTGAGGAGGAAGATGCATATGTCCCCAAGGAGTAATGTTCAGTTGAAATTCTTCCTCTGCCTTCTTATCTAAGGAACACTTATGACTCTTAAATAAACTTTTATTTCTCAAAAGACAGCTTTGTTCAGGTATGGTTAATATTTAGACAGACTTTTAGTTAACCAAAAATTGTGGGAATAATGAACCTGAATCTCAATAATAAAGAGGAATGAAAAAAATTTTCATTAACAGTATTAACCCTGTCTTTAGCATATGCAACATTTAGCAACTTTATTCCCTGTCCTCTATCTAGAGGAGGATGATGTCATCCTCTGTCCATATGTTTATTTTTGTTTTGTTTTGTTTTCATTTTTGAAATGAAAATGAATGCTACCTTTGTAGCAGCCCTTCTGATCTGTCTCCCAATCCCCAGCTCACACTTTTGAATTGAGTCCCCCAGGAGACAGCTGTCCTGGTTTTAACGTAATGTCTAGTTCTACAATCTTAAAACTGTATCTCACAAACCCCTTGGTTGCATTCATCTTCAATATTCAGCCAGGTTATAGTTAGCCCAAGGCAAAGGCAGCCACTGAACTACCATAGAACATATAGTGACAAAACATTTGCCCAGTGAACCTGGAGCATACTGTCCCACGAATGCACAATGTCAACGGACAGAACACAGGAGGGGCACAGAATGCCGATGGCAAAGGTGACACATCTGTCTCTGTTGGACAGGTCACTCATCTTAAGTCCCTGTGCCAATACCTAACCAAAGTTCAACTTCTGACTGTAGGAACTATCATGCTCTTGACTCTTTTGCCCAATTTACTGGACTCTGATTGGACTTCACTGTACTGGGTACTAATATATAGGATGGAGAGGAGAAAAAAAGTTGCTTTCACCTTGCCAAACTCAGCTATAAGTACTACTTAGAGTTGTATCTTTGACTGGCTACTTAGATAGTATCTTGCTTCATAAAGGTCTCTAATGTAGGACTGAAACTTCTGTCAACCAAAAGCTAGTCCTCTAAAATTCTATAAAGTTTTACTGAGGAACTTCTTCACATTTTAGAAAGATGTAATGAAATGTAAACACATTTAATCTTTTACTGTTCAAATACATGTGTATATAAACACATGTACATACATACAAACATACATATGGGTGTGTAATTACCTGTTCTCTTTTTGTGCAGTCCAATTCTTCCAGTTTTTGTGATTTTTGTCAGTTTGGGTGTTTTCATCACCAAAAAGAACCAAACCCTAGTAGCTGGTGTTCAATGGTCTATGGGTGAAATATACATTTCCTTGTACTCAGCCTGTTGATAGGTCTCTTTGGTCTTTGGATAGAAAGCATACAGGTGCCATGAAACTTGCACTCAAAATCCTGTAATATAGTCAGAAATGCTAGAGCTTATCCCACTGTGAAATGACTTTGAGAACCCAGGACCATCTTTTTTCTTCTTTCTTTCCTCTTTTTTCCTCCCTCCCTTTCCTTTTCTTCCTTCCTTATTGATTTCTGGTAAGTTATGTAGAATAAATGGCTAGTGATAATGCTTGTTGAGATGACTTTGAATATATTCATTGAAATTCAATCAGTTATTATTTTAGTATTTTCTGTGTGCCTAACACTTTTTGTGTCTATGCAGGAGATAAGCATTGATCCCTGACAACAACTTTGTAATCTATCATAGGACGCAAATGGATAATTGATACATAAAAATGCTTTGTATAGTTGAAATAATTAAATGTGGAAATAATGTAAATGTGGACAATTTGGTTTCATTTTTCCCAAATTGCACTATTATCTATTATATCTGGCATTACTACAGGTTCTATTTACTAGAAGTAAGAAAATGATGGAGGTTTTCCATTTGATCGTTTGATCCTTTAGCCATATTAGCAATGAGAAACTACTTAATCATCTTTTGTATTGTTCATCTTTTTGTGCCTCCTAGTGTCATAGCAGAGGAATTCTTATGTTTTGCTGGAGGCATAGCTGATTTTTCATAGTATAGTACAGATTATTGATATTTTACTGTTTGTTGAAATTATCTAGATCTTAAACATCCTTTGTAAGCAGCTGGCCAACTTGGGAGTTGTGTGAATTTCCATTTATTATGATTTAAAGAGAGCTGGAAATCCCCCCAAACAACCAAATAAGCAAAACCAAATAGGTTCTTTTGATTGACTGAAGTTTCTTTATTTTGTCCTAGTATCTGAAATTTTGCTTTAAGAATTTGATAGATTTGTCCTTAGTAATGGCAGAGAGGCAATAAGTTCTAGCTTTCACATCATGAAAATCTGGGTTCTGATTCTCCCTCTGACATAAACAAGAGGCACTTAAATATTTTAAAAGAATACTTTAAGCTGATTTCAAGCATTATGAGGGATTTTGCATTTTGATGAAAAGAAGAGTAAGTTTTCATCATGATACAGTTTGGGTAGGGCATGGAGAAGGGGATATTAAGGCATGGAGAAGTTTGAGGGTTGTAGCACACTCCAAAGCAGGTGACAAGCTTCCTTGTTATACAGTGGATAAAATAATGCATGTCTGTAGACTGTCCCTAGTTATTGTTTTCTTTCATTTCTCTCCATAAATGAAAATAGTGGACTGATAACTTGGGGAGAGGGGGAGGGTAATTTCTAGCTCCCAAATTAAAATGGAGACAGCAATTTATCCAATTAAGGGACAACAAAAATGCATTAGCTAATCTTTTATTTCCTCCCTCTGTTATTAAGCTCTCATAGACAGGTTTCAGTCTGTATCTAGTTAGTGCCGTCTGCAAAAATCAGGAACCTAATTCTTTTCTTGAAAGCAAAAAAGGACACATGAATAGACTGTCATCCGGAAAGAGAATTAGACTGCACTTAAGAAAATTATCATTGTGAAAGCTGGAGAGAAGTCTTTATGAAGGGCATTTTCATACTAATTTTTGAGCAAGATATATTACCACAGAAAATAGAAGCCAGGGATATGGTAGATGAAGGTATCCACTGCTCTGTCCAACAGCCAGCTGGGTTTGGATTGGTATAAATATAGTCAAAGCATGCTTATCAGGGTGGTAGACCTTTTATAAGTGGGGAAGGGGTTCCTATATTTTTCTCTTATCCTCTTTCCCATCTAGATGGTTCCATATTTTATACTGAAATGAAGTTCAAAAAACTAAAGTTAAAAAGGCACTAAAGTTGTTTTTTTCATTGTCTCATAGCTTGTAATTGGAGATTTTGAATCTTGAACCCAAGCTCTCTGGCTCATTGTCCAGTATTTTCTCCTCTTTTCTTTGCTACCTTCCCTTGCCCCCTTTCCATGTTTACTTGATCCTGCAATCTAAGTGCTACCAATATTTTAATACTCTCTTGTTCAAACTTCTCTCCAACTGGATCTTTTCCCCCATATGCCTAATTCTGAAATGGAAAAAATTCTGGTCAGTTTTTGAGTTTTTATTTCAAAAACCTTTGGATGTGGATGTTGACATCTATACTAATTGTATTTTGTATAGTACCTTGAATTACATGGAAAACACCTGCAATTTTTAATAAGTGTTAGTGATGGCAGACAGGCAGTAGGTCATAGCCAATTGAGCCTTCAAGTTATGAAAATCCAAATTCAGATTCTTCCTCTGATACTTATTAGTGGTGTAGTCCTGTTGTGTAACTCAAACCAACTCACTGGGACTTAGGCAATAAATCTTAGAGGGTTTGTAGCCTATTGGTGAAAAGAATTCCCACACCAGGATTTTCTCACTTTGATGAAATGCAGATCCTTTGCTTATACTGGTGATTACATTCTTAAAAATATTAGCTGTTAATTCAAATGTTTATAATCATAGACATTTAATAATTTACTGCTCTGCACACTTTCCAAAATAATCTTCACATTTTGTATGTTAGGTAAAATGGGTAAGCAACACAATACGGAGTGCCCCTTTCCTCTCAGGGATGATTTTAATTTCCCTTATTCTTCATGCTTTATTAGTAGGCTGTATATTTATGTGCTGCTTACAGAGCTATACTGACTTAAAGGGTTTGCTTTTTTTAATGGTTGTTAATGAGTTAACTAAAGTAGTACAGTAGTTTGGATAGAGAACCAACCTCAAAGTAAGGAAAACTGGGCTTAGATTCTAACCTATGACTTATTCTGACTCAGAGATTCTGGACCTGAGACCCTTTTATCACTCCAGGTTGCTGAGCAAGTATCTGTCTCCATTGCTAGAGGGAGTTCCCTCATTTCAAGTGCCAATGAAAACACAGTTCCAGGGAAATTTTTTTTAAAATAAGTTTGGGGTGAAATAGAGACTTTGTAAGGCCCTTAACGTGTGTGTGTGTGTGTGTGTGTGTAACAGTTAAGGCCCAGATAGTATATTTTTCCAAAAACTAAAATGGAGCTTTTCAATTAATTTAAGATAGGCAGGTTGGGAAACATGATTAGCAAAGGAAGGAGTCATGGTATCCTGATAAACAATGGAGGGCCTTGTTGGGTGAGTGGATAGTAGAGAAGTGACCTATGAAAACTTTTACTTTTGCAAGAGGAAGCTGTGAACCTAGTCCAACTGCTAGGTATGATTGGGGAGTGGAGAGGGAAGATTGTGGGCAAAGGAGTGGTAGCTGATGACATTATTAAGTAGTGTCACCTTATTTCATCTAATAATGAGCAATTCCATCCTTTAAGATGCCTTGAAGAGCATCTCCCTACTTTCCTTTATAGTAATTCCCTGATAATTTTAGAGTTGCTTAAAAAGTACTTTTTTCTCTTTTTTTTTCTTCCTAATATAGGGTTTTGCCTTAAAAATAATGTTGTCTTTTTCTGGGAAAGGTAGAGAACTCTTTGAAGACGTAGTTGGGATTTATATAGTGTGGTATATATAAATATAGTAGTGTGTGAATTAGTGCTTTCTTTTATAATCTTACAGAAGCCACATGTTCTACCCACACACAGGAATACACAACAGAAAATGTTTTTCATTTTTTAAAGGGGAAAAACAATAAGATGCTTGAGTTCATTAATAGGTGATTTTTTGTTCAGATCTGATAATTTTTCTGGCCTAGCCATAATCTCTTAAAATGGTTTCTTTTCCTTTTTTAGAAATAGATTTTTTTAATGTTTTGTATTCTATTTATTTCTCTATCTGTCCTCCAGCCTAATCCAGTGAATTTTTCCTTATAATAAAATGAAAAAAAAGGAAAAAAAAAATCAGAAAACCAACCAATATGTCATTGACTTTATCAGCATATACAGCATTCCACATCCATAGTCCTCTACCTCTGCTATGAAAGAAGGCGTGACCATTTTTTCAACTATACTGTGACCTATATTTGGTCATTTTTACTTATACAATTTTAAAGTGATTTAAAATATGTATAAAGTATAACTTGATATCTTTTACTTTTTTTATTTTTACTCTTTTACAGCAGTATTTTGTTTACGGGGCACTATTGACACTAACTGAGATCCATAGGTTTTAGGAAATGAAACCATTAGACTTTCATTTTATCACATTTCTCTCTGTCTCTGTGTGTGTATGTGTCTGTCTGTCTTTCTGCTATATTGACCCAAATGGTTGAATAAAATACAATTTTCTTAGTTTTCAGCTGTGAAGTAATCATATTAAAGTGGCTCCTTGGATTCCCCCACAGCATTTCCTTAGTTCATCCAGTCCTAGAAAGTGATTTACCTGTTTTAGAGTTTTTTTTTTCCTGAGTCAAAGGTGCATGTTCCAAATTGCATTTTGTCCGACTAGTTTTTCCTGTAGCTATAAATTTGTATCAAACTTATTTCACCATTAATCATTTTTGAATATCAAAATAATATTTTGCCCTTTTTCCTTATACAATTAATTTTTTACATGTTTTCTGTGTTGATTCCAAGTAGTGAACAGAGTGCAGAACTTGAAATCAGGAAGGCATGAGTTCAAATCCCATCTCAGACACTTGACTGTATGACTAGTGACAAATCACATTTCTCCTAGGCCTCAGTTTCATCATTTGTGAAAAAGAGAGGGCTAGAAATGCTGAACTCTAAGGTCCATTCCAGCTTGAAATCTGTGAGGTTCTCCTTTCCAAATCTAACCTAATAAGCTCTAGATAAGGATAGAAGGCCAGTTTCTCCCAAGGCAAAGGCATGTCCTGTTAGTTTAAATGACATTATAATGTCCTGAAGGTCTTAATACAGTTTCTCAAAGAATGGAATTCACTCCTGGGGAAATCTTTACATACAGAGAGAATAAGGCTTGACTTCAAGGCTTGTCTCTGACGTATACTAGCTATCTGACCCTGGGCAAATGTGTGTACTTCATAAAGTTATTTAAGATTGTAAGTTACAGAGAAAGTGCTGACTTGTATTGATATATAGGGTATTTCTCATGTGGAAGTTCTCTATAACAGTGAAATTATAGACCCAGTCCTTATGCTATGCAAATATAGAATACTGGCTTATATCCTTAGGGAGATTCAGATCCATTTATTACAGAAAAAGCTTCCACCTGAAGTGTTACTCTCCCTTTTTCTGCTTCTTTCTTACTCCTAATTTTCTGCTATACATTTCAATTATGCTCTTTCAAGTTTATGAATAATAGGTGCCAATTAATATGTTACTACAGTATTTTCATTTATATGTTGGCATGAAAAATAGTGTTTAACACTGGTTGATCTAGTTATGTCTGAATTCAAATTTTTAACTAGACATGTTAATACATATTGTAGCTAATTATTTAAAACTAGTATTGATCTAGAAGTTTTCCTAATAGTTATTTAAATTGGTATACACTAATCCAGATTTATTACTTTTGTGTATGTATGTGTGTGTGACATATATAATTTCTTTCACCTTGTGACCCTGGACCATTTGATGCCACATTATGAATTTAATAAACTGACCTGCCTTTTTTCAGATGATATTCTTCCATTTATAGAAATTTGCTAGATCATACCTTTCTATACAAATTTAGATGCATTGGTATCATATTCTCTAGGTTATGCCATCTGCCATGAGAGAATTGAAAAGGACATGAAATGACAGAGTATTTAAAGGGATAATTAAACATGAGGAAAATAGAACAATCAAGAAGTAGGATATAATTGTTTCTAATTAGGTTAAGAGTAATAGGCTAGACTAAAAAGAAAGCTCTTAATATAAGGCCTGAAAATAGCCAGGAAGACCATTAATTGGAGAAAATCTGTTCCAGCTGATTAGTGTGGGGAGAAAAACTTCCATCTCTCTTCCCTTCTCTAGAGAGACAGAAACAGTTAAGAGCAAGCAGATCTTCCTACACAGGTTCTCAGGAAAAGCATAGAACAGAATGAAATTGCAAAGGAGCGTGATTAGCTATGTGGGTCAGGAGGCAGCCAAACTATGGAAAGTTGTTAACTTTAAGAATAAAAACTAAGAAACAGTTTTGTCATTTCATAGACTATTAATGTTTATTTTGTCATTTCTTCCCTTTTCTTTGATATTTTCCCTTCAAAACTGGGTTTAAGATAGGGTAGGGCCGAGTTGGCAGTGAATTGGGGGACAGGCAATGTGACTATGTGCCCTGTATCTTCTAAAATTTTCTTCCCCTAGCTATTTTTGGTAGTTGTAATGAAAGCTATCTTTACGTTAGGAAAATAATGTTTGATTGTGGAATAATATGGAATTAATTATTAATTATTGGACCAAGCTTGGCTCAAAAGACGCAATGTAAAAGGATACCTTTTCTCACTTCTTTTGTAAATGTGTGGTCCTCGATTTCTTTCATGATACTTACTTTCACATCTATTTTTATATAATTTTGTACCCTTCATAGAGCCTTTGCTCTTGACTTTGATGTTACAAATTATGATGATATCTCCAAATACTAGGCTGGAGAACTATTAGTATTTAGGAAAAATTAAAGGCACTGGATATAGTTTTGTTATTTGTGATGAAACAGCAACCAAAAAGCTAACTCTGGAAATGTTGTGTAATATATTGCATTTGACATTTGTGTTGGTTGATTTTCTATTTTGTTTTGCTATTTTTGAAGGGAATTGACTTACAATCTTTCATTATCCTCTTCTGAGAACCTCTGTAAACGATTTTGTGCTATAAATCAATATTATAAGAGCTTGGCAAAAAAGTTCAAGTGTTTACCAGCTGAGTCAGTTTCTGGGCTCTTTTGTCCTCCTCCTTACGAAGGCTGCTTTTACCAGTTAAAATTCACTAAAAAGTCATATTAAGCTATTAACTGAATGTCCTGCCATGACTTTTCATCTTCATATTTTGTGTAAATTGGTATTGATTTTGACCTTTGTCATTCATTCAGTCAATAAGCATTTGTTAAATGCTTACTATGAACCAATCACTGAAGATATGAAAAAAAAGCAAAACAACTCCCTGGTCTCAAAGGGAGTGGCAAAATACAAATAACTGTGCATATATTATCTATATGGAATAGATGGAAAACAATCTGAGAGGGAAAAGCATTAGCAGCTCAGGTCAGGGTGGGGCACTAGAAAAGTCCCGTTGTAGAAGATGGGATTTGAGTGGGGTTTTGAAGAAAGCCACAGAGATTAAGAGAGGTTAAGGGGCAGCAGGATTGAGGACAGCTGGTGCTGTGGATAGGATATAGATTTTACTATTCAAGAACAGCCAGGAGATCAGTATTGCTTGATTGTGGAGTATATGCAGTAAAAGAGGGTTAGTTCCTGAAGAATTTAAAAATGCCAAAAAGTGAAGTTTATAATCAATCTTGGAGGTAATAGGGAATCATAGGAGCTTATCGTTGAGGGTGGGTATCATTATTAGATATTCACTTTAGGGAAAATCAGCAGTGGAGTGGGACATTAAATTGGATTGGAATGAAGGAGAGATAAAATAGGGGAGACCAGTTAGTCTGCTGAAATAGTTTAGGGAAGAGAGGAGGTGAGCTCCTGAATTAGAGTTGTGGTAGTGCGAGTAGAGAGAAAGGGATATGAGAAAAAAAAGCATGTTGTGAAGGTAGAATTGACAGCCTTTGGCCACAGATTGGATACATGATGAGAATGAAGACATTGAGTTTGTGAGGTAGGGTGCCTGGGAGGAGCTCAGTACTCTCGAGTCATATGGAAATTTGGAAAGAGGGAAAGATTTTTGTGGAAAGATAATTAGTTTTGTTTTGGACATGGCAAGAGGCAATAAAACAGTACAATAATAAAGTACAAGAATGATATCCCAATTTTTTTTGGTCATGAATAGTGCTAGCATGACTGGTTTTATAGATAAATGAATGAATGAATGAAACAAAACACATTTTTAAAGTACTTACTATGTGCAAATCATTGCACTAGTGCTGAAGATACAACTAGAAAAATAAGACAGTCTCTGCTTTTCAGAAGCTCATTTTCTGAATAGAGAGACAACACATAGGGAAGACTTCAACAGAAAGTAAAGTGGAAGGGTTCCGTAGTCCTTAGAGTGCAGTGGCAAAGCTGATGTTAATGATTCTTCTTTAATGTTTCCACTGACAAAATTACATCAGTTTCTGATGCTGAACTTTTTGCCAGTGCCAAGGATTTTGGTGACTGTGGTGCCAATGCGATATACACAACAGTGACTATGTATATGTATGCCTATTTCCAGGGTAAATTCGCAAAATATAAACTCTCTTTCTCAAAAAAAAAACCAAAATATTTATTCAGATAGCAGAAAACCAAAGCTATCATAGTAATAAAATGATCTATACACATTATCAATGCAGGGAGCAAAGCTATCCCCAAGCCTTCTCTCTGTTAGGCCTCCTCAAAAACAAGCTCCCTTAGACAGAATCACTCCCTCTCACTCAAACTAGCTGCTCTGCTCTGCTCTGCTTGCTCTCTCTCTCTCTCAGCTCCACCTCACTTTCTCTCTCATCTGCACCCTTCCTGCTCTACCCTTTCTGCAAGTTCCTCCCACCATCAGCTCCATGTGACTCAAGCTGTGAGCTGAGCCATAACACAACACAGATCACATGGCTCTATTAAAGGACAGGAAAGGTCTTCAGATTCCCTTAACATTACAGTGACAAGAACTCTTTTTTGGGGGATCCTTAGTAGCTGTTGCTGTAGCACCTGCTAGGGTGACTAACAACTCTGGTCTGAAAGTATTGCTGTTCTCAAAGCTATTGGGTGCAGGATCTTAGGATGTCTCCTTTCAGTGTCTGTAGAAGGGTCAACGCTTAAGATGGTGATAGTAGTAGTTTGACTTACTGGACATATGCTACCTACTGTCTGTCTCTTAGGGTGCTCTGCTACTTCAGCTCAGTTGACTTACTAGGTCAGGGATGGTGGAGAGGAGTTAGCTGGCAACTGGTGAGAATAGCTAGCTTCTATTGCCTTCCTAAGAGCTGAGCTGCTGGACCAGTGACCTGGGGGGAGGGTGCAACCACTCCTAGGGCTCTTGTACTGAACTGCTTGCTGGTAACGGTTGGTGATTGTTGCTGGTGATAATGAAGGTGAATGAATGCCTTTGAATGCCTTCTGTAATGACATCTCCCCGAGTGGTGATATCAGGGGGTGGTTCAGAAGCAGATGTGGTAGTTTAGAGCATTGCTTCTTTAACTGTGAGTCACAACCCCATATGGGGTTGGGTAACTGAATGTGGAGGTCATGAACAGTTTGACCACAGTAAAAGTTTCTGAATGCTCAATGATTAAAAATTAATTCAAGGTGCTTCTGGAAGCACTTGCCCATGTTTTGTTGTGCGACTTTACTGCAGCTTTGGTTCTAAACACACATGTGCACTTTGCACTGCTCATGCTATCACACCACTCAACATCAATGAATACTACCAGAAATATCTCAGCTCAAATTCCAGACTATTTTATGTTATGAATTGTAGGTTTTTACTGTACATACAAAAATCTTTAAATGAATTTTGATTTTGGATGACGACCGATTTTCCAACAATTTCTGCAATAACCCTAAACATTCTTCTGTGATTTTGTACTATGTATTTCTGTGAAGCAGAGTTCTTATTATAAATTCAAAACATTGATCAGCTCTGAAAAACATTGAAAATGCTCTACATCCTGCAGTATCAAATATTTCATCAAGATTTAATTCTTTATGGAAAAATAAATAAGTATATCCATCTCATTAGTAAGCAAATTTACTTTCACCTTTAATAAATGGTAAAATTATACATATACCAAAGGATTATTTTAAAATAAATTTCTTTGTGATTTATTATCAGTAAATGTTGGATTTGTATACCCATTTTATTTGTTTATACCTGGGGTTACATAAAAAATTCTTGGACTTAAAGGGGGTTGTGAGTGGAAAAAGTTAAAAAGACATGATTTAGGGGACATTGCTGTTTTTTAAGGTGCAAAGTTCTGGACTCTCTACATTAAGGTCAAGGTGGTTGTGATTATGACTTGCCTGGCTCTTACTGCCTGCCATCTCTCCCTCAAAGTGCTCTGTTGTTTTAAATTTAGCTGAGAATCATCTGCATAGAGATTATAATTGAATTGATGGATGCTGATGAGATCAAATGAAGCATTATAGAGCAAAAAGACAAGAGTGCACAGGACAGAGCCCTTGGGGGACACTCACTGTTGCTGAGTGTGAAATGAAGAGCCATTAAAAAGACTGAGGAGCAATAGTTGTTCAGATAGGAGAACAAAGAGTTATCAGTGTTTCAAAAACCTAGAGAGGAAAAAAGTATCTAGGAGGAGAAGGTGATAAACTATTTCATACTGAAGAATGGTCAAAAAGGTTGAAGGCTGAGATATAAGGCCCTCAGATTTGGCATTTAAAAGAATTTTGATAATTTTGGAGAGGGATGGTTCAGGTGAATGGTGAGACCAAAAAATAGTGTGGAGAGATTAGAAGCATGAGAGGAGAAAAGCAGTAGGAATCACAAGAGTGGATAGTTGTCTCAAGGAGGTCAACCACGTAGATAGTAGTCAGTAAGATCAAGTGAAGGATTGGTCCTTTTTCCTTTGATTTATTTTGTTGTTAGGATGGGAAACTTTTGTTGTTAGGGTGAGTCTGTTTATAGGTATCAAGGAAGGAACTCTGAGGTAGGGAAAGACTGAAGTTGAGAGAGGGTGAGAATGATAATGGAGAAAATTCTTTGGAGAAATTGGGAAGAAATGGAAATAAAGATTCATGTATAAAGGTTGGCTTTGGAAAGGAGGAATGATACTTTTTTTATCCCAGATCAGAATGAAGGAAGGGATGGGGTAGGGAAGACTGAATGATAAAAGGTGAGGAGGAGATGAGTTCTCATCCGATGACTTTAATTTTTTTAGGTGACATACCAGGTAAGTTCCTTTTGCTTGGGGAATAGGGCAGGAGAATGACATGGGAGGTTTATGGAGAGATTTGAAACCACTATTGGGAAAAATGGGATAACCATTTGATAAAGGAGAAATAGATTGTTTGTCTTGCTTTAGAGAGGACCTACTTGAGATTAGACAACATAAATTGGAGTGTTTTCAGCTCAGTTTAATTCTTTCCTTCAGTTCTATTGGAGGAAGGTGAATAGGATTAAATGAGGTAGATAATGGGAATAATTCAAAGTTGAGGCTTATCAGGGTGTGATTGGACAACAGGACAAGGGAGGGAGATTTTGCTCTAATTGGTGATCTGACTGTACACCAACTGATTTGGAATGGACTCCCACATCAATAACCAATTGCCTTTAGAAATATATTAATTAACGTTTTTTCAATGTTTTTCAATATTTACTGTATTCACTGCCTCTCTCCTATCTTGAAGAAAGAACTCATGCCATACATTAGGCAAAGGTCTAAAAACCTTTGACCTCTGTCATTTCTTTACCCAGAATCATGTTTTCCAACATATTTTACATTGGCTTTCTCTATGCCCACCTTTGATGAAAGTCATTGAGTACCAAAAAATAATTTAAAATTTTCTAAGAGCTAAAGTTAGGAGTGTCAATCTATTTCAGGTTCATATGGATTTGATTTGAAGGTTCTTTTCAAATTTTTAACTAATTTTCTCTCATCTTCTGCAACAGATGTTGATTAATAAATTGCCATTATCTTTAATGTGGTCTTTTTTATTTATATTTATGAACTTTGAAAAGATAAGATGACAATTTACTCTGAAATGATATTGTTTGTTACTATTGGGTACATGGTGAAAATACCTAAACTAGTATCCTTATTTGCCCTTTCAAGTATCAGCTGTGAACTTGTTCACTTTATAGGTATAACTTATTTATATCTTGCTTCATTTATAAGAAAAACAACATTCTCAATGTACTTGTTTTTCTAATTATGTCACATCACTGCACAAATAGCATCAGTAGTTAAATTGGTGCTTAATTATTTATTTTAAATAGTATATTATTTTTTTCTCCAATTACGTCAAGATAATTTTTAGCATTCATTTTTTACAAGATTTTGAGTTCCAAATTTTTCTTTCTCCCTCCTACCCCTCCTCTTTTCTTAAAATAGTAGGCAATATGATATAGTCTATACATGTACTATTACGTAAAACTTTTCCATATTAGTGACAGTTATGAAACAGATCAAAAAGAAAAAAAACCCACAAAGAAGAATAAAGTGAGTGAAAAAAGTATGCTTCATTCTACATTCAGAGTTCATCAGTTCTTATCTGGATGTAGAAAGTATTTCCCTTTGTGAGTCCTTTGTATTTGTCTTGGATCATTGTGTTGCTGACAAGAGCTGAGTTATTCATAGTTGATCATCATACAATGTTGCTGATACTGTGTACAATGTTTTCCTGGTTCTGCTCATTTCCCTTTGCATCAGTTTGTATAAGACTTTTCAGATTTTTCTGAAATCGTTCTGTGCATCATTTCTTATTGCACAATAGTATTCCATTACATTTCTATCCCATAATTTGTTCAGTCATTCCCCAATTGAGCGCATCCACTCAATTTTCAACATTTTGTCACCATGAAAAGGGCTGCTATAAATATTTTTGTATGTGTAGTTCCTTCTTTCTCTCTTTGTCTCTCTGTCTCTCTCTTTTGTCTCTGTCTCTCTGTCTTGTCTCTCTCTCTCTCTGTCTCTCCCTCTGGCTCTCTCTAATTCTTTGGGACACAGACCTAGTAGTGATGTTGCTGTATCAAAGGGTATGCCCAATTCGGTTGTCCTTTAGGCATAATTCCAAATTATTCTCCAGAATTGTTGGATCAGTTCTCAACTCCACCAGCAGTGCATTAGTGTCCTAATTTTCCCACATCCTCTTCAACATTTATCATTTTCCTTTCCTGTCATAATGAACACTCTGGTGTGAGGTGGTCCCTCAGAGTTACTTTAATTTACATTTCTCTAATCAGAAGTGATTTAGAGCAGTTCCTCAAATGCCTATAGATAGTTTTGATTTCTTCATCTGAAAACTGCCTGTTCACATCCTTTGACGATTTATCAATTGAGAAATGGCTTGTATCATTAAAATTTTGACTCAGTTCTATATATATTTGAGAAATGAGACCTGTACCAGAGATATTTGTCACAAAGAGTGTTTCCTAGCTTTCTACTTTCCTTTTAATCTTCATCACATTGGTTTTGTTTGTGGAAAAACTTTTTAATTTAATATGATGAAAATGGTCTATTATATATTTTGTAATGATCTTTCCCTCTTATTTGATCATAAACCTGTAACTCACTTAACTTCTTCTTTATGAATTTGGATGCTGTATCACTTGGTGCATATATGTTTAGTATTGATATTACTTTATTGTCTATGAAGTAAGATATAGTAAGATACAGTTTTAGTAAGATATAGTTTCCTTCCTTATCTCTTAATTAGGTCTATTTTTGCTTTTGCTTTGTCAGACAACAGGAGTAGTACCCCTGCATTTTTTTTTCACTACAGTTGAAACATAGTAGTTTCTGCTTCAGCCTTTTATCTTTACTCTGTGTGTCTGTCTCTCTGCTTCAGGTATTTCTTGTGAACAACATATGCTAAGATTCCTGTTTGCTCTTCTCTGCTATCCACTTCCATTTTATGGGAGAGTTCATCCCATGCACATACACTGTTATGATCACTGTATTTCCGTCCATCCTATATTTCCTCTTACTTGTCCTCTCTCTCCTTTTACCCTTTCCCTCCTCAGTAGTGTTTTACTTTGTCTACCAATTCCCCTGGCCTGCCCTCTATTCTGTGAGTCCCTATGCCTGTCTTTACTTAATCTTCTCCCCTTCTACTTTCTTGTTGGATGTCTATATTCTATGTTCTATAGTCTATATTCATCTGATTGTGTATATTATTTTCTCATTGAGCCAATACTGATGACAATAAGTTTCAAGTGATATCCGTTGTCCTCCCTCCCATCTCTCCCTCTACTGTAATAGGTTTTTTTGTGCCTCTTCATGTGAAATAATCTACCCCATTCTATCTCTCCCTTCTGTACCAAGTATATTCCTCTTTCTCATCCCTTAATTATTTTTATGTCATTCCCTCAAATTCACCTTATACTTGTACCTCAGTCTATGTATATTCCTTGAAGCTGTACTATTAATGGTATACTTTTTAAGAACTATAAGTATTATCTTCCTATGTAGGGATGTAAACAGTTCCACTCTGTTGAACCCCTTGTGTTTTCTTTTCCATTTTTACTTTTTTTATGCTTCTCTTGGGTTTTGATATTGGAGATGATTTTTTTTGTTCAATTCGAATCTTCTCCCAATGAAAGTTTGAAATCCTTCTATTTCATTGAAAGCCAATTTTTCCTTTGACATATTATGCTTAGTTTTGCTGGAAAACTTTCTTTGCCTTCCAGAATATCATTTTCTGTGACCCCTGATCATTTATTGTTGCAACTGCTAAGTCCTGTGTAGTCTCAATACTTGAATTATTTCTTTCTGGTCACTTGCAGTATTTTTTCTCTTTCAGCGTCTGTTTTACCCTCTGGTTCCAGGATATTGGGACAGTTTTCCTTGATAATTTCTGAAAACTAGAGGTTCAGATCTTTCTTTTGATTATGGCTTTCAGGTAGTCCAATGATTGTGTCTCTCCTGGATCTATTTCCCATGTCAGTTGTTTTTCCAATGAGGTATTTTACATTTTCTTCTTTTTTTTTCATTAAAAAAATTATTTGATGGATTCTTAATGTCTTTTAGAGTCATTAGCTCTAAATCCACGTTTTGCTGACCATTGGTCTATCACTATATCTACTATGCCATTTTGCTTCTGAGCTGGGGAAGACCTAATCATAGGAGTACCTCTAAAATATTGCTTATGCAATGTAGTGTATGTATTTGAGAAACATGACACGGGAGGTAGGAAGACCAGTTATGGTGATATTTTAAGTGGTATGGAAAGATGGCTGTAGAGACTCAGGGCAGAGAAACTAGTTAGGATGCTATTGGTGAGTTCAATGATAGATGTTTGAATTATGATGGTGATAGAGGGAAAACAGATCATCAGCATGAAATGGAGACATTTTAACTATATAGTATTGGGGAACAACTAGCAGTTAAGCACATAATAGTTACTTAAATGTTTACTGATGTGTTAACTGATAGGTGTTTGATCTTTGTGAAAAGCAGAATAGCTGATATGTTCTTGACTTGCCTTAATAATAATAAATTATCATTTTATTTAAAAAATGAGAGACCAGTGAGGGGAATTTCTATTTCAGATTCTGATGAGTAAAGAAGAATTAGTTATTGAATTAAAAGAAGAAAACTTTTGAGCAAGTGACCCTATTGATATAGAATTAGAGAGGGAGGAAGAATGGAAAATCAGAACATAATCCTATATATATATATAGAGATATGATCTTGAAAGAATAGATTTGTGAAATGCTGCAGGCAGCATTAATGTATGGAAAAAGAGGAGTACTATTTGAAGAGACTAATGTGCAAAATAATAATTCATATTTATATAGTGTTTAACATTTGCAGAGTGCTACATAATAACGGCAAAAACAATGCCAGTGTCTTGAATTATTTCAAAAATGAGATAGGTAAACAGAATGGAGTTGTGAAAAGTCTTTGTTTTTGAGTTAGACAACACCAATTCAACTAATACATAAACTTTACTACTCAAGAATAATTTTAAAAAGCTGGTATCTGCTAAGAACCACATGAACGAGTTTATTTTTATTTATCTAGCTGTCATCTATCTTATCTACCTATAGATAGATAGAAAAAGAAAAAAACAGAGGACTAGTTACTGATGTGGAAGGAGACTTAGAAAACTAAATTGCTTTTGAGGCCAATGAAAGAAAATTCAAGAAAAACAGGGCACTTTCTACAGAGAAGTTAAGAAGAATTAGAACTGGAAAAGGCAAAAAAAAGGTCATTGAATTTGGTGAATGATTAATATAAGAACAAAGCAAGGTAATAAAGACAAGTTCAATGATGAGAGTTTTTTGCATTCTTGAGTTTATTCATAAATCTCAGCTGCTTCTGTGTACATTTTGAAGATATTTTATACATGCTCAAGTCAGTAATATGTTACATGTTATGTTTATTTTGACCAATGAGGGCTACACATTGAAAAATACTTTTAATAAAATATTAAATGCAAAAGTAAAATTACAAAAAGATACATGTTGTTTGTCAATCTGACAGACCTAACAGATGCAGATTCTCCAGTTAAGAATCTAATAAAGGTGGATATTATCAATTAAATCAATGAATCTTTATATAAGAAATAGAAATGCCAAAGGATGCAAAATCTCCACATTTCCTTATTGTCAATCATTAGCTATTTCATGAACAACTATATTAGCATCTATACTATCAGTGATAGTAAATGATGGGGAGATATCCATGTAATAGAGTGTCCACCAAACTCTAGGTTAAAAGAAATAGAAAGATGTATAAACCAAACCTCATAGTCATCTAGGTACACACAAAAGAACTGTATCTTCAAAAGAAAAAAATTAGATAAGTAAAATTGCTTCTGAAAAATAGAGAAATTTCTTCTATTGATAAATGGTCAAAGGATATGAACAGGCAGTTTTCAGAGGAAGAAATTAAAGATATCCATACTCATATGAAAAAATGCTCTAAATGACTATTGATTAGAGAGATGCAAATCAAAACAACAACTCTGAGGTACCACATCATACCTATCAGATTGACTAACATGACAGAACAGAAAGTTGACAAATGTTGGAGAGGATGTGGGAGAGTTGGAACACTAATTCATTGTTGGTGGAGCTGCGAGCTGATCCAACCATTCTGGAGAGTAATTTGGAACTATGCCTAAAAGGCTACAAAAATATACATACCCTTTGACCCAGCAATATTGCTACTAGGACTGTATCCCCAAGAAATCATAAAAATTGGAAAGGATCCCACAGGTACAAAAATATTTATAGGACCACTCTTTGTGGTGGCCAAAAACTGGAAATCAAGGGGATGTCCATCAGTTGGGGAATGGCTGAATAAATTATGGCATATGAATGTAATGGAGTACTATTGCACATAAGAAATGATGAATAGGAAGACTTCAGAGAGGTCTGGAAAGATTTATATGATCTGATGCTGAGTGAAAGGAGCAGAACCAGGAGAACTTTGTACACAGCAACAACTGCAGTGTGCAAGAGTTTTTTCTGGTAGAGTTGGAACTTCATTGCAATGCAAGGACTTACAAAAAAAAAATCCCCAGTGGTCTTTTAAGGCAAAATGCCCTTCACATCCTGAGAAAGAACTGTGGAATTTGATTGCAGAATGTAACAGATTATTTTCTTTTGTATTATGTTTTGGTTTGTTATATGATTTCTCCCATTCATTTTAATTCTTCTACACAAGTGAAAATGTATTTTAGGGGAATGTATATGTAGAACTTATATAAAATTGTATGCCATCTTAGGGAGAGAGGGGAAAGGTAGAGGGGAGAGAGGGGGAAAATATCTAAGTTATATGGTAGTGATTGTAGAACACTGAAAATAAATAAAATTAATAAAAATAAAGGAAAAGAAAAATAAAGAAAATGATGTAAGCTGCAGATAACCTTGGAGACAGCTATTACATTTTTTGTTGTTGTCTTGTTGTAAGGGTATAAGATTGATATGGGGCAGCTAGGTGGCAGAATGGATAGAGTACCAGGGCTGTAGTCAAGAAGACATGAGTTAAAATCCAGCCTCAGACACTTACTAGCTTTGTGACTCTGGGCAAGTCACTTAACCCTATATGCCTCAGTTTCCTCATCTGTAACATGAGGTAGGGAAGGAAATAGCAAGCCACTCCAGTTTCTTTGCCAAGGAAACCCCAAATGGGATCATGCAAAGTCTTTCATGACTGAGATAACTAAATAAAAATAAATTCCTATATGGATACTTTTGTAGATTAATGGTCTTATCATTTCTGTAGTGAAAATCATAATCTATCCACATCTTATTCAGTGCTGTTTTTATTCCTGTCTGTAATGACAATGACAGCTGGTACTTGTTACCTGGATAACATTAGTTAAATCCCAATTCTCTTGGTTTCAGTTTCCCAGGGGTCAGGTTAAATCTGTAAAGCCCTTTCAAGCTCAAAATTTATGGTTCTATATGTGATTTGTTTATGAAATACTTGCTTCATATACCTTTTAGTTGGGTGAAACAAGAATTAGAATTGTAATTCTCAGGATCATTTTTCAGGTAAGGGAACTTTCATTCAATTGAATGTATGTTAAGTGGTAGCAGTACATGAACAACTTCTGTTTTCTGAATCTGTGCTTTTTCATCCATTTATTCTAAGTCCAGTATTCTTTCTGGTACTACTAGAAGGAAGAAAGAATACAGTCATAAGAAATGTTTTGTTCCTATTCCGTGCTCATGTATCTAGAGTGAGAACATTAAAAGTGACAATGTTTCTTTAATAGCATTCTACTGATAAAACACCTGACATCATCTCTGCATCATAGTAACAGGTCCATTAAAATCTTGCTATCTTCTCATCATTGTTCCACATCATATAGGCAGAGCAATTCATTTTTCTCAAACTAAGACTTGTCCACAAAGTATCTTCAGTTAATTTTAATGACTCTGTGACATTATGAAAGACTATACAATGGAGGTATGAGTTTTTCTTAGAGTGAATAATATCAAAGAAAACAACCATTTATCAGGGCTCTTTTATACATTACTACTAGCTCTTGCAACAAATTCAGAATAACTTGATGATGCATGGAATACCTATTCTCCTTTGGTATCCCATAATGGAATTTTTAATTTGACCCAGTCACATTATGGAATGCTTAAATGGTTTTGGCCATGTCTCAAATAGAATTTCTTCCAGAATAATTGAACACAATTGCATTAGTTTCTGCCTAATGTAGTCCACTTAAAGCTTGACCAATAAATGATCTTTCAAAAAATGCCCAGTCAAATTCAATCATAATGAATTTTTGCTAATGCATTTAATTCAAAAAAAATTTGACACTGTGCTAGATGGTGGAGAGTACAAAGACAAAAAAGACACAGATCATGGCCTAGATAATCTTTCATTAATTCTCTAAGATTTCTGTCTACAACAAACCATCTTTTGTAAGAAAGATTTAAAAAGGAGGAAACGAAGTTCCACAAAACTAACCAAAGTATCTACCATTTCTGACAGTATTTGTAATACTCCTTACGTTAAAGTTCAGTTTCTCTGGAGACAAAGTGAACTGTTCTCTGGAGCTAAGCAAAATCCTTTCAAAGACAAGGAACACCATGTTTTCATATAACTTTTATATAGCACTGTCAGATATAGAATTTTTTTATTGTTCTGTTTCAATGGAAAATAATAGAACTCTTTTCTCTTTTACTAGAGAATGGCATTTTATTACAAATGAAACAATTTAAAAAGTTAGAAGAATATCTTGTTATGGTAAAAAAAAAGAAGAATATCTTGTTATGTTAAAAAAAACCCTACCTATTTTTTGGATGTTACTTTTTAAAAACTATTTATAGATAATACAATGTGCTTTCAGTATGTCCAGAACTTATCACTTTAGTGAAATCGTAACTGGTAGTTTAACCTATATTATTTCAAGCTGAATCAATCAGTGTTTGAAAATTGTGAGAGAGGTGTTTGTATGAATGTGCATGAATGTGTATGTGCATTTGTATATAAGCCATCTCAAAAATATTTATGTTAGTTCTCTGATAAAGTCCTACTTTCATGCTTCATTGTGTCATGGGAGAAACTTGCAGTTATTAAAGACTGTGTCAAGGGATCAAATATCTGTCAGGTCATACCAAGCTAGAAATGCTTTCAGTGTAGTCTGGGTAAGTGGAGACATTGGTCACTAGGTGATAATCTTGCTTTTTTATTTATTTATTTATTTTTATTTACTTTTCATTGTGGTCCTAGTAATACATAAAGACTCCCCACTAAGCCAAGGCTCTCTTTATGGAGAGAGTAGAAATTCAGTAAATCACTTAAAATATTCAAAATCTTCAATTGACACAACATTCCAATCTTCTGAGAGATGTGATAAATAATGAATTAATAGTATATTCCTAATAGTAGTGAACTTCTCCGGGACGATACTTCTTTGGTCTCAAGCTAGTTCTAGAACCTTCATGAATCCTTGCACTATCCCATCTGTGTGTGAGCATACTGGGTTGGGTCAACCTGATTTCTCATCTTAGGATTTGCAACTGAAAAGAATGATGGGGATCTTTTAGTCCCAATTTTCCATTTTATGATTGAAGAAACTGAAATCTAGGTTTATGAAATTACCTCTACAGTGTCACACAGGTAGTAGTAGCAGAACCAGAATCTGAAACAATTTTTTTTTTCTCACTCCAACTTTACTTTTATTACACTATGCAGTCTCTGCAACACAAGCTGCTTTCACAATGCAGTCAGGTCTTGGCTATTCCTTGGAAATCCAAGGGATTTATCAGTTAATATGTAAGATCTGGAAGCTTTAATATATTCTGAATCCAAGCTATGTTTAAATTAAAGACTGGACCAGAAATAACCTGCCAGGAGATATTTCAGACTATCCTAGCGAGGCTCTCCTTTGTGCTTAGAGAAGGCTTCATGCTTTAAGTCATTGAATCAGAACTATAAGAGACTATAAAATTATGAAGAACCTTAGGCATGACCTATATAACTTCATAATTTTATGAGTAGGGAAACTGAGGCTGAGGAGGTTGAAGGACATGCCTCAGGCCAAACATTAGCTGGTGGCAGGATTGGGACTAGATTTATATATCTTTTTGCCTAGTAATGAAATTGCTCTTTGTTCACTTCTGCATGACTGGGAATGATCTTGGAATTTGAGATTCTCTCTATTTTCACTGTGTAGATGACTGGCCGTCCAGATAGGATGTTTTATGAATTCTTTTTCCTAAAATGAAAAATTCATTATGGAAGATAACTGTCATTTGATCAGACTGACAATGAAATGAATACAAAGAATACAGCAACTTTGCAGATTTATAATTTGAATATTAGTTAAAATAGGGAAAGGGAGGAAGCTCTTTAGTAATAATTATGCATCTCTTCAAGTTTATATTCTGGTATATTGAGTACATTTTTGAGGAAACATCTATAGGAGTTAGCCATTTTCTGTTTTATTAAAATTTTTATGTGGACCCTTTTCCTTTTTTAGCTCATGTTGCTGTTATTTTTCTGTCAAATGCCTGCATTTAAAAATATACCACATAGAAAGATCTATGTACACTGATGAATATTTCTTAAATACTATAATGAATATCTTATTCATTTATTAAGACTTGGATTTCAAAAACATGGATTATTTCATTCTAAATTCCATTATTTAATTATGCAAATTCAGTACACTGATGTGTTTCTGATCTATTGAAAATGTGAATTGGACCTTTAGAGTATAAGTGATGTCATATCTTTTATGGACAAAATGCCTTGCAGGAGGGACTGGTTGATTAGCAAGCTTAGGGGCTTTCAAGGATATTGATTCAGCCAAGCATAATGTCATCACCTGCTTCTCTTTTGGCTGTCTCTTAACCATTTAGAGGCCCTATCTACTCATGGCAGAATCCCAAATGTTTTATCAAGTAGAAAACAAAAAGCTAGGCTAAAACATGTCAGCCATTTTCTCTGTATTTTTCCTTCCATAGCTTTAAATATGTTTAAATGAATACTTATTTAACTTACTTAAACATTGTAATCTCTATCAAGATGCTAAAAAACCTGTTATCCCCCCAGATGTATTACTGCTTTGCAAAGGAGAAGCAAAGGAAAATAGCCCAGCTTTTTCCTTTCGGTTGTAATGTGCAGTTTTCATTGAAATAGAATATATGATTATATTTTAGATTAAAAATTCCACCAAAATTCCACATTAGTTTCAAGTTTTGTATTTATACCTTGCAGTCTGTAGAGCATTGCATTTAAAATCTCCTGAAAACTCCTTGAGAATAAGGACTATTTCATTTTATTTTATATTTGTATCCCCAGCACCTAGCACAGTGCTTGGCACTTAGTAGGTGCTTAATAAATACTTGTTGATTTTTTGTCTGTAGTTGGGAATTGCTTTCCTTTCTTGGAGGAAAGGGCATCATTTAAAGTAACTATTCATCTGTGGGCAAAGATATTTAATGTCATATCAGCAGTGTTTTTATCTAGTGTTAGTTAATGCTGTGCTAAACATAGAGAGCAGTGTGGCATAGTACACAGTAAAACCTTGGGTTCACTTGTGCTTCTAACAAATATTCATTCTGTGATCCCATGCTGGGTAAGTCTCTTAACCTTTTGGTAATTCTGTAAGATGGTAAATTAGAAAGATATCAATCTGCATCATATGTGATTATCCCATATCAGAAACTCCCTATACCAATGAAATCATAGGTCTAGACAAAAACAAAAAGACAGATGAATAATTAAAAAAGAAATTGAATAAGTGGATAAATAGATGAATAAGCAAGTAGGTGAACAAATAAATAAACAAATCAATCAATTATTTATTTAAAAATACAAAACAAAACAAAAATTTAAAGATAACAGAAACAGATGGGGAGCAGAATTTTTTTTTTAAATAAATTTATTTAACTTTTTACATTCATTTTCACAAGATTTAGGGTTCCAAAATTTTCTCCCCATTTGTCCCCTCCCCCCTCCCCGATACACTGGACATTCTAATTACCCATATCACCAATCTGCCCTCTCTT
>CM053771.1:325847681-325869737 GCA_028658325.1 Potorous gilbertii
CCTCCCCACCCATTCCCTTTGGAAAGGCAGGCAATTCAACATAGGCCATATCTGTGTAGTTTTGCAAATGACTTCCATAATACTTGTGTTGTGTAAGACTAACTATATTTCCCTCCATCCTATCCAGGGGAGCAGAATTTTTTAAAAAATGTATAAAAAGACTTTTTAAAAGTTCAGTAAGAATTTTAGAATTAATTTATTGTGATTTTTAAAATGCAATTTGAAATATTCCAACAAAGCATTTGAGTAAAGATAGAAAGTAGACCCACTCATAATTGTTCATTACCATCTTGAGAGTCCAAGTTGGGCCTGGAGTAGTGAGTATATTTTTCGACTTTTAATAGAGAGAAAAAAATGCTACTAATCCCTCTCAAAAATATTATTTGCTCCTTTAATTTTGGGAAGCAGTTGTTGATTTTCTGCTGTTTTGGGGGGAGGGGTGTTATTTTGGTGCCTACTTACAGACCAATCATGAATGTGGTGTCATCAGAAGATGATGTCACTAGTGTTTATTTGTGAGACATCTGGGCATAGGACAATGCTATAAAAATAGAGGAAAATTCCTTGACTGTTGCTGCATTTTATTCATTTTAATGTTATGCTCTTTCTTCTCCTGTAGATTGGCATCTGTGCCTTGGCATCATCGAATGGAAATCACTGTCCTTGTGAAGCTAAGTTTTATCTGATGTTCACCACATCATTTCAACACTCTACCTGGAGGAAATAGCTACTGAAATTAAAGGAGGAGTATATTCTGGGGATGGGCTGTAAGGACATCAACAACCTTATTTTTTCTTAATATTGGAATGTGCCCATGACCAGGCCCAGAGGCTTCTCACCACTCCCCTTGCTCTAGGCCTTTTACTCTCTAAAGAAGTTTTCTCTCTGTTTTGGGGGACTGGTTTTATTTTCTCCTGGTTGTGGAAGACAGAGACTTTCTGATGTTGATGTAAACAATGTCGAGGCCAAAGGGACTGTTATGGCTTCCTTTGTTCTTTCCTCCAGTTTGTGTCATGTTGAACTCCAATTTCCTCCTGTGGATAACAGCACTTGCGATAAGGTTTACACTTATTGACAGCCAAGCACAATATCCAGTTGTAACCACAAATTATGGCAAAATTCGTGGCCTAAGAACACCTTTGCCCAATGAGATTCTTGGTCCAGTGGAACAGTATTTAGGTGTACCCTACGCTTCTCCTCCCACTGGGGAGAGGCGATTTCAGCCCCCAGAGCCTCCATCCTCTTGGACAGGGGTTCGAAATGCTACCCAATTTGCTGCTGTCTGCCCTCAGCACCTGGATGAGAGGTCGCTACTTCATGATATGCTCCCTATCTGGTTTACTGCTAATTTGGATACCTTGATGACCTATGTGCAAGATCAAAATGAAGACTGCCTGTACTTAAACATTTATGTTCCCACAGAGGATGGTGAGTACTTCATGCAAACAAGATTATAAGCACACCAACTAAAATAAGGAGGGAGAAAGGAGTCTTTGGTTAAAGGTTTTTACAAAGTTCTCTTAATGTTGTTTCCTATTACAACCCCTTGATTTGTTTTCATATTATCAGATACAAGCATACTAATTTATTCTTCATTCATCCATTTTTTCACTCATTCAATGAACCCATGTCATGTGCCTGTTATGTGCAGAGCACAGTGCTAGGCTAGGGACACCTTTGATTTCCTATCTCTTATTATGAAGCATGCACCACAATGTTAGACCAAGAATTATTTTGTTAATAATGGAAAGTAGATGAGTAAGAAAGATAGGATTTCCTCAGTCCCATTCTGAAACTGCAGAGTTTCAGGGTGCTTCTTTTTGTGAGCATTGTTTGCTTAAGTAGGATTTTATTACTTGTTACTGGCCTTGGAGGACAAAAAATCAATAGCCATTCATCATGTTTTCATCAGATACAGAGTAAAGTGGTTGTAGTGCATAATTCAGTGACCATTTCCAAAGCATAATGGTGAACTTCCTTTTTATTTATTTTTTAATTTCATTTTGATTTAGATGCTGATGAATCTAAAAACAGATTTGGGTAACCATACATTGAGAAACGAGGTGTAGAGGTGTAGTGGATAGAAAGTTGTTCTTGGAGCCAGGAAGAGCCGAGTTCAAGTTACATCTCTGTCACACATTAGCCCTGTGACACTGGGCAAGTCATGTAACTTCTCAATGGTCTAGGTCACTCTCTAAGATTATGTTTCAGGGATGGCACTGACCTATGTCCCTATTGTCATAAGGAGTTTCCTGTTTCAATGAAAACAAAGGTCCATTCCTTATCCTTAATGCATCAAAAAACTCTTTTACTTTAAAAGTAAATACATTAAAAGTATTTCATAATCTGTGACATAGGGCTACAAAAATTATAAGAAAGGTAATGTTCAGTATATCTGCTAATAATTTTCATAGCCATATACACATTAAAAGATCCAAAGAGACCAAGTTAATGAGTTATCATCTTATAATATTGTTTGCTATTTTCTATGTATTGAAGCTATCCTTAGACAAAGGACAAGATAAAGCATGAAATAAAATATTCTTGGATTTAAAATAAGTAAATTTGAGTAGTAATGGACATTATCCACTGACTTAGGACATGTTTTTTCAGTTTTGCGTGTCTGCTTCTTTCTCTCTTTAGTTTGAAATTTCTGTTTTAGAAGATTTAGGATTAGTGTCTGAAATGAACAATTGTATTAACTCAATGAGCTCCACAATTTTACCTCCTTTGTAGATAACTGAAAATCTAGGCTCATGCATTTCGATTACTGCCTACATAACAGCAAATAAGGCAGTCTGGACAAAATGCAACAAAAACCAGACCAAAAAATGTGTCACCAAAGCTTACAAAGAGGGACCCATCGAATCAGATTAAACAGACTCCAATCCATTATCTAACTCTGGTCTGGCATAAGTTATTAGTGTTGTTATGGAGACAGACCACAGAATTAGGTTGTGAAGTCTAGGCCTGAAAATGACTCAAGGAGTTAAATTCACATTTGGAGCTCTTACTTAAGTACAGTGTGCCAAAGCTGTCTTTATTTGTAAAAAGTCTCTCAGTGGCTGTTTTGTGCATGTGTGAAAAGGTGGACAACAGCACCCCAAACCAATTAGAGCTCTTATTTCAGAAGCCTTCTGGGTCATAGTCTTTCTCTTTAGGGAAGAGGAAGAAAAGGACCTGGAAAAAAAAAGACTTAAATTGCTTTTAAAATGCATCAGCTGTGTGAATCTCTAGTTGTTCCATAAAGCTAACATTAGGAATCAATGTGCCTCAATTATGCTACCTAGTTCCATGAGCTACTTTGTTGTCATTTGGCCAAAATGAAATGTATAGGAAAGCCAATCAATAACGCCTTTGATTGTATTAACCTATATTTCTGTGTGGAAAAAAAGTCATAAAGGATTTGGATTCTTTCATTGTTAAGCAGTAAATAACATATTTTGCAGGTATTAAAAAAAAAAGAAAGAAAGACTACTGCCAAATGAAGTAACAATTTAAATACAATCAGAATATTATCTCATATTTCTCTAGCACTTTATATTTTTTAAACTGCTTTCATGTCCATTGTCTCATTTGATCTTAATAGAGAATTCAACTATATAATGCAAGCCTAGAAGTCAGGAAACATTTGTCCAGTTTATGTAGATCTTGATTTTTTTTCTAAGTGAAACTCTGAAGCTGCATGTTAAAATAATAATTCAGGCAAGCGAGGTTTGTAAGATGGTGAAATTATTTCTGTTCGACTGAAGATACAGATCATTGAATAACTATGTTGGTTACTTCTACTATCCTTAGAGCTAAGAAGGAACACTATGTAGTTAATGATTGATTATATGCTAATTAACCATAATACATCATGTCAAAGTTTTAAGGATCTATGATTTTATCCTGGCAGATGCATATCCTAACTCTTTCATGACTTAATAGATGATTTAATGCGCTTCTTTTCCCTCCAAACTTGGGGGCAGGGGCAATCCTCTGATGAATACTTACAATAGTAGTTCTTCTCCCACGAAGGTCAGTCTTAGAATCATAGCTTACATGCCATGACTAGAACCCCTCATTTCACCTTGTACTCTATTGCCATTTTATGGACTGTCCTCTGTACCTTGAAGATTGTCCCTTCTCACTTCCATCATTGAGAATCCCCTTTCATCAAGGGTCAGTATATGCCATATCTTACCAGATCCTTTTTTAATGCCCCTAATTGTTCATGTTCCTCCCTCTTTGAAAATACCTTGTATTTACTCATTTGTTTACCTGTCTCTTAAAAGAACATAAATTCCTCAACAACAGGAGCCCTTTTCATTTTTTAAATTTGGTTCATAACTGGTATCATAGTGCCTAATACATATAAGTACTTATTGAATTGAAATGAATTATAGAGGCTATTCCCTGTTCAACAGATATACAATATATCCTTAGGAACTTTTGCAGTTTTTCCATCTTGGTAATACCTACTTGATCTTGTGTTCTACTGGCAAAATAGTGCTCATGCCCTGTCAAGGCATGATGACAAGGCATCAGAGCAGACTAGGGTTAGAGGCAATAACCATAAATATAACCCCCCAAATATGGAATTGATTGAACTTCAGCTGATTCACTGAACATATATAGACATGGTGTAGTATAGTGATTGTGTCCCTTCAGGTCAAGGTGAAGTTGAAATTTAGCAGTATTTTAATTAGTGTCTAAAAAACTGAATCCAAAACTTCTCTTTGGGAGCTTAAATAATTTTGCTTCCAAATTTGTCAAATCACTTTGATAAATGCCAAACCTCTTAATTTTCTAATGTGTAGACATAATTCTAACTAGAAGTTAGAATTACAGTTCTACATATTACATAATTACATGTTATATATGTGCAATCTGTTTTTCTTATATGTTGACTATATTACATAAGAAAAGTAGCTGGAAATTTAAAATTAATCTTGAAAATTTGATAATGTATGAATTTCTAATACCAAATAGAATAACACTATAAATCAGTTTTTAAATAAATTGATCCTACTCATCTGCCTTACTTTGTTCAATCATATACCTATATAACCTCCCTCTATATATCTCAAGTTTTTGAAATTATTTATAAATTAAAGATAGCCTCATTGAAAATATATATCATCTTCCATTTGTGTTTCTTTATGCCATTTAAACTATAAATTAAGAGTAAGAAGTACAGCCATTAGTAGAAATCTGCATTTCATCAAAGGCAGCCAGCTGTTTCAAAACTAACTAATTTTAGAGAAGATGAGCAAAAATATGAAGATGAGGGTGATTATGCTAGTGGAACACAGAGAAATTAGCCTGAGAAAACAGGATTCAGGTTAGAGAGTAATGCAGCACAAACTAGCAATTTTGGATGGAACCATATTATAGAAGTTTGTGAAATCCTAGCAGAGGAGGTTCAACTTGATACTCTAGGCAGTAAGGAGTCTTTGTGGGCTCTTAAGCAGAGAACTGAAATGATTCAAATGGTGTTTGATGAAAATTGGAGTGGAAGTTAAATTCAGAGAGGATTAGAGTGAGGAAAAACATGAAGGTACCAGAGAATGGTGTGAAGTGAGTTGATCTTAGCCTAAAGAAGTAACAGCAAAAACTGAAAGCAAGGGGAGAAGCCAAGAGACATTTGAAAGGGAGCGTCTATGTGTCTTTGAGACAGGGTAAATGTAAAGAATAGAAGAGATGGAAGAGTCAAAGTCATAGGAAATTGGAAAAATAGGGGTAATGCCAAAACTGTTTATCTCTGTCACTGATGTCTGTGTCTTAATTTCCTAACATAGAAAATACAACTTAACTTGACCTGCTTCAGAGGTTGTGAAGCACTCTGAGAAATAAAAAAAATCTACAATTATAAATTATCATTGGTGCATCTTTTTTTGCAAAATATAAGTTATTATTAAATGTGATGCAAGAGAAAATAATACTAATTTTGGATTAGCTGTTCTTACTCTCTTGAATGCCCTCATAAATGAAACAAGGGTAGAATTTCTAGCATCACCCCTTTAACTTGCTACTTGTTTGTATAGTCACTATCTTCCTACTTCAGCACCACACCATCTAAATATGGAAATGAGCAACCAAATGCTGTTTTGACTGTTAGCACATTCAGACACAAAACTGTCTTATATACCAGCTTTATGCCAAGTAAGGCTGTGGTAACTGCCAAGGGGTGTGAGTGTACCTCGGTAAGGTGCTGGCATCATAGTGCGTAGCTGTGTAGAGCTGGCTGGAATGGGAGGACACATATCCTGGGGCTGTTAAAATAACAAGACAAAGGTGTTTAAAGTCAGTATAGCTCAGGGAAACCCAGGAATCATATCAATAATAAAATGGATCCTTCTTTCCTCATAACTACTGATTAGTCCATGCTTTTACCTTCCTGGTAGCTTTTTGAGTTTCAATTTTGACAATTGAGAAACTAATTATTGGATTAGACGATCTCCAAGGCTTCATCCAAGTATAAAAATCCTGTCTCTAAGTAGATAAAATTTTTTAAAAATCACCACCTTTCCTTTTCCTCTTTTCCATTGGGCATGAGATACAGTCCAGGCTACCTTGAATCCTTCGGCTTATGCAACATTTGCCTTATTCCCTCCAACCCCCATTCAAAATATACCTGTTTTGTCCAACATTACCTTGAGGCCTTTCTTTGAAGTTAGAGAAACATGACAATGTTTGACAGCCTTCAGATCATGCAATATTGTTTGGTTGGCTACATAAGGCTAGCCTTCAGAATAGAAACTGAACCTTCTGGAACCTGCTAGTTTTGAAACTTCCTCTGCAGAAAGGATTCTGTTGCAGTGTGACTCAGTTGTTTTGATTGTGCTGTTTGGGTTATATTGGCATGTTGTGGGGTTGCTGGGGTGATATAGGAATCTTTGTTTTCTTAAGCCTATTAACATCATGTCTGATAAACTGATTGGGAATTATACACATTAGTGGCGTGGTCCTGGGCTTGCCTAAAACATGGTGTGAATGTTGTACCCTCCTTGAAAGATTGCAGAATTTATTGAACCTTTGAGTCTGGAGGTACTGGAAAGTAGCAGACGTTTTATAAAACTTACTGGTATTTTCCTAAGATTATGACAGTGAGAATTGAGATTTCCTTCAGGGGAAGGAGAAGAAATAATGGGAATGCAGAATACACAGATAAAATGGCCATATTCTGTGGATGCGTATGTTATGCTATTGCTTCTTACTGTGGTGTATTTTCAACATGAAATTATAGTACAGAGAATAGTTTAATATGTGCCTTTCAGAGTAATGCTCTCTGTTTAGTTCAAAACTTATATTTGAAAAACCTCTACCTCATTTTAAACATTCAGCATACTATATCATTTAAATTCATGTCCCAATGTAACTCATATAATGTAAATAAATACATTAACATTAAAATAACCCAAATCTTAAACTAATAGCATATCTACACCATATACACATGCATGATACTTTTCACGCATTGTCCAATTTTCCTTGAGTAACACATTTGTAAGTCAGTTCTGAGGCAGCTCAGCTTAAGAGATATTAAAGACAATCTATTTATGACAGCTCCATTCTGAATATGGCTTTAACAAAGCAGGAGTTTTAGACTGAATGGGACATAGACTATTAATCTCCTCTGCTTAATCCTTAACCTTTATCTTTTGATGCTGTTTCTGTGAAAGGGATTTCTAGTTATTATGACTTACAGAAATCAAACATCAAGTAATCTTTAGTACTTATTTCTTGAAAGAGTACCTTAAAACAACAGGAGCACCAGTCTAGAATAACAAAGAATAATGTGCATTGTTACTTTGTAAGATTAAAGCAGAAATATTTATTACATTTTCTTTTGTACATTTTACTTCTGACTATGACTACATCTGTAACAAAGTATTGTAGAACGTATTGGAAAAGTACTAGACAAAGTGTTGAGATCAGTATTATATCTCAGTCAAACATTTAGCATCATGAAGTACTAAGTGCCAGATACTGTGATAGTTGCTAAAAATAGAAATACAAAAACAAAGCAATTCCTGCTTTCCAGGAGCTTATGTTCTATCAGAGGAGCTGGAAAATGCAGGTTAATAAATTCGAGATATATGCAAAGTAATTAAATGCTAATTTTGGTAGGCAGAGGAAAGAACTATCAGGAGGAATATCAGAAAATGCTCATGTAGGATGTGAGGCTTGATTTAACCTTTCAAGTAAATTAGAGATTCCAAGAGACAGAGGCGAGATAGAGGGGAAGTGATTACATTCCAGGCATGGTGAAAACCCAAGCAAAGACAACGGAGGGTGGAAAGGGAGTCTCACTGTGAAGAAGAGCAAATGAAGCCAGTTTGGATCAACCCTTAGAGTATATGAAGGGAAGTCATGTGATAAATCTGGAAACTGGAAGCATATGTAGTGGATAGGACCTTGGACTCAGAATCAGGAAGGTCTGAATCCTTCCCCAGGTCCTACCTGAATGATCCTGGACCTCTGCCTGTTACCTCATCATGTAAAATAACAGCATCTCCTTCCCAGGATCAAATGAGATAATTATAAAGTGCTTAGAGCAATGTCTGACACATAGCAAATGCTCCATATGTGTCGCTGTTAATATTATTATGCCTATTCTTAAGTACCTTAACCTCTGTGTTCCTCAGTTTCCCTATCTATAAAATGAGAGAGTTGGACTTGATGGCCACTAAGTTTCATTTATTTATGATTCTGAGAAAGAGAGGCTAAAGGAGGGATTTTTAATGCTAAAAAGAAGTTTGCATTTATCTCAGAGCAGTAGAGATTGTTTTGATGGGGGGAGTAACAGGGTCGGATTTGGTGAGTGCTTTGGAAAAATCATTTTTCCAGCAATGCCTGGAATGCTTTCCATACTCATCTTTGTTTCCTGGCTTTCCAGGCTTTCTTTAAAGCTCAGCTCAAATGTTACTTTCTGCAGAAAGCCTTTCCTGAGCTTTTCTTCTGATAGTGCCTTCCTGTTGAGGTCATCTCCCATTTATATTTTACATATTTTACAAGTATCTAGTTGAGTGAATGTGGTCTTCCTCATTAGAATGTGAATTCTTTCAGAGCAGGAACTACATATTTACTTTTTTTATTTAAGATCCCTAGTGTTTAGTATAGGTTTACATTTATTAAGTCTAATGACTTACTGACTGATTGGATTGGAGAAAAGAAATAAGGAACCTGAATAAGGAACACAAAATCAGTCAGACAAGAAGCATTTATTCATTCCTACTATGAAACAAGCATTGTACTGTTAGAGACACATTTAACACCAACAAGGTATCAAGGAAAATTTATTGCATCAGAGTTCAGAGGAATTGAACACCTTTGGCTAAAAGGGGACTCAATCCTCCCTTAGCAAGGAAGTACACTGAATACAGAAGCTAGATGAGCTATATACTACTAGTTCAAGACAGATCCTTCCACCAGGTGATGGATTGGTCTGTTTTCCCTTAGGTCACCATCTTCTTTAGATTCCCATTACATAAACCCCTTGGTGTGATTCCCCCTCCCAAACATGGTTTAACATAGACCCATGATCAGAAAATGGAGGGATAATTTTATGTGGGGTGTGTGTCTACTTATATGCCTGAGATTCATTAAGCAAGAATGTGAAGTGAAGAAAAACTTTCTCCAAGTTATTCTAGGTCATTTTTCCTGACTGGTTCAGGCTGGTTTCAAGTCTGGACCATCTTATCAAAAATTTTGTGATTTTTTGAAGGTCATTGTCTCTCTCCTGATTGATTGAGTCTATCTGCAGTCTGCTGGCTTTCTTATTCTCTGACATTCTCAATGACTTCATCATTTAATAACTTCTGTGGAAACTTAACTTTTTGCTGTCTCACAGTACTTAGATTCTACGGATAAAAATAAATAATGAATGGAGAAATAGATAACTAATGAATAGTTTTAAGAGTCCTTGCTTTCAGATATCTTGCATTCTATTACAGTTACCCAGAAGAGAAGTGACTGAGAGACTAAAATCCAGTATTGCTTATATAAATGGAGAGAAAAGGATGGATGAAAAAGATACTATGTATAATTGAGAAGACTTGACCACCTCTTGGCTAGATGGGATGAGGGAAAATAAGGAGTATGACATGGAGGTTGTAAACCATGGTGAGCAAAAAGATTTGAAAAGGGGAAGAAGGATGAGTTATTTTGAGGGAATTATTAAGTTGGAGATGCCTTTAAGATATATAG
The DNA here is from genome assembly GCA_028658325.1 of Potorous gilbertii. Taxonomy (NCBI): domain Eukaryota; kingdom Metazoa; phylum Chordata; class Mammalia; order Diprotodontia; family Potoroidae; genus Potorous; species Potorous gilbertii. The sequence continues at coordinate 325,857,876 of CM053771.1, forward strand.
TGGGAAATTTTCAGTTGGCAGTTGGTGATGTGGTCCAGGAGCTCAGCACACATAATGGTGTTAGTATAAACTTTGGTACTATCTAGCTGTGTAATGATTGGCTAGTCACTTCTCTGGGCTTCATTGCTCATCTATAAATTAAAGGGATTAAATTAGATGACCTGGAAAGTTCCTACTGGTTATATAATTTTGTGATGTGACTTATTCTTACCTCACATATAGCAGCAAACATCCAAGAGAAAAGTAAAATGTTTAGTCAGCCCTGTAGACATTTTGACAAAGAGCAAACATTCAAATATTTGAAGGTTTATGGGTGATTGACTGGATATTTTTTCAATATCACTTAGAAATTTGACATTATGTAGTTCACAAATAAAGAGGTATGTGAAAAATCATTAAACATTAAGTCAACTAAAAGATATTAATGTATTTGGAGATTTGCTTAGTTGAAAATGGCTAAATAGGCATGTAGTTCTGTATAATAATGGTCTGTCTTCCCATTTCTAAAGTAATAGAGAAAGAAGGAATGGGAAATTATTTGTTCAAAACCCCATTACAGAATATTGTGGCATAAAAACCACATTTGCTCAGTACTAGAAAGGACCCCCGAGGATATAGAGTGTAAACCATAACTTAGCAAATATAACATGCTTTGAAGCATTTGTTGTTTAGTCTTTTTCAGTCATGTCTAACTCTTCTTGACTCCATTTGGGGTTTTATTGGCAAAGATACTGACATAGTTTGCTATTTCCTTCTCTGGCTCATTTTATAGGTGAGGAAAACTGAGTCAGATAGGGTTAAGTGGCTTGCCCAGTGTCACACAACCAGATATTTGACTGAGGCTGGATTTAAACTTAGGTCTTCTTGACTCTAGGTCTGGAGCTCTATCCGCTGCACTATCCAGCTGTGCACTGCAGCATACCAGAAAGTTATTCATGCATAGTTGCTTGAAGACCTCAAGCTATGAGGAACTCACTACCTACTGAGGTAGTCAGTTGGACTTCTTAATTGGTTGTGATTGTTATAATTGTGTTCCTTAAATCAAACCTGAGCTTGCCTGTGAGTCTTCTGCACGCTGCTTCTACTTCTGTCATCTTGGACCAAGCACAGTGATTCTAAGTCTAGTTTTTTCCTGTGTGATGATTCTTCAAATACTTGAGAACTGCTAACAAGTTCTCTTTTAGTCTTCTCTAAGCTAAACTAGACATTTGTAAGTATTTTAACCAATTTTCAGATGACATGAAGACAGTGCCTTCTGATAGCATAATTTTTCTCCCGTTGTCACTCTAGATCAGGGCTTCTTAAATTTTCCATTTGCAATCTCCTCTTAAACTGTGGGTTTATGACCCCATATAGGGTCTATACAAGTCTAGATTATAAATGTCCTCTTTGAAGTCTCCCTTAAAGTAGTCTAAGATCATACTAGTTTTCTTGGCTGCCACATCAGACTATTGTTTAATGTTAAGCCAGTTTTAGTTCAATAAAACTCCCCCCTTTCTTTTCCAGATAAAATGATATCTTTCCCCTATGTTATGTATGGGAAATTTATATTTTAACCCAAGTTTAATTCTTTATTTATCCTTAATAAATTTCAGTGCATTTTATCTGGCATAGAGTACTCCTTTGTTAAGGTGTTTCTGCCTGGGTGACTCTTTTCCTCTCCCTCTTAGCTTTTTTATAACCTGAAGTTTGCCCTCTGTGCCTATTTATTTATCACTGATAAAATGGTTGAACTGCACAAGGCCAAGAAGAGATCCCTGTAGGCCACTGATGACATCTCAGGTTTACATTGAAACAAATAGAGTCTATTGATTTGAGTGATTTCCATTTGTAGACTGGAAGCACACCCAATACTACAGTTTCAGTGTAGATTTAATTTTTTTAATGTCTAAGACTTTAAATGTGTTTTGAATCATTAGAAAGAAGAAGACATAAGAAGAGGTTTCCATTATTGTTCAATATTGTTGCATTCATTGTCATTAGTTAGACTGTCAGGTCAGTATTAGAATACCAAACTGTAGACTTGAAGTGATTGACAATTCAGTGACAATGGTACAAAGAGGAAGTAGTAGTTTTTTTTTCTCCTTACATTTTCACTCCTACCTTTTTTTGATAAAGTTCTATTTGCTCAAAATTACTACTTGAGATCCAATCAAATAACAATCCTAAATTCCAAGTACTTGTGCCATCAGTTTTAGTCGTTTTTATTGTGTTGTTGATGTCTTGTTTGGTCCAGACCTGTGATTACATGGGAGCAAAGAAATTAAAGTATGAAAACTGCTGCTATTTTTACAGAAGCTTCTATTCTTAATACAGATTTCCAACTAGTCTGTAACTTATAGTGCTGCCTGTGGCCTTGAGCATAAATTACTCATGGTAACAACGTCAGTATCTGTCAGAGGTAGGGCTTGTACTTGGATCTTCCTAACTCTAAGGCTGGCCCTCTCTTCACTGTGCTATGCTACTTCTGATATGCTATCTATATTATTATGAAAATAATATTGGAAATTTAAGTAATATTTAACTGTAATGGTAGGCTAATAACTATCTCTGAGGAATTTGTCTGTTCATTCCTAAGATATAAAGTATTCGTATAATTTCTGTCCTTGTAACTTTTGGAGATAGATTCATGTTCATCACTCTTTTAGATTTTCATTCTAGGTTTGGATACTGACTCTACTGCTTACTCCAGGTATGACTTGAAAAAAATCATTTTATGTTTCTTAACTTTAGTTTCCTTATCTCTAAAATTATTGGCTTGGTTGAGATGACCTACTCCAGCACATCATAGATTTAGATCTGTGGGAAACTTTTATGGCTGTTTAATTCAACTAGTTCACAGAGATAGTAAAGCCACAGAATCAGGAATTCCAAGTTTTCTTACAACTCCAAAAAATGTGACCTTATTCCATATGCTAGACATCTAATATGTCCCCTGGCAAGTCACTGAACTTTGCCATCCTCAGGTTTCCTCCTCTGTAAAATGGAGACTAATAGTGAATTCTGTCCAATTCACAGAAAAGTAGTGATAAATAAGATATAAAGAGTGTGAATGTACTTTATACATTCTAAAGAACTAAACACACAAAAGGGGTTGTTATTGTAAATAGTGGTAAAAGAAGGGGTGTATAGGCAGTGACTTAATGGCATAATAGAGTTTGGGTTCCTGACTTCCCAATCTGTTGCTTAGCTCTTTCAGCTATCCTATCCCTACACTATATCAGCATTCATTTTTTCCCCTTTTACTTGTATGTTTAAATGAAAAAAAAAGTAAAATGTTGATGTATTTAGGTGGGAAACAAAGAAATATGGATTACCAAACAAGTAGAGCAAGTAAGAATGAAAATGGATATCCTCTTGATTAGGCAGTGAGCTTCAAGCTTATTTCCTGGGGATTTAGGTAACAGGGGGTGTATTTTTCATTATAAAGTACAGGGCTTTGAATGTGGCAGACTAGTGGCCATACTAAAGCTCTCAGACATTCTTTAACCTTAATTTCTTAAAGGTAAATATAGCAGCAGGAAAAGGCAAAGAGAATGTTAATGGCAATAAGTAGAGTAAGCACTTAGTTAAAAAGAAATAAAACATAAAAATATAGCCTACTTTTTCCCCACTCCTACATTTGACATTGCTTGTGGAGAAGCAAGTATATGTTGTTTAGCACAAATCATATGATGTATGTGATTAGCCTGACAATAAAGGGGAAATGTACTTTGTTTGACTTTTCCTAAACAAAACAAAACTTAGAAAATGACATGATTTGCCTGTTGCCTCTTTCATATGAAAAACATGAGTTTTCTGAGAAAAAATCCTTATGTCTATCACAATTCTCTGAGGCAGGAGAAGTTTCCAGTAGAAGGTCTGGGCTGTTTTATTTCTGTTTCGGGTACTAGAACCTAACACTGCGCCTGTCACATTATTAATAAGTGCTTATCTAATTTTCTCTTTGAAAGTCATCTGTTCTATTTGAAAATCTCATCCATGTCTGTTTTGAGAATGGCTAGCATCACTACTTAAAAATCCAACCCCATGTAAGTTTGTTCCATGTAGACAGAACAGTGCTATGACCACTATTTCTAAGGAATGGAGCATCTGTGGTAGAATTGCTATCATTATATTAAATGGATGAACTTTTTCTTAACCTCCAGCTCACTTCTCCCTTCCTTTCCATGTTCGTTTGTTTCCTGCCTTTCTAATGACGGTGATAATAAATAATGATGGCTAGCATTTATATAGTACTTTAAGGTTTCCAAATTTCTTCAGTAATTTAATTTAATTTTAAAAAATTAATCTGGTTAATTTAAATTTAATTTATCTAAATTTATCTAAATAATTTACAATTTTATTTTATTTTATTTTAAAATTTTTTTATTTAAATTTTTTTTATTTTTTTATTTAAATTTTTTTTAAATATTAAATATTTAAATATTTAATTTAATTTTATTTTATTTTAAAATTTTTTATTTAAATTTTTTAAAATATTAAATATTAAAATATTTAATTTAAATATTAATATTAAATAGTTAATTTAAATATTTATATTTATTATTAATATTAATATTACTATATTAATAATTTAAATATTAAATATTTAATATTTAGAATATTAAATATTTAAAATTAATTTAATTTTCACTCATTTCATCTTTATAACAACCCTGGAGGTAGAGGTCCTGTTTTACAGATGAGAAAACTGAAGCAGACTAGGGTTGAAAAACTTGCATATGGTCACATCGGAGGCTGATTTTGAATTCAGCTGTTTCTGCCTATCCACCTCATCAATGAATCATCAGATTAATTGACCACTTGTAATTGTTTTTGGCATCTTTGTGTGCTGCTCATATCTCTATTTCTGTCCAGATCTACTTCCATGTGATCTTTGCAACATCTCTAGATCATGCTCCATTCTCTCCTCTAATACTTGCCACCACCCTAGTGTAGACCCTCATTACCTTGCCATGGGACTATTGTAATAGCTTGCTGGTGGATATGCCTCCCTCAAGTCTTTCTGCTGTAAAACATTTTCCATTTACTGGTCAAAGTAGCTTTCCTAAAGTGTAGCTCCAACCAGGTTGCCCCATCTACTTGATAACTCCAGTTACTTCTATTATATGCAGGATCAAATATAAAATCATCTGTTTGACATTCAAAGCCTTTCACAATCTAACTATACCTCCTCTACTTTTCCAGTCTTTGTACACATTATTCCTGACCATATAGTCTTGTTCCAGAAACAAGATACTTCCACTCTTAGCTCTGGGCATTCTCACTAGCTGTCCCCCATACCTAGAATGCTCTCCTCCTCATCCCTGCTTCCTAACTTCCTTTAAATTCCAACTAAAATCCCATCTTCTATAGGAAACCTTTCCTATCCTCTCTTAATTCTTATTCCTTCCCTCTTTTATTTTCCTTCTATCCTGTAGCTTGTTTGTACATATTACTTTGCTTCTTAACCCCACAGTTAGATTGTGAGCTCCTTGAAAACAGGGAAGATCCTTCTCTTTGTATCCTTAGTGCCTACCATAGTGCCTGGTCCATGGTAAGAACTTAATAAATGCTTATTGACTGACTTCTTTCCCACAATTGACTTTTCACTTGGAATGCAGAATCTGTGCATTTTTGTCTCTCAGCCTCTTATTTTATTCAATCAAATATATCAGTTCAATTCAAAAAACATTTTTTAAACAAGCAGTATTTATTGAGTGCTTAATATGGGTGAGTCTCTTGTACTAGAAGCTGTGAAAGACAAAGATATTTAAGTTGTTTTTGTCAAGGAGCATGAAATTCCATTGAAAAGATGAGGCAAATAACAAATCTTTAACAGTTTAAGAAATGTTTACTAAGTACCTAAGCTGTGTTCAATATACAAAGAAAACACAAAAACACCGTACTATCTTTCCATAACACATGAACCCAATCTCATAAGTATTTTTTAAGGGCATATTAAACAGGGTATAAAACACTGTGCTAGTTGCTGAGCATAGTAAAACTGGATAAAAAACAATCCCTGCCCTCAATTTATGACCTACTCTGGACATAAAATATATAATTGGATGTGGATCTATGTAATTATTTGAGAAAGAAGAGAGCACAAAACAATGAATTTAATAGAGAAAAGCCTTTTGTAGGAAGTGATGCCTGATTGGAGTCTTGAAGAAAACTAGTGATTCTTTAAGTAGGATTGACAAAATATGGCAAATGTGAGAAGTGAGTACTATAGAAATTCAGAGGAAAAATGGTCAACTAGTGTAGTTAAAGAAGGCTTCATAAAGGAAGTTTTAGCCATTTGTGAAATTTGCATAAGCACCTCTGCAAAGTCCCTTAGGATAGGATCTATTCAAATTTTGAGTAGCAAGGCTTTATAAGCCATTTAACAAAGTCTTTAGACTAAGGTTCCTTTTTCTACTATTGATAGTGTGGGGTGATCCTTGAAGACTGGAGAATCACTGACTTTCTTGAAAGCATATACAGCATTCTTCCCAAATGATGGAAAGTTGAGAAGGATAGATGGTAGTATCAGTGTCCAAAAAAGGTCTTGCTAGAACACAAAGAAGATGATCACTAAATGTTTTACTTAAGCATCCTGTTAGTTAAAAAAAAAATTTGAGCATGAATTCTCAACATATTCATTTATATCTAAATTGTATAAATGTTCTATTGTACTAATAAATTATGCATGTTATAAACTCTACACAAAAATTTTGTGAAAATGAGACCATTATAAAATAAATATTTTATGATATATTTTCATTTCACTTAATGGTTCAAAAACTCTTTTACTCTCGCTAAATAAAAAAAAAGTAATATTTTAGGTGGGAACAATGCAATTTATTTAGCTTTGTCATTTTTTTAAAAACTTAGTTTAACATTATGTGATACGAGTCACATTATGCCTAAAGTGAACAAATAGGTGGCATTGCCACCATCATTCCCTTCTGTTGTTGAATTCCCATCCTTATATCGAAACACCTTGCATCCTTGTTAGATATAGATCTAATATGGTACTATATGGCATGTGAACAGAGTAAAAGTGCCCTGGATCAATATTAGTAAAGTTTAATTTCGTTCTTTAGTTTATAAACTAGCATTCATAAGTCATTTTCCCCAAATGCACCAATCCTACCTTGATCTTGTCACAACCTTTAGTCAGTAAGTAACACCTGACTTGCTGCAAATAAACACTGACTAGATTATAGGATGAACTTGTATGTAGGACTATATTCACATTATTTAAAAAAGTCAGATTATTGGAATTCTGGATCAGAAATAATGAATGATTAATATGTACTGCTTTGATGTATTATTTCAACTATAGACTGAAATACAGAGAATGGCTAGTTCAGGAATCTGGAATGGAACATTGATTTTTCCTTATTTCCAACTTAACTACACTAATCTTCAACTTCTTTAGTTTCTCTATCCTTCCCCATTTTCCCCTCTCCCTATTAATGCATCATTGGGAAATCTCTTCATCTTTCATGATCCAATTATGCTTATTCTTTACTCCTCAGCAGTACCCACTACCGCTCTGATTGGACGGTGGAACCGTAAACATCTTCATTTGAGAATGAGAGGGAAGCAGACTCTAATTTCTCACCTATCTGCATTTACTTAGGTTCTCTACCATGCTTTACTGTTTGAATACCATACCCCTTCCCCTTTTCCAATATTCACCTTGCTTTTGCTTGTTATCTTTCCCCATTAGATGGTGAGCTCCTTGAAGGTGTGGACTGTCTTTTGTTTTTGTTTTACTTTCTTCAATGCTTATCTTAATGCCTGGCACATAATAGGAGCTTAATGAGTCTTTATTGACCATTAATTTATTCAAAATGTAATTAGAAATAGCTCTTCTTGCACATTGTCTTATTCTCTGCCTCTTCTTTTATGATACTCGTAAGTAAAAGTTGGATTAGAAAGTTATACTGACAAGCTGATTTTTAAAACTCTTTCTCGGTAACATTTTGGGATGTAGTTGGTGTTTTCTCAGGTTTCAAACTTTTTCTTCCATCATAGCTACATTTGCAGAATCCTTGTTCTCTTCAATTTCCTTCCCATCTTTCTTGGATTTAGAGTCTTGACATGTCTTTCTGTTAAGCTATTGTTAGCTTCCTCTTTGTCAAGATTATTTACATCTAATAGAGATAGAAGGAGGCTACATGACTCAGTGGACAGGGTTGGAGTTGGAGTTGGAGAGACAGAGACCTGAATTCGAATCTATCCTCAGAAACTTACTAGCTACATGACTGGGCAAGTTACTTGACCTCTCTCAAACTCAATTTCCTCAGCTCTAAAATGGCAACAATAATAAACTTTATTTTCCAAGATTATATTGGGGATAAATTAAACAGATATTTGTAAAGCACTTTACAAGGCTCAAAGTGCTATATAAATGCTAGACATTATCCTTATCATTCTTTCTCCAAATGATCCAAAACTGGCAATAATTGACAATGATTTTCTGACAAGATTCTAAAGAAAATTATCTGAGTCCGTCTTTGCCTTTGTGCACTGAGTGTTATGGGTGCATCAGGGGTTGCATCAGAGACTTACTCTAAAATCTCTATCATTTGAATGCACAGCACTTTACCATCTTCCATTTTCTTTGATTTAACTTATGGGAGTTCCATCCATAACCCGAAGTCAGCAAGCTAATTTAGGCAGCATTACTGAGGTAGTTCTTGAAGGGCACCACATCAATGATTCCAAATAGAGGGCAAGAATTTTTTTAGTATATGAAGATTTGATATCCTATTCTTTTTTCTTCAGCAAAGTCAAATGTGGAGAATTACCCACAGAGTTAAGCAAGTATCTTCTGCCTTTTTCTCAATAATGAGTGAATGAAAAGCATTCATTACACATTTAATTATTTTATGCTAAACCCTTTCCTAAGTGCTAGAGATACAAATACAAAATCAAGACAGCTTTCATCCCAAGGGGCTTACATTCAAATGGGAGACTCAACATGAAGCGTGGAATGGTATCCAGGGAAAGGAGTTATGGTTTGGGAAGTCACAAAGATGGCCAGTAAAGCAATAGAGCTATCCAAAACAACATGCTTTCCAGATGCAGTGCTGAAAAGGTAATAGGGATTTTATTATTTATACTGCCTAGTTTCTCCCAGGTATGGTCTCTATTGGTTCGGTTTCAATAGCTTGATATCCATCCCAGGTATAGATGATCTTTCTCTTGGAATAATTTCCCTATTCATTTTTCTGTTCTTTCTACTGAGGGTAATTTCTGCATTCTTGTTCCTTTGTATTTAAAGCCCTTTATAACTTGGCTCCAATCTATCTTTCTACTTTGATTACTCATTATAATTCTGTTTCTTGTACTCTTTAATATAACAAAAGTATCCTTCTTGCCATTCTTTATACACAATACTGCATCTCCCATCTCCTGCCCTATTCACTGACTTTCTTCTGTGTTTACTATGTGCTTGTTCCTCATAATCCTTTCGTTAAAAACCTAATTTTCTTCAAGGCTTAGTTCAAGGGCTGCCTTTTACATGAAGCCTTTCCAGTTCCTCCCAACTTCTAGTTCCTGGATCCAGAGATCATCTTATTTCTGTTTTGTACATACCTATTTATGTACATGTCTCCCCAGAGACAATGGATGCCATGTATTATTTTACCTTTGTCTTTGTGTCTCCATCTCCTAGCATATAGTAGCTTATTAACAGCATATAGTTTAAAATTTCACGTAGATATCAATAGTAATGAGTTAATAAATGCTTCCTGATGTATGGATCAAGTGTCACCTTCCATCAGGCCTTTGGGACTGTGGCTCTCACATGACTTCCCGAGGTCACCCTGATGTATTACTTTTGTTCCTTGGTCCCCTTCGTTGTTACTGCTGTTTTGTCAGTGATGTACCTTATTACTTATGTATGGGGAGGCGAGGAGGCAGGTGACTCTCCTCAAACTGTATTTATCTTCCCTAAGTCAATTAATCATCTTAAATGCTTTTCAACTCTGAATATACAAAGCTAGAGCAACTAAAGCTAGGGCTGTAACTAAAAAGATGACATTGAATAGTGATAAATGTAAAATCTTCTCTTGACTTTAAGACATATATTTCTCAAGTATAATAAAAAGGAGGCACGATTTAGATAGCACTTTGTCTATAGATATGGGATTTGGGAATATGCCACAAATATAGTATGATTTAACAGAATAGGACAGACAAAATAGCTGATGCAGACTTAAGCTTCAGTGAGAGTCATCGCTTTCATAAATAAAGATTTTATAGTCTTGCCACTCTTGTCCTATTCAGACCACATCTTGAATATTGTGTTTTGATAACAATTTAGGAAAGATATTGACAATCTAGATAGGGTCCTGAGAAAACAACCAGACTGAAGGAAGGACTCAACTTTATGCCATATGAGGATTACGTGAAAAACCAAGGATTTTTAATTTAGCCTAAAGAAGAGAAAACTTACAGAAAACATTATAACCATCTATAAATATTTGAAGATGACAGAATTTTGAGCAATGGGTACAAATTGCAAAGAAGCAAATTCTACTTAATGTAAGGAAGATATAATGAAGAACTTGCTAACCATTAGAGCTATCCCAAAGGGGAAAGGGCTAGCTCAAGAAATAGCAGAATCTTTCTTCCTGGGTATGTTTAATGAAAGGCTTATTGTCCACTTGTTAGGGATGTAATAGAATGAATTTCCAGGGAAGGTATTTCAGGCAGATTTATAGAGGCTAGAGGGCTGCAGAATTCACTTCCAAATTTGAAATTTTGTGACTGTGTGAATCTGTGAAAAGGGATAAAGCCATAGAAGAATAGGGATGAAAATGTCACAATTAACATTTACTAAGTACATTCCTAATAGCTGTAAAATGATTGTCTAGGTGTCCTGCTAATGTTTTATCTTTGATTTATGTTGTTTACTTAATCATAATATTTTAAAAATTGATTTATTGGAGGGATGGAATCTCCAGCAGCAGTGCAGATCCCTCAACCCACAGGCAGCAAAGGTCAGTGAGAGGGTCTTTTCAGCTGGCCAAGAGGGGAGCAGGGTGTCCTCATAACTCAGGCCCCCTCAGGAGATAGCAGTGGAAGCAGCAGGGGACAGGGGCTCCCAAAGCAGACAGTGGCCCGCATCCCTTGAGGGTCTCCTCAAAAATTCTCTGAGGGAACTAAATCCCAAGTGGCAGCCCTGCCCCAACTTGAGCAGCTGAACTTAATCTCACACTGAATAGCAGCCCCACCCCTGTGTAAACCCCTCAGGCTTGGCAGCAGCATTTGAATCTCAACCCTCAAGCGCTGGCTGGGCAGAACTGGAGGCTAGGTGGTTGTGGAAAGGAAACTTAGGAGTCAAGTAACTGGCTGGGAAAATGCCCAAAAAATGGAAAACAATAAGACCATAGAAGGTTACTTTCTTGGAGATCAGGTGTTTCCCCCCATCCTTTCAGGATGAGGAAGAACAAGGCATACTGTCAGAGGAAGTCAAGGCCTCTGCCCCCAATGGGTACTTAAAATGGGCTCAGGCAATAGAAGACATCAAAAAACAAGTTAGCAGCTTACTAAAGGAGAACCAAAAAAATGCTGAGGAAAATAACAGCTTTAAAAAGAGGCTAATTCAATTGGAAAAAGAGGTCCAAAATGTCAACAAGGAGAAGGAGGCTTTAAAAAGCAGAATTAGTCAAATGGAGGAGAAGGCTCGAAAGCTCACTAAACAAAATAATTCATTGAAAGAGAGAATTGAGGGCGGAGCCAAGATGGCGGAGTAGAAAGACTCACCTATGCTAGGTCCGAACCCACAGCCCATAGATTTCCTGTAAAAAGAACTCCTGACAAATCCTGGAACAGTGGAAGCCGCGCAGCAACACAGTGAAGGAGATTTCCGTT
>CM053771.1:325870237-325910410 GCA_028658325.1 Potorous gilbertii
GGCCCTACAGGACAAAAGAGAAGATGGGGTAAGGGAAGGGAGGGATGATAGAAGAGAGGGCAGATTGGTGATATGGGTAATTAGAATGTCCAGTGTATCGGGGAGGGGGGAGGGGACAAAGGGGGAGAAAATTTTGGAACCCAAAATCTTGTGAAAATGAATGTAAAAAGTTAAATAAATTTATTTAAAAAAAAAAAAAGAAATAGAAAGAGAGAATTGAGTTCAAGGAAATGAATGACAATAAGTTAAACCAAGAAGTTAGTAAACAAAACCAAAAATTTGAAAAAATAGAAGGTAAGGTGCAACAATTCATTGGAAAAACAACTGACCTGGAAAATAGATCCAGGAGAATAATTTAAAAATTATTGGGCTACCTGAAAGCCATGATCAACAAAGAGCCTAGACATTTTCTTCCATGAAATTATCAAGGAAAACTGCCCTGATGTTATAGAATCAGAGGGCAAGATGTATATTGAAAGAATTCATCATTCACCTCCTGAAAGAAACTCAAGCAGAGAAGCTCCTAGGAATATTGTGGCCAAATTTCAGAGTTCCCAGCTCAAGGAGAAAATAGTGCAAGCAGCTAGAAAGAAACAATTTGAGTACTGTGGAAATACAATCAGGATAACACAGGATCTAGCAGCTTCAACAGTAAGGGATCGAAGGGCTTGGAGTGAGATATTTCAGAAGTCAAAGGAACTGGGATTGAAGCCAAGAATCACCTACGCAGCAAATCTGAATATGATACTTCAAGGGAAAAAATGGTCATTCAGTGACATAGTCAAATTTCAAGATTCCATGTTGAGGAAAAGACCACATCTGTATTTAAAAATTTGACTTCCCAAGACAAGAACCAAGAGAAGCATGAAAAGGTAAACAGAAAAGAAAAATCATAGAAGACTCTCTAAAGCTGAACTGTTTACATTACTACATGGAAAGAAAATATTTTTAACTCTTGAATCTTTTCTCAGTATTTGGGTAGTTGGAGAGATTGTACATACACACACATATACACATAGATAGAGAGTACAGGGTATGTTATATCAGAAGAGATGATATCCACAAACACACACACACACACACACACACACACACACAAAATAAGATAAAATAAAATAAAATAAAAATTAAGCAGTGAAGGAGGAAAATTCTGGGAAGAGAAAGGGAGTAATGGAATGGAGCAGGCTATAACTCATAAAAGAGATAAGAAAAATCTTATTCAATGGAGGAGACAAGGGAGAAAGGGAGAAGGGGAAAAATAAAGCTACTCTTCCCACATGTGATTAAAGGAGGGAATAACATGCTCACTAAATTTGATATGAAAATTTATATACACCACAGGAAAGTAGGAGAGGAGGTGACAAGTGGAGCGAGGGGAATGTTAGAAGGGAGGACAAATGGGAGAAGAGAGTCACCAGAAATAAACACTTTCAAGAAGGGACAAGGTCAATTGTAGGGGGGAAAAATAAGGGGGGATAGGGAGGTCAGAGGGCAATATAATTGTATTACACAGCATGATTACTATGGAAGTCTTTTGCAAAACAACACATATTTAGTCTGTATTGAATCGCTTGCCTTCTCTGGGGCTGGGGAGGGAGCGGGGCAGGGAGAGAAGTTGGAATTCAAAGTATTAGAAACAAATAATGAGAATTTTTATTGCATATCATTGGGAAATAAGAACTACAGGGATAGGGGTATGGAAATGTATCTTGCCCTGCAAGGAAAGATGGAAGATGGGGATAGGAGAGGGGTGGGGTGTGATGGAGGGGAGGGTACATTGAGGGAAGGAGTAATCAGAATGCAAGGTATTAGGAAGCAGGGTGGGGGGAGTGATGGGGAGAAAAATTGGACATGTTACAAAGTGAGGTAAAAACAATTGGTATTAAAACAATAGATGGAATTAATTAATGAGAATAAATCAATGACATCTTTAGGTTGGAGAAAAAATTTCAGTCTAACTTTCCTAGAGGAAGGTAACCTCAGGTAAAATTTGGCATTGATGGAAAAGTGAAGGTTTTAATGGTAAATTTGATTTTATGATTGCCATTTAATCAGGAACTAGAACATGTATAGAAAGGCATGTAAGCCACTTAAGACCTGCCTCAAAAGATGCTCCTTAGCCAAAGTGAAACTATAATCATATTTGAAACCTGGTTATTGGAACTTGCCATTTTTAGATTCTATGGGACTTTTAAATGACTGTTCTTCTGAGTCTAACTCCAGGTATGGGTAGCAAGAAAGGCGATCTGAGCCTCCAAAACATGATGCCAGTAAGCTGATGAGATACTGGTATGAACCGCATAGTGTGATCCCAAGGGAAGAGTGGGAGAGTGGCTGTTCAGCATGGGCTGAGGTAGGATTCTCCTGACGCAGTTTCCCCACTGACACCTGGCAGACTTTAAGCCTGACTGAATGCAAATGGATAATCTAATCCTGCCTGAAACTGACATGAAGTTGGGGTGATATTGTAACCCTGCAATGTCCTTACTATTGGTGGCAATTTCCTATAGTCAGAAGGTTTGTAAGCTTAATACCACATCTATTCAATTATAGATTATGGGTAGGGGAACATGCGAGGTTGTCTAAAATTAAGCTATTAGGCATAGGACTTTAGACTAAACAATAATTAGTTAGGGTCCTCTAATTCTTAGTAATACTGTGGAGACAATTAGGTCAAGAGCTTGTGAAGTGAGCAGCATAAATATTATTTGTGTCTCAGTTGGTTAATGTTTAAAAAAAAAATTCTTTTTTTGTTCATATTGTAAATGCTTTGAAAAGAAGTATCACCTGCCCAAAAGTTGGAATTGCTATATCTGTTATAAACTGTGTTAAAAATAAATTTTTAAAAAAATTGATTTATTGGATATTTCAAGACCTTAAGTTCTAGTCTCAACAGCACCATTAATGAACTGCATAACCTTGTTATAAAGGATGGAGAATGAGAGGAAAAGCATATTGGGAATGGGAAATGATAGTAATGCGAAAATAAAAGATATCAATGGAAAAAAAAAATCCATGATCCTAGGGGCAAAGCCAAAATAGTTGGATTAGAAACAACCCAGTTGAGCTCTCAATTCTCCTTTCCAAACAGCTTTAAAATAACTCCTCTAATCAAGTTTTGGGGTGGCAGAGCAAAAAAAAAAAAGTCAGAGTGACATACTTTTCTGGCCTAGGAAAAGTTAGGAGGTTGGCAAGAGAAGTTTGTGACACTGGAATGGAAGTCTGTCTGGAGCCTTCATATGTGGTAGCAACAATAACTGAAGCAACAGCAACAGCAGCTTCAGGAATTCTTTGCTCAGATTCAATAATGAGGATCAGAAAGAGATTATAGGGGACCCTTTCCTGGCACTGGGTACAACTGGCACAGGTTGCCCATATGAAGTTCTATGTTACAGGATAGAGAAAACTGCTGCGATTGGGCTCACATAAGAGCTTCCAAGGCAAAGAATGTTCCAAGACAAAGAAAGGGGACCCGGAGCCCTTCTTGGGTAAAGACAGAATGCAGACCAGGAGAACATTAACTATACCTCTCCCAGGATCACACTGCCGTGGAAGCATGGACAAGCACTCCCTGTGGAACTATCTTTGCAAACAGGAGTATGAAAGAGCCTGAAGCTTGAGATAGTTCCTCTCCACTACCAGGTAAACAGAGCCCAACTTTAATATAAAGTTCAAAGTCAAGAAATAGGGGGAAATGACCAAACGATAACAATGAGAGAATTTTACCATACAAAGCTATTACTTGGAAGGGAAAGCCAAGATGTAAAATCAGAAGATGACAACAGGTTAAAAACAGCTACAAACAAAGCCTCAAATAAAGATGCTAATTAGACCCATGTTCAACACGAATTTCTAGAAAAGTTAAAGGAAAAGAGAAGAGTGGTAGAAGAAAAATAGGGGAAAGAAATAAGAGTAATGCAAGAAAATTATGAAAACAGAAGCAACAACTTGATTAAAAAAAAAGACAAAAAAATACTGAAGAAAGTACCTCCTTAAAAAAGCTAAACTGGCCTTACAGTAAAAGAGAGAGAAATTCACTGAAGAAAGGGCTCATTAAAAACAAATTTAACCAAAAAGAAAAAAAAAGAGGTACAAAATCTCACTGAAGAAATAATTCCTTAAAAATTAGAATTGGGGGAGCCAAGATGGCAGAGTAGAAAGACAAATATACACAAGGACTTCTCCCACATCCCACAAAATAACTGTCAAAAATGACTCAACAAATTTAGAGCAACAGAAGCCACAGAACAACAGAGTGAAAGAGGTTTCCAGGCAAAGGTAACCTGGAAGGCCAACAGAAAGAATCTGTCTCACAGGACACTGAGTAGAGCAGAGCCCAGCCTTGGCCACACTGCATTAGTAGGAACAGGACTTGAGCAGACCTCTGGGGCAGAGTTCCCAGCAGGGAGGGTCCCAGACCCCTCAACCCACAAGCAACAAAAAGAGCTCCAAAGGTCAGTGTGGAAGGGCTTTCCCAGTTGGACAAGGGTGGCGTGGAGTTCCTCCAGCAATATCCCCAGGGGGTATTAGCAACAGCAGCAGCAGGCTGCAGGCTGCAGGCAGCTATGGTGGGCAGGAAACAAACTGAGTCAACTGTCCAGGCAGCTCAGCTTAAAGCCTTTGGTGGTAGGGAGCAGCTGATCTAAATCCCAGCCCTCAGTGCTGGCCCACCCCCACCCAAAGCACTGAGAAATTGAGCAACTGAGTTGAATTTCAGCTGTCAACATGGTAGTGGGGAGTAGAGGGGTAATAGGACCCTCCTCTTGACAGAGGATTCAGAAGTCAAGTAACTCGCTGAGACATGCCCAAAAAGGGGAAAAAAAAATAAGACCATAGGAGGTTACTTTCCTGATGAACAAGTGTCTCCTCTCATGCTTTCAGATGAGGAAGAACAGGGCACATTGTCACAGGAAGTCAAAGCTTCTGCCTCCAATGCCTCCAAAGTGAATGTCAAATGGGTTCAGGCAATAGAAGAGCTTGAAAAGTGAGTTAGCAGAACCAAAAAAATGCTGAGGAAAGTGACACCTTTAAAAAGAGGCTAACTCAATTAGAAAAGGAGGTCCAAAAAGCCAATGAGGAGAAAGAAGCTTTAAAAAGCAGAATTATCAAAATGGAGGAGAAGGTTCAAAAGCTTACTGAACAAAACAGTTCTTTAAAAGACAAAATTGAGCTCAGGGAAATGAAGGACTATGAGGTAAACAAGCAGTTAAAAAACAAAACCAAAAGTTAGAAAAAATAGAAGATAATGTGAAACATCTCATTAGAAAAACAACTGACCTGGAAAATAGATCCAGGAGAGACAATTTTAAAATTATGGCACTACCTGAAAGCCATTATCAAAAAAAAGAGCCTAGACATCATCCTTCATGAAATTATCAAGAAAAACTGTCTTAATAGTCTAGAACCAGAGGGTAAAATAAATATTGAAAGAATCCACCGATCACCTTCTGAAAGAGACCTGAAAAGAGAAACTTCTAGGAACATTGTGGCCAAATTTCAGAGCTCCAAGGCCAAGGAGAAAATACTACAAGCAGCTAGAAAGAAACAATTCGAGTATTATGGAAATACAATCAAGATAACACAGGATCTGGCAGATTCAACATTGAGGGATCAACGGGCTTGGAATAGGATGTTCCAGAAGTCAAAGGAACTGAGATTAAAACCAAGAATCACTTACCCGCAAAACTGAATATAATACTTCAAGGGAATAAATGGTCATTCACTGATAAAGAGGACTTTCAAGCATTCATGATGAAAAGACCAGAATTGTATAGAAATTTGACTTTCAAACACAAGAATCAAGAGAAGCATAAAAAGCTGAACTGTTTACCTTCCTACTTGGAACGATGATATTTGTAACTCTTGAGACTCTTCTCAGAATTTGGGTAATTGAAGAGATTGTACACACACAGTACAGGTTACATTGAATCAGAAGAGATGATATCCATAAAAAAAAAATAAAAAAAATTAAGGGGTGAGGGAGGAAAATACTGGGAGGAGAAAGGGAGAAAGGGAATTGGGCAGGCTATAACTCATAAAAGGGATAAGAAACCTTGTTAAATGGAGGAGAAAAAAGGAGAGGGGAGAAGGGAAAAGTGAAGCTTACTCTTTTACATATGGTCTAAGGAGGGAATAACATGTCCATTAAATTTGGCATGAAAATTTATCTTACACTACAGGGAAGTAGGGGAGGAAGTGACAAGTGGGGTGAGGAAAATGACAGAAGGGAGGGAAAATCAGAGAAGGGAGGAGTAATTAGAAATAAACACTTTTGACAAGGTCAAATAAGGGAATAAAAAAATAAGCGAGGATAGAGTAGAATAGAGAGCAATATAGTTAGTATTATACAACATGATTATTATGGAAGTCTTTTGCAAAAAGACACATATTTGGTCGATATTGAATTACTTGCCTTCTCAGTGCAGATGGGGAGGAAGGAAGCAAGGGAGGGAGAGAGAGAAGTTGGAAATTCAGAGTATTAGAAATGAAGTTGAGAATTATTATTGCATATAACTGGAAAATAAAAATTTATCTTGCCCTACAAGAAAGGAGAAAAGATGGGGATAAGGAAAGGTTGAGGTGTGACAGAATGGAGGGTACATTGAGATAATCAGAATGCAAGGTATTGGGGTGGGGGAGAGGAGAGATGGGGAGAAAATTGGACATGTGGGAAAGTGATATAAAAGCAATTAATACTAAAACAATTGACTGAATTAATTACTAAAACTAAATCAGAGGTATCTTTAGTTTGGGGAAAAGAATTGAAGTTTCCTAGAGGTAGGGAACCTTGGGTAAAATTTGGCATTGATGGAAACGTGAAGGTTTTAATGGTAAATTTGATTTTATGATTGTTATTTAATCAGGAACTAAAACATGTATAGAAAGGCTTGTAGGCCACTTAAGACTTGCTTTAATATATGTTCCTTAGCCAATGTGAAATTATAGTCATATCTGAAACCTGGTTATTGGAACTTGCTATTTTAAGATGCTATGGGACTATCAACTGACTGTTCTTCTGAGTCTAACTGCAGGTATGAGTAGCAAGATAGACAGTCTGAGCCTCTAATCCATTATGCCAGTAAGTCTGTGAGATGCTGGCATGAACTACAAAAGGTGATGTCATGGGAAGGGTGGGAGAGCGGCTGTTCAGTCTGGCCTGATGTAGGCTTCTCCTGACTCGATTTACCCACTGATACCTGGCAGATTTCAAGCCTGCCTGAAATGCAAGTTGACAATCTACTCCTGCCTGGAACTGACATGAAGTTGGGGAGATATTAAATCCCTGCAGTGTCCCTACTCTTAGTGGCAATTTCCTATAGTCAAAAGGTTTGTAAGCTTAATACCAAATCTGTTAAATTGCAGAGTGTTGGTAAGGGAACATTTGAGGTTAAAGCTAAAATTAAGTTATTAGGCTTAGGACTTTAGACCAACAACAATAAGTTAGGGTCCTTTAATTCTTAGTAATTGTGTAGAGACAATTAGGTCAAGGGCTTGTGAAGTTAGCACACATAGTTATTATTTGTGTCTCAGTTGGTTAGTGTTAAAAAAAAATTCATTTGTGGTCTATATTGTAAATGCTTCAAAAGAAGTATCACCTGACCAAAACCTGGAATTGCTTAATGTGATATGAACTGTTTTAAAAATGAAAAATTAAGAAAAATTAAAATTGGATAATTTGGAGCTTATGACTCTGTGAGACATTAAGAAATAATAAATCAAAGTCAAAAGAGTAAAAAAAAGATGAAATTGTGAAATATTTCAAGAGAAAAAAAATCATCCATCCTAGAAAGTAGATCAGTGAGAGGTAATTTAAAAATTCTTGGACTACTTGAAAGCCATGAATAAAAAGAGCCTAAACATCATATTTCAAGAAATTATCTGGAAAAAATTGCCCAGATGTCCTCAAACCAGAAAGCAGAAAAGAAAATTGAAAGCAGCGCACAATCAATACCTGAAAGAGATCCTGAAATGAAAACTCCCAGAAGTATTATAGCCAAATTTTCGAACCTGCAGTTCAAAGAGAAAATACTTGAAGCAGTCAAAAAGAAATAACTTAAATGTTGTGGAGTTACAGTTAGGGTCACACAAAATTTACCAGCTTCCACATTAAAGGAGTAGAGGGCTTGGAATAAGATTTTCTGGAAGGCAAAGGAGCCAGGATGACAACCAAGAATCCAAAAATCACCTATACATATATATATATATATATATATATATATATATATATATATATATGTATATGTACACACACACACACACACACGCACATGCACACGCACATGCACACTCAGTAATGTATAGAAAGGTACCTTACTCAATAGAGAAATAGGAGGGGAAGGGGGCAAAAGAAAACAAGGGAGTGATAAAAGGGAGGCCAGATTAGGAGACACAGTGGTTAGAAACAAAATAGACTTTTTTAGGAGGAACAAGATAAAAAGAGAGAGAAAGAAATGAGAAAATAGAATGGAGGGAACTACAAAATAAATAATCATAACTGTAAATGGGAATGGGATGAACTCATCCGTAAAACAGAAGCAGATAACAGAATGGATTAGAAACCAGAATCTGTCAGTATGTTGTTTACAAGAGACACACTTGAAACAGAAAGATACACACAGAGTTAAAATAAAAGGTTGGAGCAGAATCTAATATGCTTCCACTGAATTAAAAAAAAAAAGGCAAAGGTAGCAGTCATCATTTCAGACAAAGCAAAAGCAAAATTAGACCTAATTTAAAAAGATGAGAAAAACTATATTTTGCAAAAAAAAAAATGTACCATGAACAAAGAAGTAATACCAAAAAAACTTACAGCAAATTTGTCTGATAAAAGTCTCATTTCTCAAATATGTAGAAAATGGAATCAAATTTATAAAATTAGAGCCATTCTCTAATTTATAAATGGTCAAAAGATAGGGACAGACATTTTTCAAAAGAAGAGATCAAAACTATCAATGTTTATATAAAAATGTTCTAAATCAGCACTTCTTAAACTGTACTCTTGGTTAGAGAAATATAAATTGAAACATCTCTCAAGTGCTAGTTCACACCTATCAGAAATGAGAATGAGGTAAAAATAGATAAATGAAATAATTGTTGCTGGAGTAGTGAATTGATCTAAATATTCTGGAGAACAAGTTACAACTAAGCCCAAGAATTTGACTCTGCAATATCACCACTAAGTGTTTCCCAAAGAGATCAAGGAAAAGAAAAAGAACCTATATGAACAAAAATATTTATAGCTGCTCTTTTTAGAGGGGCAACGCATTGGAAATCAAGGGTATGCTCATCCATTGGGGAGTTGTTGAACACGTTGTGGTATATGACTATGATGGAGTACTCCTGTTCTATAAGAAAGGGTGAAGGGAATGGTTTCACGAAAACATGATGAAACTTACATGAACTGATTTTGCAAAGTGAAGTGAGAAGAACAATGAGATAATTGTGCATGGTAATAGCAGTGGTGTAAGGATGATGAGTTGACAACTCTGATCAATACAATGATGAAAGACAATTCCAAAGGACTAATGATGAAAAAATGCTATCCACCTTGAGAAAGAGAACTGTTGAATTCTGAGTGCAAATTAAAATGTAAGTTTCTCATTTTCTTTATTTTTCCTGGAAATATAGCTAATATGGAACTATATCTTGCATGATTTCACATGTAAAGTTGATATCATTCTATTTGCCTTCGCAATGGGAGGGATAACGAGGGTGAGAGAAAATTTAGAACTCAAAATTTAAAAAGAATGTTAAGAAATGAATAAAAAATTTTAAAATTAGAACTTTTAAAAAAAATTGTATGATCTTGTCAAGTCAGTGAACCTCTTTAAACCTCCTCTTCCCTATCTTTAATAGGACTGTATTAGATGATGTTATCAATAAAGTCACTTTCAGCACTCACATTTTATGATTCTCTGATATTTTTCCCAGGCTATATAAAAGAGTTGAATAAAAGTGAACAATTCTCTTTTATCTCACATATTTGGCTTGCTCTTATTTTTATTTTCACCAGTGGTCCAAGAACTTCAAAACAAAAATGTTCTCAGCTAAAGTATTATTTACAATTCTAATTTAAAAAATTTTAATCCTAGGCAACTTATAAAATAAAGATATAATGGTATAAAATAAGAAAGGTATAAAGATACAAATAAAAGGTAAATAATGATATAAAATAGTTTATTTACATAAGTATTTTGTGATGTTTTTCTTTTACCTCATTTGATATAAATATTCAATAATATTAATCCTTTAAAATGGAATAGGATAGCAACCCTAGGGAAGGAAAGAAAAGGACAAGACTTCCACTAGAAAGTACATAGAGATGCCATCCTCAGGGCATTAAGCCTAGCTAAATATTTTACATGCCAAGTATTTCTTCTTCAGAAATGTTATGGTAATAAAATTCAAATTCTATAATAGTAAAACTTAAAAAAGCTGTCTTTTTTTTTAACTTTTCATCTACTTGAACTTTATTTTATCAAGTGAAATACTTCTTAAAGTTAAAGGGGATATAGTCCTTGAAATTAAAGAAGTATAGAGACTAAGGAAGGGAGGTAACTTTAAGGGTCATATAGTTAAACTTCCTGTCAAATGTGAGAGTCTTTCTAAAATACTCCAGGCACATGGCCATCAGTCTTTTGCTTTAAATATCTGTTAGAAGACATCCCATTCCTTTTCAAAAATCTCTAATGTTTAGAAAGTTATTCTTTGTGTTGAGACAGAAATTGCATCCTTGTAATTTTCACTCAGGTTTAAGTCTGGCCTCTTAACTCTTCCTCATGATAACCCTTGAGATATTTGAATCCTGCTGTGTCTTTTTTAAGATTGCCCACCCTATACTAAATATTCCCAAATACTTCAGTCTCTCCTTATAGGGAATGATTTTCAGAATTTTCATCTTTCTGGTTGTCCTTTTCTGTGCATTTTCCAGTTTATTAATTTTCCTTTTAAATTATAGCACATAAGACATGTATGCAGTTTATCAGTAATGTCAAACTACTCTAGTTGGGAATGTAACTGGACTGTTTTCCTTGCTCTGGAAATAGTATAATGAAACCAAGGTTAGGTGTTTTATATTTTTGCATTTTTTAAAATTATTGAATCATTTTGGTAGATTTTAATAGTGACTTTCAAAATGGTATCTCTACTGAATATTTTTTGAAAGCCATATGGCTCCATTTTTAGTTAATTTTTAGCATAATAGCATCATAATTCTTATTTTTTAAAAAATGATTGTAGTTATTGGTACCTATTTAACTTTCAGGGGAATTTAAAATAATGAATGTGTAATGGTATAAATAACATTCTAGAACATCTCATGGTGCATTACACATAATTCTTAGCAGAGTGCCTGGCACACAGTAGGTATTTAATAATGATAACACTCATAACCAAAAAGAGGCTGATGATGATAGCAGACATTTATATCACACGTACTATATGCTAGGCACTATGGTAAGCACTTTACAATGGTTGTCTATCTGATCCTCAGAACAACCATAGGAGGTAGTGCTATTTCCATTTTATAGATGAGGAAACTGAAGCAAATAGTTTAAATAACTTGTCCTAGGTCACACTGCTAGTTGAGCATCTGAAGCAGGATTTGAATTCAGATCTTCCTTGACTCCAGGCATAGCATTCTACTTTGTCATCTAGCTACCCTATAATAGTCAATCAATTGATTAAAGGAATTAACTCCAAGTTACTGTTGAACATTTCTATTTCAGTACTTCACATTCTGTTCTAAGTTTATTCAGGAATACTTTGCATTTGTGAAATGACCTTAAATCTTACAGGGGGAAAATATATCTGTGAGTGTGTATGCATATGTATGTGTGTAATTTTAATAGTTACTATTATTACAGAGAGATGACAAGAATTTTGCTTGAAATTTCTAGGAAGAAATGCATATAAGAAAGGAACAGAACAGTAAGGTATGGGTTGGTAGTATTTCCCATTAATGATTGAAGTGCCAGTGTTGAAAAAAATAAGAGATAGTGTTAAGTAATTACTCACAAAATGAAACAGAATAATTACATGTATTTTGTAGTTTTGTAAAAGAGTGAAGAAAGTTTTTACATTCTCATATCTGAAGAGCCAAACCAGGTTAAGAGCAAAATTGTAACTACTAAGAAAATAAAGCTATCTATAGTCATATGAAAAAATGGTC
This sequence comes from Potorous gilbertii, assembly GCA_028658325.1. Taxonomy (NCBI): domain Eukaryota; kingdom Metazoa; phylum Chordata; class Mammalia; order Diprotodontia; family Potoroidae; genus Potorous; species Potorous gilbertii. The sequence goes on from CM053771.1 coordinate 325,882,407, forward strand.
TAAATCACTATTAATTAGAAAGATGCAAATCAAAACAATTCTGAGGTACCACATCATACCCATCAGATTGGCTAACATGACAAAACAGGAAGATGATAAGTGTTGGAGAAGATGTGAGAGAGTTGGAACACTAATTCATTGTTGGTGGAGCTGTGAGTTAATCCAACCATTCTGGAGAGCAATGTGGAACTATGCCAAAAGGGCTACAAAACTGTGCATACTCTTTGACCTAGTAATATTGCTTGTAGGACTGTATCCCAAAGAGATCATAAAAATGAGAAAGGATCCCACATGTACAAAAATATTTATAGCAGCTCTCTTTGTGGTGACCAAGAACTGGAAATCAAGGGTATGGCTATCGATTGGAGAATGACTGAACAAGTTGTGGTATATGAATGTAATGGAATACTACTGTGCTATTAGAAATGATGAACAGGGAGACTTCAGAGCGGCCTGGAAGGACTTACATGAACTGATGCTGAGTGAAAGGAGTAGAACCAGCAGAACTTTGTACACAGTAACAACCACTGTGTGTGAGAAATTCTTTTGGTAGACTTAGAGTCCTTCACAGCAATGCAAGGACTTAAAACATTCCCAATCGATTAGAGGCAGAATGCCATGCACATTCAGAAAAAGAACTCTGGAGTTGATTTGCAGAATGAAGCATGCTATTTTCTTTTGTGTTTTGTTTTGATTTTTCTCATGATTTCTCCCATTCATTTTAATTTTTTCATGCAACATGACTGAGGTGAAAATGTATGTAGCAAGAACGTATGTGTAGAACCCATAGGAAATTGCACACTGTCTCAAGGAGGAAGGGGGAAGGAGAGCAGAAAATCTACGATTTATAGAAGTGATTGTAGAAAGCTGAAGACAAATAAATTAATTAATAAAAAATCATAAGTGTTAATGTCATAAGTGAATTAAAAGGTTATATTGTTCATTAAAAAAATGTAGCTACTGTGTATATATAGGGGGGAGACAGAGAATTGAGAGAGAAAGAGAGAGAGAAAGAGAGAGAGAGAGAGAGAGAGAGAGAGAGAGAGAGAGAGAGAGAGTGAGATTTCATTGTTTAATCAAAAAAGCCTTTAACCTACACTAGAAGGAAGTGAATAGCTATGGTAGAGCACAATAATATCCTAAGAAGTTTTAGTGATATATGGTTTTGGAAAGAGAGACAGATGATCTTCCAGACAGTTAATTCAAGTAGGGTAAATTTTGACATTTGTGTGCTTATAATTTTTAAGAGTTCTATATTTTAGTGGAAATTCACTCAACCAGCAAGGATCAAGTACTTGATATGTATGTGATACTTTGTTGAGCATTCTAGGGAAAAGAAAAATAAAAAAGATTAGTTGCTCTTGGCAAAAGTCCTCCTTTGCTTCAAGGAATCCCAGAGCCCCATTAATTCTCTCATCCTCTGTGATTCTTTTCCCATTTGTTTACACAAATTCTTCCATAATGGATCTCCTCAGTGCCCTCGAAATATTCTTTGTCTTTTGTTGTTAGTTATTGATGTAATTAGAGACAAAGGAGTAAAAATAATAGTGTATCATATATTGTATAGTACATACAGGTCATGGAATCTAGAGATATAAAGGACCTTTTAGGTCCATGCCCTCATTTAGCAGATAAGGAAATTGAGCTTCAGAGAGACAAAAATGACTTGTCTAAAGTCACACACCACCTCACTGAAATGGAATTCAAACTTGGAGGCTATAAGAATTTAAGAAAAAAGTCAGTGAGGGCTGAACAAGTCAAGGACTCCTTTGTGTAGAGTATGAGATAGGAGTTTGGCCTTTTAGGATTTAGACAAATGGAAGGAAAGTAGAAGTCATTACAGGGGTTGATGTTTGTGTAGTGGGGAAACAGTGATAAAAAGCAATTTGGCATATTCAAGAATTGATGATATCTAAGAAGAAAATACAACATGGGAAACGATGTGTAATATGTTTGGATCTGAAAGTGGAGTTATATTTTAACACCTTTGGAAGGCAGAAGGAGAAATAAATTTTATGTGATTCAAAACTTAATATTTTCCTTTTTTTGAGTAGGACAGTGGTAAGGTAAAAGCTCTATTTTAGCAAAATTCTGAATAGTTTGAATAGCTGAGAATGGAGGTGGAGACTGAGAAGATTTGCAGTTAGGCAATTAGTAAGAAAGTTATTATATTTTGAGTGTGAAATTTTCACTTCAAGCTATGGAGTTGTTCCACAAAAGGTTTTGAATCAAATTATTGGATTTTTAAAATGGACAGATAATTTTTAAAAAACCATAATATTTAATCCCCATGCCTTTAGGAAAATTGCAGTTTAGTAAAAAAATAAAAAACCCTATAGTAATTGGTAACAGATTGTACAAAGAGTAGGAAGAAATGAAAAATCTCAAAGATGGTTCTAATCTTCAAGCCAAAAACATTGATATCATGATAGCATTTACAAATATGGGGAAATCTTGAAATAGAATGATGTGAGATACTCCTCTGAAAGGCAAGATCCCTTTTAGAAGCACCCATGTAATCATAACCTAGAAAAGACCATCATCTAATCCTCCACTTTCAGTAAGCTTTTACTCCAAATAGCCCCTGAAGTGTAATCTACTAATGCATATCAACCTAAAGAAAAAAAATGCTATTATGTTTCCTCTACTTATATTGTTTTCATAGCAATAGTATATGGCAGTCTTATCCTGCCTTACGAAATGACTGACTATAGGATACTGATGGCCTCGTATACCTACCTTTTAAAATGTCTTCCTTTTACATAGTATGAAGTATATATCCGATTTACCCAGATTGGTCAAAACCATAGAATCTGGAGCTTGATGGAAATTTTATCCAGTGCCTCCATTTTATTGATGGGAAATTTTAGGTAGATTTATACAGTCTTAGAATTGCAAGAGACGATAGGGTCCAAATTTCTTGACCTTCTGGCAAATTAAGTCCTTAGTACAGCTTCTTTGAGCTCTGATTGTATACTTTTAGTAATGAGGGTTCACTGTATCACCAGGCAGGTTATTAACTTGTCCTAGGCAGTAAGGTCACACTGTGGATAGATCCTGGGCCTGGAATCAATAAGCCCTGAATTCAAATCCAGCCTCAGATTGTTACTGTGTGATTCAGGCAAATCACTTAACTTGTTTCCCTCAGTTTCCTCATCTGTAAAATGTGGATAATAAAAATATCAACCTCTGAGAGATCAAATTGTAAAGTGCTTAGTACAGTGTTTGGAACAAAGCAGGAGCCATGTAAGTGCTTATTTATTTCTCTTCTACTCCTTTCCCCCCATTGAAGTTTTCAGCCTTCTTGCCACTTAATCTAGGTATTTCTATCACTCTTCCCTTCTTCAGCAATCACAGCTAATAAATTGCCAAATCTTGCCAGTTCTCCATTCACATCTATCCACTTTTCTCTTCCCCTCTGTCCCTCCAGTTCAGGAATTCATTATCTCTTATTTGGACTATTATAAATAGCTTTCAAATTTTGTTCTCTGTTTCCATTTTTTCTGTTATCCAATTTGCTTTTACATAGCTGCCAACATAATCTTCTTAATAGCAGTTTGGTGGAAAATAGGTTTTGTACATCATCTTATGCCACAATAAATGTTCTAAAAATAAAAAGCCATACCATAAACATCAGAGGAGAGTTGAAGGTTAAAACTTTCATAAATGTGAATAGGACATGAATATATTACCATTTTTGGCATAGAGAATATTATTAAAGACAAAATAAATATTTTAATATATAAAATTACATATATATTTATATAAATATATAAAAATTAAAAATTTTATGAGAACATAAATATGTAAGAAAAAAGTACTGGATTGGGGGAAATAATATTAGACATTTTTGATAAGTGCCTGACATTTAAAATCTCTTATGACCTGTCAGAGTTCCGTGGTGGGACTAATAGAGATTTGTGGGAAAATGCATGGAGATAATCGGTGCTAAAAGCAACAGGCTCTTTATTTGGTTGTTAATTTGGTAAGGAAAACGAAAAAGTGAAGACATTGCTACTTAATTGTAGACACTAAGGGAATGGAAGGAAGGGAGAACAAGGAAAGCATACTATGGAAACACAATGTACCACTTGAGGCCAAGATTGATAAATTGTTACAGTTCTCTCATACCCCTCTCCCTGGGGCTAGGACAGAGACCTCCATAGCAGAGATGGGAAGGGACAGAGAAATTACTCGAACAGGGATCTTACCAAAGCACTTTGGGCATAATGACCTTCAGACCAAGGCAACAGATATTCTGTAACAGTCCAGAAGTCTATGGGGCCAAATTTAGGGCAGTGTATGAAGTTCTGGGGTGAGGGCAGCTTGTTTCATTTTGGGTCATGGCTTTTCATGGGTTATATAGGGAGAGGAAGGGTCTTGTTTAGGCCATTCTGATTGGTTTCTTAACCCTTGAGGTTTCAGGCGGGGGAGCACCAATAAACTAGATAATTAGAAATCTCTAGGCTAGAACGGGTTTCATATTTGATGAGGGGGAGTGAGGAAGAGAATTCTAAAGGGTCAGGGCTCAAAGGTGGAAGGTATCAGGTAGAAGTAAGGTATATGCATAATAAAAAGCTGGCCTACTAAAAATAGAAAAACAAGAACAGAAAAAGTAGACGTTTCTCCAAACTTCAATAGGATTTTACACAAATTATACAACTAAGAACCTTTCCCCAATATACATGTTCATTTTTTTTTCTTATTTTGAGCCTAAATCTGTAACAGCATCCATTTCCATCCTCTGGAACAAACTATAAAAACTCTTTTCCTTCCTTTACATAAATATCTCTCAGATATTTCAAGATGGTTATACTGATTTGCCTTCTGTTTCCCTGAGCAAAACATTATCAATTTCTTTAATTGTCTAAATATGATGTTATTTCCATCTTTACAAGAATATGGATGTTTAATGGTTGTTTTCCTTCAGGCTTATTGATATACGTTTTAAACTATTATGCCCAGAATTTAACACTACTCCAGATGTGATCTAACTATGTTAGAACCAACGGACTACCCAGTTCCCTTACATTCTAATGTAGCAGATTACTGCTAAGAGCAGGGATAGTATATTGGCACATATTGATTTCATGTTCAACCCAAAACATCTGAATTTCTTTGAGAGTACTTGCTGCCAAGTCAAATCTCTCCCAGATGGTACCTAGGGAATTTATGTTTAAACCTGAATGTAGTATTATATATTTTTGCCAAAAAATTTTAACTTGTCCGTTTTTTAAATCATTGTTCTATAACTCATTGTATTAGCTATTTTTCCACTTCAGTGTCATCTGGAAAATTGATAATCATGTTTGTTATTTTCACAGAAGTCATGGAAAGAAAATTTGATCAGGGCTTGATGAAGGTCAGAGAATACTTGTAGCATTCCAATGGAGGTTCCTCTCTAGAATGACATGGAGCAGTTTGTCAGCACCCTTGGGTAGATCAGTCAGCCAGAATATTACCCAGAAATATGATAATTCAGTCTATGTTTAATTGTCTTATCCACAAGGATGCCATTTGCCACTTTGGCAAATATTCAGATGAAATCAACATACTCTTTGCCTGTAGAATTTTCCTTCACTTCTAACTTAGTAGAATTATGAAAACGTGAAATCAGGAAATTTTTACATGATCTACTAGCTTCAATAAAACCATGTTGACTCCTCATGGTGATTATCACAATGATACGTCTAATATATTTCAGTACTTTAAGGACTTAACATTTTTCTTACTATGTGCATGCTTGGTCATGATTTCAGCTCTTTTATGATGGGATGCATGTTCTTTGAAAGTTATGATATACAAAATATTAGTCCCTATGTGTTCAATGGCACTGGCATAGGAGCAGAAAAAGCACGTTATAAATATCTGACCCATGGGTAAGTGTTGCATGGGTGTGAAAAATGATTGGACAAGGAATTAAAAAGTGGAAGAAAGTTTATAGTTAATCTGATTAGCTATAAAATCAAGACTGTGAATGGAATGAGACCAGAGTGAGGGGAAATGTCTGAGTGACCTGAAGGAAGAAGGAAATGTTGAAATGAAAGGAGTACAAAAGAGAAAGTATAATAAGGTCAAGAAATTATGTTCAGGGAGGGGAATTTCAAAATTCAGATTTACAGGGGTGAAGTAGTATTGGGTAGTGATGGAGTTTCAGGTTCACTTTGAGTTACCTTTTAGCTTTTATACAGTTTAGCATTGGAGGCTGGGAGTGGAATTGACCATGTACAAGCCATTTTAGTGGCAAATTTACCTGAATTTTTAGCTTCTCACTATCTCTAATGAGATAATAAAGAATACAAGTTTGTGAGCACTTTTAGGGTTAAGAATTTCATCTTACTCATCTTTTTATCTCCTCCAGTTCTTAGCAGAGTGTCTTGCAGAAATGAGTCAATTAACAAATTTTTGTTGCAAATAGAACTTTTAATTTTTATGATCAAGCCCCAACTCATTTTATATATATATATATATATATGTATGTATGTATACATATACATATATATATATATGAATAAACAACAAAATATCATGTTGCCACAGTTAAATACACAAATTGTCCTGATTCTGAAACTTATTTGGATACAGTTCTAGACTTGTTTTTTTTTTTTAACAAAATTCATGTATTACTCTCCAAGGGCTCACTTTCAAAAAATTAGGTAAATTAGTGAGATAACACTGTAAAACGTCATTAACTATTAGCATTTCTGAATTAGTTTCTTAAGAGTTCCCAAAGATTAAGTAACCTTAGAGATCATTTACTGCATAATCCCTCATTTTAGAAATGAAGTAAACTGAGACCAAGAGAAGTTAAATGAATTACCCAAGGTCACATATTTTGTAAGTAACAATGCTGAAAATCAAACCCGGGTCTTGTATGTATTCTTATTCACAAATTCCTTTTTCTGGTTCAGATTGTTCATAAGAACAAGGACATTTAGCTTGTCTAATAAAAATCTCCAGATTAATATCTTTTGTTATGATAAGATAATTTATATATAATAATATAATAATAATAAACAAAATACATTTGCTTATGACTCAAATTTTTCAGATGGATTTCCCATTTATTATGTTGTTTATCCTCAAAATCTGTGAAACACATGGAGCTAGCCACTTTTAGATTTAGAAACAATACTGTCTTCCAGTATTGTAAGTTAAATTTCAAATTGTTTGGGCTAAAACCAGAAGGAATTTTGGACATAATTAATGTAGTCTCATTATTTTATAGATGAGGAAGCTGAGGTCCAGAGAAATGAAAGGACTTTCTTAGGGTTATAGACACAATAAGCCACACAGCTGAGATTCTAATGCAAGTTCTCTAAAGACTTCAAATTTAATCTCCTTAAGGGCAGTGCCTGCAATAAAGAGAAATACCTTCTGAGACAGGGAGTTATTGGGAGCAGTGAATAGAGTGTTGGCTCTGGCATTAGGGCGCCATGAGTTCACAATTAACTTGGACACTCAATAGCTGTGTTACTTTGGTCAGGTCACTTCATTTCTAGCTGTTTCAGTGTCCCCAACTGTAAAATACAGATAGTAATAGTACCTAATGCCCATGATTGTTGGGATTATCAAATAAAATTATATTTGTAAAGTGTTTAGTTAGCACAAAGCAAGTACATCACAATCACTTGTTTCCTTCCTAGCACCCCTGGAATAGATTATCTTGGACTGGATAATTTTTAAACATTAGAGGTTAATAGGAAATCCAAAGACAGCTACTAAGCTTGGGAGTTTTGTTACTCTAATATTCACTTACAGGTCCTTGAATATTGTAACTAGAATCAATCAGAAAAGAAAATCAGGGCCATTATCCTGAGAGTCCCCCAATAAATATGGACATATAATGTTTTCCATATAAAGTCTTTTAAAATACATATGTGAGGGGTCTCAATAATAATGAAAATTATGTGCAAGATCAACATGAGTTAACACTACCATGAGATTAGCCCCATCCTGCTTGCCAACCCCTACCACCTCAAAACACCAAGAAACACATTGAAATTTTGGGTACAAAACACTGGAGGGATTAGTTTTACTATATATTCTTTAGCATACTGTGATTACCCTAACTTGACTTTTGCTTGCAATTTGGATATTCAGGTAGGAAGTAATATTATTTTCTTTACTCTTTTTAACTTCTTTTTAATATTTGTAGTCTTATATTTTTATTGTAGTTTTGTGCTAGTTGCATTAAGCCCAAGAAAATTGCACAGCCTTCTGGAAGAAGAGTTTCCTCAATGTTCAAAAGAGTTAGACTTAACCATTTGGAAAAAAGAAAATGGATGAAGAATGTCTATTACCCAGATTATGACATGCAGTTATATTAACAACTTGTTGAATTCATCCATTAAGGTGTAAAAAATGCATAATCATAAAAATATAAAAAGTCATTTTCACTCATTCATTCATTCATTGTGCTTATCATTCCAGCTAGTGGTGCAAAGATATAAGGGATACCTAATACATTGGATAAGTCAGGATCTAAAAATAATACAAAAAACTAGAACATTGGGCAAAACATAATAAAATAAGTGTTAAAGGGATAAAATATTATACTTGGATTTTAAGAAATCAACTGCACAGTTAAAAGAGAGGGAAAACATAAGTAGACAATCAATTAAAGAGAAAACATCCTGAGATTTTAGTGTACTATAAGCTTAATATGGCAACCGTGATATAGTAGCCAAGAATATTATTAGGGACCTCCATAGTATTTGTAGGAGCATTGTGTTCAGAATGATAGAGATGGTAGCTCTGTCCTACTTTGCTTTAAAAAAGTTAAATTGGATTTTTTAGTTATCAAACATTTTTTCTTTTCCCCACCTCTTAATTAAAACATCAAGAACAGTATTCTGTAATGAATTATCATAATCAAGGAAAACAAATTTTCATGCTGGCAAATTCCAGAAATGTGTGTCTCATTCAGTTTATTAGTTCCTTACATATTTTTTAAATGAAATCATTATCAGAGAAACTTGCTGCAGAGATTTTCCCTCAATTAAAATTCCCTTCTTATCTTAACTAATTGTACTTTGTGTAGACTTTTAAATGTTATGTTTTTCTTTCCATCCTAATCACTTATGCTTTTTTTTGCTCTTTGCTCCCCATTCCTCCTTTACAAAGAATAAGAAGATTGTGAAATAGGGAGATGCCCAACACCAGTGCTCTTTGCTTGGTGAAAAATATACCATTTACTTTCCCCTTCTTCTTTTGTTCTTGTCCCTCACAGGTTCTTATCCTTTCTGTCCTTTTAAATTTTTCCTCATTATCCCTGCTTTGATTCTAATTTTTAAAAAATTTTTTGCTTATGATTAATTCCTTCCTAGATCTACCCTTCCTCTTATTCCCCAACTTTTTCTTGCCCCTGTTATTTATTTCCATATTGAATCAAATGTATTCAGTGTAAGACTCTGTCTGTTTGACCAATTCACATCATAGTAAGGTCCAAGTGATGCCCGCCCCCTGCGCTTTCTTTAATTGTCTAGACTTCTGCTTGAGCCCTTCAGGTATGCAAGGTTAGTTCCTTTCTCACTTTCTCCTCTAGTGTATCTTTTTTTCTGCTTCCCTTTCTTCTTGTATGGTCATTCAAACATAAAAACCACTTTGAAAACCTCTGCTTACTTGTACTCTCTCTGTGACCACTGATGAAAGTATCACACTAAAGGAATCCATATATCTTTCCTTGGCCCCTCCAACCCTTAATACAATGAAAATATTTCATCCTTATAAAATACCTAATCAATTATTTACTTTTATTTACCTTTTTTATTTCTCTTTACTCTTGTGTTTATATTTCAAAGTTTCCACTTGGCTCTGGTCTTTTCATTAGGATCACTTAAAAGTCTTCTATTTCATTAAAAATCCATTTGCTGATGGAGGATTATCCTAAGTTTTCCAGGGAAAGTTATTCTTCACAAACAACAACAACAAAACAAAACAAAAATCTGCATCCTTTTTGTTTTGGAATACTGTATTCCACAATTTCTGTTACTTTTAGTTTTTTAGCTTTTTTCCATTTATTTATTTTTCAGTATTCACTTCCATAAGCTCTAAATTTTCTCTCTCTCCCTTACCCCTCTCTCCCCAACATGGCATGCAATGTGATATGGACTGTACACATACATTCCTATTAAGCACAATTTCAGATTAGTCATGTTGTATAGAAAAGTTATAACAAAGGGAAGAAATCATGAGAAAGAAAAAAAAAGAAAACAAAATAAAACAAAAAAGAAAATAGTTTGCTTCACTCTGCATTCCAACTCCATAGTTCTGTCTCTAGATGTGGATGACATTTTTGATTATGAGTCCTTTGGAATTGTTTTAAGTCCTTACATTGCTGAGAAGGGCTAAGTCTATCAAAATTAGTGGCTTTTTCTGTCAATAATGTTCTCCTGGTTCTGCTCCCTTCACTCAGCATCAGTTCATACAAGTCTTTCCAGGATTTTCTGAAGTCTGCCTGTTCATAATTTCTTATAGCATAATAGTATTCCATTACATTCACATATCACAACTTGTTCAGCCATTCCCCAATTGATGGACATGCCCTCAATTTTAAGTTCTTGGCCAAAACAAAAAGAGCTACTAATAAAAATTTTTGTACATGAGTGTCCTTTTTTCTTTTTTATGATCTCTTTGGGATACAGTTGTAGAAGCAGTATGGGTCAAAGGGTATGCACATTTTTATAGCCCTTTGGGCATAGTTCCAAATTGCTGTCCAAAATGATTGGATCAGCTCACAGCTCCACCAACAATGAAATAGTGTTTCTACTGTCCCACATCTTCTCCAGCACTTATCATTCATTTTTGTTTTGCCATGTTAGCCAATCTGATAGGTGTGATGTGGTATCTCAGAGTTGTTTTAATTTGCATCTCTCTAATCTGCCTGTTCATATTCTTTGAAAATTGACTCAGTTCTTTATATATTTTAGAAGTGAGGTCTTTATCAGAGATACTAGTTTTAAAAATTCCCAGTTTTATGCTTCCTTCCTAACCTTGGTCTCATTGGCTTATTTTGTGCAAAAACTTTTCAATTGAATGTAATCAAAATTATCCATTTTGTGTTTCATAATGTTTTCTATCCCTTGTTTTATCATAAATTCCTCTGTTCTCCATAAATCTGACATACCTATTGCTTGCTCACCTAATTCTTTTATAGTCTTTATGCCTAAATATGTACCCATTTGGATTTTATTTTGGTATACAGTGTCAGACATTGGTCTATGCCCAGTTTCTGCCATACTATTTTCCAGTTTTCCCAGAAATTTTTGTCAAATAGTGAGTTCTTATCCCACAAGCTGGGGTCTTTGGGTTTATCAAACAGTAGATTGCTATAATCATTGACTATTGTATCTTATGTACCTAACCTAATCCACTGATCTACCCTTCTAATTCTTAGCCAGTACCAAGTAGTTTTGATGATTGCTTCTTTATAATACACATAATTTCTTTTATTGTGGAAGCTTCCAAAACTCAAGTGATTCTGACTATAGTTCCATGGTACTTGAAATTGACCGGTGGCTTTCATCACTTTTTTTAATGACCTGGAATTTCCAGATTTTAGCTTCAAATTTTCTAGCAGTTTTCATTTTAAGTTCTTTCAGGAGATGATCAGTAAATTCTTTTTATTTTCACTTTGCCTTCTGGTTCTAAGAATTCTGAGCAGTTTTATTTCTTGATCTCTCAAAATATTAAATTCAGGTTTCCTTTTTTGTCATAGCTTTCAAATCAATGATTCTTAAATTACCTTTCCCCTTCATATGTTTTCAAGATCAATTATTTTCATATGAGTTATTTTAATTTTTTTTAATATTTTGACTTTTTCAATATCATTTTGTCATGGAGTCAAAAACTTCTTGGTCCACCTTCATTTTAAGAGATCTTTTCATTTTTAAGTCACATCATTTGTTCTATGAAATTTTATGATTTTGTAGTCAAGCTGTATCTTCCATGGTAGCTCTTCTTATAAGTATTTTGGAGTTAATTCTCCTTTTTTGTATCTGACTCAACTGACTTTATACTTTATCTTTTTGTTTGTTTGTTTGCTCATTTTTTCATCAAGCTACATGGAATTGCTAACCTAGCTGGGATATTTGTATAATAAGTGTACACTCTCATCCTTGGGAAATTACCCCCAAGCCAAGCCTCTGGCTCCTGCCAGGAGACCCTTAATGACTCTCCTTCTCCCCTAGCTGCTATGACTGGACCCAAGTCCTCACCCCTCCCTGAACCTGCAGACAACACTCTTTCCTGTGCTCCATGCTGTTGTCCTGCAAGGGAGACTGAGTTCCACAGTTCTAGGCTTGGGGCCCTGAGTATGGAGTTCTTTCTTCTGGCCCCTGTAGCATACCCTATGCTGCTTCACTGAGCACAAGTTCAGAAAGTGATCAACTCTAGGTATCCTTGTTCTGTTGGTTTGGCTTATTTGGTATACCCTTGCTATCTGGGCACATGGCCTGAGTCAGCAATTAGGGCATCTCTGTGCTGTTGGCCGTGCTTGGTTCTTTGGGGCTTGGGTATACACTTCTGAAATTCTCAGGTTCCTAGCACTTTGGGATACACTCCTCTCAACCTTCCACTTCTCACCCCAACCCTTCTTACCACTCACTGAAGAAGAATGCAGAATCAGTAAGTTTTGTTGGTGGAGAAGTAGAAGGGGAAAGATCCAGAGCTTGAGCTACTCCTGGGTTGGTTTGTGTGGTGGTGATTTGAACAGAGTGTCTGAGTAGTTGAGGAGGACAGAATTAAGATATCAAATAGAATACTTTGAGATAGAGGGAAAGGCATACAGAGGAGAGAAAGTAACAAATCTTGACTACTTTGAATTAGCCCAGATTGTAAAAACAGACATAATCTTGTGTTGTTGTTTTTGATACTAAGCAAACTAGATTTCGATTTTAGAACATGAAATGATCATATTCCCCTCTTTCTGTGTTTTGCGTGTTGGATTGGGATTTGGAAGAGGCACCTGGGAGAGGAGCATTAAAAATGAAAGGTCAAGTTTTCTTCCTCTGAGAAAAATTGTATAGTTTGTTATATGGGACATGAAAGTTTAGTTCAGTTTAAAGTTATTAGAAAGGAACAAACTGTTCCCAATCTGCGTTTCCCTCTGCACCCTATTCATGGATAGTGGAAAAACCCTTGTGAAGAGCCTTCCTGGGCCTTTCACAAATAATTGGCACATAGTTGTTGGAAATAAAGAAAATTACAAATCGGAAAAAAAAAGTTATAATAGTTTTATCCACTTTTAACATTATTAGGCTAACATGAAGCTGTACTACATTCTGTGTGTTCTTGATTAAAGAACCAAAGGACAATGTTTAATTTGTGAAATAAAGCTGTAATTTTGAGCTCTTAATTCAGTGGCCTCTAGTCAAACAAAAACAAAAGAAGAACAATTGATTTGACCCTTTCTATTTGTTTCTCATATCCTGCATGAAAATAGGGATGATTTACAGTTTTAATATCATTTTCATGCACAATTAACATCTATGCTTCTAACTTTACCAAAGAGACAAGAGAATGGTTTTTAGATAATTTATTGTTAATCCATGAATCTGAACTAATGCTAACAGCTGCAGTCCTCTGTGTAGTGCACAGTCAGAGCACTAAGTTTTTAAATAAAGAAGAAATAATGTTCTTGCCTTAGAAAAGATTTAGGCGTAAATGAATTAATTCATTTTTGAGCAAAAACCATGCACGTTCCTATATTTCTGCTTTTTGATTCCTTAATGAACATGGAATTGCTTTAGGTTTTCTTTAGCTTCCAATTCCATGTAGAAAATGACAGATATTTAATTTTTTAGTCTTTCTTTTTTTTGAGGAAACTAATATATTTGTCCATGTGTAGGTCACAGTACCCCAGTATCACAAGTGAATACTGTAAAACTTGATTATAGACTGTAATTAGTATTAAATAAATATGGCAATAATAACAGCAACAATGAAAACAGCAAGAAATGGTACATTAAGGCTGAGAAAATCCTTTAGTTAGTATATATTCATATTTAAAATGTACGGAATTATGATTTCATTGCTATGGGGAAATGTTGGTGAGAGAAGTTCCTCTTAGTCCATCGGCAGCTCTTTTTCAAATGATAGTTTTAGAAATTGCCTGAGATATTAAATATTTGAGGAATTTCCCAAAATCATACAGCTTAGAACAATTCCTAGGACATTATAGGCTCTTAGTAAATATTTATTGACTGACTGATAACCATTATGTAATAGAGGCATAATTAGAATCTAGCTGTTCCTCACTCTTAGACCAGCTTTTTGTCTTCTCTGCAACACTACCTATCAGACATATGCACATATGTATAGAGTGATGTATATTGTATCATTTTATGTATGTGTATGTAGATATATACACATATACTCTATATTAAAGAAACCCATATTTAGAACACCATAGTAATTAGTTTTTGCGGCTTTATTAAAAAAATAGATGTGATAGGGATTCAGAGGGTTAAAGACACTACCGAAGTATAAACTAGCTATAGATAGAAATTTTCTTACATCTATATTAAAGCAAAAATTATATTTGAAAAGAATTTTTTTCTTCATGGACTGAAAAATTAGGAAGTTTAATGGCAAAATGTTGAATTTAGAATCTAAATGCCTCTAACCTTTCAGGTATGCCATTTCCCATGACCAACAAGAATCCTTTTGCAGCAGATGCTCTTGATTCCTATTCCAGATGGACTACGTTCTCCTTTTACTAAATGAACAGGATGATATGATTTTGAGACATTATTAGTGATATGGAGTATGGAGAACATGATAAACCATGAATGACTAGAGAACAATTGACCTGATATTTTTTAAAGAGGAAAATGAAATTAGTTTGCAAACCTGCCTTTGACTACTGACAAAATTCTAGAATGTTTTATTAAATGGGTAATTCCTAAACATCTGGAAAAGAGGTGGTATTTAAACATCTAGAAAAATAAATAGGTGATTCCTAAGTATTTAGAAAAAGAAGTCATGATCACAAAGAGCTAGGATAGCTTCATGACAGATAATACTAGACTCTAAACTCATTTTCTTTCTTTCTTTGGTTGTTTCTTTTTCTCTTTTTTAACAATGTTACTAAACTGGTAGATCAGAATACCAAGTACAGTTTTACTTATAGCAAAGTAAATGATAAATTGTTATTTACTTATAGCAAAGTAAATGATGTATTATCTCATGCTGATTCTTATGAAAAATATGGCAAGCTATGGACTGCAAATAGATGAATTTGTAACCCCTTTAATGTCCAGAACCAGAGTATACTTAAATGGTTCAAAATCAACTTGAAAAGAGATTCCAGAGGAAGATATAATAGATCTATGCTTGATCCCATTTAACATTTTTATCAATAACTTCAGTAACGGGATAGATAGCATGGTGATCAATTTTTCATATTATACAAAATATAGAAGAGATATCTAACACACTTGGTGTCAACATCAAAGTGCAAAAGAATTTCTTTTGAGTGGAAATGAAAAGAAACAAACACTTATATTGCATCTGCATGAAAGGGGAAGCAGAAAGTAGTCCATTTGTGCTGAAATGTCAAGTGAAGAGGGTGAGTGCTGTGTAAATCAGTCAGTTTAGAAAGACAGCTTTGAACCAGATATGTTTTAAGTGCCACTCAGTAGAGTTGGTGCTTTATTATTTCGGTAATGGGGAGCAATTGAAGCTCTTTGAGCATGGGAGTATGAATTTAGCAGCTTCACAGTAGATAGACTGGATAGGTAAGAGGCTGTGTGCTGGGAGGCCAATTAGGAAGCTGTTTAAAAACTAGATTAGTAATTAACTGCATACTGATGAAATTTGAAATCTTGAGAGTATCAGAGATTGCCTTGGGGGAAAGAATAAAGGAAAGGAGAGAAGGGCGCCAAGGTCAGATGGAAAGAGGAATATCAGGCCACAATTACGACTAGGAAGAATTGTTCTGAAAAATTGGGAAAACTAAGAAAGAACACTATTATGGAAGCTAAGGGAAGGGAGAATAGCTGGCAACCAGACTTGGTCAGGTTGGGTCAAACCCTGAAGAAAAAAAATCAAGGAGAATAAAGAGGGAGAAAATACATTCAAGAAGCAGGTTGATGGTGACTTCTAAAGATTTTTTTTAGAATGTTTTAGATAGAAGTGAAAGAGCCAGTAGATTATCCTAGTAAAATTTTTCCCTTCATTATCATTGGAGCTTTGTCCATGATTATATTAGTATTCATTTGTTCCTTCCACAACCATATTTCTAGAGTTAAGTGGTATTTTGGGAAATTCCAAATGTTTTACCACAATTTTTAAAATGCCTCTATACTTGATATCGCTTACCTCTGGAAGTTTGGGAGCTATTGGGAATACCTATACAAATTTTTTATTTTTATAAAATGAGAAATTTTTATTTTAAAATTTTTTATGCTTTATATTTTAATATTTAATATTTTATTTTTCCTTTTCACTTTTATTTGAAATTCTAAGAAATAAATCATTCTGGAAAATAAAGTTTTCCTAGTGGCTGAGGATTACTCTTCTAAGGACGAAGACATTTTTATTTGAATATGAAATGGAATAAAAGTTGTTCTAAAATTGATCATGAACTTATGTGCATTCTTAGAGATGAATAATGTAATTTAAGTATTCTACTTGGTGAGTCCCAATAATGAGTTCATTGTTGTAATAATATTCTCTGGACCTAGTGAGTTATCTAGTACTTTTTTGGCCATATATTAAATAACTCCCTATTGTGATGTTGGAGAAGAGGGAAATTATACATACATGTAAAGGGTTTTTTTTAATCTTTCCTTGTCATGATGAATTTCTGCCCTCATTTCTCAATGTTCCCAGTGTCCCTACTTATAGAATACTTATGAAGGAGATAAAAATATGAGTGTGAGGAATAGAGGGCAGAACCTATTTCACCTTCTAATTAGTTAGCTATAATTTATTACAGTCTTAGAAATGAGATGCCATGCTTTTAGAAGCATTTGTAAAATAAGAAAATATAAGCTATCTAAATTTCTTCAGGACCTTCCCATGATTAAAGTATCTGTTTGTTAGAACATGAATTATTTTTTTCTTTCAATTTTTATTTCTTTTCTGATTTTCAACTGTGTTCTCAGTAGAAGAGTTTTGTAGACAGGTGAAGTAATATCTCTCTAATCAAAATGTGCCATGATTTTATCCATATTATCAACAGTTTGTTCAGTTTATTTTTACTGGGCCACTTGGTGTTAATTCAACAATTATATTAATAACTTTAATCTTTACTTCTTTCTACATTGTTAGACTTTCTCAAAATGTTCCAGGGTTATTAAGTTTTTGAGCTAGTCCTCTATTCCTGAATCTTATAATATATACTTTGTTCATAAATTCAAATCTATATTATGGACATGCCTTAGTCTTATTGTTCTTATAATTGGATTTATACACAGAAATATGTTTATATAAGTACACTATTATATAATCCTACTATGTACCAGGCATTGGATATACAAAAAGGGTCACAAGACAGTTCCTGCTGATAAAGAACATATAATCTAATGGGGGAGACAACATGCAAACACACACATACATATATATGTATGTGTTTGTGTGTATATGTATACATTCATACATATATGTATGTATACACACACACACACAAAACAGGCTATGTACAGAATCAATAGAAAACAATTAAAAGAGAAGAAGCACTGGAATTCAGAGGGGTTTAGTGAAAGGTTTCTGTAGAAGGTGAGATTTTAATTAAGACTTAAAGAAAATCAGCCAGAAGAATTAGTAGTCTACAGGAAGAGGAAAGGTCTTCCAGGCAGGAGAAATAACCAGAGAAATGCCCAGAGTAGAGATAGAATGTCTCATTTTTGGAAGTCATAAGGCCAGAGTCTCTGGATTAAAGAGTAAGTGTTGGGGAATAAGGTGTCAGAACACTAGAAAGGTAGAGGGGGCTAGATTATGAAGGGTTTTAAGACTCTCAAACAGAGTGTTTTGTATTTGCTCTTGTGGGCAATAGGAAGCAAATGGAGTTTATTGAGTGGGGAGAGTGGGGGTGGAGGAAGGGATTGCCACGGGACGTGATGGGAACTGTATTTTAGGAAAATCACTTTAATGGCTTTAGGTAGCAATCTGATTCACCAAACAGAGCAAAAGTAACTTAAAACGTTGGCACATACTAAAGAATCATTTTCCTAAACCATTCGATCAGGTCACAGATAGAGAAAAGGGTGCCCTTATTTGAATTAAGGTGGTCCTACCGCTAAACCACAGGATAGCTAGGTGGCACAATGGATAAAATGCTGGGCCAGGAGTCTTCTTCCAGAGTTCAAATCTGGCCTCAGACATTTACAAGCTACGTCACCCTAGGCAAGTCACTTAACCCATTTGCCTCAGTTTTCTTATCTGTAAAAAGCTGGAGAAGGAAAAGGCAAATCACTTCAGTATTTTTGCCAAGAAAACCCCAAAAGGTGTCATGAAGAGTTGGACATAACTGAAAAATGACTGTACAAATACAACTGCAAAATTTCGTATGGTTGAGATAAACATCTGAATTGAATACATAAATATTCTAGTGATAAGTTGAGTTATGTTTTTAAAATTAGAGTTATAAATAAGTAATTATCTAAATCTTGTTAGATGAGCATTTCTTTGAGATACTAAGTCATTGTGTTGGTATAATATCCTTAAATATAGGCATAGAAGTATTAGATTGTTATTCTTATTAAGACTCATAAACTAAGCTTATATAGATTCAACCACAGTATTTTTTAGAACTAACATTGTGCTTTGTATTTGACTTGTATTATGCTACCTTTCAATGTCTTTATATGCTACTGTAGCTACTATATATGGTTTTTTTTTACCATCTTTTTTCTCTTCTTCAATGAACATAGCTTTTCTTTGTTTCTTAGAATTCTTCATGTTCATCATTTCTTGAGGTACAATAAAATTCAATTATATTTATACCAAATTTTTCAGTCACTCCAAAATTTTGGGCAAATTATTTATTTCTGGCTATTTATTATTATAAAGAGAACTAATTAACTACACATTTAATTTTTTAAAAATAGGAAATCAACAAATGAACAATTCAAAAATAGTCCCCATGATTTGGAAAATCAAAGATGAAATAAACATTGAAAACAGCTGTGTGTGAAACAAAACAAAGCTATTTTAAAAGACTTTATACAATCAATAAAACAATCAAAAATTTGACATTTACAAAAACCAGAGTGGAGAACTCAACAAATATGAAGGAAATAAGGGTAAATGACAGATACTATTATGTCAGATTAGAAGCTAGCAAAATGGAAAATGTAAAGGAAATGGTACCGATACAGGTGACATAAGAACTCAGGCTCTCTCGCTCTAAATTGAAATCTTTTCTTTATGACATCATTCTCTTTTATAATATCATATGTGTAATGAATTTTATCTCAATCATGCTGAATGTATGTTCCTTCATCGCATTTTCTTTTTGAGGGGGAGGGTCTCATGTCTCTCAGCTTACAACATTTCTAGAAGAATGTTGCTTTAGGATAGGCCTTTGTTTTACAGAGAAACTGAGCAAACTATGAAAAGAACTTTGTGATTTCTCAAAGGAAAACATGGAATGATTTTGAGAACAGGAGTTATATCACCAGATTTACAGGAAGGAAACTTCAAACAAGAACATGTGAAATTTTAAAATAAAATAAGAAGTAAAAGCCAGAGGGCTCCACATAGGCAAAAATGTCATACTAAAAATACATATCTTGAACTGTTCAGCAATCAACAAGCTAACAATTTATATCATTGCAATGCAAAAGCTGAGAATAATACTTATCTTGCCTAATAAAGAAATGATGTCATATTTGAAGATAGTAAATTAATATTATTTTTGGAATATTCATCATGTATGTTATGCAGATTTTCAGACATGTTTTATTTATTTCTCAAATTGTTGAATCAGTTGTCAAGTATGTGACTAATAGGGCTTTCTTTTGAAAAAGTAAGTAATTATGGCATTAGTCATATTCTAAAGAGCTCTCCTAAACAGGAAATTTTTCTTTGCAGTTCATAATAGCTTATTGTAGGAAGGAAGTAAATTTGTAAGAATTGGGAATTTACTGCATAAACTTGGATAAAATGTGTGAGACATTGTCCTCATCATTCTGAGTCCTTTTATATCCCTATTGTGATTCTAAGCCTACCTTAAGTTACCCATCATTCAATCATCCCTATGACATTGCAAGGTACTCAGTTTTCTGGAAATCGATTTCCTCTATTTTTCCACACACGTATTTTTCATCTTGGAGATGTTTTTTTCTCCTAGTTTCTCCTTTCAACCATCTAGACTGAGACCAGTTTTTAATTAAGGAGATTTCTTCAGGTTGATTGAAGAGAAAGGGCTTTATGAATATATTTCTGGGGTTTTGAAAGAGAAATGAGGTGTTTTAGAGCAAAGAGAGTGATGGCAGCTTGCATATCATGCTTGTATTTGAATGCCTCTCCTTATATTTAAGATATATATACATATACATATATATATATATACATATCTATATATAGTAACTAACAACACAACTAACTTACTATATGGCTTTCATTTTTAAAACTTTATACAGTGAAAAGAGAGGAAAAAGTGAGGAGTCTTCACTAAAGAATAAATGCCAACCCAGAAATATGTGTTGTAAGTTGCTCAACAATGAGTGAACTAGTCATTTAGACCACTGAATACTTTTAACTCTTAACCTAGAAGAAGCTTATGTTAATAATTATGGTAACTAATAAAGAATTTTGTCAGATTTGATGGGGATAAATAAGAAAAAATGTGGTCTCTGTAATATTCTATAAGATTATACTAAGGCTTGTTTTCTCTAGTTGCAATTTTTTTTCAGAATAAATGGGAATGTTTAAGGATAAAATTAGAAAATATTTTTCCTTTAGTCTAGATTTTCCAGTGACCACATTTTTTTTTCTTTGCAGGTGGGATAATTTTTTTAGTTTTTTTTTTCTTTTTTAGGTTAACATACATTTTGAAAACAAACTCATATTTACATACTTACATGTTTCAACCTAATTATTTTTATGTTGCTTGTTTTTCTCGGATGCTTATTTGGTTAATGAGGACTAGGATTAGAAGACAACAGTAACTGAGCAGAACACAAAGGAAAGAGAAAGCTCTTACTTCACTATTTTACTTAGAGTCCTGTGCTTTCCCAACTCTACCAAAAATCCTTCTCTATTTAAGCAAACCATGTTACAATGACAATTATGATGACTAACAACAATTAAAAGACACACTGATTTAGCTGCATGATTTCCAAAATACTTTTTTCTCCTATGAGAGAGGATGTACAAATATGGTGTTCCTCTTCTAGAAAAAAAACATGCTCAAACTTTCAGCCTTGGGTCACACATCCGGTCTTAACTCCAGGTCTCTGGCTTCTAGTCTTAGAAGCGCATCTGCTTTGATGGTCTGAGGACTCAGGGCCTCAGCTGCCTCACTGCTCAGTTCCTGCCACTGCCCCAGGGCAATGACTTCATTTTTTGATGTACTTTAATAGTGGGTAACAAATTGTAAAATAATTTCTGTTATTAACCTGATTTCAATAAATGATTTCACTAAATTACAGTAGTCTCCTTAATGGTTGATGAAAATTTTAATGTAGAAAGAATATGAATGGAAAGAAGATTGGCTATATTAGTAAAAGTTTTTATGGGAAGAGTTTTTGTGAGACAGTATGGCACCGTGGGTCAGGTACTAGGCTTACAGGAAGACCTCCATTGAAATTCCGCCCCTGCCATTTATTATATTGGTGATCTTGGCATTTACCCACTATGAGATTTAGTTTCTTCACCTGTAGAATGGAGGTGATATTATAATAACTAACACAACAATTATGAGGCTAAAATCAGTTGGTTGATCAGTCAATAAATACTTAAGCACCTGTTATATGTCAGGCAGTGTGCTAGACTTTACAATCTAGTGGGAGGGACAGCAGGCAAGCAAAGTGAACTACATTATGTCCTGGATAAATGAGAAGTAAAAGAGGGAAAGCACTGTAATTAAGAGGGTTGGGAGAAGACTTTCTGTAGATTTTTGTATAGGACTTAAAAGGAAGTCAAGGAGGTCAATAGGCAGAGTTGAAGAGAGAGACCTTTTCAGGCTTGGGGGACATCCAGAGAAGTTCCTGGAGCCCGGAGATGTAGTGTTTTGTTCTTGGGGTAGGCAGGAGACTAGTATCACTGGATCAATGAATACCTGTTAGGGATTAATGTGTTAAGAATGTAAAGGGAGGAGGAGGAGATGTTATAAAGGGCTTTAAATGCCAAACAGAAAATTTTGTATTTGCTCCTGGAGACAATAGGAAGTCCCTGGAATTTATTGAGAAGAAAAGACTGCATGCGACATGGTCAGACCTGTACTTTTGGAAAATTACGTTGGTGGCTGAATGGAGGATAGATTGGAGTGGGAAAAGATTTGGGGCAGGCCGATCCACTACTAGTCTACTGCAGTAAGCAAAATTCGAGGTGATGATTGCCTGTACCCGAATGGTGGCAGTGTCTGAAGAGAGGGGACTTATTTAAGAGGTGTTGCAAAGGTGAAATTGACAAGCCTTGACAACAACTTAGAGATGAGGAATGAGAGAAAATGAGTAGGTTGTGAAAATTGTGTTGCCCTTCACAGTAATAGTTTCCTACTGGGGATATTGGTTGTTGGGGATGGGAGAGGAGTGGTGTGGAGGATTCATTTATTCATGTATTTTTCTATCTTTCTTTTTTTAACATTTAAAAAAAATTTGAATTCTAAATTCTCTCCTCCCTCCTACTGAGAAGGCAAGCACTATGACATCAGTAATATATGTGAAATAATGAAAAATATATTTTCATATTAGCCAAATTACCAAAAAAAAGGCAAAAAATTAAGAAAAAAATATACTTGGGTTTGCATTCAGAATTATTTAGTTCTCCCTCTGGAGGTGGATAGCGTTTTTTCATTATGAGTCCTTTGGAATTGTCTCAGATCATTCTATTGATGAAAGTAGTGAAGTCTTTCAGAGTTTCTCATTATTGTAACATTGCTCTTACTGTGCACAGTGATCTCTTAGTTCTCCTCACTTCACTTTGCATCAGTTTATATAGGTCTTGCCATGTTTTTCTAAACACTACCACCTCTCATTTTTTAAGGGTGGGGGATTTACAGGGAAAGATAATGTGTTCTGTTTTGGACATACTGAGTTTAAGATGTCTCTTGGATATCCAATTGGAGATGCTAGAAAGACAGTTGGAGACGTGAGCTTGGAGGTCAGCCCTGAGACTGGGACAAGAAAAGTAAATTTGAGAATCATCAGCATAGAGATGGCAATTAAATCCATAGGAACTGAGAAGAAAATACATAACATTTCACAAATATTAAAGTATTATACGTCAACTCTTATTGTAAAAATTGTCTACAAAGACAAATCGCCATAGAAAGGATTATAGATTTAGATGTAGAAGTGATCTTCTAAGGTTATCTAGTCCAAATTCCTCACCTTACACATGAGAAAATTGAGGCCTACGTGGGTTAACTGAAAGCTAGGATGATGACTCTATATTCAGTACTCTTTTAGAGGAAGTTAGCTAGTGTAGTGGATTGAGATCACTGTATCTGGAGTCAAGAAGACCTGGATTCAAATCCAGCCTGCAGCCTCAAGCCATTAGCAGTTTTGTGGTCACTTAACCACTGCCTGCCTCAGCTTTTCCATCTGTAAAATGGGGATCATTATAATACCTATCATCCAGGATTATTCTGTGGATAAAATGAGATAATATGTGTTAGTTAACCTTAAAGTAATATATAAATGTAAGCTGTTATTATTTCCAGGCAGCTAGATGGTACAATGAATAAAAAGTCTGGAGTCAGGAAGACATCTTCCCAAGTTCAAATCAGGCCTCAGATATTAACTGTGTCACCCTGTGTTTGCCTCAGTTTCCTCATCTGTAAAATGAGCTGAAGAAGGAAATAGAAAACCATCATCAGTACCTTTGTGGCCCAAATGGGATCACAAAGAGTGGACACAACTGAAACAATAGAACAACAAAATTATAATTTGTATTATCCTCTAGTCTCCCAAGCTATCGTACATCTGATAATAGTTCTCTTTTAAAAGTAACTCACAGAGCACTAAACTATGATAACTACTTTGCTAATTTATGAAATATAACCTTTTTATAACAGTAGCAAATCCGGAAGTCCTAAAAGCTTTAATGTGCCTGTACAAAAGTGTATTTATACAAAGAACAAGGCAGACCAACCCTTAGAAATAAGGAACATACAGATCTTCTTGAAATGTCATTGGTGTAGCAGTAGGCTTTAGAACCCAGGCTGTTAAATGTCTTTCAGAACTGATGTATGTTTTGATTGTCTGGAGATAAATTTAGAGGAAGTTTGACAGTACAATAAATGGAGTGTTGGACCATGAGTCAGACATGGCTGAAAATCTGGCCTCAGACACTTAATAATTATGTAGCCCTGGGCACATCATTTATCCTCTCTGCCTACCTCAGTTTCCTTATTTGTAAAATGCAGATCATAATAGCACATAATTCACAGTTGTTTTGAGCATAAAATAAAATAAGTTATCACTTTATAAGCTGTTATTAATGGCAGAAAATATGTTGCAGTTTGACATTCAGGACTCTGGCTATACTATTAATGAAATGCAAGTTTCCAGTTTCAGAATTTGAGTTTTTCTTACATCATCATAAACATAGTTTCTCTGTGTAATACAAAATCACTTGTAAATCTATAATAATCTTGTGTTCATATTCTCTAGAAAACAATAAGAACTTTATCATATTTTTAGAAATAATCTCTAGAAGAAATACATAATCCAGAAATAATAATTTTGCTATAATTATAGAGACCATTTCAAAATTAAGATATAGGGAATAAGCTGATAGTAATACTTTTAATCATCTTTGAGCAATGAAAAAGTAATCATTTTTAGGTATTGCCTTTTTCATAGATATTTAGCATGGCGTAAGAGATAGCTGGTCTCAAAGCCTGCAAGACAGAGTTTCAAGTCCCATCTGTGACACATATTGGATGTCTTTCTCTAAGTGAGTTAACTTCTGGTGCTCTAGGCAATCCCTCTAATATGTAAAGTTGCAGAGTAAGTGCTGCTCTGCTTTGGTAAAGGGAATTTCTTTACGGAGATGTTCCCTGTTAACTTGGGATCTGTCCAAGTTACACACCAAGAAAGGGATCTGATTGGCTAGTTATTATGTAACTCAAACAGGTTAGTGTGGTCATGACAGAGCCCTTGCTAATATTTCCTTACTGGTGAAACCACTGATCCGTTCCGTCTATATTTCCTTCATACAGAGAATAGGATGAAAAATGAAATAAGATTTGATTCATATTATTGATCTCTTTAAAGTGAGATGCCAGAGGTGCATTAGTGTATAGCCTTAACCTAAGTAGGACTTGGTGCCAAGGGAGCTAGCATTGAGGTCTATGAGAACACTAAAAATGGGAGAGATGACACTGTCTGCCTCATATTTATTGTTTTATTGTTGACTTTAAAACAGCTGTAGCTTTAGTTTCTATATTTTTATTTGGAGTTTGAAGCTGTTGCTTTCTGTGTCTGCAAGGGGCCTCTAAGGAACAATATGTAACTCCCAGTACTTTTCACTAAGATTAGATGTTTCTAAAGTCATTGGGAGAAGAGAGGCAGAAAACAGAATCATTGAAAATTGCTGACATATGGGAAAAACTGGCCAGTGGTATTTATTGAGTATATAAATTGGCTACTTCAGGATACTGAAGAATGTTTCAAGATAGTAGGTTTCCATTTAGCAAATTACTGTGTTAATATCTAAAAGAAATGGACTTAAGAGGCTGATGCAATGTCCCTTGGTAAGTAACAATAACAGTAGCTCACATTTATATCATGCCTTATGGTTAAAAAACACTGAAATACTAATGAGTCTCATTTTTCTTATTTGATATTCACAATCACACTGTGAAATTAATCCTACAAGTGTTAGCCTTCCCATTCTGCAAATGAGAACCTGAGGCCAGGGGAGGTTAAGTAACATTCCCAAGGTCAAACAGATACCAGAAGGAAGAGTTTTCTCTAATGACTCCAAGTCTGATATTGTTTAAAATACATGTGTGTTCAGAAAATACTTATTTATGGTTTACATAAATACAGCTCTATGTCTCCTGTAATATAATTACATTATTTATTTAATTAAATAGCTACCGACATGGCCAAAGCACCATGTTAAATGCTGAAGGGATACAAATACATGTAAAAATATTTGACACATATGTATATTTGACAGATATTATGACCACCAGTGTCTTAGATCTTAGAAAAAAATGATTCCTTTAGAATTGTTCTCACCTCAGATTTAGGGCTCTGTGTTTAGAAACATGGGGTTGAAGAGGTAGAAATAAGCTAAATCTACTTACTTCATTACACTGTCAAAAAGATGATTAGTCTAATTATCTGGGAGCCCATTTGGTTCATTTTCAAATGCCTGATTCTTGCAGGAAAGCATAAAAGTTAGATTGGCTGTATACCCACATAGGGTATTGAAATTGCCTTTATTTAAAATTCCTCTGATTATAAACAAAATAGTACCCTGCTGCCCTGAAAAATGTAATTGTTGGTCTGCTGGAGCTTTACAGGTTTGAGTTTGCAAGACCAGCACTCAAGAGGCTGTTTATTTCCACCTCTGTACTTTGCAGGCAAGGTACACAGCTAGCTGGTGAGTGGCTTTGCTTTGGTTGGGTAATGTTCTTGTGGACTCAATAGCTTAGTTTCCCAAAGGTGTGCTTAACTGGGAGAGAAAAATTAGCACATCTGTCTTCTCAGTTGTCTGCCTTTCCCCTATAAAAATGTGATCCTTTTCTTTGTTTACCTGAGCATACAGAATCTCTCACACTTGGGTACAGCACCCTGGGTCTTGAATGACTATCTATGTAGCCTCATATATTGTACTGTCTGTTCTCAGCCTCTGCTTGTAAAAAAATGAAGAAAAAATTTAAGACAAGGGACCTAGGGGGCAGAGCCAAGATGGTGGAGTAGAAAGACTCACATATGCTAGCTCTGAGTCCACAGTCCATAATTATCTATAAAAAGAACTCCCCAAAATTCTGGAACAGTAGAAGCTGCACAGCAACGGGATGAAGGAGATTTCCGTTCCAGAGAGCCCTGAAAAACCGATCCCAAAGGTCCGTTGCGCACTGGTTGGGAGCGGAGCCCAGCCCTGCCCTGGCCGCAAAGCACTGAGAGGAGCGAGCAAAGGCTTCAGGGATGGAATCTCCAGCGGCCGTGAAGTCCCCTCTAACCACAGACGCACAGGTCAATGAGAGAGACATCTGGACGGGCTGAGAGGGGAGCAGAGTGTCTCCATGATTTGGGCCCCCTCAGGAGGCAGCAGCAGAGACAGTGAGCAGCCAGAGGCTCCTGGAGAAGGCAGGAGCTCCATTACGAAAGGTCTCTGCATAAACCCCCTGAGGGAATTGAGCCTGGGAGGCGTCCCTGCCCCCACCTGAGTACTAGAACTTAAGCTCCCATTGAATAGCAGCCAGGCCTGCCACTGAAAGCCCTAAGGCTGGGGAGCAGCATTTGCATCTCAGACCCCAAACACTACCCGGGCAGATCTAGGTGGGGGTGGACAGGAATCTTAGAAGTCAAGTAACTGGCTGGCAAAATGCCCAGAAAAGGGGAAAAAAAAATAAGACCATAGAAGGTTACAGATGATACCCCCCTTACATTCTGATGAGGAAGAATAATGCTTACCATCAGGTAAAGACAGAGGAATCAAGGCCTCTGTATCCCAGACATCTTAAATAGATATCCAATAAGCTCAGGCCACAGAAGGGCTCAAAAAGGATTTTGAAAATCAAGTTAGACAGATGGAGGAAAAACTGGGAAGAGAAATGAGAGAGATGCAAGAAAAGAATGAAAAAATGGGGCAATACCTTGATAAAGGAGACCCCAAAAAATGCTGAAGAAAATAACACCTTGAAAAAT
>CM053771.1:325910910-325974422 GCA_028658325.1 Potorous gilbertii
GAAATACTATATAATATAAAATGCTTTATAAATAGACATGTTATTGATACATATATATATACATAATTGTACACATAAGACATAGAAATTATATTTATATCCCACATTATGCTTATTACACACTTGCATATATATGCATTATCATGCTTTATATACAAGTAGTTCTATGTGTACAGATACATGTATACATTATTTTTGACTACAAGAAAAATTAAAGAAAAAATTCACCTTTTTCTCTTACATGGTTAACTTATTCAGATTTTCTCTCATCAAATATTTGTTTGGAATTTGTATGTAACACTTATACTTAGTCATTTAACACATCTTTTTGGAAAATTTCAGCTCTGAAAGACAAGGTACAATTTGATCCACTTTTTAAAAGGTCTTGAAGTCATATAACCAAGCTTTATTAAAACACACACACACACACACACACACACAACAAAATATTTAACCAGAAATAAAAAATGGTGGACTTTCTAGACTGAAGATGTTACTTACCATGGTATGCCAGAGAGTCTAGGTAAATTTGTGATTGAAGTAACTTAGTGGTTTCTTTTGCCTGCCAATTTTTTGGCCTATTGGAATCTCTAGCTGACTTCAAAATTCAGCTCAGGTGCCACTTTACAGAGGCATTGTATCTGTCATGGCCACTAGATGAACAATGATGTTGTGAATGGTACTTACATAGGAAATTAGTCTGGGCATTAGTGTGAATAATATTAATACCAAAGTACTTAGAGAATCATAGAGTTGGAAGGAATCTTAGAGGTTGGCAAAACTACTAACCCCCTCATTTAACAGACAAGGAAATGGAAACACAGGGAGATTGAATGATTTGCCTAGGTCACATAGCTAATAAGTGACTAAGATAGAATTTGTACTCCAATCAGGTCTTTCTAGCTCCATATCCAGTGTTAGCACCATGCTGCCTCTTGTATTTAAAAACTTCACAAGAACTGTGGCCTTTATTAGCTGGTATAGACCTAGATTTTCTCATCCTACAGAAATCTTTTCTCTGTCCTCCCATAAGTGTTTTTGTAGTCACACAACATGTTGAGGGCCTTCTTCCAAGTCTTTTAACATTCCACAGATACTAGTACAATAAACATTCTATTATTTCTCATTTTTACATTGACTTCATGGCCAGATTAATGTTTTTTCTAGTTATGCATCTCTTGGATAATATATCTTATTCTATTTTTTTTGTAAATAAATTATCCTGAATAAATTGAAAATCATTGCAAACTACAGACCAGTTTTCAAAAGTAAGATGTTACTGTTATCTAATCATATTAATTATAATGCTACCTAACACTGACTTAGCATTCTATATTTCTTGAAGTATTTTCATTTACATTATCTTATTTGATTCTTACATTAGCCCTTTGAGATATACAGGGAAGATATTATCTACATTATACTATTATAAATTGGTAAACAGAGAAGATTTGTTACAATGGAAAGAACCCATTTGAGAGTCAGAAGACTTGAGTTCAAATGCTACGTCTATCACTTTATTTAACTAACTAAGCTTAGGCAAGTCTCTTTTCTGGGCCTCACTTTCCTCATTTGTTAAAAAAAAAAAAAAAGGATTGGGCTAGATGACCTCTTAATATGTGATTCTGTATTCTTAGAGAATAAGTGACTTGTCTAGGGTCTTAAGGACAATAAGTCCCAGAGATGGAGCGTTTTTTACTTCTAGTCCATAACTATAAGTATCCAAATTTATCATTTCATAATTGCGAAAACTGAGTCTTGAGTAGGTTCATCTTCTTGATCAAGTCATATGTATTGTAAGAGTTAGAGGCAGGGTTTGAACACATTCTCTGATTCGTCATGTTGCCACCATTTTTGCTTGTAAAATAAGCTTTATTGAAGTCTTTTGTTCCTACATCCAAGTAATTTCTGGACATACCTCCCACTTACTGAATTTAAGTCCTCTCTTGTAACAAAAGAAAATGTAACTGACGTTTTAACCAATTTTGGTAATATATGTAGCATTCTGCTGAAAAATTTCTCAAATCTCAGCCCTGGGGAGAGAGGTCTATTTCATTATCTCTTCTCCAAGACAATTACTATTGTTTAGAACTTTCTAGATACTCAGAGTTTGGCTTCCTTTCAGCAGCCTTACATTGCTATGGTGTTGTTCAATTGTTTCAGTGGTCTCTGACTTTTTGTGAACTGATTTGGGGTCTTCCTGGCAAAGATACTGCAGTGGTTTGCCATTTTCTTCTCCATCTCTTTTTACATATAGGGAAACTGAGGCCCAGGTCACACAGTTAGTCAGCATCTAAGGCTGTATTTGAACTCAAGAAGATGAATCTTCCTGACTCCGAGCTCTGCATTGTTACAATCCTTATTTGTATTGTTCTTCAGGATTTGTTGATTTTACTTTGCATCAGTTCATTTATCTTTTTTCTTTTTTAAAAAATGCAACTTTTTTAATTGAATCAGAAACAGATAAACATCTCTTTGCAGTCATACATACAATTTAGTTTATGGCTTAAAGAAATATTAACACATAAAAGCAAGTCATATACCTTGTTCCCTAAACTTCAGTTATAAGCCATGACTTAATTTAACTTTGATTTTCCTTACCAGTGTTAAGTAAAAAACAACCTTCATTTACATAAAGATTTTGATGAGAGTTTGAATTCTCTCAGAGATTATGTTCAGCTCTAATTTGGTTTCTGACATTCAGTTTTGACATGAAAAGCGCTTGCAGTTCTTTTCCTGTAGTTATCATTAATTATTTTTCTGTTAATTCTAATTTCCTTAATCAAAGCACCTTATATTTGAAGGTGTTCTGTTAATCTCAATGACAAAGTCTATTCTTTACTGGAAGGAAGGGAAAGAAAATCAGTTTATATGCATTAAATAGAGTGTGTGCCTGTGCAGACATGAGTATAACTCTAGAGCTGAATGAGATCTTAGGGAGCATCCATAATTCACCCCTTATTTTATAATTGAGAAACTAAGGCTCATCAAAGTTAAGTAACTTGCCCAAGGTCATAATGGTAATTAAGTGGCAGAGCTGGGATTTGAATTCAGGTCCTCTGATTCCAAAACTAGCACTATTTCCACTGCCCCACATTGCTTAAGTATTTAATTTTTCCCAAACTCCTTGTCCAAAGTTTGTAAACTCCTCAAGGGCAGGAAGCCTTTCATTTTTGTCTTCATATCCCCCACATTACCTAGACATAGTGGATATTTTTCAAAATGCTTGTTGATTGACATATAAGTTGGAAATATAGTGAAAGAAAAATGGATTTATAAGACATAAAAACCTATGCTTGAAATCTAACTCATATGCTTTACCACCTTTGATGCTGGGAAGTGACTTTTCTTCTCTGAACCTTAGTTTCTTCATCTATAAATTGAGTAATTTGAACTCGGTGCCCTGAGAGGTCTACTCTGACTCTAGTCCCTATGATACTATGATGACACAGTAGAATTAGAAGGATGATTGGAGACGCCCTTCTGGTTTTAATGGCATATACTCCAGTGTGCATGATAACAGGAACATACCATGTTATTCTACTTCACAATTGCCCTAAGTCTTTCATAGAAATTTTCTAATCTCACTAGAAATGACAGAGAAAAACATCTGACAGAAGTAGGTATAAATTATGAATCTTGGAAAGTTTCAGTGAAGGACATGGGGGCAGCAAGGCAGTTGGATATAGGTCTGTTTCAGCATATGATTGGGCTTAATTATAAATAAGGAGTCAAAGTTCAGTCCACTTCAAGGTCAAAATAGTTCCCCATTTCTACCTCTGATCTATGGTTCATATTGTGTGTGTATGTGTCAGAGAAGGAGAGAGAGAGAGTGGGAGAGAGAGAGAGAGAGAGAGAGAGAGAGAGAGAGAGAGAGAGAGAGAGAGAGAGAGAGAGAGATTTATTCTTATAAATGCAGCTAGGTGGCACAATCAAGAGAATACTGGGCCTGAAGTCAGGAAGACTCAACTTCCTGAGTTCAAATCTGGCCTCAGACACTTGCTAGCTGTGTGCCTCAGGGCAAGTCCCATTTGTTTGTTTCCTCATTTGTCAAATGAACTAGAGAAGAAAATGGCAAATCACTCCAATATCTCTGCCAAGAAAACCCCACATGGGGTCATGAAGAGTCAGATACCATTGAAAAAATGACTGAAGAACAGCATCCTTATTAAATACCCTTTACACTCATGAGTTTCTCTTTTTTTACTCAGACTATGGGCAGAAATGAGTTTGCACCAGTGGTTATTCCTACATATAGGAAAGTGCTCTGGAGTCATGAATACCATTACCTCCATGTTTTTTGTTTGTTTGAATGTCTGGATTTTTGGTCCCTCTTATCATGGCAAAACTTGTGGGTTTTGTGTATTTTTTTTGCCTTTTATTCTAAGGTACTAGAGTTCTGCCTGTTGAATGCTAGTGTGGCTTTTAAATTCCTCGGCCTCCCAGGAGAAGAGATAGGGCAGCTCTACTTGTGGTTGGACTCTCTTTTATAGGATTCGTTTCCAGTGCTTTTTATTGAAGTGGTCTGTAGCTCCATATCCTCCATAACGATCAGTTCGGGAACAGAGTCACTGTCCATAAAAGTCCTATAGGCAGCCAGTCCCTGGCTACTAAGAGAACAATTTTCTTTTGGAGTATCTCCAAAAAATTACTTAACTCCATTGCTGTTAGAGATGGGTTTTGAAACAATTCCAGCCTGAGCCTCAGTGACATTTCAATGTTGCCAAACTAGCTTAGTAACTTCCTGAACTAGCACATCACTACTCATTGATAGCATTAAAGGCTTTGGCTAGGATAAAATGTACAATCCAAAGGCCTTGATGTTGTTCTCTGTACTTGAATATGAGAATGATTGTAGTTAAATACCACAGATTCCTTGTTGTCTCACATAGGATGGAAAACACTTTTGCGACTATTTAAGAAGGCTCATTAATGGGGTTATCAGATAGTCTAATTTTTAAAGAATTCATTCAAAATCCATTACTGAACAGAGAGAACCCTTACTCGGATGATATTTCTTCATCCATTTGTATTCATACAAATATCATTTGTAATTGCAATGTCATTGTGTAGAAATACTAATTAATACTTGCCGTAGGCTTTTAGACAGTGGAATTAGTTACGGTTAGTATCATAAATAAAATCAAAGTTCTTTGGTACTAAAATGTCAGGGTATTATAACATTAAAAAGTGAAGCTTTATTAGGCTGGCATATTAGGACTTCTTTGGGTCAAGGATACTTCATGTTGGTTTTCAGTTAGACAAATAGTAAGCTCATTTCATGCATATTTAAAGATTTAAATCTGGTTGGGATTCATAATGTACAAAGGCATCATTTCAGTGGGAGTCATAAAGACTTAATTCTACTTACTAGCTTTGTCATTTGAGCAAGTGACTGAAAAGTGGAGTTGAATGATTTCAATTCTAATTCTATGACCCTTTGAACAAAGAAAATTGGGTGAAGTTGGAATGTTACCTTTCAAGGGCAGAAGACTACTTAATATAATGAAACAGGGGTAACCAAAGATCTTTAGCTGGATAAGCCAGGGGAGCAGTATTGAACTGAATCAGATTTAGCTTATAAGGTTTTTGGGTTTTTTTTAAAGTACAGGAAGCTCTGCAAGCATAATTATCAAGGAGGATTTCTCTGTGCTGTTGCTGGAATTAAATGGCATAGTAAGATGATAATTTTCCTGTTAATGCTAATTAGGAAAATAATAATTTTCTTAATAAAACAGGTCATACAATACTACATAGGTATTTAAAATAATTAATTCACCTATGTTGGCTCTGACAAAATTTTTAGTGCTAATATGTTAGCATCATAATCAAAGTCCCTCCTCCCCTTTATTTACTTCTTTTCCAAAGAACCAAATTATCACTGTTAGGAGTACCTCCTCTACTGAAAGAGAACACAGCCCCTCAGTGCTCTAGCAAAGGGATTTTAATGAATTGTTATGGCCCTTCAGATTCAATGACCAGCCAACCTTCAGCTGATTTGCAAATGATAGACAGCATTCATTGTCAGAAAAACATCGTGGTAAGACAGTGTAGTTTACCTCTTCCCTGGTACAGGACTTAAGAATACTCCTTTTTCCCCCTGTGGGGAGCCATCAGAATAGGACTCTAATGGAAGTATTAAAGTATAGTGTTTAAAAAATTCATTTACTTTTAGCCAGGTTGATTAGTTTATTGTAATGGAAAAAATACATGACTGGGAGTTAGGAGACTTGAGTTTTACCCTATGTCAATACTTATTACCTATCTGATTGGAAACCATCAACTTGGTTAGCTCCTTCATATGTAAAATGAGTATCTATTATCAGACATTTATTAAAATCCTACTGCATGCCAGAAATTGCCTTTGGTACTGGGGATACAAATATTGAATGAAACTTGCTCCTATGCTCAAGGAGCATACTTTCTATCTGGGGAGATAACATGTATTCATATAAAGATATACATAATAGAGTCAAAGCAAATACCAGGTAATTTTGTGAAGAAGGTTGTGGGAATGATCTTATTGAAACTAGACCGTTGGAGTTAGAGCCAAGAAGAGCTAGGCTAATGTACTCACTAGCTGTGTGATCCTGGGCAAGTCAATTATCCTATCTTGACTTCATTTGTCTCATCTTTTAAAACGGAAATAATTATAGAGCCCACTTCGTGGGGGCATTGTTAGGACTGAATGATATTTAAGCTCTTTGCAAACTATAAAATGCTATATAAAGGATGACAATTTTCATTGTAACTTTGTAAGACTTGGCATTTAAAATGAACCTTGAAAAGAATTAGGAATTATAAGAGATAGAAATAAAGATAGAGTGCAGTTAAGTTGTGGGGAATAACCCTTTAAAGGTATGGAAAAAGAAGATGCAATGTTATGGATGTGGAACAACGAGAAAGTCAGTTTGGCTGGGCTAAAGGGGACATAAATGGGAGTTATATATGATGAGGCTGGAAAAAATGGTTACAGCCAGATTATAAAAAGCTTGGAGTACCAGAAAGATGAATTTATATTTGATTCCAGGGGTAACTGGAAGCCACAGGAGTTTATTGAGCAGAAGAATGTCTTGGTCTTTTGCCATAAAAATAGTAGTGTGAAGGACAGATTGTGGAAGAGAGAAATTTTGAAGCTCTGAGAGGAATCAGGAACTTATTGCAGTAATATGGATGAGATGAGATGAAGGGAAGGAGAGTTGGATGGAGTTGATTTATATGTGAATAATAAGACTTGACAACTAATTAATATATATGAGGAGAGAGCTTGACTCAATCTCACATAAGATCATGAACCTTGTCAACCAAAAGAAAGAGCAATATATTTTACACTATTTACCTCAAAATTTTTTTTAAGAAAATACTAAATCTTAGTATATGAAGGTGATAATGATTATGGTTTCATTGGCTGTAGCTGAATATGAATCCTAACATAAAGCTCTAACATAAATATGAATTGTTATATTATTTTTGTAATTTAATTGTTTTGGTCTATTTTAAATTCTAAGATGTCTCCCTCCCTCCCCATCCTGCACTACAGAAGACCACCACCATTTGACACAGATACATATATATTTGTGTGTGTATTCATTATATACATATATATGTAAAACCATTCTATGCATATTTCTATTTATCAGTTCTTTGTCTGGAGGTGGATGCATCTTCCTTTATACGTCCTTTGTAGTGGATTTGAATATTTATAATACTCAGAATGGTTTAGTTGTTCACAGTCATTCTTGGAACGATATTGCTGTTAACTGTATCCAATATTTCCTTGGTTCTGCTCTTAGCACTCTTAATTATTCATGCAAGTCTTTACATGTTTTTCTAAGATCAACCTGCTCATCATTTCTTACAGCACAGTGGTAATGCAGCACAATCATATATCACAATTTGTTTAGCTATTCCTCAGTTAATGGACATTTACTTAATTTCCCACTCTTTGTCATCACAAAGAGAGCTGCTATAAATATTTTAGATCATGAAAGTTCTTTTCCTTTTTCCCGATCACCTTGGGAAACAGACCTAGTAGTGGTCTTGCTGGTCAAAGGGTATACACAGTTTTATAATTCTTCGGGCATGATTCCAGATTGCTCTCCAAAATGTTTGGATCAGTTCACATTTTCACCAACAGTGTATGTGTTCCAATTTTTCCACATCCCCCCCAACATTTGTCATTTTCCCTTTCTATTATTTTAGCCAATCTTATAAGTGTACAACATTTCGAAGTTATTTTAATTTGAATTTCTTTAATCGATAACGATTTAGAATATTTTTTATAGGATTATGTGTAGTCTTTGATTTCTTCATTCAAAAACTGACTGTTCATATCAGTTGTAGGATGCCTAATATTCTTATAAATTTGACAGAGTTCTCTATTTGAGATATTTATTTTATATCTATTTGAGACCTTTATCTGAGACACTGTCTATAATTTTTCTTCTCCCAGTTTTCAGCTTTCCTATTAATGTTGGCTGCATTGGTTTTATTTGTATAAAACTTTTAAAAATTTAAGGTAATCAGAATGATCCATTTTACATCTCATAGTGTTCTCTATCTCTTGTTTATTTGCCATGTTCTATTCTGACTTAAGGGTTCTATAATTTCAAACATGTTAAAAATTCTCAAAAACTTAATAATTAGAGATAGTCAATTTATTATTGTTTTCATTTACTGTCCTTGTTTGACAAATTACTTGAAAGAACTTTAAATCTTGCTGACTATATATCTGTATGTACATGCAGTTACATATATTTAGTTAGGAAAGTAATTAATTTTTATGGTCATTATTAAACAAAACAATTTTTTAGCCTCCTCCTGCTCATGATCTCTGTTGCAAACTAGACAAAATGAATTAAGCATATTTGGCTCTTGTCCTTTAACTATAACTTAACTATATATTATCAGTATCCACATGCGTTTTTTGGCTCTGAGTTTCATGAATTAGATTTTGGCCTGTAGGAGAGAAGTGTCACTACTTGATTTAGGAAGATGTGACAAAGGGTTTATGTTAAGGCGCTGGTTGCAGTCAAAGATAGGGGAAATTGCATGATAACTAGAGTACACAGAAAGTGTTTATATTGATTTCTGCATCAAGGAAAAGAAGAAAAAAAATCAGTCTTTAATGATTTCATGTTTAGCCACGATGTTGACAAACTGAAATTTGGTGACTACACAGATTGGTAGAGTAAGGTTGACATGCTGATTTTGCTAGGGAATATTGTTACCCCTGTCTCACCAGATACTTAGGAAAAAATAATCTGCATAATATAAAGAATATTTATATAAGCTTTGTATAAGGCAACTATGTCTTTGACTTTTCCCAAACTGACAGTACAGCAAAGAGTTTAGGCCGTGTGGACAAAACTGGAGAACTAAAGGCAGGTCACTCCTTTGGAAAAGTGTTTCAGAGGATTGCAGGTGAAAGTAGATGATAGCAAATGTCAATGTGGAGCTGTCAGTTAGAGGAAGGGCAGGTTGTATATAGGTCTATTGTAAATAGTCTCAGGTCTTGAATAGTATACCAAATAGGAACTTTTTAGTGTACCCACTTACTCTGGAGGGGTTCTAGTCGTGGCAGGGGAAAGTTTGGCAGGGGCAACTTGAAAGAATTTTTAGTTTGTTAATTTCCCCTTTCTCCAGGATACTGTTCAGCTGATCTGTCAGTTCAGAGTGATTACAGTGTTCTTCACCTCATTCATTTACACCTCATTTTTCTGGCTTTTCTATCAATCATTTACTGATGGTTACTGGTTATTTTCTGTTAGCATTTGAAAGGTCTTTGAATAAGGGAGAGATCCCAGCATGACTTCCAGCTTTTAGTTTTAAGTGTTGCTGCGTATGATGACAAAGTCAGGAGTGAGCATAAGGGATGAGGAAAAAGATAACCAGGTATATGTGGACAGAGTGTGGGGAAAAGGGTAAGAGGGGAAAAGAGCAGAAGCTAAGAACACTGGAAACTAAAATATTTACTAAGGCAGAAGAACGCTCTGTGTGTATGTGTGTGTGTGTATTCTATTTCTTTTAATTCCCTGCCTTTCCTTTTGCTGACCTTGGCCCAGCTTTCATTTACACAGTATTCATTAGTAATTAGCCAAATCAAGGCCTGTGACATTGTGAAGAGCAGGATGAATTGAGTGTCTGGAGACCTCGGGCTTGAATCCTAGCTGCATTGTCATGTGACTTAGGCAAGTCCATTAATCTCTGTGGGTTTCAGTTTCTTCACCTTCATAATAAGCATATTGGACCAAATTATCTCTTTCTCCCCCAAACCCAAGTCTTTTGATCTATATTATCGATTAGGATCATCTAAAGCCAGAGCTGGAAGGAACCACATGGACCCCTTATTTTGTAGATGAGAACCCTATGACTGAGGGAGTTTATGGCATTTTCTCAAGGTCACAAATATTATAAGTATTAGTGGTAGAATTTGAACCCAGGTTTTTTGACTGCAGAATCACTACCTTTTTTTTCTCTCTGACATGATGCCTCTCTAGTTTATATGTCCCCTTTGAAAGTATTTTTAAAAATCATAAAATGATGAATTCATGATCATCAGACAGGTAATAGATAATCTAGGCATTGAAATACTGTTGTTTTATGTATTTTTCATTAATTCTAAGGACTTTTCTTTAGTGGTTTGTATCCTTGCTGGTGTCTATAATTAATACAGAAATAGAATCTTGCTGCAGTTTAAGCCTATTTCTTCTTGATTCTTAAGTCCCTGAGAATAAAAAATGGCTCATCATGTCCCTCAGATTAATCATCTTTATTCTTAAAAGGCCTTCATGTTTGCTTTAAATGGAAATGCCAACACTGGACTCAATCTGTTCTCTTTTTGACTGCTCAGTGTTTTGGTTAAAGAAATACGTTATGGTTCTTCCATGATGATTTTATGTTAATCATTTGATTTCTTTTAAATGCTGCATTGATAATTTACTCAATCTGAGGATCTATAATAACTGTGACTTCTTTTCTGTTAGTTGTGCATTACTCATTATAGAATATTCCAATCAGCCCTTTAAAATTACATTCACTTTTTTAATGGAATGAAGAATCATGAGTCTTGGACTTGAGGCAGAAGCCATTGCCTCATCCCAAGGAAGACCAGCTTTTTGGGGAACCTTCTTTTTTGTGACAGTAAGTCAGGAACCCGATCTGCATGATCCATTCGTTAATTGGGTTCTAGCTTTCACTGTCTTCTCCTGATTCCCTAGATTCTGAGATCCCAGCTTTCAGGGGAGAAAGGATGTATCAAGTTGTAGAATTTAGAGCTCATGAGCACCAAAGGTTTAATCTAGTCCAACTCCATGTTAGAGATAATGAAAGTGATGCCTAGAAAAGTTAAATGGCTTATGGTCATTTAGCAAAATCTGAACTTGAACCTGTCTTCTATGACTATAGACATGGTACTTATTTGTAATTCCTTTCCTAGCAAAAGAAAGAGACTGCTACCTGCCAGTTAGTATGCTATGCCTTTTAAAAATATCTTTTAATCCTCACAACACTGACAGGTAGGTGCTATTATGTTCCCCATTTGACAGTTGAAGAAATTGAGGCAGAAAGAGCTTAAATGACTTACTCAGGTTCATACTGTTAGTAAATATCTGAAGACTCATTTGAATCCAGGTTACGTTGACTTCAGGTCTAGAACTCTATCTACTGGTCCATCACATAACATTCTCAGAATAGGACATAACTGTAAAATATAGATCTCTTTGTTCTTAACAGCTGTTGTCGGTTACTAATGTTTACATTTTCATAGTATTGTGGGATCATAGATTTAGGACTGGAAAAAAGTATTAGAGCTCAGCAGTTACAATACTCTCATTTTACAGATGAGGAAACTGGACCTCAGAACAGTCAAATGATTGTCTAAAGACACATAAATAAAAAGTGAAATTTCTTCTTCCCTTTTGCCAACCTTGTTCTACTAGGTTTTATTCTTTGTGTTAGTTCCATTTTCATTGTCTTGCTTTGTATTTTATTGCTGAGATGGTATTGTTTCAATCCTGTGGAATTCACTTTTACAACCACAATTCTATGTACGGGAGTTCAGGTCTAGGATACATAGTTACATTTTATTTTTTCCCCAACTCAGTCATTGCAGAGCCTACTTTATATTTGGTTACTGGCAGTTGATGCAGAGAAATGTCTGCCAACTCCTTGATTTCTAGGCAATAATCAAACAAAAAATAAAACCTACCATTCCTTGGCTTGACTCCATCTTTGGTTTTCAAACCTCAGTTTCCTTTTATCTA
This sequence comes from Potorous gilbertii, assembly GCA_028658325.1. Lineage (NCBI taxonomy): Eukaryota > Metazoa > Chordata > Mammalia > Diprotodontia > Potoroidae > Potorous > Potorous gilbertii. The sequence continues at coordinate 325,923,174 of CM053771.1, forward strand.
AAGATTTCCATACTGTAGAAGACCTCTTGATTTGATCTACTTATAATAAATTTTGCTGGTGAGATTTTCTCAATTGACTCTTGATGGTAAAAAAAAAAAATTGTTCTTCCATTAATGACCTGAGTGACAAATGAAGTGTAGAATTGAAAAGCCACTCTGAGCTTGAGCTCCCCCTATCCCGTTTATAATGTAACTTATCTTGCCATAGTTGAATTTCTTCATTTTTTAATTTTTGCTCCAAAATGTTTTCCAGCTCTACCATCCTACTCAAGCAATACTGGACACCTTTTCTTAGTGTCATATGTGGTATCCACACACTTTTCTTTTTTATGATGGAGGCATTCTGAAAGACTAGGGTTGAATCTGAAAGACTACATTGTTAGAGGATAATTGCAAATATATGGATATGCAAGAATATCAATATATTCTCATTTCTCCATTTTAGTGGTCTAGGATCATTTCACCACCTGAACCATTTTGCCACCTCAGATTACCTGGTATATCTGGTAATATTATTAATCCTTCCTTCCCTCTAATATAATTTTATTCTTTGTAGTCAGTGTCAAAATGATTTAAATCTTTTCCAGTTTCTTTCTTGTTCATTATTTTTTAAAAAAAATACTCATTTTGTGTAATAGCTTTCCTTAATCAGGGCATTTTTATTACAAAATGCTTTTCTTCATTTGATCTCCACAACAGCCCTAGAATTAATTTCATCAGACCAAATTGTTTGGATTAAGGCCAGTTAAAATAATCCTCAACTCATTCTTTTCCTATTCTGAATCAATATAATATAAAGAAATTAATAACAATTAAAGAATGGATATGTTTCTGTATAATAGTTTAGTTTTTTTCCTAAAGTTTAACCATCCCAAATGTTTAAATTTAAAGGTGTTGTTAATTACCTGAATTTTTTGTTTAAAAAAGGGAACATCAAAAATGAGAAAATATCACACATGCTATATCTGATTTGTACCCTTTTAGGGGCATTGAAACATCACACAGACGGTCAGCCCACAGAAATCTGTTCTTTTCTATCTATAACCTTCCCTTGGTAATTACAGCCTACTTACCAAACCTCTCTGGTAGTTTTGATCAGTGATTTGCAGCTTATTATTTTCTACGATAAATTCATTTCTTTTTGAAACTTTGCTATGATTTAATAGATATAGGCAACCTCCCCATTATTGTAAACTGAAACCTCTAATAAGATACCATGTTCTATTTTTTTTCTTTTTTTCCATCATTGAGCATTTGTTTTTTCTTTCTGCCATCTCTCTCCCACTCCTATTTGGGAAAAAATAAGAAAGAAAAAGCAATGAGAGAAATATGGAATCCTTTTATCATATAAGCATAGTTAAGTAAAAAAAATTGTCACATTGGCCATATTCAGCAGCATATTTCTCATTCTGTGTAGCCATCCATCATCTTTTTGTCATGAGGTGGGAACCATTGTCATCAGTGAATGAATCATCCAGATTCTGGAATCATTGTTGATTAGTATGATGACCAGTGTTCTGGTGAGTCTCCATGCTTTTGACTAGACTGGGTTTTCAGTACTAATCTATTATTAGAACATTGGGGGCAGCTAGGTGGTGAAGTGAATAGAGCACCAGTGCAGGAGTCAGGAGGACCCGAGTTCAAATCTCACTTCAGATACTTGATAGTCACTAGCTGTGTGATCTTGGGCAAGTCAATTAACCCCAATTACCTCATCTCCAGTTATCCTAATGAATATCTGGTCACTGGAATCAGATGGCTCTGAAGGAGAAGTGAGACTGGTGACCTGCACAGCCCCCCACCCCACTCAAAACAAAGTCAAGTGCAAGTCATGTCATTATTTCTCTGATGGCATGGTCTTCTTTGGCAATGAAGGACAAATACACACACACATTATTTGATAGCATTTTTACTTGGAAAGACCATCAGGACCTCTACATTATGAAAAGAAACTGAAAGGTCCATTTTACAGAACAGATATTCATTTATACTTTTTAAAGCTACAAATTATTCTAATAATAGTTACCAAGCCATGGATATATATGGCAGGATAAAAGTAGATAGACCAGTCATCTGTTGAGGTTAAGAAATAAACAAATGGACTGTGCCAGAGTTGATGTTTTTCCACAGTTAAATCAATTAACTAATTAATGGTTAATTGTTTAAATATATAATACTTATTAATGACTGAATGTTTCAAACGCTGTTCTAAGTGCTGGAGGTAACAAATTTGAAAGTACCGTGATTGTTACCCTTATGGAACTTACATGGTAATGATGTTTGGCTGACCTCACATATATAGGAGATTGTAGTCAATAAGGGGTCTTTTGTTTTGGGTGTCACAAGTATTGAACAGATGGTTAGTAAAGCCTTTGGAGTATTGGTTGACATACCCTTTCTGATAGCAATAGTGGTAGTCATTGGACCTTGTATAGATAGGTATGTGCCTCAAGGCAAGACAAATGGCAAGAGGGTGGCTAAGATGGAATGAATGCTGTCTAAATGAAATGTACCATGTGACACTTAACAGTCAGGAGAGTACCAGCCCCAATGTGAGAGTTTCAGACTCCTGAAAGTACATTACTGCAGAGGACAGTCTCTTTTTCAGAAAGAGCATCAATAAGGTAGACAGCAAGGTCCAGTATTCCAGGTTATATACGAATGATGGGGCTAGCGACAACACGATAGCCTTTCACAGATCCTTTATGAAAGGTTCATGGGAAATGTTGACAAGGATCCTGCAAGATAAAGTTGGTCTTCCTTGTTTGAAAGAATCACTCTCAACAATGAAATGAAATTTTTATAAATACTCAAGCATTAGAAGTTACTGCAATACATTCAGTATGTCAATGTAGGAATGGGAAAAAATAATGGAAACAACCATTGTAAATTAGGTTCAATTATTTCATGCCTAGATCTTTGCATGTTGTTTACTCTGTTATATTGTAAGCTCCATGAGGGCAGGGACTGTCTTTTATCTCTTTTTTGTGTCCCAAGCACTAGCACAGGGCCTGGCACACAGTAGGCATTTAATAGCTGTTAATTGAATTAAAATTGAATGAACAAATACAGATTTTTTTCAACACCTTTAAGATTCCTAAAATCTGTTGCATTTTTATTGGTTAGTATAAACACTCTACCTTGTATGTGAAGAATAAAATTTTGATGTCTCTTTTATATATACAATGCAACACATAACCATATTCCCCATGTGTAAATATATATACATATGTACACATATGTATACATAAATATGTACACAAACATATATAAATGGATATAGATATATATGCATCTGTATATCTATAAAGATGATATTTCTTATGATTTGCATAGTATTATCCTATTACTGTGGATTACCCCAATATAATTGGAATGAATTTTTCAGAGAAGAAAGATGAAATTAAATTAAACTAGTAATTCATTATAGATTTGACTAAATCCATTGGAACATAGCATAAGCAACAATGGGGAAACATTCTATAAAATTATTGTAGAACTTTTAATACTTGAATTTTCTAGGATAATACTCTTTTTCTAGAATTTATTTATTTTCTTCCTGGTTTCATTATTTTGTATTCTGGTCCTTGATCTTAAAATTGCATTTTTGTCATTGCTACTATTGCTCTTTTGGTATTTTCTGTCATAGAATAGGAAAAAAAATTTTACGGTTCTCTCATTTGTTTAATTTATAATTCTTTTGTAAGACACAGAATTATATATTTAGAATTGTTTGGGACCTCACGAATAATTTAGCTATACTTTTAAAGCTATTTTACATATGAGGAAACTGAATCTCAGAAAGCAGTGATTTTCCAAGGTTATACAAGTGGATATTTACAAAATTTTCATTAAAATACTTACATGCACACATATGCATATATCCACATATGCACATACACATATATAAAAAAATATGTATATATATATATATATATATATATATATATATATAGTCTGTTTTAACAGATTGCAGTATGAATGTTGTTACCTCCAATTAACTCATGATAATTTTTATTTCATTCCAGCATTTATTACACACTTACTATGTGTCAAACCACAAGGATACAGAATCAGTTAGAATACACCCTTCTCTCAAGGAACTTTCATTTTATTAGGGGAGCTTCTATTGCTGAATTTGATCCAATTAACGGTCACCTTCAGGAAACTTGTTTTATTCTTGCTTTTGTTGTACAATTTATTCCTCTTTCTATATTTCATGAATAACATTTTTTTCTTTCTTTGTTTTTGGCTTTTCCTATTCCCACCATTTGGCTACTGTGAGAAATAATCATCCTACCACAAACTCCACATGGCTGTCAGTGAATTAAAGAAAGATTTTATTTATCATTTCTTTTACTGAAACCACCAGAGCCTGGGTGACCCATAAGGTGACACATCCTTTCCCGACAATTACAAAGACTTTTATGTCTTATCCTGATTTATATTCCCCCTCCCCTGGGAACCTCCTGTTCTTCTCCTAAATGTGTTCCCCCTTCCTTGTCATACAAAGTATGTGCATTTGAATGAGCTAGTCTCACCCTGGGGATGTGTGGGTTAATATTAAACACCTCATTAAATATATGTACAAGTTTCTGATCTTTTTTACTTGATCAGAGGCCTGGTTCTGCTAGGTAACAGCTCTGGTTGGAACTGGTTGCCTCTGACTTACATTCTGTTATCTTTCCTTAGTGTGTGTAGGTGTCACTCTTGTGGAAACAGAACTCCTTCTTCTGTTTCTCACCCTACTGATAGGCATTAGTCACTAGGACTGAACTATTCTTTCTACGTGTAGTTCAATAGCTTTAATATCAAAATGTGAGTATTCTTTGAATTGAACCTAGGAAAGTTCAATGTTGTGGGTACTTCTCTTCAAGACTCTTGACCTTTCTCAGCCCTGAGGTTTTGGGTTTTTTTTTTTTGCAGGTTTCGTACCTTTTCCAAAATACCCTTTTCCCTTTCTTCCATTACCTTCTGTTCTTAGCTAAATGAATACAACCTTACAAGGTGTTTGAGAAGCATAGAGTTACTCCCGGGAGCCACAGTCACCTGGCTTGCCCATAGACAGGTACAGGATTTATCCTTTTGTGCCATCTACTTATTTTGTAGCACTTCACCATATACCTAACTTTCTTTTTTAGTCCTTAAAATTAAATCCATTTCTGAAGACTCCCGCAGCCTTTTGGCATGAAGTCTGCTTTTAAGTTTAAGTTAGTTCCTATTTGCTGATGATTTGCACATACCATTCACTAGTTTGGAGGCAGATTAAAAGAATAAAGTGGAATAATCTGGAGTAACCAGATCATTGTAGCCATCTTTATTAGCCATTAGTTAACCATTTGCTTTGGAAAACCTTCCTAAAGGACAGAACATCAAAGAAAGGTTGTACTGACATGCTTATTGTAAGGTGGGCATGGCATTGCTGGCTGCTTATTTCAGTGTAAAGAAATGACACCTATGCTTATATTAGTTTGCTTTTTATTCTTCAGAATATTTTATTTTTGTCTTCATGTAGGAATGGCCTTCATTCCAATTTTTTTAAACTTCAAATATTGCCAAAGGCTACTAGCTAGCGAACTTGTTTGATTTTAAATTCCTCAGATGATGATACACAATTGTTGACCTTTCTGAAACTGGCATTCGACTGCTGAAGGGAAAACAAAGGCATCCATTCTCCTTCAAAACTAAACACAAAATTGTACTATTAAATTGAGTTCTAGAATTGAAGACATTGTACTAGGATATCATAATAAGAATGACAAATTCAAGGTTAATTTTTAACCATGGGGTATTAAGGAGAAGTTCTTTCAAATGTTATAATTATGTTTTCTTCCATGGCTCCAAATTCAGTTTTACTCATTTTTTATGGATGGCTCCTACACAGAACAAATAATGTTATATAAATAACAAAGAACTCAGCATAGCTCAAAAAAATATGATAACATATACTCTTGTGGAGTCTCACAAAATTTACCAGTCAGCATCTCATATATGATTTAAAAGAGCGAGGTCTCCTTATAATTCCCTCAAATCATAAGCTGGCCAGTGGCCAGTGGTAAAATGAGATTATTTAAATAACTGAAGACATGCAAACATTGCATTGAAAAAATGTTCTGTGTAATTGACATTCCATTGAAATATAAGTTCCTTGAAGGTAAACTATCATTTTTTCATCTTTGTATCCTAGCACAGTGCCTTAAGCATGGACTAGACATGATTTTGTTGGTATAGGGAACTCCCAATGAGGAAACTTCCTCTAGAAATGCCATTTGACAGTTGCTCATTCACTTAGTGTTAGAGTTGTCTGGGGCACTGAGAGGTTAAGTGCCATTTCAACTAATGCACATCCAGCATATGCCAAAGAAAGAACTCTCATCTTTCTGACTCCAAAGCACAGCTCTCCACAATGCCATGCTCTTATTCCACTAGCACATAGTAGACACTCAACATGTACTTCCTGATATATTGATTCACCTAGTATATAAAAATCTGTATGTAGGATAGTAGCACACAAAAGAATAACAGGGAAGGGACTGGAATAAAAGACTGCCTTGGAATCAGGAAAACTTAGATATGATTCACACCTCTGATACATATTGGCTGTGTGCTTAATCTTTCTAGGCATATATGTCTGCATATATGGCTTCTCTGTATTGTAGACGTTCCTCATTGGAAAGTCTGAAGAAATTTTGAGCGTGGTTTTAAACATGTGTAGGCTAGTTTTTTTTCCCTTTGTAGAAATGATAATTGGATCTCTTTTAGAAGAAAGAGTTATTATAGATATAGGGATAGTAAGTTCTCTGTATCTTAGACTATGTTCAATTTGAGACTTCTACAGTATATGAAGTATATTCAGAGGTGGATGGAGAAATTGAAGTATTTAATATAATAATACATTTGGAGCTGGAAGAGATCTTTAGACATCATCAAATCCAATACCCACATTTTACAAAGGATGCTGAGGCCCGGTAAATGTATGTGAATTCCCAAATACCACAAAGCTAGAGTCTGGGGTAGAATTTGAGCACATGTCTTTCTGTCTAAGGCTAGGGTTCTATCTTAGCTTCTTCCTATTCTATTTTATTTACAAACACATAAAATTAGTCTGTGTTTGTATTTATGATAACTGAGTACCTAAAATCAGTAGGAAAGAGACCCTGAACATGAAATGTATTTCTATACCTTTTTGATATTTTTAATATTAATAACAGTTGTAATAGTATGCAGTAAATGTTAGAGTTGTCATTCCTCCCCACCCACACTCCCCTCACCCCAGAAAGTAGAAAATAAATGTGGAAAACATTGAGGTCTCAAGAAACGTCATCCTTTAGTCATAAAAAAGACATAGAACAGGGACTAGATTGAATTAATTCTTATAGGGAACTCTCCTATGTGAGGAAACTCCCCCTTTCAGATAGTCTGTGAACATATAACTGGGTTTATAACCCTTTAAAATAAAGATTTGCCTGGCTTTTCTGTTTTTTGATAATATTATTATAGCTGGTAGTGTGAATAATTTTGTTCCCCAATTTATTACTTTCTGAAAATACAGTTTAATATTTTGTCCTGTTTTCTGTTTTTACTCTCGTACCAGTGACTGTGGTAGAAGGAAGCTATTTGGGTTCTTGACATCATAGATGTGGGCGTCAGAAAGTTGGTCAGGCCATTTGCATGAGGAGATTAGAAAAGTTTGCCCAGTTTTCCTTTTGACAACACTACCTTTGACATTTTCCTCCAAAGGAATATGTTTGTCTCGTTTCATAATGGTCTTATCAGGAGGAAAGTAAAGTTTTAAATGAGGAATCTTGCATTATTAATGCCACATTTTCAGGAATGAATCTTTTAAAAGATGCTTGTGCGTGTAGAAAGAATAACAGAGAGAGAGAGAGAGAGACAGAGAAAGAGAGAGAGAGAGAGAGATTGAGAAAAAGGGCAGGGAATATGAAGTATCTTCTTATTATGAAACTTTTCTTAGAGTTATGCTCATGTTACCAAAGAGACAGGAGATAATTTTATAAAAATGTTAAATTAATAAAGACAGAAACACACATCTCCTACTTTATCTACATAGTGCAGAATTTATTCCAAAAGAATGCACTTATTTTATTTTCCAGAGCCATAGGGAGGTAAGGTGTGGAGTTTTTACAAGACCTTCAATACTAGAAGGTTCAGGTTGATTTATCATCAAGGACATTTTCATTTGCCTGTGGAATCTTCCCACCACACCTGATTACTGTAATAAAATGCTATGGCTCTAATTACATTTTCCACATCATAACAACATTGATCCCACTCGTTTATGAGAGACTGGGCATGTAGTTTTATAACAAGAATAATCTATAATAACTCAACCTCATCATCCTTTTGTACTTTTCTTAAAATACTCAAAGAAAAGTGATAAGCACATTTTAAAGTTAAGGTAAAAATGTAATGCTACATGATGACAAGGAAGGCATCAAAGGGGAGTCCTAACTCCCAGTTTATGACATTGCAGGAAATCTCCTGTTTTCTCTGTAGATGTCTCAGCATCCTCAAAACAAAATTAATATTTGTTCACTTTAAATATATGCCTTACAACATTAAAAAAAATGAATGAGGCTGTGATTAATCAAATAGGAGGCCATAATTCTATAAAAGTTAATAAGTAGTAATCTTTAAAAAGTCATAATTTAAAATAAATTGAGTCCTAGAATATTCTCCATAAACAATGAACTTTTACTGTCCTAGAAGATGAGAATATCATGATATAAAATCAATTAATTTTGTATATAGTATTGGTCCAGTGTCCCTTAGGCTGTTGTTCCATATATTTTCCTTAAGTTATTTGTTTCTCCCTCTGGCAAAGGTAATTGATGCTGTAAGATCTGTCCTGTTATAAGATATATCATGATAACCAAATAAAACATGTAGCATGTTTAGTTCAAATAATAGAGGAAATGAAATAAAAAAGCCATAGACTTGAATATCTAGAGACCTGATATAGCTAGCCATGTAACCATGGATAAGTTACTTTTTTTTCTTTCTACTCAACTGAAATACAAGAATGATGGATTAAATAAGTTAGAAGGTTCCTTCTAGCTCTGAAAGTTTAAGATTTTAATTTAACTCAGAGGCAACATAGAAGGGGCAGCTAGGTTGTGCCCAAGGCCTATAGTCAGGAAGACATGAGTTGAAATTTGACCTCAGACATTTACTATCTTTGTGACTCTGGACAATTTAATCCTCTTTACCTCACTTTCCTCATCTGCAAGATGAGATGGAGAAGGAAATGACAAATCATTGCAGTATTTTTGCCAGGAAACCCAAAATGGGTTGGATACAACTGAAGCACCTTAACAAGAACAACAGTATAGAAAAGAGTTCTGGCCGTGGAGAATACCTAGGTTTAAGGTGTCACCCTTCTACTTCTTTAGCTGCCTAGTTCTCATCTGTAAAACGAAGGTGTTACACTAGCTGGTCCTTATAAAAATAAAACCTTTTGTTAATAGTATTAACTTTATTGGTCACACCAATCTGACTTTCATCATTCAGAAAATAGGGCTTGAAATCCTGCCAACAGGGAGAGCCTGAGGCAAAAATTCCTAGCCCTCTCAATCATTTCCTGTTTTTGTGTCTTCTTTTTGCCGTTATATTGGGTTTAACGAGTACACTATTTGTTATGTCCTTAGCATTTTAATATACTCCACTAAATGATTTTACAACTCTACCATCCTGTGCTATTATCTCAGTGAATCTGCTCTCTTAAACAACCTTTGCAATCTGTCCATTTTCTTCTTCCATCTCAAAATGTGACTACCCTGAGTCCAATTCCTTCTGAGCAACTTTATATTGATGGGGAAATGACCTAAAGGTAATGTTACTGGGAATGTTTGCATTTTAACAGAGAATTCCTAAAGTCGTAACCAATTAAGAGTAGCATTTTTAGGTACCATAGCAGCCACTTAGGGATAAGATTTTGGGCTAGCTATCTGGACATTAAAGGCTATGATAGACAGATATATCATATATACCCTGTCTACCCATACAACTGTTTCTACGTGCCCACCAATTTATTGTTCCGGCTTTAGTTGGAGTTTCATGGTATTGAAGACATAACCGAATTAAAAGTCTTCATACTTCCTAACCCTAAGTGTGTACAGTGGATGTTGCAATAAGTACAGGAGTTCAGTCTAAGTATAATTGTATTTGGATGAGCTGTGACTTACCTTTCCTCTCAAGGGGTTGATCAATTGAGTACAGGTAGGTGAAAATATATTTTGGTTAGTAAAAAAATCATTAAGTTTCTACATAAAAATATTTTAAAATCCTTTTATGGAATGGGCATGGCACCAACCCCATTATATACTTGCTTTTTTCTGTCTCGACTGACTTGCTCACCAAGCGTACACTGGCTGGGTTCCCAATGCAGATGGCAACATTTCTCTACCTCATTTTCAGGGTCCTAGGGGTATTAAGGTTTAGGGGTGCTATGACCCTGAAATAGCAACACACGGGTCCTGCCTGAATGAATTCTACTCAAGCCTTTTTTCAGTCAAATGAAAACAAGGTTTATTAAAAATCCTCCATATTTTCCATATTTTTAAGGAACCTGAATGTTTGTAACAGTAATGTAAGGTGACCAGACTGAATCTGAGCGCTTTGCTAGAGGCCAAGATGGATCTTATGTACAGAAAGACTGGGAGGATCTAGGGTTGGCCAAGTAGTGTGGAGAAGAGGGTGTCTAGGGAAGATCTTAATGGTAGTGGCCAGTAGGCTGGGGTGACTAGAGGTTGGAAACCATGAACCAAGAGAATAGGGTTTTGATAGGATCAAGGGTGGGAAATATCAGAAGTCAATCTGGAGAGAACAGACAGTGGAGGGCTAGGCTAGGTTAAGGGTAACAGAGAATTAGGCATAGCAATAATGAAAGGCTTATAGCCTCAGGTGAACATCAGATCCAGTGGGAAGGTTCAAGGGGATTCCTTGTCAGGGGTAACACTGCTTTGGGGGAGCTGGACTCCCACAACTTATGACTGTAGTATTTAAGCCCTTACTAGGGTGTTTCCTATTTAACAAATCAATCAAGATGACACCATTAACTCTTTATCAGAAACATTTGCACTGTATTAAATGGAAAAGAAAGAATAAGACCATGACATTCTGTCTGTAAACAAGTGACACATTTGCTTACGAAAGCCTGTAGTGTTCTTATTAGGAAGAATAGACATAGTTATGGAATTAGAGGAACAAGGTACGTAATGAGTAGGGAATACACGTTCCTATTTATTACTCAGTCATTTTTCAATTGTGTCCAGTTCTTTTTGGCCCCATTTGGAGTTCTCTTGGCAAAGATACTGGAGTGCCATTTCCTTCACCACCTTATTTTACAGATGAGAAAATTGATATAAACAAGGTTAAGTGATCTGCCCAAGGTCACACAGCTAGTGTCTGAGGTCAGATTTGAACTTAGGAAAATGAGTCTTCCTGACTCCAGGCCTGGCATTCTATCTACTTTGCCACCAAGTTTCCCCTCCATATGCCCAGGACAACTCAAAATTCTAGAACTAGGACTTTAATATTTAATATTCCATTCAGAAATAATTTATACAATGCCCAGGTAGGTGGGACCATTATGATGCTGGCTGCTGTGCTCAAATTCCTCCTTTTCTGAACCTCTATACTATAGTGCTGGTTGAGAACTTTTCTTTGTTAGATACTACTCTCAGGTCACTCCTCTTCTGGGTCACCTCTACAGTATAAAATCATTAAGCAAAAAAGAAACCATTAACCAGGAATCTGCAGAGTTTTTACAGGTCTGCTTCCTTTGATGGGTTATGAAGGTGGGGCGTTTCTACCTTTAAGCAACTGATGGCAGCACAAACTTTGAGGTTTGTAGCTATGCTAGACTAGAGGTATTTTCTGAGACATAAGGTCAATCCTATTCCATTCTTAGTTCTCTGAGTCCTAAGCTCAAATCCGTTCAGCAACTTGTTCCCAAGTGCCAAGTCTTTTTCTCCCTTTTTCTTCCAGGCTGTGAGGTTTGTTTCTAGAATGATCAAAGGCAGTTTGGATTGGCATGGCACATTGGCAGAAGCAAAGAGGGAAGTGGCCAAAATTAGACTTTTGAGGAATTTGTACGTTAACTAAACCTTGAGTTCTAACTGGAATGGAGAATATTCTTGATCAGAGAGACATACTCAGTGTCTCTTCCTTCCAAGTGTTCTGCTGTCCTTGTTAATGACATTTGAGAAATTGATGGCTGCCAGATATGGAGAGTAACTAAGGGGAGAATAGCAAAGGATTTTATACCCATATTTTACTATTTGTTCTGTGTCTCAAGCCCGTACTCAAGCATAAAATTAACCCCAGAGAATTTCCTCTGTGGCTGTCACTGCTTTAAATAGATTTCAAAACTTTTAATTTCAAAGTGGATATGAACAAACTATAAATGAAAATGTGAGCAGTTGTCTCTATACTTCCATCTGTAGTTTTGTTTAAAGTACAATTTTTCTTTGTTAAAAGAATTTTAGTTTTATTTTAAGCATTAGTTAGGATATTTCCATTATGGCAGGTGTTAACTATAAATAACATTTAGTAAGAAATAATATAAAGAATATGGTATTTGATGTATTTTAAACTACACTTTTTATTGGGATAAGGAATTTTTAAAATTGTCTGAATAAATATGCTTCCAAGGACTGCTCATTTATTGTACTTCCTGAAATGTATTTTACAATGCTTTTTGATTTTTACCTGTTTTGGCATTGAAACTGCATTATCAGGAATATACTGATCAGGATTTTAAAAGACGTCAAAGTTTTAAAATTTAGGTAGATGTAACCATAGGGCCTAACTATAAAGATAAAGTGCTATTCCTTTAAGTCACTGACACATTGCGATGTGTGCATTGCATTGCGACGGGTTACATCACTGAATTTAGCATGATGTAACCCAACGCAGCATGATGTAAGCATTGTCATACGTTGGAGGTTTAAAGAAAGAGCAATTCTATCCAAATTGTATCTTAAATTGAATTTTTCCATTTACACACCTAAGTATATATTTGCTACATGTTTAGAACCATAGAATGAATGTATAGTGATGAGTATCCATTTTATATGACATTTATGATATTTAGGAAGAAAAAAATGAGGGGAGTGTAGGCATTTTTATTTTACAGCATGAGATTAGTTTAAAAAAAAAGATGGCTTCTACTTTGTATCATAATGAATTGAAGTCAGCCTCATGGTAATTTTGAAAGTTATAGATTTGTAGTCAGAAAGAAGACAGTTCACATTTTATCTCGGATGCTTTCTAGACCCTTGTCCCTAGGCAAATCACTTGACCCTGGTCTCAGCCCCCTCATTACTAAAATGAGTTTAATAATGACTGCAGTGCTTCTGTCACTGAGCTGTTCTGAGGGTCAATGGAAAAAATAAAGTTTTTCACAAGCTGCAGAGAGCTAAATAAATGTCAGTTATTCAATTACTTATTAATAATACTCAAAAACGTAATTTAAAAGAGAGGAACATGTTGTTTTTATTCCAAATATTCATTAAGTAAAATTTCAATGTATCATCCTTTATGGTAAAAAGATTTTTAAAGAGAAAAACTGACATCATCTATTTGGCTTAATGAGACCAGTAAATTAAATTCCCCAATATTATTGTGCCTAAGCAATTACTTAAAGTATATAGAATATGAGAGATTGAAAAGAGAAAGAAATGAACTTTATTGTGTAATTTGAGGGATAGAGTTGACTAGTAGATAATGCAATGCAAGTAGACTCAGGACCACCTAAGTTCAAATTCTAAGACACTCACTATGTCTTTCATGCTGGGCAAGGTATATAACCTCTTTGTGCCTTTGTTTCTTCATCTGTAAAATAAAGGAGTTGGACTCAATAAATTCTAATATACTCTCACTCTAAATATACAATGCTGTGATTATTTTTTCTCAAACTATTTTGTATATTAGCAGAGCTGGAAATATATTTTCTTGCTTGGGACACTACTAGCCAGTAAAGTTTCTTCTTATTGACTGCGCACTGTAGGCCAATATATGCCATCTATTCCTGGTAAAATTCTGGAACGAACTATTAAGAATATAGTTAGCGAACATTCAGAAAGGGAAACAAAAAATGATTCCTCCTACTCAGGTTGCATTTTCAAGTTATAAAGGATGTGGAGTACTTTGGGTAATATGCAAATGTGCATATAAAAAGACAAGTAAAACATCTGAGTAGACAGTGAACCTGCCCAAAGGACATAGATTACCTACCTACCTTTTCCTCACGTGTTGTTCATTGACCTGGACTGTCAGGAGAGAGAAAGATTTGGGAAATGTACTGTCATTGATCTCATCATGGCCCTAGAAAGATGTTGGTTTTTCCTGGAAGTTCTTGGCAGTCCTCAGAACATGTTAGGCTATAGTCATGAAAACATTGATTAATGCCTTTGGACTTATGGGTCAAGGGAATACCCTAGATCAAGTAAAGAATATTTCAAATTAACCCAAGATAACTGCATATGTCATTAGGGAGTGTTAGACTTGTACAAAGGAAAGAACTACTAACTGGTGTGATACATTGAAGGAATATAATCCCTAGGTAACTTTCAAGCCTTGTCTGCATTGACTTTGAATCTCTAGGAGTTATAAGTCAGAATTAAAGCCGATTTCAGTAGTGACTAACCATTTTCCAGGGTTTGCACAGGGATATCTAGCTTGGAACTGGAACATTTCCAGGATTGCTGAAGGATTTTGAAAGAAGTATTTCTCAGTGTATGGACTTCCTGCCAGGATCCATCTAGACCAGAGTATAAACTTTAAAAGCATATTACTCAAAGAGATAACAGCTTTGACTGGCACAGAGAAGTCTAGCACTATAACTCCTTCTACACTTCCCTTCTCCCACTTCCCTGTGGCTTCCCCAGCCCTCCCTATCTCCAGTTCTAGGCTTATCTATAGTCTTTAATCATCAGCAAGGGTACTACTGTGCTGTAAGAACAGAAGCTGGGCAGAAGGAGTTTAAGGAAGGATGCCAGGACTTTTGGAATCAGGCTGTTTGGGCCAGCAAAATAAGAAGTGTCAGGACAGATGCAATTTTCCTGAACATTCTAACTTTCCCCTCTCCTCCATTACAAACCTGTAATCTTTTATCCTCTCTCCTCTTGGGGTTCCATCATGAAGTCCTGAAACTTTTCTGGGAAAGTCTGATTACATTTCTTATTTAAAATAAAAGAGTTTACTTTTTTTTGTAAACAGTGTTAACCATGAGATTTTTCTAGTCTTGGTATACTTCTGGGGATTTCAATTGGGAGGAGGCAATCAAGTAGCCTCAGAAAACAGAAATAGATTTGAGAGAGGCATATTACTAGTATGTTCTCTGGCTGAGGGCTCAGTGGAAAAAAAAATGATTAATTATAGATTCTGGTTTATAACTTTGAAAAGAAAACTAAAATAATACTAAAGAAATTTCCAACATAATTTTCTTTCAGAAATTATGCAACCTCCAACATAATTTCATTTTTAGAAATTATTATGGTACTTAGGACATAAGTCATTTTTTAAAGCTATCATAGTCATCAGAACACAAAATAACTTTAAGTTCTTGTGGTAATGTTCAGTTCTGACCATCCCAAGAATTTCATTTTTTTAAAAAAGTTAAGTAAAGAGAAAAGTGGTGTTTATACTAGGAAATTCTTCTAGATATGACGGTAGTAGAGTGAAGAGGAAATATATGAATGGTTTGATAGTCCATATACCTACCATCCTAAGCTAAACTATCACTAATTCACAAGGATTTCAAAGAACCAACACAACTTCATCAAGAGCAGAACATGCCAGACTATCTTTCCTTCCT
Source organism: Potorous gilbertii (assembly GCA_028658325.1). NCBI lineage: Eukaryota > Metazoa > Chordata > Mammalia > Diprotodontia > Potoroidae > Potorous > Potorous gilbertii. Next base: position 325,939,015 of record CM053771.1, read on the forward strand.
TTTTTCCTACCTTCCTTCCTTCCTTCTTTTCTTTCCACTTTTCTTGTCAGGGGCCACTAAACTGGCAGATCAGGTGAATTTTGTAAAGAACTATAACTTGTTTAAGTTTGATCAAAAGTATTTTTTAAGTAACTGTTGATATTTCTGTGGAAAAGATAGAGAGTTGAGTACTGGATAATAGGAAAATTAGTTATGTTCAGAACTTACTGAATATCTGAACTCGAGAGTAACCTCATGGTTCCATGTCCGCTTGGAAGAAAGTCTTCAGTGGAGTGGCCCAGGGTTCTGCCCTTGGCCTTGTGCTTTTAAACTTTTAAAAAAATCTTTGAATTGGATAAAGGCTTAGATGGCAAATCAAATTTGTGAACACAGAGCTAGGAGTTGTAGCTAACCCATTTAGTGTCAGATAATACAAAAATATCTTGACAGGCTAGAGCACTGAGCTGAACCTAAGATGGGATTTAATAGATATAGATGGGAAGTCTATGGTTGTTAAAAAATTAACTTTTTTTCCATGTAGAAGATGAAATAAGGTATTAGAAATTTGTTTACCTAAAGAAGATATGAAGATTTTAATGGACTATAAATTCAACATGAGTTAATCGTGTTAAATGGTAGCCAAAATAATGTGTGTGACACACACACACAACACATACTATACATATGTATTTACATATATGGATATATATTTATGTATATATGGTTCACATATATGTTCTATATTTATTGAGTTTATATACATATATATGAAATAGTCACATATATGTATATATGCTAGTTTTACATCTAGAATATTTTGTTCAGTCTTATCCACAACAGTTTAGAACACTTATTAACAAGCTGGAGACATTCCAAGGATGATAAAGGGCCTTAAGTCCATGCCATATGAGAATTATTTGAATGAACAAGGAACCTGGAGAAGAGAAGATTCAGAGAGAACATAAGGTCTTTTTAGAAAGTATATAAGGGGCTATGATTTGGAGCATAGATTGTTCCTTTTGGCCTCAGGGGGCAGAACTCAGAGCAGTGGGTGGAAGTTAAAAAAGATTTTTAATTTTTGCAATAAAAACTTCTAAACCATTGGAAGGGCTGTATTCAGAGGTAATGGGCTCTCATTTTAGGTCTGCAGAAAGATTGGGTTGTCACTGTTGCTTATGCAATAGTAGAGAACACTTGTATGTGCGTGCCTGCATATGTGTGTGTGTGTCCGTGTATGTGTTTGTGTGTGGGTAGTTGTATGGATATAAAAGTGAGTGTTGGGCTAAATGGCTGGTGATATTCTTCCCAATTCTAAAATTCCGGTTCTTTGATTATATTACTTCATTTTAAAATTCATAAAAACTCAGCATTAATTTGGTGAAAAGCATAAGGTAAAGAGTTTTTAAAGCTACAGTGAAATAGAATATAGTTAAGTGTTGATTGAACTGTTATAATTTGTATTCAGATCAAGCAAATTCTATTAAGCAAAATTCTGTCTTATATTTTAGGAGCTTTGAATATAAAATATTTTCCCAAAATGAAAATAGGTAGATATTTTTGAGCTATATAGAATTACAAGCTGACTTTTGCTTAAAAATCTTTATAATATTTTATTTGATTTTTATCTTGGACCTTCCAATGTAGAAATACAGAGAACTGTTATTGAATATACAAGAAGGAAAAAACATTATAAGAGGATAAAAATCGTCAACACACATAGCACAGCCAATATTTTTTATGTTTCCCTGAAAAGAAAACTACTAAGATATTGATGGCTTGTTTCATGTCCATTGACAGCTTTATCATAGTCTATATCTGTGGACCATGAAAAATCATCTTTACAATAGTTGAAAGAGATGATGAAGAGCTTTGAATTTTCTCTTGGCATTTCCTTCTCTTGTTAAAAAGGTCAGAAGTGGAATTTAAAGTCCTCCACACATGGAGCATGACAAATGTCACATCCAAAGTGAAGCTGGTATTGTTGGTGTATTGGACAGATTTCCAAAGTGTAACATTTTTGACCTTTCCCCTCTTACAGCTCTGCAAATTTTGCTTCAGGTAGAAAGTTTGTCCCAAGGGCTGTTACAGGACAAAAAAGGAGAGAAATACCCTTTGAGAAATGGATTGCTTATGTGAAGAATGTTGACAGCATGGTATAACAAGTGAAACTTAATATAATAAGATGAAAAAATAATTTAAGGAATGATTTGTGAAGATCTTCAGACCAATAAAAATCCTAACCTGGAATGGAGGAGTCTTTATCATGCTTTAAATACCTGTGGGGAGGAGATTTTATACTTTCCCAACTTCATCATTCCAGTCAGTGTTCAATAAACTTTTTTTGTAAGAGAGTTCTTTTCAGAGTTGAACTATATTGCATAACAATATGAACTAATTCTTTATTATTTGAATTTCAGAAAAGAATTGTATGGTCATGCTTTTCTGTCCTTGAAAGCTCTTAAATCACCTCGTGTTTTTTTCTTAAAATAAATTTACATAGAATTAAAAAATAATAATATAGCAGGACTCCAAGACATGAAGGAAACTCAATGTTTCTAATGTTATTTTTAACAATGTGATTATTTAACAGTAGTTAAATGGTAAATTTAACAGTAGTTAAATAGTTCAATGTAATTATTTAACAGTAATTAATTATATATATATGATTATTTTAAAATTAACAAATTTAGCAATCATTGCACAATAGTCTATAAGTCCTACAATTCAATGTGCTACAGCACTTGATGGATACTTTGAAAATAATGTTGCTTTTAATTGAATTGACTTTTGGTCTTTCCCCTAGGTTGCTCTTCCACTTTGGTATAGAATTCTTCTTTACCATCCATCTTCCACAGAGTTGCCAAAATAATCTTCCTAAAACATAAGTCTGACCTCTATACACCTATGTTCAATAAATAAGCTGTGGTCTCTAGATTTTCTAAGAATATGAATTCCTCAACTTGCCTTTTAAAGTCTTCCATAATACAGAGCCAGCTTGTCTTTCCAGGTTTATTGGATATCACTCTCTTTTCACACATGCTATGTTCTAGCCAAACAAGCCCACTCGTTGGTTCCTGAAATTGGCATTCTGTCTCCTCCCTCCATGTCTTTTCACAGGCTGTTTCCCATCCTTGGATGTACTCCCTCCTCACCTCCCCTGGCTTCTGTCAAGGCTTGGCACATGTGCTGCCTCCCATGTGAGGAGGACTTTCCTCATCCTCTCTATTCTGAAAGAATCATGGATGTAGTTTTCTGTTTACATATTGTATCACCTCAGGTGAATATAAATTCCTGGAGGTCAGAGATATTTTTTATTTTTACCCCCAGAGTAGTAAGTAACATTCTATCTTATACCATTTTCATATTACTATAGGGCTTGTAAAATACTTTTTATGTGAACTAGATCTTTCAAATACATTTATTCCCATTTTGCTGATGGGAAAACTAAATCTCAAAAGAGATTAAGTGATTTACCTGTAGTCACAGCTCCTAAGTGTTGAAACTAGGAAAAGAACCCAATCTTTCTGACTCCCAAATTTAGTGCTTTCCACTAATTCTGTACTGCTGCTATACGTTAAAAAAGAAATTAAAACATAGTAGGAAAATGACTAAATTATTTTTAATATTGGCCATTGTCAACAGGCAAGCACAGTGTTATGAGACTTACATGAAAGTCAGGTTTATTACAAGAGAAATAAATCTGCCTATGAAACCCAAAGAGTTCACAGTCCTTAGAGAAGTTTACGTGTTTATGACAGTACAACAAAAGGAAGAGAAAACAGGAAGGGACATGGCATGGGAAGGGAGGAGTGTGGTAAAGTTGGAAATAAAGGATAAAACCTCTCCTTAAGGGAGGAGTAAGTCAGTGGCAAAAACCACATTCTTTTTCCTTGGAAATTGCTAGACAATGAAGATAAGTGAGTCTCCTTATTTGCAAAGGACCCCAGATGCACAAAAGTATTTTCCCAGTGTGGCACAGACTGGCTTTCTGTTTTGTTTCCCAAGGACACACAAGGAATCCAGTTTGGGGTGCAAATATCAAGTTATATCTGCTGATGGGGTGGGGCAGGGCTTCATCCTTGACACATTTAAGGCCTCCTTCATGCTCTGGATGCAATGTTTCTGGGAAATACAGCAACTCAGAAAGACAAGTTCAAGAGACCTTCTAAGCCCCTTAACATCACTGAGCAAGATTCACACTCTCAAATCCTTTTTGTGTAGATGTACAGATGTTAAGATCAAAAAGTGGCGAGTTAAACAGTATTCTAGGGTTACTGACAAGACTAGATACAGAAAAATCACTGAGATAGGATGGAATCAGGGGTAGAATAAAAGAATTGTGTCTCAACAGATCATACCCTTTTCATTATAAAAGGCTAGCAAACTGAGGAACTGGCAAGGTGCCACTGTGATTCCTATCTAATAAGAAAGGCTCCAGAAGGGAGCATAGAAGCAATCCATTCTTATTAAAAATTACTATTAAATAAGTTAATTAAAATTAATTTTAAAAAATTAATGAACTATGTAGAGAATAAAATATATACTCTTAGCCTGAAGAAATTTTATCTAATTCTCTAGACTTTGAGATAGGTTAATTAGCATGTGGTCAAGGAGAAGACCAATGTTAGTAATCTATGTATACTTTCATAGCTTCTCGCAAGACTCCATAGAAAATGTCTGGAATGTACGCCCTCCTCAGTTCCACCTATTAAGGTCCCTCTCTTTCTTCAAGACACAGTTCAAGCATCACTTTTTACTTCATTTTTCTTGATCCCTTAACTGATAAGGCCCTCTGTCACCAACTACCTTTTAACTACTTATATTCATTCTTTAAATTGACTCTATTTAATATTTCTCTTTGTTATCTTCCATGTTAGAATGTGTTAAAATATAAGTTCTTCTCCAGTATGGATTATTTCATTCATTTTATTTGTATACCCAGCACCTATCATAGTGCCTGACACATAGTAGGAACTAAAAAATGCTTGCTGACTGACTGATTAACTCTGTCTTATATAAGACATTCAATCCAATAAAAAATTTATTAATACTAAGCATGATGCCCAGCACTGGGGATACAGTTAATAAAAAGAAATACAGTCCCTGCTCTCAAGGAACTTGCAATCTAATAGCATATTGGATTGTCTAAGAAGATTAAGAAGATATTGTCTATATTTGAAATATTTCTATAGAAGAATATATCTTTTGAGGATTCTGGTGCAAATATATCTTTAAAAATAAAATAAAGTCCTAATGTATTCTCACTATGAACATGTAAATCCTAAGATTTGTTCTGCAAAAGACCTTCAAGATCAGCTAACCTAACCCTCTTATTTTTACATAAGAAGAAACTGAGGTAGAGATATGAAGTGACTTGTGCAGAATCAAGGGGAGTCATACCAAGAGAGTTAGTTTTCAAATTTGATCTTTTCTCTGTACCCTGCTGCCCCCACTGTAGGGGGGCATGAATTAGGTGGGCAACATTCTTCTCAATAAGACACATCCTATGTTGCTTGATGATCTGCTGGAAAAGACTGACTAGAAGAAGTGCCATCTAAACTGGACCTTAAAGGGTGGGTAGAATTTTAACAGTTGGTGATTTGGGAGGAGCATATGCCAGGCACAGGGAATGGCATGAACAAAAGGAATAAAGCCAGGAACATGTAGCACCCATTATGGGGATGATGAATAGACCTGTTTATCAGAATACAGAGTATGTGACAATAATTAGCACAAAGTAAGGCTATAAAAATGTAGGTGAGAGCCAGATTTTAGAGAATCTCAAATGCCAGCATAAAAGGCTAAAAAGCTCCAGAAGGTACTAGGAAGTCATTTATGGTTTCTCATTTTTTTTTCATAGTATAGTGACTCTTTAAATGCATTCGGATATCCTAGTTCTTGGTATGTCTATGCTCGCTCCCACCTTGAAAATTCTCTTTTCTCTTGCAAAGATGATTGGGGCCTCAGAACTGCATCATTTAGAGAACTTATTCTCATGCTTTTCACTATCCCCAAGCTATTGGATGTTCTTTATAAGGAGCAACCAAAATCCTACAAAGATCTTCACAAGAAGGTCAAAATACCTGACAAATTTCCCAGAGATATTCACCCAACCATACTACATTCTCACTCATATTCGTATTCTCTCTGCTTTCCCAAAACTTAACCCATTAATTCCTGTATTTGGCAAGCTTTTTTTTTAAACCTCTTACCAGCTCTCTGGTGTATACCAGGGGATACAAAAACTAAAAGTAAAAATAGTCCTTCTCTCAAGGAGCTTATATTTCTGTTGGTAGAAAACAACGAATACATAGTTGTTTAAAATATTAAATGCCAAGTCAATACAAAGTAATATGGAAGGTAAGGACCAAAAAAAACCAGGAGGAATCAGAAAAGACCTCAGGTAGGAGGATGTAGTGAGCTGAGCTTTGAAGAAAGCTCAAGAATGCAGAGTTGAGGTAGGGCAGCTAGGTGGTACCATGGATAAGGCACTAGGCCTAACCTCATAAAGACACATCTTCTTGAGTTCAAATTTGTCCTCAGACACTTACTAGCTATGGAATCCTGGAATAGTTGCTTAACCTTGTTTGCCTCAGTTTCCTCATCTGTAAAATGTGCTGGAGAAGGAAATGGCAAAAACTCCATTATCTCTGCCAAGAAAACACCAAATGGCATCACATAGAGACAGACATGACTCAATGAAAGAATTGAGGAAGGAATTCATTGCTGGAATCAGGACATTCTGTGCAATGGATCTAGGAGATAGAATATTTCTATAAAGAACAGCAAACATATAGTTTGCCTAGAACAAAGATGACAAGATAGATAAGATGTAAGCAGAATAATGTTCAATAAACCAGAAAAAGTGGATTGAAACCAGTTTGTGACTCATTTCAAAAAAAATTTCTCTAGCTCACATTGCTGACCATTTCAAGCATGATGCTAAAATTCTCTGCACATGATATTTGTACTCCCTAACTTTCAAGACCATTCTAGCCTTCACAACCATCCATCACAAATAGTCAAGCTCCCACTATACTTTTTTTTTCCACCAACAGCAAGAGAACATCTTGTATCCTCTGTTGTGGGAGTGAATCAGGGAATACCAGCTGTATGCCCTCTTTTTCTTCCATAAATTGTTTTCTGCCTTTTAACTTGGGCATCTCCAGAGTCCAACAATTAACATGATTAGAACTGATCAGACCTACACATTAGTAAACAAGTTCATCAACAGGGTGTATAATGAGGACTTGAACCAGGCTGGTAGTGGAGGAAATGGTGAGGAGGGGATGGAGGACATGAGATAATACAGAGATTGAATTAACAGAACTGGCACCTGATTGTATGTGTGAGGCCAGGGAAGAGGAGGGAGGAGTCAAAAATTACTTAGAAGTTACAGTTAAGGGTGATTGGCAGATTGTTGGTGCCATTGATGGTGATAGTTAAAGATTGTGTACATCCTTAGTTTTTGAAGAGTACCATGACATCAGAGAAATGATGACATGACTTGCACTTGACTTTGTTTTGAGTGAGGGAGGGCTGTGCAAAGTCACCAGCCTCACTTTCTCCTCCTGGGCCATCTGGATCCAGTGACCAGATATTCATCAGGATGACTGGATATGGCCCAGGATACAATGGGAGACTTTGGCCTTTTAGGCTAAAGCTTTTTCAAGTTTTCACTTAAAATGAAATAATGTTCATAGATAGAGAAGATAAGTGCAGTTTTAGCCTTTATCAGTGGGGCTCATTGACCTCAATAAGGGAAACATCTATCACATGATTGATTCAGTTATATAATAAAAATGGAAAGAGAATGCTCTTGATTTTATGTTTTAAAACTTATGTAGCATGTAGCTATTTATTAGTTAAAAAAATATATTGCTTACTAAAAAAGAAGCCCATCTTGACGTGAATTCAGTAAACACCTCATTTGGAGTAACACTGCATTAAATTCACATATTGAAGTTTGAGATAGAAGAGGTCTGGGTTCAAAACTTATTTCTGACACCTATTAGTTGTAAGACCGTGGGAAACATTTAATATCTCTTAGCCTCAGTTTCTTCATAAATAAAATGAGAATTATAATAGCGAAAATATTATAGGGTTTGTTGGAGGAACAAATGAAATAATATATGTAAATTACTTTGCCAACCTTAAAAAACTGCTCAAATTATTATAGTTTTTATTACTTTTGGAATCTTAAAAAGAATGAATTTTGAGACAATGACATACCTAGATTTTCATGAAGCTTACATCTTAAAGTACCTAAATAATAAAACTGACTTCAAATCTTGACTGGATTAAATGATCCCCAATATTAAATACTTTCCTATAATTTAAATAGCATATTAACTATGATCAACAAATGTTTATTAAATACCTATTATATAGAAGATTACTCTTCTAAGTACAGGGGATAGGAGCGCAAAGAATGAAGTAATTCCTACTGGCATAAAATTTACATAGTATCTGGGGATGAAATGTACATATTTAAGGATATAGAGAATTAATATCAAATAAAGTATTTAAATTCAGGGTAGTTTGAGACTGAGGGTATTAACAGTGGGGAAAGTGGGTGGAAGGCTTTGTTTAGAAGGTTGTGCTTGAGTTTTGTCTGGAATGAAGTAGGACATTCCATGAGTTGTAACAGAGAAAGGCCTGTAAGTGATCTAGTGCATGAAACGATGGACTTACTGTCAAGAAAAACCCAAGTTCAAATCCTGACTCAGACATTGTCTAGGTATGTAACCATGGTCAAGTCACTTAACTTCTAGCAGCCTTTGTTTTCTCATTGGTAAAAAGAGGGTAGAGCAGCTAGCAGGTACACTGGATAGAATGATGGGCCTGGAGTCAGTAAGACCTGAGTTCAAATCCAACCTCTGACATTTACTAGCTGTGTGACCCGGGACAAGTCACTTAAACATATTTGCTTCAGTTTTCTCATCTATAAAATGAGCTAGCGAAGGAAATGACAGATCACTGCAGTATTTTTATCGAGAAAACCCCAAATGGTTTCATGAATAGTTGGACATGACTAAAATGATTGAATAAAACAGCAATGAAAATGAGCAGGTATTTATTTCTTTAGTGAGAATCAGGTCAAATTGATTCTGGGATTGATTTGGACTATATACTCTTTTATCTAATGAAACTGGGAGGTGGGGTATGGGGAGGAATAGCTTATATCTTTTGGAAGTGTATGGGAGAGGTGTAAAGGAAGAATGAATGTAAATATATGGAAGATGGAAGAAATAGTAATAATTCTCCTTATCCAAGGGGCCATTTAAAAAATTTTCCCCTCTCTCATGGATAAAATTTATTGGAACTATTTTTTTAAAAAATGCAGATAGAGTTCTATATGAGATAGCTAATTTTTAAAAGTTTGTAGTTCCGTTGCTTAACTAAATGTAGCACTGAAACATTTCATAGGATGAAATTAACTAAGAGCATTGTTATTTTGCAGATGAGGTCACTGAAGCCTAAGAATTTGAAGTAACTGGTTATGATCACAGTGTGGAATTGAAACTAAACTCCAGATCTCCTGATTCCTTGTCTAGGTCTCCCTCTGCCCCTCTCCAGAGTGTTCCTTTCTTGTTAGCTGGGTTTGAAAGGCCTGGACACTAGAATTAGCCATTTCCTTTCACATTAAGTACTATAATCTTGTTTTAAACTAGGCAGATTCCATTCTAAATAAAGCTTTCTTTCTTTTTTTTCCACAAAGGCTTCCTGTGCTTTAGAAATTCCTTTCTCCAGAAAGTAAAATAATTCTTAGTGATCAATGTTACCTAATTTTCCTCCTGAGTTTCCCTCAGAATATATGACAGAAGTATTCATTTTCATTATAAATTTTATTTTAACCCCTAAGGATTTTGTATTACTGAATTTTCAATTTTTCATATTGCTTTTCACTTATTTATATATAGTAACTTACACTTGTGCCATCACCATTAATTGGATTATACTGTTTTGTTTTGTTTTTTCAGCCTCTTATTTCTATGAATTTGTGACATCACTGTGGAACTTTCCTTCAGTGATTAAGGTGGTTACACATTTACACATTTTTATGCTATGTAACTCTTGTTGATGTCAACAAATCCTTTAATGGGTGCTCATCCAATATGCTAGGATCTTCTTCTAGATTGATGTTGCATGGATTGCACTGGAGAGAATTCAGGCTATCTGTTCACTGGTTAACCTGTTTTTTTCTTCGTCTGGTTCACCACCTTATCTAGACATGTATCTCCCTGATTATATTTTTTTTAGCAATCTTCCTGTGTAATTCTTTCTTGTGAATATGTTATAGCTAACTCGTTTACATCATGTACCTATGCATTGCATAACATTTAGAATAACATCAAACATGAATTCTTCAAAAACTGTTGTATTCCATGACTCAGAGTCAAAGATAATTATTGATTTTTTTTAAAGCTGTGTCTCTGTTTCGTGTACCATTTAAGAGTCATTCAAAGCAAATCCTAAGTCAAGTTATCTTCCTGTTCAATTTTGGAATCTAGCTTATTTTCATGAACATCCCAATAAGGGACAGGTTTAACTATATATTTAATCAGTAAGCATTCTTTATTCACTTGAATTTTCTTTTGTGAATATTCATGATTTGCTTTTTTGAGAAATATGCTTCTTATTAAGGAGGCAATTTTTTGGGTCTTCCCTGTACAAAGTGCAAGATCATCTAGAAAGAGATGCAACTAGAAAATTCAATCATCTAGGGAATCCCTCTTTGACTTGTACTCTGAACTAGACAACCTTCATGATAATGCCCAACACACTTGGCATGCATACTTCTTCCTTTTTTATACCTTGCTTTTTAATAAGACTGGCAGTTTCTGCTTAGATCAGTGAATCAAACAGTGCTAGATTTTTAGATGGATTCATTTCCATCAGAATGAACTCTGGAGTTCTATTAAAATGTGAACATTAAAAATTCCATACCTAGCCCATAGGAGCTGGAGGGGAAACATGGTTTTACCTGTCTTCTCTATGTGCGTTCATCCTTGGTTGGCAAAGAAGACCACGCCATAATGACATGACTTTCACTTGACTTTGTTTTGAGTGAAGGAGGGCTGTGCGACCAGGTCATCAGTCTCACTTCTCCTCCAGAGCCATCTGAATCCAGTGACCAGATAGTCATCAGAATGACTGGAGATGACCCAGGATGAGGCAATTGGGGTTAAGGGACTTGTCCAAGGTCACACAGCTAGTGAGTGTAAAGTGTCTGAGGTGAGATTTGAACTGAGGTCCTCCTGACTCCTGCACTGGTGCTCTATCCACTGTACCATCTAGCTGCCCTGTCTTCTCTATAGTGAATTAGCAAACATAGAGAGATGCTTTCTTTCTTTTGGGGGAAATGGAATGCATACACTGTTACTCATAGCCATTTCCTTCTCTAATATTCCGGTTTTTTTAATAGATTGTTTTGCAGTGTGAAGTTACTTCAAAATCAGTTCAGTTTTATGAGAGGCTTAAAGGTAGATGGGAAACTGAGGTAGAGAAAGATTAGAAGAATTAAAGGCTAATTTTAGCTTATGACCAAACAAAAAAGGGCTTCCTCCATTACCTCTTTAAGCAAAATGGGTAAGCCCAGGATAAACTTGCCCCTAGAACCTGATTAACCCTGACTTTCCTCAAGCAGCTTCTGGGTCAGCTAAGAGCATGAAAAGTCCCAATCACATGGAGCCTGAGACTCCTAGATTTGGTAGGAGCTAAGACTAGTAATGTCTCCAAACCCTGATCACATCTGACCAGATGGCTTTCTAGATGAAGACAAGGGACTGGGAGGGACGGGGGAGGTGAAGAATTAAGAAAAATAAGTTGCTTGTTCTTCCCATGGTAGGGTAAAATAAACCTCCTTTGTTAAATGTTCAATGACTTGTGAGTGCCTTATTTTGTCCCAACATTGATCTGAGCTAAGACGAAGCTGTTGTTAGAGCCACATACTGCACTTACATCAATGTGTGTAACTTAGAAAAATATGGTCTGAACACAAAGATACTGTGAAAATATGAATTTAAATGTCATTATATTGACTTCATTATATGGACAGTCATAAAAGTGACTTATGATAGCAACAACCATAGCGTATTTTAATCATTGTGTTATCATTTCATATGTAGTCACTAGTTATCTAAACTTGCACATTCCAGGTTGCAAATCTTTACCTTTGCAAATGTCAACCATGTGACAAGCAATATGCCATTTTTTTATATTTGAAAGTCATGTGGGTGTGGGGGAAAGATGTGAAAAACTGTTAAATTCGAATCCTAATAGGAGAACAAAGAGGAAACTTAGATGTTTAGTTTGGGACTATGTTCATTTAGCAATTTGATCTCACATAAATATATATGTTAATAAATATCCTCTTTCCTTCTGGTCAAGGAATAGAATTCCAGGCTTCCCCTTGACAGTGAGGAATGTAAACAATCAGAGCATAGATTCTCCTGCATAGAGAAGTCTCTGCAGTCAGGAAAATCTAGGGTCAGGTCCAGTTTATGTTCTGAAACATACTTGTTGTGTTACCCTGGGCAAGTCACCTAATCTCTTGGTATCCCAGGCAACTCTCTAAGACTTTAAGTTACAGATGAGTTGTTTATCTCTATCAGTGTAGGTGGTATCCACACTGAACTATACAAAGATAAAATCAGAGGTATGAACTGCTACCACCACAGCAATAATAAAAACAATATAACCTCAAGAATCAAGGCAGGATGGTTAAAGTACTATACCTATTCCCTTTCACTTGCTTTTCACTAATATGTGGAACAAATATTTTCTAAGTCTTGTAGCATACCTAAATGTGGTAGCATAAAGGAATGTTGAATCATGAAGTGGGAACACTATTACCCTTTTCACATAAACTGAGTTAAGTTTTTCTAAGACCTTGTCATGTAGACTGAGCTACTTTTTCCTTCAAAGGTATTGAAACTGTTTTCAAGATTTAAGCTGATATGCAGCTGAAGCTGAACTATTAACATATCTTCTTGGTGGCCTAAGTATGAAAGTCAGTATGTAAGGAGTCAGGAAATCTTCCTCCAGGATTGACACAAATTCTGATTAATTCATCAGCAAAGCGAATATGGAGGAAAGATGACTGTGCCCAAGTAAATTGATGCTTTGTCTTTGCTGAATATCTTTTCTACACTATGACTAAATAAACTTTTTGTTAACTTGAAGATGGCCTATAAGTGTCTCATTTTATTCCACTTCTGAACCTAAAAACCTGCAATGGTAGGAAAATGTTGATGATAGATGATGAATGGGATTTGTATAGGATTCTTTGCAATAGAATAGTGGTATATTGTACTCTTGACATCTTCCTCAATATCTTTCTCAACGTGATATAGTTCATTCCAGTTTAGGTTAGTGTAAGCTGTCTCATTTTCAGTTTAAATTCCAGTCTCATTCATGGAGATATGTTATTTATCTGTTCTCTTTTAACTTCAGTTTGGCTATATACTTGGACAAGTTGAACCCTCTCCTCACCCTGACTCACATTGTACTTAAGTGCTAAGTCAGCCTAATGAGTTTAGGATTTAAATAGATAAAGAGTCACAGGTGTGCATTTATTTTTGTACATTGTAAAGACATTCATCAAGTACTGCTTTTGTATGCTTTTGTATTGTATGTTTTTATGATGTTATTCAGTCATTTTAATCATGTCAGACCTCATCTGGTTTTTTTGGCAAAGATATTGGAGTGTTTTTGCCATTTCCTTCTCCAGTGAATCCATTTTGTCTGGCAAGCAGAGGTTAATTTAATTGCCCAGGGTCACACAACTAGGAAATGTCTGAGGCTGGATTTGAACTCAGGTCTTCCTGATGCCAGGCCCAGTATTCTATCCACTGTGCCACCACTTGCTTCTTTTGTATGTTAGAACTTTACAATTCTGAGTCAAAATGAATTACACATTTATTTGTTTATCTATATGTAAAATAAGGTAGCAGTTGATAATATTACTATAATGGTAGATTGAGTTCTTTAAAATACTTATGGAGCTAAAATATATAGCTGGGGTTTTGCTGTAACACTTTAAAGTTATTGAAGTACCATTTATTAATTTTTGAATAAACATTTTATACACTAGAATCAAATCTGCCCCTTCTATTGCTTAGAACCAAACCTGGCTATTTCATAATTTCACTTCTCTCTTCAGGCTTCCAGCCCTCATTGTTAACAGCTGAAGCCAGGGGAGCTGTGAGGCTGGAAATCAACAGTTAACCTTAGCCTTCAATATGGAAACAGCCTTTCTCTTACTCAAAAGCTATTTATCTGTAGGCAATAGATAAAGGCAAGACAAAGCAGAACCTTTTGATCAATATTTTAGGGGGACTGTTATATGGTTAATTACTGAGCTGACTATCCAAGATTTAGAACTGGAACAGAGAGGACCTGTGAAGTCCTCTAGTATAACTCCACATTTTAAAATGAAAGCAATTAAAGGGTTGGGTAAGACTTCTTTAATTAATTTTTTCTTAATTCTTGGTTTTCTATTCCCAGAATCTAATATGGCATCTGGCATACAGTAGGTGTTTAATAAATCTTTATGGAATGGAATTGAACTGGAGCAATGCATCTATCTGTAGGTGGTCTTTTTCCGTGTACATTTTCCTTTGTGTGTATGGTTCTGGGGAATTCTTCTGCCCAGGTTTATGATGAGATTTTTCCTAAAGTTGTTGACAGGAGAAAAAAAACCAACCCCTGAATAATTGGATGAGAATTGCATCACCAAGTTCTTCATAATTCTTTCTTAACCTTTTCCTGTTCATAAGTCATTTAGAGAGAGCTAGAAGGCTTCTCATTTTGTCTAACTCAGTTTCCTCAAGTATAGAATGAGGATACCAATGATACCTATCTCCGAAGGTTGTTGCAAGGGTCAAATGAGGTAATATTTGTAAAGTGCTTAGTACAGTATCTGGCATGTAGTAGACTTTAAGTAAATGCTAATTCCATTCTAACCCCTTATTTTCTAGGTCACAGGTCATAGATTTAGAGTTAGAGATAGTCTTGAAGTAATCCAGTCCAATCTCCTTATTTTTACAGATGAGAAAATGGAGAGTTTAAATGACCTTTTCTTAGGAAACCAGGTCCCTTGAAGTCAGAAAGATTTTTTTTTTTACCTTACCATATTATCTCATAGTATTCCCTCACATATACCTGGCTAAAGATAAAAAAGACCATGGTAATTACAGCACCCTTATCCCATTTTCAGAAAATGATCTGAATTTCAACATCACTAAGAAAATAAAATTCATTAGGCATAAACTCTTAGATATATCCTCTGCCCTATTAGATGACTACATCTAAGTCTCTATATTTTACAGATATATATATATATATATATATATATATATATATATATATATATATATATATATGTATGTATGTATGTATTTCCATCTTGGTGAAAGCTTTGTTCTTGCCCTCTAAAGTCTACCTATGTGCTGCAGCCCTATTCAGTTTTTAGAGATTTCCTTTTCCAGCATCTTTCATCTTCCTGCCTCTTTTTGGCCTTCAGACATTCACAGGTCTTTCTCTTATGAAACATCACTTAATTCTGTTGCCTGTAGAATCACTGTTCTATTTGTGTTCTTTCCTTCACTGACAAACTTCTTGAGGGAGTAGTCTATACTGGGAGTCTGTTTCCCCTGCATCCTCTTTTTCCATAGCTACTTGCAGGCTTATTTTGACATCATTCATTTTCCTGAAATTCCCCTCTTAAATGTCCCTAAGGTTTCTTGTTTGCTTGCCAAACACAGTGGCCTTTTTTCTGTCCTCATTATCCTTGATCTCCCTATTACATTTACCACAGGTTTAACTTACGGGATGATTTACCCTTCTCTATTCCCCCCACCAAAGGCTTTTGAATGTATTAAAATCTGAACACCAGGCACCATCATCATGTCCCTCAAACTCCACATCTTATTTCAAATAGAAAAACAATCACAAGATTTGGATAAACCATTACGCCAGATTGCTTTCATATGATAAATCCTCACCTTAGCATCATATAGCTCTGTCTCCTTATCATAATTTCTGAATTTACGAAGGAAGCTTGTCCTTTCCTCTTGTTACTTGTATTCCTGCCCATCTTAGCTCAGGAAAATTAACAAGGAATATGTCCTATATGGATGATTTTTAGAAAGCTTCTGCTATTAAAGATAGTAAACTACCCATACCACTGAATATATAATAGGGTCAGAGTCAACAAGCCAGATTCTTTGATGAACTAAATTGCTCCCAGGGCTAGAGCATTAACTTTTCCAGGGAAGCAGAACCCACCATTTATAAAAAACTCTTCTAGTGTTTCTATTGATAATAAAGGGTACAGAGGACACATTATTTTATCATTGTACTCTGAAATAGAGCTCTTTACCAAATGACAGTTGGAGATTTCTTCAAGCTAAATGACATCAAACTATACCCTTGGTGTGTTACGGACCTGCAGTGATTCAGGTTATATCCACAGCACTAGGAGTATGAATCCGATTTATCAGGTTTTTCTGGGGAGCTGCAGACAGCTGAAGCTTCATTTTGTTGCCTTTAGACAAAAATTTATTTGCTGAACTGATACCAAGAACAACTCGGACAATTTTAAACTTATATATAGATATAGATAAGTAGAGAGGTATAGATAGATATGTATGTATGTATTTGTAGATAGATAGACAGATATAGATATAGGTATTTGCTTTGTGTTAGTGAGATGGTCTAATAATAGCTTCCATTTACTGCTTTTGGATTCTGTCATTGAATGCATATTGCTATCATTTTGATGGTTTTCTTTTTATATAAAATGAAAATTAACATTGTATAAGCCCATGAGGATCTGTTCCTTAATTTCCTAAATACTTTATAATTATTAATTGTTGCAGCAGCCTGCTCCCCAACACAAAAGTCAATATTTGGAAAGCAATATTCTCATTCTGAAGAATCAAAATTGTCAGGGACCACAAAGTTAACTTAGAGATGCAAGGTGTGGGGCGGGGGGTAGGGTATAGCAAAGAAAACTTGGTTGTGAAAATTAGGATAAAAATATAGAGAAAATATATGACTACGAAGAGATTTTAGGCCATGAATTGTGAATGAGGATTAAAGACGGAATAGTATGTGAGTATTATACTGCTACATGCATACGAAATATTTAAGAGACCTAGTGGAGGAATTCCAGTGTTTTGGGTAGGTCCCACATAAAGGATACAGATGAGCATTGCACTGCATTAAGAAGATATTAAGTCAAAGGCCTAAATTAAGGTTGCTGGGAGTAATATTAATTATGAAGCCTCTTGATGAGGGTGAAAGAGGAGAGTATAAAAGCTGACTTGAAGCTTAAAATTTAAAACAAAACAAACAAAAAAACCCTAAAATCTTGTCACTGGTCTCATCACTTCCTGGCAAATAAAGGGAGAAGAAATGGAAGCAATGCCAGATTTTATCTTCTTGGGCTCAAAAATCATTGTAGACAGTGACGACAGCCATGAAATTAAAAGACACTTGCTCCCTGGAAGGAAATCTATGACAAATCTGGACAGAATACTAAAAAGTAGAGACACTATTTGCAGACAAAAGTCTATGAAGTAAAAGCTGTTGTTTATCTAGTAGCAGCATAGGGCTATGAGAGATGGAATATGTCCTCATAGAATCAATGTTTTCAAATTGTAGTGCTGGAGAAGACTTTTGAAAGTCCCTTGCACCACAAAATTCAAATCCGTCAACTCTTAAAGAAATTCGGTCAGGTTATTCACTGGATGGTCAAATACTTAGGCTGCAGCTTAAGTCCTTTTGCCACATAATTGAGAAGAATTGGAAAAAGACCCTGATGTTGGAAAAGATGGAAGGTAAAATGCAAAGGGGCCAACAGAGGATGAGAGGGATAGCGTCATAGAAACAATGACCATGAACGTGGACAGACTTCGATAGAAGGGCCTGGTTTCTTATGATCTATGGGGGGGTACCCAAGAATCGGACATGACTGAGCAACTGAACCACATTGGTCTTTGCTTTTGAATAGAATGCTCATATTAACGTTCACTTATAGACCCTTTGAAGAATAGGTGTATCCTGTTATTGGACCAGAAATCTTCCTGTATTTTAGAATGCCACCTTCCAGATTCTCAGTAAATTGTTACAATCCAAATTCCACAGCTTCTGGTAAGGTGAGTAAAACAGACTCTGGTGAAGATGAAACTAGTTTTACTTTGATGTTCTTTAACTCCATTAGTTTTTTATTTAACTCCTCTTACAAAACTGCCTTTTCTTCCTAGTTCTGGGGCATTTTTTTATTAAGTCAAATTATGATTATAATATTCTCTATTATACTATTAGTTTTCCTAAACTACAGACTATCTAGTCTGCTGGCTGGGATTCATTTGTCTATCATTAGGGCAATACCTGAGAACATATTGTGGTGGCCATTTTCTCATTCTCAAGGCATATTCAGAGTAAGTTGCTAGTGCATTTAACAATTTTCACTTGAAAATTAACTAACTGATATAAAGCATTAACATGTCTATACATCTCTGTGTATGCACATAAATTGTTTCTGTTTAGTTGCTTCAGTCATGTCCAACTCTTCGTGACTCCTTTTTGGGGGGTTTCCTTGGCAGAAATACTGTAGTAGTTTGCCATTTCCTTCTCCAGTATAGATGAGGAAACTCAGGCAAACAGGGTTAAGTGACTTGCCCAGGGTGGCATAGCTAGTATCTGAAGCCAGATTTGAACTAGGAACTTTCTGACTCAAGGTCTAGCTCTCCATCCACTGTGCCACCTAGCAGCTCACATGCATACACATGTATATGTGTATGTATGTGTACATAAGGTTATGTAGAGTGTGAGCACAGGTGTGTGTGTGTGTGTGTGTGTGTGAAAGAGAGTTTGTGTGTATGTGTGTATTTACTCTGCTGGTAGTACTAGTTAATGCAACATATTTTCAAATATAAATTGACTTGTCTTATTCTATATCACTTTTCCTATGCTTATCCTTGAAAAGTTTTTTTTTAATTTTATAATTTAGTACCAATTTTTTTCTTTAAATTATTGTAATACACTACATAAAATAGCATGTCAATAGCTTATCAAGAAGTCTGGATTGTTAGAGTCCTGGGTCACATATAGTTTTATTTATCCAATCTCAGATACAATGACTCCCAAATTTGTTGGTTTTCCATCAGAATTTGCTGTCATTGAATTTATATATTATTAGTTGACATATATTCTATTTGTCCAAGTCAATAAATCTATTTTTTTCAAAACCAACTTGTAGTGGTCCTACTTGCTGTGGGAGCAGTCTCTGAACTTTAAAAATTTTGATATTAATTAATCTTCCTTAATCTCCTTTAAAATTGGATAGCATTTATTAGTAGTTGTATTCCTTATAAAAGGTTGGTGAAATGAACTCAAATAAAGAAATGGAAAAGATGAAAAATACAGATATAAAGAAAAGTTTCAAAATATTTTTTAAATATTTCAAATTTGTTTTATTTCTTTGTATTTGATTTTTTCCCTCCTTATATTGCTGAGCATTTGAAAGTAAGAGCTGTCTATGTCTTATATTTCCTTGAATTGCACAAAGCACCTACAAAATTACCCTTCACATAACGGACTCAATAATATGCATTGACTAAATTCCTTGTATAATACAGCTTTTAGGTAATATTTTGTCATAATGTTTGGAAATAGGTATGGGTGGCCTCTAGGAAGGATGGCCTAACTGTGACTAAAAGTCAGCCTTACATTTAAAGCATACCCTCCTACATGTAAGCTGTGCATTCTGTTGAGAATGTTTTTTATGTGTTTATGCTAATTTTAAAGTCCAAGCATAATGAGCTTGACTTTTCCAGTCTATGTATTATGTAGATGGCAATCTGCCATAAATCTGTCTTTGGAAGTCCTCTGTTGATTTTTAGGAGGTATAAGAAATCAGCTCTTCTTTTCCTCATCTGTGAATAGCAGGAGCCAGTGGATGATGTTTTTCCTGTATGTCATCAGAGGGCATTTTTATATCATTGGAATAAGACCAGGAAAATTGGATAGTGTTTAATTTAAAGTATATGTAATTTAAAAGGGTAAGGAGGGCACTGGTGAACATGAATAAGTTGAAGTATACTACCAATAAAAACAATGTGGGGGTAGTAATGTAAAGGACATTATCAGAGAGATGTATGACTGGACAAAGAGGACCATAGGGAGTGAGAATAAGGAATATTGAGGGACAGCCTGCATGTTTCATTGATATTCATTCGATGCCAAGAGATTTAGAGGAAGGGCTTCAGGAAACAGGCCATTTGTTGAGAACTTATGGAAGGACATGAGCATTAATGATAATGGAGGAAAGATCTATATCTTTTCAGATCTGGTATCCATCAAAACATGTGTAACATGCTCATGATACTGGATTTGTATCTATCTATTTTAGTTTTTATATTGATGAAATAAAAATGATTATGAAAATAAATAATTAAAGGTGAAAAATTGAGTAAAATGCTGTAGAGTTCTTTTGGGGTATTAGGAAAAAATTAAAACATAAGTTACACACATACCTAATGTTAATGTTACTATCACTTTGAGGTGTTGCTTTAAAGCTTACACACTGTTTTCTACTGTAATAAGAGCCAACCTAAAAATAGTATCAAAATGACATAATTTATTTAAAATAGAAACTTCTTTCTGAAACAACATTTGAGAGGGCTTTTGTATTCTTCTATAAAATAAAATATTTATAAAGCGTTTAGCCCAGTGCCAAACACATAGTCAGTGCTTAATCAATGATTGTTCTAACCCTTCCTTCTTCAGGAGAAAGTCAGAGGTTTAGGAAGATAGGCAATTTCAAATTAGATTGTTTTCCATGTGAAGGAAAAAGATGAAAAGGGGAGAACGAAAGAGAAATAGCCCCCCCCCCAAAAAAAGGAGCTAGGGAGAGACAGAGAATAGAAAAGGAAGAAGAGAAGGGAATTAAAGGAATAAAGATGGATAATTGATTAGAGAAATATAAGCAGAGGAGAGAGACAATAGAGGGAAAACGACAGGCAGAAATAACATAGCAGATAATCCACAGGAAGGACCACCATATTGTTTTAGACCACATCTGAAAGATGAGGAAAGTATAAACTCAGCTTGAGAGTTCAGTGAAATTGACATGGGAAGGATGGTCTTCTCACCCACTTCATATGTGTGTAATTGGATAACTCTTCCAAAAGAAAAGCCATATATTTATTTTAAAAATTAAGTAATGCAAGCTGGAGTATTGAGACCTTATTTACAGGAGCAAATAGTTCATATAATTGAATGGTTTGACTGAAATTAGTTTCCCCTTCACTGTCATTGCTTTTAGCAATTTTCTGCCTTTCCTCAGGTTGTCCTTGAAGGCTGCTTTGTCATCATTGCTTTCACTATCATCAGCAACAGCATGGTTTGCTTCATACGGCCATTTTGCATGATTCATCTCCTTCTCAAGGATTCACTGTCATATTCATCTATGTGATATACCGCACATGTCCCATGTGAAAATAAACATATATGAAACCATGTGTATATGCAATATGCACTCCTGTACATGGCATCGACATGCATTATATATGTGCTGCTTATATTTCTATATATTTCTTATATATACACACACACAAATATATTTTCATGTTTAAGTGTATGATTCATATAACTGAGGTTCTCCTTTTCTGTTCTAAGGTCATTATCAGTCAGTATCTTTCAGCCATTGTTGGCCTTTGAAACCAAATTTGAAGACAGCATATTTTAAGCCTGTGGTTTCCAGAATGAAATATTTCTTCAGGGAAATTTCTGACCTTTAAAATCACGAGCTCTTTAAAAATAGTATAGATATGTAATATAGTTTAGGTGGATTTTCTACTGAAAGCATAGATAAGGTTTTATCAGCTTTTCCTTTTTTTAAAAATTAACCATTTTTATTTTAAAAAGTGTAATTAATATTACAGTCATTTTCCAAAATATTCTCCCTAGCTTCACTATTGGAACGTCTCTTCTTTAACCAAAAACAGTAGTAAAATAAAAAACAAAGCAAACTTGTTTGATAATATATGTTATTCTCACTTTTCTAACAAGGGAAAAATGGGTATTACATTCTCTGTTTTTTGGAACCAGTATTGTTCATTGATAATTCTTTGGAGTTTAGCTACTTTTTAATGATCCTTTTCCTTTGTATTGTGGTAGTCATTGTACATATTGTTCCTCAGGGCTCTGTTTTCTTTCAGTACTACATGACTTCATACAAGTATTCCAATGTTTCTTTATTCCTCATATTTATCTTGTTGTATAGTATATAATATTTCCTTATGGTTGTCATTTTTACCTTATATAACCTTTTACCTTATATAACCTTTTACCTTATATAACCTTATATACCCTCATGTTTATCATTTCTTACAGTATATAATAGACAAATTCATATATCAAAATTTGTTGAATCATTTTCCTAAAAAGTGGGTGCCCACTTTGTTTTCAGCTTTTATCTTTTACTATGAAACTAAGGATATTTTGTTATATTAGACCAGAGTTTATAAATACCTTTTTAAAAACCTGTCTAGTCTTGTGACCTTATTATTAGTAGGTAATCATTTTTTATTTTAAGTTTCAAATTCTCTCCTTCCCTAATGCTTTCTCAAGAAGGCAAGAAAAATGAAATGAAGTCATGAAAAATAAAAACTATTTCCAGAAGCACTATTTTGAAAAAAAAAAAAGATGAAACAGGAGGAAAACTATCCTTTAATCTACACTCAAAGTCCATTAGTTGTCTATCTTGAGGTAGATGGCATTTTTCATCAAGAGTCCTTTAGAATTGTCGTGGATCATCATACTTGTCAGTTTCTTTGTCTTTCACAGTTGATTATGATTACAACAATGCTATAACTGTGTATGTTATTCTCCTGGTTCCGCTTACTTCACTTTGCATCAGCTCATATCGGTCTTCTTAAGTTCTTCTGAAACCTACTTCATCATTTGCAATCATATACATTAACTTATTTAGACATTCTCCAATTAATGGGCATTTCCCTCAATTTCTAATTCTTTGCCACCACAAAAAAGTTACTACAAATATATTTTGTACATAGAAGTCCTTTTATTCCCTTTTTCTATGATCTCTTTGGGGTACAGAACTAGTAGTGATATTGCTGGAGGAAAGATATTAATAATTGTATCATCTTTTGGGCATAGTTCTAAATTGTTCTCCAGAATGGTTTGGACCAATTCACAACTCCACCAACAATTAATTTGCTTACCTATTTTTCCACATCCCCTCCAGCATCTATCATTTATTTTTTCTGTCATATTAGCCAATCTAATTAGTGGTATTTTAGACTTGCCTTTATTTTCATTTCTCTAATTATTAGTGATTTAGATTTTTTTTATATAATTATTGATAGCTTTGTTTTCTTCTTCTGAAAACTGTTATTTTCCTTTGACCATTTATAATCAGGGAATGGATCTTATTTTTATAATTCTGGCTCCGTTCCCAATATATAGCTTATGATATCATCCTTTTTGTCTAAATCAGGTAGCCATTTTGTGCTTATCTTGATATAGGATATAAGATGTTGGTCTTTGCTTGCTTTCTGCCACACTTCTTTCAGTTTTCCCAGCAGTTTCTGTCAGATAATGAATTCTTATCCCAATAACTGGGATATTTGAGTTTATAAAACACTAAGTTACTGTGCTCGTTTACTTCTGTGCCTAATGTATTCCATTGATGGAGCAGTGGGTAGAGTGCTGGGATGGAGTCAGAAACACTGAGTACAAATCTGGCCTCAGACACTCACTAGCTGTGTAATCCTGGGCAAATTACTTAACCTCTATTTGCCTCAGTTTCCTCTCCTGTAAAATGATGATGATAGAACCTACCTCCTAGGGTTGTTGTGAAGATAAAATATATAATAATCACAAAGCATTTGGCACAGTGTTTGGCACAAGGTAACAGCTATGTAAGTGTTGTTATCAGACTTTGTAGTATAGCTTGAAATCTGCTACTACCAGGTCCTCTTCCTTCACTTGTTCCCCCCACATTGATTTCCTTGATATTCTTTATCTTTTGTTCCTCCAGATGAATTTTGTTATTATTTTAAATCTATAAAGTAATTATTTGGTAATTTGACTGGTGTGGCACTGAATAAGTAAATTATTTTAGGTAGTATTGTCATTTTTATTATATTGACTTGACCTATCCATAAGAAATTAATATTTCTCCAATTATTTAGTTCTGTCTTTATTTGTATGAAGAATGTTTTGTAATTGGAATCACACATTTTCTGTATATGTCTTGGATAGAAAACTCTGGAGTATTTTAATCTGTTTGCAATGATTTAAAATGGAATTTCTCTTTCTATCTCTTCCTGCTGGATTTTGTTTATAGTATATAGAAATGCTGATGATTTATATGGGTTTACTTGGTATCCTTTAACTTTGCTAATATTGTTAATTGTTTCAACTTGTATTTTAGTTGATTCTATAAGGTTGTCTAAGTATACCAGCTTATCATCCGCAAACAGCAATAGTTTTGTTTCCTTATTGCTTATGCTTATTCCTTTAGTTTCTTTTTCTTGTCATTGCAATAAGCTATCATTTCTAGCACAATATGGAATCATAATGGTGATCATGTACTTTCTTGCTTTACCTTGTACCTTATTGGAAAAATATCCTAGTTTATTGCCATTGAAGAAATTACTTGGTTTTGGATACATACGACTTGTTTTTTAGAAAGTAATCCTTTACAAAGAATAGTAAAACCTTACTTAGCCAGAATATAGGTAGAATTCAGATTTCTGGAATTTGTAGGTTTCTCAAATGGATAACAGGCTACTTTAACAATCTCCTAATTATTCTCCTTGCCTCTGGCTTCTTTGTTCTGCTATCCATCCATGAGTGACCTTCCCGAAGTAATTATTTTTGGCTCACTTCTACTATTTACAGACACTGAGGACTTAAGCTGTTCCTTCTTCTCACTGGGCTGGTTCATCCCTTTTTAGGCAGCCTTCTAAGCTCTTCTTGTCTTTACTCCAGGGGCTCAGCATATTGGCCAGTCTTCATATGAATACTGGATTAGCTTTAACCCTATTACAGGTTGGATGTCTAAGTTTAATCTAATCGCCTCACCCTTTCTGGTAACAAGCATCATAAGGTAGTGCCACTATACCCAATTTTAAGTATCTCTCCATTCCCTGTGCTATAAAATACATGCTGCTTAGCCAAAAATTTAGGGTCATTCAGAGTGGGATATTTAAAAAGGTTTGGTAGGTGTAGTTTCTGAGTAATTCAATAATTTTATTAATAAGGCCAGCAGGTTATTAATGAATGGATAGTCATTTGGTGGTCTTTCTTACACCAAAGACAATCTTGACAGGGCACTCACGGTTTATATACCCTTCAAAACAGTTGGTTGTCCATCAAACATCAACCAGATCTAATTGGTTAACTGATTAGAGGTGGGCTATATTAAAATGAAGGGCTAAGTATCTCTTGCATAAGGAAAGTATCTCTATACCAGACCACCCATAGCTTTAGATTATCGGTTCAAAGAATATAAACCCCCACCTAAGCCTCAGTAGAGCACAGTGGGCTTCCTCACTCTAGATTAAATTCCTTGCAAAATTTCTTGACCCAGAAGAGGACAGTCAATGCAATCTCATTATCAGTACTGTCCTTTAAGAAAAGGGAACTTTTTAAAATGAGGAAGTTAGAAAAGGTGGGGAGAGCCTCTGTATCTCCCCACGATATTGGCTATTAATAATCATTTCTCACAAGTGCATAACTTAAGACCACCTCCCCAGCCCTCATCCTCCTATCTCTTCCTCATTGTCACTTCTATTTTTCTCCCCTACTACTCTCTCCTTTCTTTCATCTATACTTTTATATCTGTAAAATTGTACTATAAATTACCTCCTAACTTTTCTTGCCACTAGGAATTTGGGCATCTTGTCTCCTAGGCTTAAAATGATCTCTTGTCATATTCTTATCTGGTGAATTTCTTCCCTTCCTTCAAGACCCAAATTAAATTTCTTCTTTTTCATAATACCTGCCATTATTTTACCACTCCCCTCCATTAGTGAAAGGTAATCCCTCCTATCTTAGTTCTGTGATACCTTTCCTATTCCTAATGCATGTGTCATTCTAACTTGTTTTATGCTTATTTGTGTTCATATCTTAGCCTGGCATTAGATTGTAAATTCATTTAGGGCAATTTCTATACTGTACCTCTAGTCCTTGGCACAGAAACTGAATTGAATATGTTGAAAAAGTTTAAGTGCCTGAAGAACAAAAATCTGCTTGAAGGGAAGAAGCAAGAAGAAAAATTCCAACAATCAACAGACACAATTAAGAAGAACTGAAGGTTACATGAAACATGTTTTAATTATTTAGTTTCTTCCACAGAAAGAAGAGTACATTCTCATTGGTTGGCAATGTCTATAAAAGGTCAGACTTTTAACTTGAAAGCTAAGAATTGGCGGTGGGGGCGGGGGGGGCGGGAATAGTACAGTATGAGAAAAAAATGAGAACTTGGAAAAGAGCAGCTAGCAATGACATTTGGAGAAATGGTTAAAAGGGAGGACATTGGAAAGGATAAGCACATGATGTCACTGGAGGAAAAGGAAATGAAGCAGAAGAAAAGTCAAGAGAATAAGAGTGAAAATTCCCAGAAACAATGGTGGTGATGAGATTCAAATTGGGTGGTATAGGGAAGTCTGTTATCTCAAGAACCACTTAAAGCCACTTGGAGAGACAATGAGATGCCGGTAGGTTAGTCAACTTGTCAATGAAATACCCCAACTAACACTCCCCCCTCCACTGCCCCCTACCCCCTCTGCCCTGGGCTTGAACCCCAGAACAATAAAAATGCTCAACACTCTGAACTACTTGTCTGGTTACCTCATCTCCCTTCCCACAGCACATTTTACCCTACAAGAACCCTAGCCTCTCCTAGCTACTGGATATCTCACTTCATCCGATAAATTCCTTAAGCATGTGTCTTCCTTGAAGAGCCTTCTTCCTGAAATGGCCCTCTTCCTTTGGGGGGGCCTCTCTTGGAGGGCTGCCTCCTCAAGCTGGGATCTCCCTTAAGCTGTAACTCCTTAAGGAGCAGAGGAACCTGCTTGATGTGTTGTGTTATCCACAATTTGGAGACAAACTGAGCAAATTCTTTTGAGAAGACCTTGCACCCCCCAACATTTTCAAGTGCTCCTGAGTGGTAACAGGAATGGAAAAAAAAAAGTCAGTGCTCTAACATGGGAAAATCATAGCCAGAGTAGTTCCTCATTTTGGATCAAGCAAATAGCCATCTTCTCTGAACTCTTCATAGCATAAACTATCCCTGTCGTATATTCATTTAAGGTGGTAAATGACCTCTTTTGCAGGACTTTAAAAGCCAAATGGAAGACTTTAATTTTGGCCCTGAAAACCACCACAGTTATTGAATAGGAAAAGGTGACAAGGTCAGATCTGGTCTCTAGGAAGATTGGCTAAGTGGTCTAGAGTGTGGAGAGATCTAAGGCAGGGAGACCAACCAGAAGGCAACTGCAATAGATAACCATAAAGTGATGAGTACTGGCATCAGCATAGTGCCAATTATCAAAGGATAGAAAACAGCATCAATGAGAGATATCGTAAAGTTGAATTGATAGCGATGGGGTATAGTGTCTGGGAACCTCCCTGAACTTTCCTTAAATCTTCCCACTTAATCTGACCTTTTCATGCCCAAATCTGTTACCCTTAGCCTAGCCTGGCCCTCCATTACCTGTTACCTCTGGAATTCCCCAACTGCTTCCCACCCAAGCCCTCCATTGTCTGATGCCTCCCAATTGCCTCCAGCTGTTTCCCACCCTTGATTACATCACTAGTTATCCCAGTCACTTCAAGATTCTCCTTAGCCCCTCCTCCCAGATCCCTCTCGCAGTCTTTCTGTATATAAACTCCATCTCACCTCCATGAAGGTTCAGATTTGGTCCAGCTATGATTCTGAGATTTAATCTGTCTGTCTGGCTTGTTGATACAAGTGTCACAAATGATTAGGTTAATTAAGAGTCAACCTACTATGACAAATCTTTAATAAATAAACTTTGTTTTACTTTAGCTGAAAGAAGGCTTGAGTCAGAAGGATGTGGCCTGTCAGTATTTTGGGGTCCTGTGAACCCCTAACCTCATCATTTTGCAAATTAGTCATTGAAAATATATGCAAATGAAGCATGGATGACTCATGCAAATTGGGCATTGAGAATTTACGCAAATCAGGTGGACCTGTGTGAGGACTGCAGACTGCATGCACATATGCAAATTAGGTATTGAGCAGTTAGTAAGTCATATCCAATCATTGATCCTAATGCAATACATAGCCTTATATGGAAATCACCTGACTCTGGAAGAATGGAAACCTGGGCCTAAGGTCTCCTCCACTCCAGGGAGAAGACTCCATATTCCCGAGAAGTCTTCACTAAATCTGTTCCCGTTCAACTCCATCAATCGGGAAAACCTGGGGCCTCCAGCACTCCCACTTTCTCCCCCCCTCTTGCTGGAGCCATGGGCAGACATCAAGGTTTTAGTGAGCATGATCTTGGTAAATATCTAGCAGAGAGTGAGAAGGAACAGTAATGCTGGTAGGAGTACCGGAAGAGAAAGAGCAGCGTCACAGAAATTTTAGTAGATAAGTTCAGGGAGACAGGAATGATTGACAGTGTCAAAGACTGCAAGAAATTCAAGAAGGATAAATATTGAGAAAAGGCCATTAGATTTGGCAAAAAAAAAAAAGTCACTGTCAACTTGGCATCAAAGAAGCACCTATTCTTTCCCTGGGCAACCCATATCACTTTTGGTCAGCTCTGATTTTTAGTAATTCAAGTCTTTCCCCTTCCTTAGCCCCTTACCACCTAACAACTTTTATCCCTGGCTTTTAGTCCTGGCCCCAGGGCCCAAATAAAACATTGTTCCACATTACAACTCTTTAAATTTGTAGATTATAATTTTCAGAATATGTTTACATGTATCTTGGAATTGTCTTGAAAAAATGCTGTGAGGGCTAGGGAAGGGATTATCATTCATATTTTTGCATATGATAAAACCTAAACAAGAAGGAGTAAAGTGACTTGCCTAAGGTAGCATAGCAAATATTTGCATATCTACTTATATTTGATAGTTCAGCAAAACTGGTAACTTTCTCTCTGCTCAAAATAATTGTCCACTTCTAACTTATAACAGCATTGTTCCCAAATGAGATGTGAAGCAGATAATGTAGTCAGTTTGAGAGGGATGAAGGAAATCTTAAAAAATTTATACTTTAAAATTAATGTGTCACTAAAATTGGGTATCTGAACAAGTATCAGAAAAGCAATTGATACTTAACAGAGTACATTCTGTCCTGTGCTCTTCATTTAGGTAGAGTTAGGCAAGACAATAGCAAGATACAACCTAAAGCTCTAGGCAATTCCCTAAGACTCTCAATTGCTGAAAAGGTGCTAATGTGCGTTGGTAGAGAGTTTTACCTTATCTAGGAGCTCCCAAGTATCTGTGTAAACACTAGTCCAGTCTCTATTATCCCTCCACCTGAGACCAGGAGATGGCTTATGCTATCAATATAAAAATATAACTAGTATGCGCAAGTATATTTCTCTATACCAGAATAGTTTTAAACTTTCTCAATAAAATTGAGTTTGCTTAAAAATTTAATAAGTTTGTTCTCTAAAATTTTCTTCTGATGACCACGTGTGTTGCCTTAAGGCAGTTTTGAACCCCAGCTCCCATTTCAGTTACTCCTGTAGCCTTGGCTGTATTGCCCCAAACCTTGTCAAGTCCTGAAATAAATCAAAGCCATGAGTTGAAGAATAACTCATCTTTAACTGAGATAACAAGTTAGCAAACCTGCTACTGTGGGGGATGTGCAGTTGATTTCTTAACCGAAGAGACTCAAGAAAAAAGATTTTCGGAGGAGAAAGGGAGGAGATAGGTGATAGGAGATAGCAAGGTCTGGTCATAAGACCTCAGTGGCCCTTGGCAATCTGGCCAAGGAAAACCACTTCACTCTGGCTGTTTTGCCCTTTATGCCATGAATCACAATGGAACAGGGTAAGGACACTGGAAGCTGAGATCCAGCTTGAGCTGGGCTCCCCACAAGACAGCATCCCTGGGTTTGGGGGTCCTAGGGTATGATTCAGCTCAAACTAATCAAGAGTAAATAAGAGGAGGAATGTAAGGATGTTACTGAAATTCTAACATTATAAGGATCACTTAAGGGAGTGGCAGTCCATATTACTTATAGTTTTGACAATTTATGTCTTATTAACAATTTTTCAGTCAACCTCTATTCCCATATTTTCAGGCAGCTGAACATTTTTTTGGCATTCAACAACTAACTATTCATCAGTTGGTTACTGTTCATTTTTATTGAGGGCATAAACTGTATAAGAACAGAGTTATTATTGATGTTCAGTCATGTGGTTTTTCATTTCCTTTTCTAGTATATCCCCATTTTACCAATGAAGAGCTGAGGTAAATCAGTTAAGGGACTTATCCAAGGTCACACAGCTGGTGTCTGAGGCCAGATTTTAACTCAGCATATTCCTCACTCCAATCCCCTTCCTCCATTCCTTGTACCACTTAGCTGCCCCTTTGTTCTTTTGAGAACAAAGTAGTACATAGTAAAATGCTAAATTGCCAGGTACCAACAATTATGGAATAAGACTGTCTCTAATGTGGTGCTAATTGTGCTATTCAGACAATGAATACAAAAGAAATTTGAATCAATGTAGGCTGGAGTGGTGAGGCACTGCTCCCATGTTTATCCCCAGGTTCTCCTACACTGCTGCCTCCCAGCCAGTGTTTACCAAAGCAAGACAGGATTTACATGCACTACTATTTTTGCTTCTTTACCAGAAAATTAGCTTGCTCTTTTCTGTGAAGAATTCCACCCTGGGATTATGAAGCTTTGCTTTTATTGGTATAATGTGTGGGTATGTTGCCCATGTAGATTACATGTGTATGCACGTAACTTTATCTAAATATGGCTCATGAAGAGGCTTTGATAGATATCTTGTTCTCCCCACTCTCCAAGGGAGAATTTGATTATTGCCTTCAGGAGAACAGGAGTTGAAATCATGAGGCTAGCTCTCCTCTCCTCAGACAGAAGACACTAGATAAGAATTTTTCTGCCTCTCTTTCCCCTCCCACCCAAGAGAAATTATTATTTTCTTAGACTCCAGTCACTTTCCTGATTGCTCTCCGCTAAAGAGAGATGATTCCCCAAACTTATAGGTCATATTTCATACAGTCCGCAGAAATGCTAATTAAATAAAAGACAATCAGCAAATAGTCAATGAGTAAATCCATTTTCCCAAGCAGATAGTAAACCAAAATCTGAGAAGTTATACAGATTAGAATATACCAGATGATAGAGTAACTGAGATTTTATACTGGGGAACAGTATATCTTCATTCAATGAGGAGAGAAAGTCCTCACTCTCATCCAAGGGGAAATTCCCAGATGTCTTTAGGGAGGAGGAAATACTTTACCATCTTCCTGTTGGTGGGACAGTGGGGCTACTATCATGGCAGTGTACAACATTGGGGTCCTTGTCTCAAGTTTTGTCGTCCTGTCACCAAACTCAGTTGCCATACTAAAGCTATTGTTTGTGCTACCTACAGGGCTTCTGTCTACCCTGTCTCCATATGGGAATGTATCACTTCTAGATGCTTTTGCATTCTATGTGTTTATTTTCCAAGAACCTTATTTCAGAAAAACTGAACACCACATACATACACATACACACACACACACACACACACACACACACACACACACATACACACACACACACACAATGTCAATTCCCAAAACCATTCTCCTAAGAAAGGCTTGGATGAGTTGTGGTTGATGTTGATAGAGAGGGTATTGACAGCAATAGTCACAATACCTTACAAGGTTTAAGTATCCTTATAATACCAGAAACTTTACAAGAGACCAGGATCTACTATTTTCTAACTGATGACCAGTTTCCATTACCCATTATGGTGACCTTTAAATAGGTGGTGTTTTCAGTGTTTTATTTTTTCTCACAAGTATAGTGCCTTCTGTGTTGAGGTATTGATTGGAATTTGGGAAATATCAAATATTGTCTCAGATTTTTAAAAAAATGCTAAGGTGATAGTTCTGTACGCCCACTTAAAATTTCTTTTGGTTATTTTGCAAGTGTTAGATTCTAACTATCTCTTTAATTACTTAGAAATAGTGGTTAATTTTTGATGAATGTCTGAATTATTTATGGGACATCTTCACTTAAATCACTAAGTCTGAGGGAAATAATTACCTTAGCAACAGTAAACTGGATTTTTATTAATGGCATGAACACAAGGTTATATAAAGCTAAGTTCATACACTAATTTTAAGGGTTGATTTGCTTGTTTCTCTGCTACCATTGTCTTTCAGATGATTAAAGTTCACTCTCATTCAAAACATAGACTATCAGCTATTTATTTTTTAACTTTGGTTTACTTATATTGAGAAGCAAAATCTCCCAAGCGATTTCTGAGCTAAATTATTTTTGATCTCTCTCTCAGTCTTCTTATTCATGCAGATAGGATTCACATCAGTTGTTGATTTGTTCACTGGCTTGCTGTTTTTGATGTTACAGCTTCTCTATAGTATAACTATGCTGCTGTTCTGTGGGCTGTCTCCAGTCACATCCAATTCCTTGTCACTGCATTTGCGATTTTCTTGGGAAAGATATTGGAGTGGTTTGCCATTCCCTTCTCTAGCTCATTTTGCAGATAAGAAAAATTGAGGCAAACAGGGTTAAGTGATTTGCCTTGTGTCACACAGCTGAGGCCGGATTTGAACTACAGAAGATGAGTCTTCAGGCCTGGCACTCTATCCATTGTGCCACCTAGCTGTCCATAACAGCACATACTCTCCATTTTTCAAGTCTGGTTCTTCCACAGCATAAGCTGAGGAGACTTTCACAAGGCCCTGTTGTTGGGCAAAATTTATAGGTTGGAGGGTTAACAGCTGGTTCTAACATATAAAACTCAGAGTGGCCCAGTGAACAGGACTCAGAGTCAGGAAGACCTGAATTCAAACCCTACCGCAGACACTTACTAGTCATGTGACCCTGGGCAAATCACATGACCTCTCTTTGGCTCGATTTTTTCATCCATAAAGGGGTGATCATAACAGTATTTATCTCATGAGGTTATTGTAAGCATCAACTGTGATAACATGTAAAATGTTTTGCAAATCCTAAAGCACTATATAAAGGCTAGCTGTCGTTGCTATTACAAGTTTATTAACAGCACAGTTCTCTTTCATTCCATTCAACTAATTTCATTAAAACTCCCACATGTGCAAAAAAGGCAGGTATTATGTTAATCACAAGACAAAATGGTAAAACATTAACTTCCTTCAAGAAGTTTAGCTTGGATTGAAGGGGGGACACTGCATGCTGACAGATAAATAAGAGACAATTTATAGGAGAGAAAGGGCACTAACAACTTGCAGGGAGACTTTCTGTAGGTGATATTATGTAATCATGAAGAAAGCTAATGATGCTAGGAAGTAGAGGTGAGTAGAACATGTATTCAGACACTAGGGACAACCTATATATACTAAGGTAGAGAGACTGGAGGTGGAGTGCTGAATTCACCAAGTCCAGTTTGAATCTGACTTTATGAAAGTAAGTAATGGGAAATAAACCTGGAGCGGTAGGTGGGAGACAGATCACTAGAGGGTTTTGAACGCCTAAAATGAATAATCTGTATCCTGGAGGCCATAGGGAGCCACAGAAATCATGGATTATTAAACAAATAAATGACCAGTTTCTTTATCACACAGTTTTAGCGTTGTAGGCCTGGTTTTCCTTTTGAATACCAAAGTATAAACTGGTTTTCTGAGTTCCTTAGTGCTCCCATTTATTTAATTCGTTAATTGTTATAAAGGTGTATTTATTTCAGATCCTGTAGCATACAGCTAATTTAGTCCTTTCAGTAGGGTATATCAGATATGTTAAAATTGCCTTTCTTTGATGCTGGATCTTGGGTTATCATTGAGAATAACTCTTTTCACTGTTCTAATTTCTCTTCAGGAATAACCTCTTCTTGGGGATTTTCTAACTGCACTGAGTGATTTATAGTCAGAGAACCTGAATGGGAAGTGTGTGTATGTGTGTGTGTGTGTGTGTGTGTGTGTGTGTGTGTGTGTGTGTATTTTTTCATCCGTTGACCTGTTCAGACAAGTGTGAAGTTCAAGCATCACCAGCTCCTCACAATTCTTCTTCTGCTTATATGGACTTACTTGTTTAACCCAAATGTATGAGATATTTTTTCTATATCTCCCTTTTTCCTCCATAGTGTATTTTTCCTCCTTTTTTATTGTTTTATTCTCTCAAGATCATTATATAAACGTGGAGTCCTCAGAGTGTTGTAAGACATCAAAGATGCCAAGGTTATCTACTGCCCCTTGGCCCATCACCAGTTGTCCTGACTTTGTCTTGCCACTGGACTTCTGCTCTAGGAGAGGGAGACTTTGTGCAACTTTGCCTTAATCCAGTTCATGCACAAGTGAATACATCAATGTGATGTCATTGGTTTATTTCAAAACAAAGGACAAACATCAACAATAAATCAGAACCACAGACCCAATGTCTAATTAGACTCCTTTTATGACCCATAAGAATAATAGCTTTCTAAGGAGATAAATGAATCTTATTACCATATTAGAATGTGAACAATTTATCCTTGCATAGTTGCTTAGTATTGGTTATCTATGTTTACCTTTTTGTATTTCTTTTGACATCTGTGTTTGTACTTCCAAGTCTCCCTGTCCAATTCTAATCTTTTCATCCAGTAGGATTTGAAGTCCATGTTTCATTAAACATTTTTTTCCAAATAGGATTATATCAGTTTTACAGGGTTATACTTGGTGGTAAACCTTTATCCTTTGCTTTCAAGAATATTGTATTCTGGGGGTGGAGCCAAGATGGCGGAGTAGAAAGACTCACATTTGCTAGCTCCAAATCCACAGCCCATAGATCTCCTGTAAAAAGAACTCCTGACAAATTCTGGAACAGTGGAAGCCACGCAGCAACACAGTGAAGGAGATTTCTGCTGCAGAGAGCCCTGAAAAACCAACCGCAAAGGTACCCCAGACGGGAGCAGAGCCCTGCCCGGCCGAGTGCTCCCCTCCTCCGCCCCGGCCACGCGGCACTGAGAGGAGTGAGCAGAGCCCAGCAGGCATCAGAGACCTGAATCTCTGGGTGGCCACGAAGGTCCCTCCACCCACAGACGCACAGGTCAGTGAGAGAGACGGGCTGAGAGGGGAGCAGGGTATCTCCGGGACTCGGTCCCCCTCGGGAGGCTGAAGCAGCTGTGGCAGAGGCAGAGGCCACTCAGGCAGGAGCTCCACCCCAGCTCCATTACAAAAGATCT
>CM053771.1:325974922-326014140 GCA_028658325.1 Potorous gilbertii
AGATTGGTGATATGGGTAATTAGAATGTCCAGTGTATTGGGGAGGGGGGAGGGCACAAATGGGGAGAAAATTTTGGAACCCAAAATTTTGTGAAAATGAATGTAAAATGTTAAATAAATTTATTTAAAATTGAAAAAAAAGGATATTCTATTCTAAACTCTCTATTTCTTTATAATTGTGGTTGGTTATGTGTGATCTTGACTATGGGTCTTTGCTACTTCAACTCCTTCTTTTTGGCTGATTGCTGAAATATTTTTCTTTGAGCTAAAATTCTAAGGTTTTGGTTATACTGTTCCTAGGAATTTTCATTTTGGGATTCATTTTTCATTGCAAAATGTAACTAGTGGACTCTTTCTACTTTGTTCTTTGGTTCTAAGATAGTTGCACAGTTTCTAGGTACTTTTTGTGGTTAAAGTTTCAGCTAGTATAGTGATTCTTAAATTCTCTCTCTTCATCCAGGTAGTTTGTTTTTGCAATGAAATACCATACATTTCTTCTATTTTTTTTTTCAGTCTTTGTTACCTAACCCCTCAGAGTCATTAATTTCTATTTAGTCTGTTCTGATTTTCAAAGAGTTTGGGTAAGGTTTTGTACCTCCTGTGCCAAACTGTTTATTTATTTTCTACTTCTTTTCTCCATATATATTTTTTTCTTCTCAATTTTCCTCTGACACTCTTGTTTCGTTTATTAAAAACATTTTTAACTCCTTTCTAAACTCTTCCCTCCTCTTTTCAAGAAATTCTTGTTGACTTGTGCGCAAGTTTTTATTTAAAGTTTGCTCATAGGTATTTTGGAGTCATTCTCTTTTCTGGGGACTTGTGTCTTGAGTATTCCCTTCACCATAATAACTAGTATGATTTAGGGCAAAGTTCAGTTTCCCCTGCAAGTATCTAACATGATTTTAGATCTTAGCAACATATTTGTGGACTTGCCTAGGTTGGAGTGGCTATTGGAATCAGCCACTGTCAAGACAGCTAGACAACTCTGTGAATTCTTACAGAATTACAATCTCTCTTTTGGTGTGATATACTCACCCTAGTTATTCTATTGTAAGTTTTAGACTGGGCTCCAATCTAGAAATGAGACCCTACTTTTCTCTTTGGGTCAGAACCACAGTTACTACTTGCTTCTGGACTTACTTCTATCCAGGTCTCCCAGTACACCCTGGGTCATCTCCAGTCATCCTGAGGAATATCAGGTCACTGGATTCAGATGGCTCTGGAGGAGTAGTGAGACTGGTGACTTGTGCAGCTCTCCCTCACTCAAAACAAAGTCAAGTGCAAGTCACGTCATCATTTCTCTGATGATGTGGTCTTTGGCAACAAAGGGTGAACACAAACTTCTATCCCATTATATAGCCTATGGCCCACACCTGGGCCTTAAACTGTAACAATACCTCTGGAAACAGGTTTCCTTCTCACTAAACCCTGGAAGGTGGATAGTTAGCAATAGAGTTGCTATGTGGCATTTATTTCCATGTACTATGCAAACATCAGATGCTTGTTGATTGGGTTTAGAAACTTTTCTTATCCTAGAATACAGCCCCTCCATATACTGGATTGCACTGCAGAGACATTTCCTTTATAGAATCCCAACCCCCAGTGTCCACAGACCTCTCTTTTAATTTTTGATACAAGTGATTTGGTTTTCTTCTCCCTTTTTTAAAAAAATAACAGTTGTTTATTTATTTATTTTTAAAATAAAACCGACTCTTAGTTTTGCTTATTAATTCAATGTTTTTTTTTTTAAACTCTCAATGTTATTAATCTTACCTTTACTTTTTAGGATTTCCCTTGAATTTCTAATCAGGACTTGGTCTGGTGCAAATACGAGATCTGTTTGGAGGTATTGTGGGGTGGGGAGTGTGTAGTGTGGGACTCAGCTATACCATCTTCCTACCATGCATCCATCTTGTCTCCTAAGTAGTGCTGAAGAAAAGAAGTCCATTTCCAGGCATGAGTAATAGCTTTTCCAAAGGCATGGGGGTAGGAAATATAATGTTGGGTATAGGAACACCTGGAAAGGAAGACAGAAACCAAACTGTAAAGGTCATTAAAAGCTAAACATTAGTTTGTGTTTTATTTAACAGGTTCAAGCAGGCATCCCTGAAGAGTTTTGATGTTCTGTTGTCTTTTGCTGTAGCTGCAATGAAGGACGAATATACGCGCACACACAGTCACACAGACAGACACACACACAGATAGACAGACACAAACACACACACACACACACACACACACACACACACACACACACTCTCATTCCTGGGAGTAGAGCCTAAAACTAGTTACCAAATACCTACAGGCAAGTTAGTGTTCCTTCTGTAGGATGATAAAATATAATGGAAAAAGATAAGAGGTGATCTTTCTTGAGATCCCCCTCCATCTGGCCACATGCTGTGATTGTGTAGGAGAAGGAGATATGGGTACACTGGAGAATGGAAATATAATAGACTTTCCAGTCTTATACTTCTGAATGGTAAGGAATAATTCATTGACATTGGGCATACATATTTCCTATACATTAAGTAATTCTCCAGTAATTTAATGTATTGTTTGCATTAAAATTAATTAAATTATGCTCTACTCTGATGTAAGATTTGGAATGTTGGTTTTCTGTAGCTGCTCAGCAATGAGGTAGACTGTTTGGTCTAGGTAATTGTTGTTTACAAGTAACATTGCACTACAGAGGAGAACTTGTTAGGGAGTAGTAAACAAAGAAAATCTGACCAAACAGTATGTACTATTTGTGATGGTAAATTTCTGAGATGTCAAAGTATAATTAGGCAATTACTTCATCATATATCATTTTTAAGGAACAGTGGAAGCATTTAATCCATATAATCAATTTCACTTGTTATTCTTTGAGTAATTACTCATTTTAATCATGTTTTTAAAGTCTTAGTCTGAGAATCTTTACAAGATGAAAAAATGGTGAAATGATATTCACTCATACGAAGTCTGGCATCTTTAGACAGAAATATGCAGCAGAGAGTTTGTCATTGTAGAGAGGGAGGTGACCTTTGAAAAGCTTTTCCACTCAATTTTGAAATTGTTTCATGCCATCTGAGCCACAAACAATGGGTTGGCTATTCTCCACTAATAAGTAGCTGGGGGATGCTTTTTCTAACTCAGTAATGTTCTGCACCAGCATACTCACTGAGTTCCAGTCTGCCACATAAACAACAAGTGGGAAAGAACATCATCTTTCTAAATTACTTGCAAGCTGTTAAGTGAATGATTTGTGTTCTTTCTTTACTCATGATCCATGCTGAAATGCTTGCTACTTAATGAACTAATAATGTACACACTACTGGTAGATACAGATTATGGTGACATAATTATGGAGTCATCCAATATTAGTACCAATTACACACAAAAGGTTCATGTTAGATGTAGTCTCTTTCAGGCCCTGCTCCCTTTATATCTTGTTGGCCACTGTGTTTCAATAATTTTCATTTCACCATGGATGTGGATGTGGTACTACCGGTTTCAGTCTGCCCATCCAGGAGTGGAAATTTCTGTGATACTCTGAGGCAAATAGGAGAGAGATTAAAACAAGAAAGAACTGAGAATGAAGGAGTAAGTAGTGGCAAACTCAAAGTCTTTTTGGTGCTTCCTTCCATGTGTTGTGTGATGCGTAAGTTGAGAAACTATTGCTTGGATCAATTATAAGAAAAAATAGGATGTTTTTAAAATATTATTTTGTTTTTTTTTTATCTTGATTTTTTTAACTTGAAAGGTAGTATATTCAATTACGCTAAAATAATAGGTGGAATTCAGGGATCTTTTTTATCTACATATATAATTTCTTGAATCTCTTGAGTTCAACCTGCTGAAAATACTTATCTTTTCACATCTCTTGTTTTACTGCTTTTTTAAATTGTCAAATATGACAAGGTATATTATTAGACAGTTCATTAGCTCCATTTTTATTCAGTGTGCTTGATGAAAGAAGGATATTATGATTTGCTCTGATCTGATTGGGAAGTTGCTTTCATTTCATTGTATTGGAGAAGTAATAAAGGTATGCAGGATGACACAAAGCTCATCTCTATCCTTCCACTTGAACTGACACTTCCAGTGCAGTGTCAAAATCTTCATTAAATCAACATCATTTTTAACTATGTTGTGAAGAGATCATAAAATAAAGAATCATAGTACCCTGTCCATCTATTTTATTTTTCCCTCTAAGTTTCTCTCAGTTCTGAAGAACAAATGCACATAACCTTTGCTTATCCTTCCAACTCAGCCTCTGTGAATGCTGACTATATCCCCTGGAAGTGTGATAGGGCATTGGTCCAACCACTAATTTGTGACTGACTAATTAGAAGGCACCTGACTCCTTTTTTTACTTT
The DNA here is from genome assembly GCA_028658325.1 of Potorous gilbertii. Classification (NCBI taxonomy): domain Eukaryota; kingdom Metazoa; phylum Chordata; class Mammalia; order Diprotodontia; family Potoroidae; genus Potorous; species Potorous gilbertii. The sequence continues at coordinate 325,979,280 of CM053771.1, forward strand.
AAACTAAAATCTAAAGGAGTAAAGGAAGCTTGAGAGGTGGTTGTCTGGCTTCCACTGCAGTTGCTATGCACTACTCTGATACTTTCCTTGATTCTTGCTGCTTGTATGTGCTCAAGAGTAAAGAAATAATTCCAGTTTGGAGAAGAAGATGGAGAAAATGGATCTCAAAAATGTCTGGTAGTTCAGTGTACTGCTATAGACAAAATATTAAGTACAACAAGAACTTGTAAACTAGAAATAAAGTTAATTAGTAATTCCATAATATTTCAAGAAAATGGACATATAACAAAGGGATACAACATCTTATTTTAAGTGAAAGGCTTCCTGTTTCTTATAAGGTCTTCCAAAATGGAGACCTACTGTACTCTCTCCTAACACCCCCACTATTCTCCGACTTTCATCAAGCCTTTGTCTTCACTGTCTCACTTAAAGTCCCCAAGATCTATCTGACGTTAGAACTTTCATCCTGTTTATTTACTTGATTAACCTTACTCCTCCCATTTCTTTTCATTTATCCAAGTTTTAAATATCCTTTAAGGTCTCCCTTAAGTGTTACCTAATCCATGAAGCTTTCCTTCCCCAAGCCTTCACCGATCTCACTATTCTCTCTATTCTTATGGTACTTTAAACTGTACAAAACAGTTTACTGCCATGTAATCATAACTCTTCTTTATAAAACACTTTGTTCACAGCATTCCCTTAAGTGGTGTAAATATCATTATACTCATTTTATAGATTAGGAAATTCAGTCTATGAGAGGTTATGTGATTTGTCCATGGTCATGGAAACCAGAAAATTCTTTGAATGAAGCTCTACTGACCACCCAGTCCATTTTTTACTATGCAATGCTGTTGTTTCATAGATGTTACCGTCCCTTTCCCTTGCTCCTATGACTCCCCTCTCCTGCATAAATGGTGAAATCCTTGAGGGAAAGAGGTATTTTAGGATTCTTTATCTTCTCCACAGAATCTAGCACAGGGCTTGAACACATGAAATACATTAATATATCCTCTATGTTAGTTAACTGATTTTGAAATATATTTTTAATAAAGAAAATTTGAAGTTTATAAAGCCTTTGAAAATAGTTTAAGAAAAATAGGTGAGAAGAATTGGGAATATTCTTCTAGAGAAAATACATTGGGCAGCATGAAGCCAAAAGCTTATAAAATATAATTTGGAAAATTTTTTTTCAGTTCCTAAACTATACCTCTGTTTCAAGGAAAGGATGTTGAACTAGGAGTCAGGTGATCCCTGGGATCTAATCTCATTGCTGGTACTTGCTAATTATCTGATTATTGCTCAATCACTTAACCTTTCTTAGTCTCAGTTTCTTTATATGTTACCTGGGATAACAATGCCTACTTGCAATACTTACCTCCCAGGGTTATTGTAAGTATCAAATGAGGCAATGTTTGTAAATCACTTTGTGAATCTTAAAGAGGTACATGGATGTCAGTAATCTTTTTTTTTTTTAAAGAAAAACTAGATTATTTAATTTTTTGTTCAACTGAAATCAACACAATCCTTTTTTCAGATAATGGCAGTTATTTGAACAAATTTGTCAAAATCTAGAGAAAAAAATAATCTGCCTGGATGGCACAAAACAAATACTTTGCAGATTTATAACAATGAAATGATTGGATTAAAGCCAAGTAGAAAATGAAATTATGCATTTGGATTATAATAAATCCAACTAGTCACCTGATTTTGAAAATGAGTCCAAATGCAGTTAAGAAAGTCATGATAAATTAGAAAGGATCAGAAAGTATATCAGTGGAGGCTATTGATTGAAATAGAAACTAGCAACGTTAGAGGCATTGTTGGTATAATAGAAAAAACAGTAGATTCGGAATTATAGGATTGGAGTTCAAATTATTTATATTATTTGTATGACCAATAAACATTAGTAAAATGAGGGTATTGGAGTGACTACGGAGTTATTATTCCTTCCTGGTTTTCACTATGGTGCAGTATATACTGTTGCTTCAAAAGGTTATTTCATCAATTTCTGAAATCTTTTGATGTTGAGGGAAAATGTTTATTTCAAGGCAATTTTTATAGTCATTTTGTTTTTGAGGGAAAAGAAACCAGCTTCTTGCATGCCATTTCTCATCTACTAAATTCTTGTAGTAATCGATTAGAACATTTCCTCATTTTACATATAAGGATACAAGCCTAGATAGCTTAGGTGAGTTATCCACAGTAGCACAGGTAGTAAGTGAAAGTTTCTGAATTGGCAGTCAGAATTTGAATCCAGGTGTTTTGACTCTGACTTTTGATAGGGTAGTTAGGTGATGCAGTGGATAAATGGTTGCACCAGTACTCAGAAAGACTCATCTTCTTGGGTTCATCTGGCCTCAGACCCTTACTTACTAGATCTCTGTGTGACCTTGGGCAAGTAACCTTCCCCTGTTTGCTTCAATTTCCTCACCTGTAAATGAGCTGGAGAAGGAAATGACAAACCACTACACTATCTTTTCCAAGAAAGCCACAAATGAGCTCAAGAAGAGTCAGAAATGACTGAAAAACAACTTAACAACGTCTTGCTCCAAATCCAGTGATCTTTTCACAATATAGTCACTTTTCGGTGATCAGTTCACAATTCTCAATTGTTACCTATTGAAATAAATGTCAACAAAATACAATTTTTAGATGGTTGTATCAAATAGGGGGAAAAAAGTTTTGCCTGAGGCCTTAAGAATGGATGGTATGTCTTATTTGAAAATCAACCTAAATTTAAAAATGCCTATCATCAGAAAGTTGACCAACAAGGGAAAAATTCTCATAACCACAGTTATTCATAAAAACCAGTTGATAAATCAGAAAGATGTGTTGTATTCCTATAGAGAGTTTCTACACTGATCACATAAATTTTGACTTTATCATTCCTAAATTTCAGAGACCAAAATACAAAATCACAGAGTCCTAGAGTGGTAAGGATTATAAAAATTACCTATTTTAACCCTTTTCTAGTGATGAACTCCCTTTACAATCTCCTCAACAAGTCCTTGTTTAATTTCTTTTTTGAATCTCTCCAGTGATAAGAGAGATCACTGCTTAATGGGGTATCTTATTCTGTTGATGGAGAGTTCTTAGAAAATTTTATGTAGCCTAAGATACTGTTTCCAAGCTTGCACGTAAGCTACAAGATTGAACCTTAGAGTTTTAGTAACTTTTGTGAAGGGCAATATATATGTAAATAACATCATCATATGTGCAATGCTGTTGCGCAGTTACTATCTCAGTACCCATAAAAACCACTTCATGTGTCAATGTAAATTCCTCAAATTGAAAACTATTCTTAAACAGTCAGGGGATAGGGGTGAAGAAGGCAATACAAATTACCTCTTCATGAAAAAAAATTTCATGGTTTTGAAAATAAGTGACATTATTTAATGCTATATTTTGCTTAGAGCTCATCCCTTTCCACCACCTGAAATGCTAATCAAAATTTTTAATTGTGTTTAAGTGTGACAGGATTAATTTTGCTCTGCCTGAGATCAAAGAGTCTCTCAGCAGCTTCTCAGTAGCCACCTAGGAGAGATCATGGAATATCAGGAGCACTAAATAAAGAACATATTATTGAGACTTGGTGTTTCTATTTTAATTGCTTCCTTTTTAAAAAAAAAAAGATTAATTCTAAAAGTCGGCCACACTTAAAACGAAAACTGATTTTTTTCATGCCGCCACAATTGGTTTTCCATAAATAGGGGAAGGGAGGACTGTGAAAGGAGAAATTGCATCAAAGATGTGAAGGAAATTAAATCAGAGCATGTTGGGAAACAGGAAATGCCAGACTCTTATACTAATATATATGATAACGTTGTAGATAATATAAATGCTTCAATAACACCATGATTGTCAAATAAATTACAGAAAATCCAACATTAGTTTCATAATTAAAGTAGGTTTTCAACTATGCATTTTTCCCTCAGAATCAAATGAGAAAATAATCATTTTCTGGGCTTGGGAGAACAATTAGCATATCAGTTTAAAATCCACACTGTCAGCTTTAAGAGGATCCTCTTGTAGCTTTTTAAATCATTCCAGCTAGAGGCTATTAAGACATAGGTTATGTGTATATTATGTGTCTACATAGGCATTTTAATAAAAATATGGTTGATGCTTTCAAGTGTACTGAGTAAAGCAGTGTTTTTGCTTGATTGATGGATGAGATTGATCTTCAGACTGAGTAAAGGAAAAAGTCTCAGGGGCTTCCAGTTATTGTAGGAAGATGTTTGGGGGGAAAGAATCCCATTTGTTTAATTTCAGGAGAGACTTGTTGGGCCTTCAGTTTATTTCTCTTCTTGTATTGTAGCAGTGGTCTTGTGTGGTTATTGATTTAAAATAACCATGTTTGGAAGACACATTGGAAGAACTAGGTTACCTGATATTTACTCAAAACAAAGCAAAAAAGCAATCCAGAAAGCTACAGGGAACATGGTATTGAGGAGAGAAAACATACTCAGGTGTCCTCAATGCACATTGTTAGAATTCTGATTTCATTTTAGTGTCATATGGTGTTAGAGATTATTGGTCACCATATATACTGATCTAGTAGGTTGAATAGAAGTGTCACATTTACAGATGTGGAAAGTGAGCTATGACCACTCATAATATGCCCACATATAATTAAGTTTTTGAAATTTGATTCAAACTCAGGTCTCTAGATGCAGTACACTCCACCATAACCACTGTCTCTATCTAGCTTCCTAGACAGCTTAGTTATTTTTGGTAAAGTCAGCTTATTGATTTGTGTCTATTTGATCATTAGTAAAGTGATAGGGTTGTTCAAAGTGGTTGCTAAGATCTCTTCTACTTTAAAAATACAGTGAGTTTCTGAGAATAGAATCTTCCACTAAATAAACATTTTATTTTAATTGCCTGAATGCTGCTCTTAATCTTCATTGGTATCTTGAAAAAGAGGAGCCCTTTGAAGAGATTTTTTTTTTCTCTTGATATAATGCTCTTTTTTTGGGTAGAAAATGGCCTTGGAAAAACTTAACATGTATAACCTGGACTCTACAAAGAAGATAGATTTTTCCAGATTAGAGATAATTTTGGAATATAAATCCCATGATGGACTGCATGTCTGTTGTCCTATCAGGGGTCTAGATAATTTCAGAGTAGTTTACCACCAGGTTGGTTGTACTTTACCTGATACTATGAATTCATTTCCTCCTTCCTTCCTTCTCCTAGAATAACTAGTTTGAAAGCTCATATCAAATATCTGCTATTTTTTCCCTCTGTCACACCACAAAAGGAATGTAAATTTTTAATCTCTGAAGCAGCTTTTCCCCCCTTTTCTCTTAAAGACCAGCCTTAACCCCAAATCACACTGGTTCTTCAAATCGCTCTCACTTTCATGATGTCATTGATTGGCCAATAACAGGTCCCAGACTTGACCCTACTTGACCGTTGTTTGGGCCCTGATTGGATCAGAATGAGTGTAGATAGCAATTATTTCTATTTTAGCCAGAAGCTCCAATAGTCTTCCCCTCCCGGATATTTTTTTAAGAGGCCATTCTTTGCCTCATTTCTTACTAGGCTTTAATCACTGAATTTGCATTGCCTCAGTCAAACTGAGACATGTTAAAGACTTTAGCTTGAAAAGACCAAAGTCCCCCACTACATCCTTGGCCATCTCCAGTTGTTGCGGTCTGTCTCTGACCACTGGACCCAGGTGGTTCTGGAGGTGAGGGTAAGGCCTTTCCTCATTTAAGTCCAATTCACTTACATGTCATGGAATCACCTCCCAGATGTCGTGGTCCTCTTCCATAATGAAGGACAAACAGCAGAAAGGCCTTTTTAAATCCCTGTCTCATCTTCTCTCCCAAAATTTTATGTTTACTTTGTATAAATATTGTCTACATTCTTGGGTATATGATGTTTCCCCTGCAGGATGCCTGGGACATAGGAATAGCTACTGCCAGCTAGAATGTCTTTTGCTGCATCCTCGCTACCACCCCGAGGCAATCTCAGCACCAACTTTGGGAGAGGAGGATGCAGAAATATGGGAAAGACTACTATTGGTGTAACCCCACCCTTTTACAACCTTCTTTACCCTATTAGTGAAGGCCCTCAGACTGGACAAGTCCCCACACACCTAGCACAGAGTGAATTTAAATACTAAACAGTAATTGTTTCTCTTTTACCCAGGAACCCTTCTCTTAGTTTGAATCTTTTTTTTTTTTTTATTAAAGTGGCCATCCCTTGAGTAATTACTTAAAGAAGCCTATTTATTGAATGGATGTATCTCCCTCAAAGTGAGAATGGTATAAGATCTTAACCTGAAAGGGCCAGGGTCCCCACTTGCACCTGGGTCTTCTCTAGTCATCCTAATGAATATCAGGCCACTGGACTCAGATGGCTCAGGAGAAGAAGGTGAGGTTGGTGACCTTGCACAACCCTCCTTCACTCAAATCAAAGTCAAATGCAAGTCATGTCATCATCTTGATGTCATGGTCCTCTTCTAGAATGAAGGACAAACACAACAACCCTGACTGGTAGATGCTGTGCCAACATTCACTCAGGATGACCCCGTCTTTGTCTTCCCTTTTCTCGAACTGTTTGCTTACATGGTTTGAATGAGATGGAAATCATCAGCCCTATTCCTTCTGAAGAGGTAGAGGACCTTTAGGTTTTACCATCTGATACTGCCTCCAGAGACTCTCCAGACCTTGCCCTGCTTCTATTCCCTGCAGTTCCTCAGCATTGTTGCCTTAATAGTTAATCTAAGGACTTTTGAGCCTGGCCACCTGCTTCACCACTGAACCCTTCTTAGTGTCTCCATATACTCTACAGATTAACATTCCTGTATGTAGTTCCCTCCAATTAAGAAGTAAGAACCACTTTAGAACAGGAAGTATCTAACTTTTTATATTTGTATCGTAGACACTTGGCATATAGCAAGGGCTTAATAAATTTCCTCATTCACTTCATTTACTAATTAATTTATGTATGCATTTTCCCACAGACTTCTTGAAGAGAAAGATTTTATTTTTACATTTGTATCCCAGTTCCTAGCACAATGTCTACATATAGTACATTTGGTGAATGCTTTTGATTGATTTTTGGCAAAAAAGTACAATCTATGATTTTTAAAACCAGTCCTTCACAGTGAATAGAGTACTGGGCCCAGCAGTCAGGAAGACTTCTCTTCTTGAGTTCAAATTTGACTTCAGACACTAGCTATGTGACCATGGACAAGTCACTTGCCACTGTTTGCCTCAGTTTCCTCATCTGTGAAAGACCTGGAGGAGGAAATGGCAAACCACTCCATTACCTTTACCAAGAAAACCCCAAATAAGGTCACAAAGAGTTGGACACACCCAAAAGATCACCAAACACAGCAAGATTGATTTTCATGTGCCTTTTGAAATTGTGTTACCCAACTACATAGATTTCTTGAGTATATATTTGGGTGTTCATCTAGTCTTCTAGATAGCAGTTTTCAGTCCAACTTCCATGCTTTCTCATACTATATATTAGGTCATGAGGTAGTGGGGTCCAGATGTGATTATATAGTATAACCAGTAATCAGAAAAGATTGAATAATAATCATCCATGTAAGAACTAAAGCGAATGGATTATCTTTTCTTTTTTTTTTTTTTTGCCTCTATTCTCATTGGTTAGTTTTGTTTGCTAGAGTACAACTCCAAGGCCTCAATATCACCTTCTAGCCTTTTCCAAACCTCATTTTCTTCCCCATGGGTGTCTTTCTCCTACTAGAACCACTTGGACTCTGGTCCTAGGACTCTATAAGCTCAGATAGGTGAACTGTTTCACCTTATTATGCCAGTGATCCATGTAACTTTTGGGTCATTTTTAAACCATGCCGTGCCCTATGTTAACTTCTTTCTCTTCACCTTCTGACTTCCATTTTTGTGTTCTCCTACTCCATTAGAATTTAAGCCTTGAGAATAAACATGATCTTGAGAGCAGAGAGAGGGAAATGGGAGTTGAGGACCCAGGAGCAGGGAAGGGGGCAAAGGGAGGAAGGTGGAAGAGGAGAGGTTTAATAAGGAATTTGGGGGAAGAAGTTGCCCCTATGTATGTTTTAAAGTTGAGTTCTAGAAGTGAACTAAATATATATTTAATAACCTTAGAGATCCTTTTGGATTGATTCAGGGAACAGTTTTGCCATGTAGATTGAGGTAAAAAAAAGTTTCATTTTTTATTTTTATTTTGTAAGTCTTCAGCACCTAACGAAGTGCTTGGCACATAGTAAGGACTTAATAAATGCTGATTGATTGATTGGTCATTATAGTAGGAGTCCTATTAGTTTTTAAATAGCTTCATTCTAGAGACACATTCCATTCCATAATTCATGTCATATTTTACCCTAAAGGGTAATTTTCTCTTCCCCACAACAATTTAGTATTTTTTTTAATAGAAAAGCCAATCAATATAAAAAATTGAGGTTAGGTTTCTTTAAAAATTATTTATTATACATATATTCATTTGACTTTTGTATTAAAAGAATTTGTTTCAAATAAGTTGTCTTAAATCATTGATATGTATATAAAAATTATGCATGAGACAATATCAGTTTGAGAAGTGATACTCAACAAACAAAAGTAGGATCACTTTGTATGATGTTGTATGAAAGGAAACTCCTAGCAGTATTATAGCAATTAATCATTTTTGAATTGAAATTGATTATTAGAAAAAATTAATGTTCAAAGGTGTAAACAACATTGTAGCCCACAAATTAGCTTCTTGATAAAAGATGTGTTATTTTATGGCTACAGTCACCATGGCCATATCTATATGAAAGGGAAAAAAGTTTTTAGAAGAGGATAAATCTTTCTATACAGTTGTATTTTCCTGGAAAAAAATTCTCTTTTGTTTTCTGTAGTTTCTCTCCAAATCTGTTTATCCTTAAAGAATTTTGATCATTTTGAGAAAGTTTTAAATAAAAAGTTGCCCAATTTCCTAGTAGTACATGGGACTCCCTCATTATCTATAAAGCATTAACACTGAAGGAAAGAGGGAGAGGGCAGGGAAAATTTGGTTCAAATGTTATAGTTCATTACAAAAGCAGTTCATGTTCATCTAAATACATGTATATTCTAGATATAGTGTAATTTTAAAATGCAAAAGAAAATGGAGAGTTGAGCCAATTATCCAATAATTTCAGTAAAAAAAAAATAATGTCTCTGTTTTATATCTATTTCGTGCTAGAGCAGCATGTTTTTTGGGGGGGATTTATTTTTATAATTGTATCAATTCTCTATTTGATTTTGGATGCATAGTAGAAATGTGAAAAACATATACATTTGGTGTGATCCAGGTGAGTATTTTTTCTATTAACTAAGCAACTGAGAGGGGGAGAGAAGCATTATAATTATCATCACTTGCCACACCAATTCCTTTTAACCTCCTCTGTTAAACAATTATTTTTCAGATACAGAACTTTCCCATGTATAAAATTTGCACTTCTATCAAGAAAAAAGTTATTGAGCTTTTATTTTCCCCCTGCCATGTGGCTTAATGCTTCCTAAGAATTAAAGATAGAATGAATCAGTTTCATGTCTGACTTCATGCATTTAAAAATTTTACACTTTCAGAAAATTGAGATGTTTATTTAGTTTTATTAAAAAGAATTCAACTCATTTAGTCTCAATAAGTTCATTTTGCTTGCAGAGCTATCCTATTTACTTGCGAAACATTTTTTTATTTAACTTTTGTAATCAGAATCAATTCAAGGACATCACAAAACTTGTCAAATGATAGAAGTTGGAAATTAACAGAAAATTACATACATCAATCATGTACATTTTGTACTATTTAAAATTTTAATATATTGAATAGCTTGGTTTACATTTTTTTAATTGCCCATTAACTTTGCTTTTTGTGCTAATCACACTTTTGAACTCCCAGATTATATTTTCACAAGATATATTATCTATATATTTTTACAATAACATTTTGAATGTGTTCTTGACATCTTTCTGTTTGTATGCATTTTGCATCTTTTTTTTGAAATTCAAATGTAACAGATTTCCACTTTTTGTGTTACATTTTTCTTTTTTTGGCTAGTATCTCTCTTTTAATTTTTTTGCAAAACTCTTGTTTTTGAATGATCTTCTTTCCCTTTATTTTCCTCCTCACTATGACCCCAGGAGCCAACACAAAGAAAAGCGCAGATGATATACCCAGTAATGATCGTGGTCAAGATGAAGGTATTTTTTGTTTTTTCAAAGCTCAACCCTGATGCATGACTATGATTTTTTTTCATTTCAACATCCTTTTTCCCCCCCACTTGAAAAAAAGGAAAGTACATTTTAATGTACTACTTTATTTCTTCTTGTATGGAGACCATTTTCATTTTTTTAATTCCCAGTTAACATAGAGAATGAATTCTGTGTCCTTATGATTTCGTCAAGGTTGTTGCTAAAGTGTATGAAATAAATAACGCAATATTATTTCCAAGTATTTTTTTTTACTCTACACAGGAAGAGAAAGTGGAGTTTTAAAACATGCATGTATGCTCCCTTTTTTTCCTTGCAAAAGCTTATTTTGTAAGTGCGCACATCTTATATTTTGAAATGGTGACCCTTTCTTTCCTCTTTGACTACACATTGTAAATGATAGAATTTTAGGATTCTTAAATAGAGAGTCTTTTAAAAAAATCTTTAAATATTCAATGTTTTCTTTTTCCAAATAGCTTGGTTCTTAAATGGAGTATGTATAAAAATGTTATGGTTCACAGTGAAGTACACCAAAAAGTGTTTTAATGAGATGTTGTTATTTCTTTCAGGACTGTCTTCCTTAGCAGAATTTTTAAGAAAAATAGGGATTTCTAAGAATTTATAGAGGACAAAAAGCTAGCTTTATTCTTTTCCCTCCTTTTTTTAAAAAAAAAGTTACATTGAAAATACATTTTGTTGAAACGTTTTGTTCCTATGGAAAATTTCTTCTTGAAAGATCCCAAATTGCATGACGGACTACATACCAGAGGTGAAATGCAACTATTTTTTTTTTAAAGATGGAAAATATGTGGAAACCAAGCAAAAATCTGGTACATCATATTCTGCTCCTTGACATGATGAATGATTTTTGTTTTCAAACATAATAAGGTTAACCCTTACTTGTAGAAGATGCTTGGTAAAGAACATTTTTCCTACCTCAATAAGAAAATACCTGGAGCTCATTTTATTTACCACAAAGAATGAAGATCTTTGGTGAACCTCCAGTTCTGGGGTCAGAAAATAATTTAAAATTGGTAAATGGGATGCTGAGTTATCCCTGCCAGCATGGTGGACTCTTTCAAGGTGCTATTTTATCAATTGCTGCCCTTGTTGATTTCCTCCATAAATCAAGTACTGGGTGAGGAAAACATTTTGACCCATTGCTCTTTTGTTCGGTCTTTTCTTAATATTATTTTACTGCTGGCCTCAAGTTCATACCCCTGACACTGCCCAAAACAGTTCTATACCCAGTCTTCTACACTCTAGAATAGTATCATCTTTTGCTACACGATGTTTACCACTTAATCTCACTTGTGGTAGTGAGTCCAAAAAGACTATAATAACTGCCTGTTAGTGGTAGTTCCTTGGCTCCTCCACTTATTCTAATGATTTTCTTACAATGTTTTTTCTTCCCAATATTATTATTTTTTATTTTAAGGTACTACTTTCAAAATACTCAAAATGCAGCCATTATCACTCTAAAAAATGTTTTCTGATTGACATTTAAAACCCAAAAAGTATGGTTTTGATGTGGCATCTGGTTATTACTTCCTCAAGTGAAAGAAAATTCTTGTTCTATTTTTCACTAAAGGTAAGAGATGTTAATTTGATACACACACACACACACACACACACACACACACACACACACAAATAGTATTCCTTCCCAATGCACTCTACTCATACCTTCATCTTAAATAAATGGGTCATCTTCTGATTATATTGATACCAGTTGGATCAAAATGGGAAAATGATTGGAAAGCATAATGTGAAGGAAGTCTAGCCTTCAGTTAGCCAACACTTAGGAGAAATATTTCTGTAATAGATGACTTTATATGGCTTTGAATTTTCTGTTGCGAGAGTAGTGGAAATTGTTTTTGAAATGTATTATATGTGTGCACACCACTCTTTCCTATACCTTACTGTAACCAACATTCTAGAGGCACATTTGTTTTAGCATGTTCTGTGTAGTTCTTAATCTGCTTTTTCTTATCTTTGAATAAATGTCTAAATGATATATTCACTTCATATCTTTAACCATTATAAAGATTCAGTGAAGGATGCATTCATTTTCCAAAAGGTGAAAAAATGTTTTACATGTATTTCTCAGTTAAGGAGATAGATAATTGAAAATAAACAAATATATCATGTATAATATCAGATTAATACATGCACAATATCTATCCTTATTTGAGAGATTCAACTTATCTGTAAATTTTAGTGTCAGATAGTTATCTAGGGATATTGAAAGATTAATTAGTTTTCCCAATGTCACACATCTACTCTACTTTACAGACAGAATTTCTCCCCAAGTCTCTATGACTCTAAGAGCCTTTCTCTGTTCATGGTCATATTATTTCTCTTGAATGTCTTTAAAGAGGTTTAGTTTAATAAATTGAAAACTTACAAAGTATGTCCAATGGTCAGAGCAATGTCAAATTGGATGAATGGCCAGGAAAAATTAATTGTTTTAAGGGAGGGAGTTAGAGTAGATGATCTCTAAGATCACTTCCAACTCTAGATACAGTGAGCTTATTACATCAGAGAAAATTATTTGTGATAGAATTCTTTTATTCTACATGGTATGTAAAATTAAGCCTAGAATAGCTATTAGCAACTAACCTGATATTTTCATTAAACTAAACTGATGATTTTAGCTTTTCAGAAAGGCATCCTCAAATTATAGACAATCTTTAGATTTTAATTATCAGAGTAAATTTCAAGCTACTCTTTGATTTTTTTTTTTCCTGCCGTATATAAAAGCACACCCCTGAATGTTTGAAGTACATGTGCAACAGGAATTTCTGTCATCACCTGAGAGGCTTAACATTTACAAAGCCAGACTGAATGAGGGATATTTTTCCATTTGTATTTATATTCAGTATGAGAAACTATCACTTTAAGAAAACAAAAAGACTTCTTTTGATCAGATGATTGTTTATCTTATGCATTTCCAAATGCTTGAGAAACTGTGTTTATATTTTCATCATCTGTTATGTGATGAGATCTTTATAGTGTCCTCCATGTCATTTCTATTTTAAAAGTTTGAAACAACTGCTTGTATTCTGCAACAAAATGATAGCTATATTTAGGTCATTTCAAATTTTGCAGTAGCAATTCTAAAATTAATTAAATGATGAATATATTTCATAAATGGTAGCTCATGTACATCTCCAAACTATATAATTTGAGTTAGAATAGTAGTGAAGAAAAATGTGTCAACTCAAAAGCTATATTTTTTTCACAAAGTATCTGCATAGATTCACATACACACACACATACACCCCTCTTTCTAAATGTTTCACTGGTTTTACCAAAGAAAGAAAATTTTTAACTGTACATAACATCATGTGGGTTGTATAAGAAAGGCAGAGAATACTAGATTAATGTCACTTTCTAGTGTCTCATATAGAACTACAAGCATATAAATGATGATGAGATTGACCCTCAACTGTTAAATGAATTCCTTTCTATGTATTTAAGTTAAAGCATGCAATTTAGAAAATAAAATATTGCTTTATTGTATTGTTCTTGCTTGAATCTTTTTTTCCCTAGACATTCATGATCAGAACAGTAAGAAGCCGGTCATGGTCTATATCCATGGTGGGTCTTACATGGAGGGAACTGGCAACATGATAGATGGAAGCATTCTAGCAAGCTATGGAAATGTCATTGTCATAACCCTCAACTACAGACTGGGAGTTTTAGGTAAGTGGTTCTCTTATAATGATAGAAATGAATAATGTGGGTCATTTTGATGGGGATGTTTTATTACCCTTGAATATTTCAACTCAGAAAAAAATCCTTTTCATCTTCATTCATGATGTTGAATACACTTTCTTCTCTTGAACTAAAAGTTAAAATCTCAATGTTAAAGCTTACTTATATATAAATATATATTATATATATGCTTATCAAGTTAAATTAAACTTCAAAACACCTTTTCTGCCTTTCGGTCAGTGTTAATATAATTTTGACAACGGCACATAATATATCCTCATTTGGTAGAAAAAATTGCAAGCATCCAGTGAAATTCAGAATAGTTTTCAAATACTGTAATAGTAACATTCACCCTATCATAAAGTGAACAAGTCATTAATCAAATTTACCAATTATTTGTGAACTTGGGAGTTTTAACTGAAATAAATATGTAATCTGGTTACTGAGATCTACATGGTTTTCTATTAAAATCCATGTTATGTATCATGTGTTTTTGTTGGATTTTTTTTTTTAGCAATTCAGAGTATAAGGACATTGGTAATGCAAATGGAAACTTCAGGGCTTAAATTTGTTGTTATTTTATTTTTCTATTTATTTGTCATTCTGCACTAGTGACAGGGAAACTTAAATTTTATTTCTGGAGCAAGACATTTCGGTAGCGTTTACCTTTTGTTAGTTAGTGAGATACTTTCCCTAGTTGTGTGGCCTACAGTTGTAATTTAATAATCAATAACAGAGTTGTCTTTTGCACTCATTTTGGTGGAACATATAAGTTATGGAATGCATATGCATTTAAAGGACAATGTTTTTAATATTCCATGATATTTGTTGCTGAAAATTCCTGTGATAAATTCTAGTATTATACAAATAAAATAATTAAAATACATGTATCTAAATAAGAAACTAATAATTTACTTCATAAATAAGTCAATATTATTGACAGTATATTGATTCTAAAATGCTAGTTTTGTTTGTATAGTATTTCATAGTAACTATACTATCAATTTGTACTGTGTAATGAAGTAGGCACATAGGAAAAGTAGGAGAAATCCTATCAATATAAGAATGTTGGACAAAACTGACGACAAATCTTCACAAAATTGACCTGTTTCAGACAATATTAAATTATGTGAAATGTGAAAGTTAATTGTTTTCTAAATGACAATGCTAAGACACTTTTTCCTTTTCCTATCTCTCTCCCTACTTCCTTTCCTTCTTTCTATCCTCTCCCTTCTTCCTTTTTTCTTTCTTTCCTTCCTTCTTCCTCTTCCCTCCTCCCTTTCTAACTCTCTCCCATCCCTCTTCCATTTGTCACTTCTTTTAGGAATCTTTTTTCTAATTATTTTTTAAATGAACCTTTTCCCTCAATTATCTATGTACTTTCCAGAATATTCTGTCTAGCTAAAAGACTTCTTGTTATTGCTTTAGCCTTCTGTAATTGAAACAGGAAATCAAGTTTCTTTTCGTTTCTTCATCTTGCACAAAAGGCCCATTCTAACAAAGAAGCAGAGAAAGAGGACAAGCTTGTGGGTCACTTTACAAATCAGTTTCAAAGGGAGCAGTGTATTTTACTGCATGTAGTAATATCAAGTCTTGAAAGAGCCCTTTGGCTCTGTTTTCCAAGTGAAGCTGTACAAAGTTTGCCAGAATTACACAGTATTCTGTTGTACATATGATATATCTATGTTATTAATAATTCTGGATTTCAGGAAAAGATGATTTTTCTATGAGCATTGATTATTTTCAGAGGGTCTATCTAATAAGTCTTCTCTTGCTTAGAATTTTTTTTTGCTTTTAGTATATAAATTATTTCTCTCATAAGCAGAACTAATGTGCCAAAAACTGCTTTTTAGAAAAAATAAACATTAAAAATTCATTTATATTAGAAAACTAACGTTTATCTCCTCAAAGATTCAAATTTCTCAATACTTGAAGGTTTTAGGGCAATATAAGTAACGTTTTTGGGAAAGAATGAAAAGAAGAGGTTTAGTCAGGCTTCAAGCAAGTTTTTTACATTTCATAGACCTATTATGGAGAGAGATAACAGATACTAAATATATTTTTTTTATTTAACTGAATCAAATATTATTGTGTCCACTAATAGTTGTGTGGTTGGTTTCAGAATTTTTTAAGGTTTCATTGTTCATTTCAGAGAGTGAACTTTAGATATAAGATATTTGTAAAAAAAAATACTTTTTCCTGTTCATTACCATATTTTTAGTACCTATCAGATAGCCATCTGTGTATTTTAATGCAAAGTCATGAAGAATTGAAAACTATAATTCCCATTCATGCATATAAATGTACATATATACTTGTTATTATGCATATGTATGTAAATATGGTGCATTCATTTGTTGTTTGTGCTATATAATATGTATCCTGAATATGATGTAATTATACATACATATATAGTATAATAAGTTATGGCACATAATGTTATAGAAATTATAATTTAAAAATATTTTATATAAGTTTAAAGCATTATTTAAGTAAATAAAATCTCACATTAAGGGCCACATGTTTTCATGTATAGTGGCAAAAAAAAAAAAAAACCAAATGAATGACAAAATAAATCCTAAAGAAATGTAGTAACCATAAAGAATCTCAGGAGACCTGAGTTCTAATTCTGGCCCTGATCTAAGCAGTCTAGTGACTACTACTGGGCTAATATTAGGTTCATAGTCTTCATTTGTAAAAAGAAGGGCCTGGATTAGATTATCTCTCAGACTTTTCTTCTCAGAAATTCTATGGCCATGAAATTTAATTAGTGTTTGTGTATTTCAATTGGTCTCTTCCAGGTTTTTTTTTTAAAATACCTTAAACCATATCAAAGTGGAATCAACTGAAATAATAGATGTAAGCAATAGAGCCAAAGTAAATAAGGCTTGATTTGCTGTCCAGTACATAGATGTCTTCTTCTTATTATTTTTAAAAGTATTTTATCTCATCAAACTCCTATGCTCCCTATCTCAACAAACTCACATACTTAAAAACTTAGCCCCTGGCAATAGTGTTTACTATGTGGGATCTCTGACTTGTTCAGTTCAGCATTTGAAATGACCAGGTAAAATGGTAGAGGTGGAGGTGGTGGGGTAAACTGGGAAGAGTGATACCCTGCCCTGAATGTCTCATAGGGGTGTTATGAACGTAAGGTGGAATAACAAAAGTAAAGTGTAAGCTGTGATGCGCCATACAAGGGTAAGTTGTTATCTTATTTTGTGGGCTTTTCACTTGAATCTTAGATGCAATTATCCAGGCTTTAGGGAACCACTGTCATTTTCAAAAATGTGGGCGTTGACTACTGTCTGCCTATTGTGACTGGCTAAGAAGATCAATATTTCTAGATCAATGACCTATGATCTCTACCTCGTATTTGACCTACAATGTTTGACCGTATATATTAACATTATTATTATTAATTATTCTTGCAATTGCGTGTAAGGCCTGGAATTAAAAACAGTTGTGCTGCTTGAACTCAAATTTCATCCAACGTGTTTAATCAAGAGATGCACATTTCTCACTAATATTGGGTTGTCTCTTGGAGTTGCTTCATAGGCTGTTAGGACACAGCATTTGAGATGTAATTCTGTATGTTCCATTTAATTTTCTACTCCAACTCACTTCACAACAACTTCCTGCGTCTTGTTCTTCAGAAAAGCTGGGAAGCATTTGTGGTATATGAACATGGCTTGCAAATACCTTTCCCCTATCCCTTATCCTTCCCTCCAACATGCTAAAACCAACTGTTTCACAATTAATCAAGCTCAACTTGTTATTCAGTTCCTAAAGAATTAATATCTTAAGGAGTAAGATGCTTCAGAACTGGTAGACAAATTCTGTGCCCTTATATCAGTGCCTTCACATATCTTGTCATTTAATGTTCAATGTGACTTAGTAGGATTAATGGATTAATGAGAAAAGATGATATAACAAACAGTAATAAATTTATGTCCAGCTCTAGGATCTAATGCTTATAGAGAAAAAAGATGAGGTTCACTAAGCTTATTTTGCCAGAAACACAACTATCCTGAATTACCACCTCCACACAGTTCACAAGTCTAGGATGCATTGATCCCTTCTCTAGCTCTACGGCAGGTCTGAGGCCCAGATGTAGTAGGAGAGAGGGGGACTGGCTGCAAGAATAGGGGTAGGAAAGAGGATGCCTAGAGGAAAATTTACAGATACACCACAGGTGCTACTCCTTTGCCCCTTAGCCTGCTCAGCAGAAGGGATGATAAGAAGATTTCTGGTTATCTGTCCAATTGTACCTGTCCTCTTTGACAGTTCTCATGTATCAGACTTTTAAGAAGTTCTCATTGAATAATAACACTGAGTTTAAGGAGAAGAGGGATTCCTTAAAATGTTACGATAAGAGCAATTACATAGCACAGTGCTTAGAACACTGGACTTGTACTCAGAAAGATCTGAGTTTGAAATATGCCACATATACTTAACTAGCTATGTGACCCTGGGCAAGTCACTTAACTTCTCTCAGCTTCCATTTTCTTTTCCGTAAAATGGGAGCAAGAGTAGAACCTACTTTATAGGATTGTGATGAGGATTAAAAGAGTAAACATGTAAAAGTTTATACAAATCTTAAAGAACTGTATAAGCAATTTATGTTTATGTTTATTATTATATAACTATTCTTAGCTTTTCTGCCATTGTAGAACTTACAAATCTCATTTTGTGGACCAGACCCAAATGACTATAGTCCAATATTTCATAGTTAAGGCTTAAAATGTGTTAATGTGCCATGGGTAATAAAATATAAAGAAACACAACTTTATTTGATAGATTAAAAGTACCAATTTGAAATAATATGAAGTTAAAATAATATATTACTCAGCACTGAAAAATCTACCTGACTGTAAATTCAGGTAGATCAGTAAGGCAGAAGCGGCTCAATTTAAAGCTTAAGCCTCTAATACCATTAATGACAAAGCCAAAAAACAAACCGAAAACACTCTTAAAGGGCCAGTCCACTTCACTCAAGCAGACCCAGTATATAGAATTTTAGATAAGGCTGCCCATAAAAGAATGATAAGAAAGTGAAGACTAGAGAAAAAACAGATAGAAATCTTTTCTTAATAGTGAAGCTTTCTATTCCTCTCTATAGCAGCCCCCAGCAGAATATAACTTCTGCTCCTAGAAAATATACACAAATACAGATAACCATACTAAACAATATGATAGAGTAAATGCATTAGAGAAATTAAAAACAAAGTACAATGAGAGGTCCCAGGAAGATGGACAGTACCAAGAGAGGAAATCAGTGAAGGTTTCATGGAGGAGGTGAGATTTGAATTGGGTTTTAAAGTATAGGCAAATTTCATTGTCAGAGTAGCAGGAAGAAATTTATAGGCATAAGAACCAACATATTAAATGTATGCAAGCAGGAAAGCTCATTTTATCATCTTTGGAGGGCAGAACAAAGTCAAATTTGACTAGAGGGAAACAGTAATGAGATGATTGACAGAGTAGGGTAGTGCAAGATTACTGAAGATCTTGAGTGTCAAACCAAAAAAATTGGATTTTGCTTGAATGTTGAAAGGGAGTTAATGAATATTTTTTGAATAAAAGAATGAAATAACTTGTTATTCTTTGCATTTTTTCCATTTTTTGTTTTTCTTGTTGGGAAATTTGTGTTGATCAAAGAATTCTTACAATTTTATCGTGAGAAATAGACACTGAACCCATTTGTGGGACTGATAAATAGCAGGGCTTATAAATGCCATCTGATAGAGGGAGGTTCATCACATCCCAGCACTGAGGTGAAAAATACTGTGATGAAAAGATTATGGTCAGTCAGCCAGGAAGCTCCCAAGACTTCTTTTTGCTCTTGCCTTGCCATGGCCTTGACCTGATGCTTTGCAAATCCCTCATGTCAACCCACTGATACGAAGTCTGGATCTGGTTGTGCTCTGATAGGGCATTGAGGAGTTTAGTACCAGATATCAGGATGTGAAGACACACACAGCTGGGATTAAATACTGTCAGCAGATGGAGTACTTAGTCATATATTTTCCGTCATTGCTATGAGTGACTGATGAGTTCATATAGATTTTTCAGATATTTTCTTCCATAGTACATGCTGCTGCTTCCTCAATTTGATCTACAGTGCCACATACTAAATGTTTGGAACTCTCTGCTTCTTGTAACAAACAGATTACTTTCTCCATTAGCACCCATTTATCTCAAAAATAACTTGTAATTCACAAATTATGGTCCAGAATCTCTTTGAACTGTCAAATGCTTCAGTTCTTTGCACATTGACCAGATCAGAGATTGAGGCCCTCCACTCTGACCAATTAATACACAGACATTGTCTCATTCTTATTTGGAGCACTTGTTATAATTTCCATGAATAGCATGTTTCTTGATCCTGAGGCATGTGACCATTAGTGTGTCAATTTTTCTGAGCCTAGGCTGAGAAAGTGGAGTTGGATTATGAGACTAAGGAAAAGCCAGAGAGACAGAATTTTGGAGAAATTAATAATCAATTTATTAATTAAGCTAGCTGACAATGAATCAGTTGGTGAGTGGTCTGTCTCAGTAACCAAAGACAAAAAACCATGGCCATCGTCAAATGCTTAACTACCTTTTGAAATCTCCTGACAGGTGTCCCTGACAGGTGGATATCAACCCTGATTGTTGGAGTTGGGGTGAACATATTAACAAGGAGGTGGGTTAAAAGTCTTCAACAGTTCCAGCTGAGAATTTGACCTGATCATGAGATTTAGTCACCTCTTGCACTATGGACCAAGGAATCCATCTCCACCCTAACCACTTTCATGGGACAGTGGGGTGGAGTGGGGTGTCAGAGAGTGTCAACCTAATGCTTCAAGGCTAGAATTTTCCTACTTTAGATTCTATTTATACTTTAATCATAAAGCTTTTCTAGTTGGGTGAGGTCTTACCCAAGATTGAGGAGAATGTTCCTGGACAATTAGACCAATCTCATCATTAGCCCTGTCCCTCAGGCACTGACAGATTTATGAGGAAATAGGAAAAATAGCCTCAATCCTAATTTGGTTATTAGTTTAATAGAAAAATATTAATTTCTCTCAACTGTACTTGTGAAGGAAGTCAGTTGGGACAAGTAGGAGATCCTTTGCCATTGTGAGATGTATTGTGTTTGTCCTGCGTTTTCAGAGAGAACCATGACATCAGGGAGCTGATGACATGGCTTGCAGTTGACTTTGATTTGAGTAAGGGAGGTCGAGTCCAGGAACCTTTGAGACTCAGTGGGGCCAAAGGAGAAGGAAAGGTTAAAAGGCCTATTTTCTGGAATGATAACTGCATGCTCATCAAGCACCAAGGATACTGATTCCTCCTTACTATACATCTAAAAGGACATGTCCCATTGTCATAGCTTCTTCATCTGAAACACTGTAGCTCACTTGGAAACATTGGCAGAGATGGCAGAAGTGGAGCCCATCCCCTATTTGATACCAAAAAAAAAATGGAGAGTTTCTTCTTGTTGTCCACTTGCCACAGTATGTCCCATAAGCCTTGAAGCTTGAGTCATACCCTGGTTTGGAATATAACCATCCTGACAGAATTGACTGTAGCAGGTTGCCCACATGATCATATCATTAACAATTCCAAGCATTCATACACAAGGAAGTGGGTCTCCATACTGATGTCTCCTGGGGCTGGAAGTCAAAGTGGACTGAAATGCGCCCCCCCCCCCCCGCTACTATATTCCTATCTTCTTTACATTTTCATGGCCTATTTATATCAGTGAAAGGTTAATTTTAACACCAAGTTCTTGCAATTTCCTTGAAAGTAAGAATGTTATATTTTTAGAGTATATGGAATGAACTCTTAGCAACAATCAGTGCCATTTTAATGTTCAAAGAGAAATATGAAATTATTTTTTCTCAGTACCTGGTATTTAATGAATTTAATGAAAAACCTGGTGTTTAATGAATATGTTTTTTAATTGATTAATTCCAAAGTGATTAAAGTAATGGACTTACAGTCAGAAACGTCTAAATTCAAATTCTGTATCTGAGTTTTACTAGTTTTGTGTCCACAAACCATCTGCTTAACCTCTCTGACCATTGTTTCCTTCATCTGTAAAATGAAGGAGTTGAACTACATGGTCGCTAAGGTCCTTTCCAGCTCTAAATCTATGATCTTATGATCTTAACACTGACTTTATTAATTTATAAACTCAGAAATTTTTTGAATAATTTAGTAGAGGTTCCAAAATACAAATATTTTTTCTCAAGCTAAATTCTTTATTCTTTTATTGCCTATGGCTGTAAAGAAAGGCATTTTCTGCATAAACTTTACTCATATTTACAATTTTTAGGCTGTTAAGTAAAACAAAAAAAAATTACATGATATATCAAACTATTTCAATACCATTGTTAGACATTACTGCATTTTCTTCCTTGTCTCTGTCTGCACAAAAATTAGGTCTCAATTCAGGAAAATGTTTATAATAGTGAGCAGATGTTGCTATGGAACAAATACCTTTCGTAAAGGTTTTCCCCCCACTTATTCCAATGAAAGACAAAGACTACAACTATTTATAAAATTGGAATAGTAGTACTCATCATGTTGATTTTATTAAAAGATTGTGAAGGTTTCTATTGTGAAATGCTTTCCTTTCAAAATAGTATTACTAAGACAGATAAATCAGAAGGAGGCTATAAATATGATTCACTTAGTTTTTACTAAACCATGAGATATTGTCTTAAAACTCTTTTTGTGGACTGAATGGAGATATGAGAGCAAGATAATAGCACAGTTAGGTGTACTTGAAACTGATTGAATAGCTGGATTTCGGTCAGTTTTTAATGTTTTTTTTTTATGTCAACTTGGAAGGAAATCACTAATCGAACGACCTTGTTCTGCTAAAGCATTTGTCCATGTCTTGAATGAAGCCAAAAAATGGAGATCAATTTTTGTTTTGACGCAAGTTGAATATAGAAGGCAGGAATCAAAGTGGTCTTCACAAACAAGTACATTGCATGTAGAGTACCTGATCTCACACAAGGAGAAATTCCATAAGTCTCTAGGGAGGCAAGCTGGAAATCAGGGACATGTTAAGTCAGTCAGTCCTCTATATTTCTGCTGCTTCCTAGAGACTGTCTGTCTGTTTGTTTTCTCTCTTTCTCTTTCCTGATTTTTCTCCCAATAGAGTCTGGAGCCATATGTGTCCTTTTTCAAAACAAAGAAATATGGTTTTTCTTACCCTAAGTTCTTAAGTCAACTCTGCCTTTCACAGGAAAAGGTAACATCAAGTTATCATCATTTCCACCAAGGAAGAGATGCCTGTGCTAATGATCTAGGCATGAATTCTAGGATAAATACTAAAGCTAATACACTGCAACAATTAGATAAAAGTCAAATTTTATAACTGAGCTAAAAATAAGCTTCACTAAGTATAAGAATGAGGAGGTATGGCTAGACAGCAGCTTATGTGAAAAATGTCTGGGGATTTTAAATGGGTCCTAAACTGAAAGTGAATCAGTAGTATGAGGTATTAGGTTAAATTAAAAGAAGCATAGTATTTTATTCTTGGGGAGTAATAATTGTCCTTAGTCATTTATATTCTGAACTGTTAAAAATCATATCTGAAGTATTTCTTCAGTTCTGGGTACCACATTTTCAGAAGAATATTGATAAGACAGAGAGTTCCCAGACTCAGGGAATGAGGATGGTGAAAGGCCATGAAATCTGCTCTATGTGGATCAATAGAAGGTATTGGCAGTGGAAAAAAGATAGCCATTTTCCAGCATTGGAAGGGCTGTCATGAAGAAAGGATTAGTTTTATTCAGTTTGACTGCAGAGGGCAGAAGTAATAACCCTGATTTAGAAGTTGGTGGAGTGGAAGGTACACTAGGCCTAAAGTCAGGAAAACCCTAGTTCAGATCAAACTTCAGATACTTATCAGCTTTGTGACCCTGGGTATGTCACTTAACCTCTCCATTCTTCAATTTCTGCATCTGTAAACTTGGGTTAATTATAGTATCCATTTTCCATGGTTCCTGTAAGAACAAGATGAGATAATATTTGTGAAGCTTTTTGCAAATCTTAAAATGATGTATAAATGTTCATCATGATGAGTTTAGGACACAAAATTTAAATCAGTATAGGAAAAATTTTCTTAATTCTATGCTCCAGTAGTAAAATGAATTGTTTCAAGAACTAGTGGGTTATCCCTCATGAGTAGGTTTCAGGCACAGACTTCATAAGCCCTTTTTGAGTATGTTAAAACCATTGTCTTTTAGGTATAGTTTGGACCCTCTAGCTTCTGGGGTGTTATATAAGATTTTGTTATTCTATTCTATTCTCCCTCTATTAACCCTCTTGGCTATAAGGTTCCAGGATTTTGATCAGTCATGTGTCCAATGGAAATATCAAATATCCTTCCTTCTCCTTAAATACCTCATTTAATGGCCACCTCTGTTCTTTGGAATGAAGATGTAGTTATTTCTTGTTTCTCTGATGACTGGTTTCCTCTGGATACCATGCTCACTCTGGAGGATCTACAAAGGTTGGCCACTGTCACTTGTTATTTGGAATATCTGGTATTGTAAGATGTTGAAAATGTACTATTTATATGACTATAAGCAGATAGCACATTTTTAAATCATTCCTAGCCAGTCAGCCCTGATGATGTAAAGTAGAACAAAACTAAGCAAGAAGACTCTCTAAGTGGATATTGTTGCATACCCTATAGATGACACTCCCAGATATCTTATTTTGCCTTAGGAGATCAAAATCTTCTACTTGACAGGTGCCTTAGACATTTGATTTGGTTTCTCTGGGTCCAGGTCACTTCACCTACAACATGAGAATATTTTACTTGCATGACAACAAATAGATTGGATCAGATGGTCTCTTAAATATCTTTCAGTCCCAAGACATTTAAGTAACTTCATGTCTTAGCCTCTTTTCTCATCCTTAGAATGACAGAGTTTGAGGGGAACATTCCTAAAATTCTTTTCTGAAATTCTATGATTATATGAATTACAGTAACCACACCATTAATGAGGTTGCTTTTTTTCCCCTAAATATTCCTGAGTTCCATGCTCCTTGTTCATAGACCTTACAGTTGAGATCTCCATTTTAGAAAGGGCTGTTTTAACAGTTCTTTGCAGGTGTCTTCCTTCTCTAGTACTTCCTATTCAATTTTTTTTATCGTGTTGTTTGTTGTAAATAGCAGCATTGTATATTGGAAAGATTACTGATCAAGGAGGACTTTGGTCCTAGTCCCAGATGCATCACTGATTAACTATGTGATCTGGAGCAATACTGTTAAAC
Source organism: Potorous gilbertii (assembly GCA_028658325.1). NCBI lineage: Eukaryota > Metazoa > Chordata > Mammalia > Diprotodontia > Potoroidae > Potorous > Potorous gilbertii. The sequence continues at coordinate 326,004,485 of CM053771.1, forward strand.
TCAAATGGGAATGGGGGCCACTAAGCCATACTTAAAGTTCCCTGTGGTCTTAGAAAACCACATGTATTTAGTTTTATTAATACATCAACATATTAAAATCAGACAGCAAGTAAATTTTAATCTGGTTCAAGACATACATGAGAATGTTTTGGCCCACATGTGGCCAGAAAGCATGTTTGACTTTACCCTTCTGATCTAGAGCAAGTAATGTTCTTTCTGAGTCCAATTTTCCTCATTTGTACTATGAAAAGCATTGAACTAAATGATTTCTATTGAACTTTACAACACCAGAAATTCTCATTCTCTCTGTCTCTGTCTCTCTCTCCTCATGTATATTCACAAACACATACATATATATGTATATGTATGTGACACATTCTGACAATATGTAATACTGTTACTAGTGATAATCTGGTGTCAGTTTAACACTTGGCAACATACACTTGTGATATTTCTCTTATATTTTTCTTTCCTGACTGGTGACCAATAGTATAATTTATGAAATGCCATATGGTTTTGAAAATATTGTTGTTTGCTATGCAGAAGCTGGTGTTAGTGGTTCTTTCTGTACAATCTGTTTCTTTTAACAGACATTTTAATCAAATGGTGTTCATTGTTTTTTTTTTTTTTTATCATACTGAAGCCAATCTATGTGTTAAAAATTCTTACTACCTTCAGAGTTTGGTACTACAACTGAAGAATCACTTTGGTCTCTTAGGACACTGGAGTAAAATTCAAATAGAAACAGATACATGCTGACTTAGAAAGCCACAAATTAACACTATAACTGATATTCCATTTTTGTTTATCTTGGTAAATATTTCTCAATTATTACAGATCAAAAGAATTTGACACCTCTGGCTTAGGGAATCATTTTACTCATTTCTTGGTGGCAACATATGTACTGATAATAGTGTCTTTTTAGGGTGAGGAAAGGATATAGAACTATGCTTCTAAATATATATTTGCAAAACTTGAGACAAATGACATAATTCAAATATGATACTTGAAAGCAGAAGTTCTTTCCAAAATGCCGTATATTCTTGTTATTAGGTGCCTGGTGAATTCTTCCTCTGCCTTAAAGATGCCAGTACAGGGAATAATGAATGAATGAGAATGAATCTATTACTAGACTAGCAATGATAATTCCAATATTTGTTCAGTAAATGTAGAAATTAGACCTTTGGCAACTAACTTATGCTGGAAGACATACAGGCAAATGGTGTTAGAAAATTTAAAAACCCACCTAACTATCCATCTATCCTCTTTGACATTAGTCTTGAGAAAAACCAGACCCCTCATTCAAAGGGTAGGTCTTGCTTTTGTACCGAAGTGTACTCTGTGTGTCATATTTCATGATAGTATTTCTGTCACAATGTTTTTATCATGTGAAAAGCTAAAATGATACTTTGTTCTATCTTGTAGCTAATTTTAATAATTTGATGTCATAATTTTAAAGTCCTCTCTTCTCTCTTCTGTTTTTTTAAACTATTTGGTAAAGGGAACTGCAAATCAGTTATCTGGATAAAACCTTGTCAAAAGTTAAGTAAAAGAGGAGGAAAACTAGGTTACTCCCCTTAGTAATAGCAATTCATATTTTCATCCATTTTATTCCTCACCATCTGTTTTTCTCAGTAAGTCCTTAAGATAGGCAATGTAAATATTATTAACTCCATTTTACAAATAAGGAAATGGAGGCTGAGAAAGGTGAACTAAATTTTCAGACCTAGGCTTCGATTCCAGGTTCATTGAACTTTCCATTGAAAGATGGTTACTCTTTGGACAGAATAAAAAGAAATATACAGTAAATTATTGAGGAAATTATAGGTTGGAGAAGAGACTAATATTGGTGTGTGGAAATAAAAAAGAAAAGAAGAAGCAGGAAGATCTAAGTTATTGAGGCATATAGGGTTCAAGTCTAGCTTGATACATAGTTCTTGGAGAGAAAGGCAGTTGTTTAAAAATCCTAAAAGGAACCATCATAGGATCAGGAAAATTAAGAGTTTTCTTTATTTTCATCTGATTAAGCTTCACAAAAATTTATTGTTTTCCCTAAATTTTGAGCTGCTTAAATAAAATGATTATTTTTATGTTACTATAATCTCTTTTGTTGTGAAACTTAAGACTTATGGTAGACAAAATTGCCACCATCTTGTCTCATAGTATTATGCTGTCTTGTACTGTTCTACTCTACTGACACCTGGTGGCAATGCATCTACATTGTAGGACAGAGGACACAGTAAATGAAGTCAGATCTGATGACAAATTTGTAAAATATGCCCAGTGCATCTCTCTGATAAGTTTATAAAGGATCCATAACCTCACTGATAATTATTTGACATTTTAGATTTATAGACATTCATGTTTAATCATAGATAACTGAGAACTATTAACTTCAGATGTTGTGTAACTCTTCTATCCTGTGGACTTCTTCAGTAAATATTAAATAAGGACATATGTGTTTGCCACATTAATGGAAGCAATGTGATGTGTTAAGAGAGAAGACTTGCTTTTGAGGCTTTGCCATCTTAAAGCTTGTATGGTGTTGGAAAAGTCCTTTCTTTTCTCTGGGCTTCATTTTCCTCATTTGAAAAATCCAGGTATTTGGAATTTGGTTATCTCTAAGGTTTTTTCAAAGACCGATAGCCTATGAGCTTTCTGTATCAAATTCCACTTAAAATATACAGAGGGCATGAGCTTTGCAAGAGATACTTATATTTACATTCAAAAGAGAGCTACTAAATATGCCATTCTGAGAATAAGATCACTTTTTTAGCTTTGGTTTGGTTTGTATTTTATCATTTAGTTTGATCTTATTTTAATTCCAAACTAACAGTTGAGAGTACTCCAGTTAGAGTGAGAATCCAATCTTTGTATATACAGAATAAACATTGATTCTTTGGAAAGGATGAGATTTAACCAGTGCTATAAATTATGAGATCATTCATTTCTTGCTTAGATTAACATGAGCATTGGGAATGGTTTGATAAGGAATTATCTGAATTGGAAAGAGAGACAACAATAAACCAAGTGGAACATATAGAAGCATCTGAATTTTGATCATTTTCTCACAGAAACTTTTTTATACAGTAACCTCATTATCCTATGTAACTTCCCCCCAAACATAGGGATAAGGATTCAGTTCCATTTAATTGGTATTCCCAAGTGAGGAAACACTCTATCTAAGTAGAGCATCTACTTCTATATAATTTATAATCATTGAGAGTTATCTGGATGATTAAAAGATTAAGTTACTTGCACAAAGTAATTGATATAGGGACCACAGCCAATATGTGTCAGAAAAGGAACTTGAACCAGAGTCTTGCTGGCTTTGGTGCTAGCTTTCTATCTAGTACAACAAGTTCTCTATTTTTAAACATCTTTAAGATAAATTCTTTTAAGTTAGGTAATGGGCAAATCTAAAAAAAAAATTAGTATGATCTGGTTTACCTGTGTACCTCTAAAGAAATAACATGACATAGTGCATAGGAAATGGAAATTAGAGTCAGAAGACATACATTCCTCAGACACTTACCAGCCATGCGAACCTGGACAAGTAATCTACCTTCAATGCACCATAATGTTCTCATTTATAAAAAGAAGAGGATTGGTCCAAAGAGCCTTCTGAAGTCCCTTTTAGCTTTAAATGTATGATACTGTGATCATCTGACCTGTGACTCTACAAACATAATGAAGATAGCTAGATTCCAATGTATATATGCATATATTTAGTGATCTTGTACTGATATTTGCCAAAAGTTAACATATTTATATTCATATATATTTGTAGACATAAATGTGCATACCTGGAAATTACTGTTGGTCAAGCAGAAATGCACTTTGCTCTAGCACAACTTTCCGTATCATAATGTCATTCTCCTGTAGGTTGTTACCTTTTGAGAAATGAATCTTATTTTATGCAAGGCACAATTCTAAAGTGAATTCATTTTCTTAAAAGGTTGGAATGTTTGAATTATTTTTCTAAAGTTTAATGGGAAAATGAAAGATAATTCAACTTTATACTGTACTCAATGCATATTTTTCAGATAATAGTTCTTACATGTATATTGCTTTCGAATGGGGGTGAATGAACTTTTAAGGGAATGTCTTGATTAAGTTTTAATAAAAGGGCTTTTTTTTTGGATAAGGAATTAAATGGCTAATGTGAGATCTACAGTCAATCAAAAGAGATAGGCTTAGCCATCCAGGACACTAATTTCTTATACTATAGCTTGCACTTGAATGGACATCACATTGAATTAGTCCATTAGCACATAAATCTTGGATAACACTAGCTAAAGATAGAAAATGAGCTGATCCCAACGTTGAATAGAAAGAGAATGGGCTAGATCAGATTTGAGAAATTATTCAGCATTTTCAGTTTGCTGTAGGAGGAAAAAGGATTTTTTTTTAACTCTAATATTCACCTACTGATGTTATATGGCTATAAAAGGATCAAAACTACAGGTGATTCAAAGGGCAATGGAAGGACACATGATGGATATTAGGCCCTCCCACATATATGCTAATTATAGAGGTATGAAAATAAAAGGTATCTATTTTTAACGAGCTTAGATTCTACTGGGAGTTAAGGATGGCCACGACATACAGTGAGAATATTATTAATCACTAAGCATTTATAAAGCACTGTTTATGTGCCAGATTGGGTGCTAGGTACATGGGGATATAATGACAGTAGTGGAACAGTCTCTGACCTCAAGCAACTAATGTTATTTTGGGAACAGTGAGTACATAATACAAAATAATAGGACAAAAGAAAGATGTAGACAAAGTGTTCTGGGAAATTTTGAGGAAGGAGAAGAGAGAACATTCATCCTGGGCTTGTGGGGGAGGGTGGGACAGGGTGTTTCTTGAAAGAGTTGGCACCAGAGTTAAACCTTTAAGATAGAAAATCATTTTGAAAGAGCAAAGATGTAAAAGGAGTTTATTCCCAGATAGCTCACATGAATTCACAGGATGGGAGAAAATACCTCAACAACAGTTGGACTCTTCTCTTGTGTGTGTGTGTGTGTGTGTGTGTGAGAGAGAGAGAGAGAGAGAGAGAGAGAGAGAGACAGAGAGACAGAGAGACAGAGAGACAGAGAGACAGACAGAGAATAATGTGAAGTAAAGCCAAGAAGGAAGGCAAGAGACTTACAGATAAAACTTAAGAACTCTTACACCTGGAACAAATTCAGTTAGGGAGTTGTGGTGCCCATAGTAGCCTTTCCTGGATGACAAGCCCTCCCCACTCCATCCCCCATAAAAGGCAAACAGCAATCTGGAAGGTTGAGGGGAGTTAAGGAGGTAGGAGAAAGGGAAAAAGGGGACTTATGCTAGTTAGTACCATTGCTGTGAAGGTGGAGCAGAGCAGGGAGAATGCTGGGAGATGAATAGTATGTCTGAAACTCCTCAAGATGAGACAACCCCAGTCAGAGACTCACCAATCAGGAAGCAAGTCTCAGAGGGCCTTGGAATTTATCCATGTTTAGGAGATAAGACTTGAATAATGTTCCTACTAAAGAGGCCAAAAAGGAATAAATAGGTTTAGAACCAGAAAAAAGGCAGGCTGTATAAAAGCAGAGGAAGGAAAGTATCGGGAGAATGGTTAGTCTTCATTGTTGAAAGAAGCAAGAAAAATCAAGATGAGAGTTGAGAAAAGGCCTTTGGATTTAGCATGTAACCCATTGCTTGGTAACCTTGCGGCAAGCAGTTTTAGAGCAGTGAAAGGGCCAGATGTCAGATTTCAAAGGTTTGAGAAGTAAAAATTCTCATACAACTGGGTTGGTTCGTTATTAGGAAAAGTATAAACCTAAAGGACCATATTATAAAGTCAAATCAAATCAAGAAGCATTTGTTAAGCACCTGCTATGTCCCAGACACTGCTAAGTACTGGGGATAGAAAGGACAAAAATCGTCTTTGCTCTTCAGAAGTTCACATTCTATTGGAGGACACACCTTATAAACAACTATACACAAACAAGACATATGCAATGTAAACTGGAAGTAATCTTAGAAGCAAGGTTAAAGAAGACCAGATAAGGCTTCTAGCAGAACATAAGATTTTACCTGAGGTTTGAAGGAAATCAGCATGTCAGGGTGTAGAAATGGGAAAGGAGATGAGTGTAGTGGACTGCAAGTGAAAATGCACTCTCAGGAGATTTAATTTCTTGTGAGAGGAACCACAAGGAGGCCATTTATCACTAGATCATAGAGTATGTGTATGGAAGCAAAGGGACTGGAAGGTTAGGAGGGGCCAGGTTATGAAGGACTTTAAAAGCCAATGGAGTTGATTGGGGGGATAGGGGTAAGATGGTTCCTCCTATGCTGTAGGAAGTATATATATTAATCTCTTAGTAGAAGATAGACTGGAGTGGGGAGATATTTGAGGCAGGGAGACCAACCAACAAGTTGCTACAATAGTCTGAACGTGAGATGATAAGGGTCTGTGCACCATGTGGTTGCAGTGTCAGGGAAGAAAAGGGAGTTATATAGGGAATATATGTGGGGGTCAGGGAGACATACCCATAAAAAGAATTCAAAAGTCTTCATAAGATGTTTTTTGAGATGGAACTTGATGGATGGATGGAGAATTTCAACAGTGAAAATGCACATGGATGACATTTCCAGAGAACAGAACAACATAAATAAAGACTCTGAAGTGAGGGAGCAGGGCAGGTCATGGGAATGTGTTTTCATTTAATTGACTATATGATAGGCTACATGTCAGAGAGTTGTGGAAAAAAGATTCATAATGAAAGTAGGGACCATATTATATAATCTTTGAATTCTAGATTAGTGACTTCAGATTTGGTAAGTAGTGACTGGAACTTAGGCATATTTATCTACCAAGAATATGTTGGAAGAAATTGTGAATAAAATAAGAAGGGGAATGAATCTGAAGGGTTTTAAGGAAAGAGATTTTAAGGCTTTATTTATGGTAGACAGATGTTCTATCTATTGGGTTTCCCATTCCCATCAAGTCTTCTTCAAAATCTCTTGGGTGAGACGACCTACTCCACTACTTGCCTACCTCCCTAGTCTTCATTATCCATTATTCTGTAACTCAGAATACATAGTCTTCTTACCATTCCTTCCTTAAGCACTCTCTGTTCATCCTCTATATTCATTCTACTCATTGTCTTTTCTCTTTGTTTCTTTTCTAATTATTCACATTCTAGCTATTCTGTCCAGCTCACCTAATGTGAAAATTCTTCCCAAACATGGATAGTCTAGTTGATTCCTCCTGAATTGCTATTCCATTTATACTCTATGTCACCTAATTTAGTTCTTGATATTTTATACTGGCTTATTTTGTACTCTAATTAGTTCTTTGGTATGTCCTCATTAGCAAAAATTTTAGCTCTTTGGTCAGGGACCATGGCCTATTTTGCTTATTTATTTCCACACGGCCAAGGTTCTATAAATATTTGTTGATTGGTTAATTGTTTGGGACACCAAATGGTACATAATAGACTCAATGGAAAAGGAAGAAAAGAATATTAGGGTAAAAGCTGGGAGAGACCTTATATATGATTGACTTCAAATTCTGTGATTTATACAGGCTCAGAGAAGTGACATCATTTGCCCAAGGTCACAGAAAAGATTTGCATGTATTTGAATTTCATAATTGTAAACATTGAGAGTTGTCCAGTTTTATATATCATTTTTTTTATATTCTATCATTATTCTACTTTTACAAACAAAACTAAAATCTTAATTTCTCTCAAAATGTCTATTTCTGTCCCATGCACAGATTTTGGCTCAGTGTACATATATGTTAACTTGGTTTGAAACCAGTAGTATGGTGTATTTTAACAACCAGTTCTAAAAAAAAAGACACAGGAGGAGGAGCCAGGATGGTGGAGTAGAAAGATACACATATGCTAGTTCCTAACCCACAGCCCATAAAATACCTGTTAAGAAGAACTCCCAACAAATTCTGGAGCAGCAGAAGCCACACAGCAGTGGAGTGGAGGAGATTTCTTTTCCAGAGAGCCCTGAAAAACAGATACCAAAGGTCTGTCACACACTGGACCCAGAGCAGAGCCCAGTCCTGCCTTAGCCATGCAGCACCAGGAGAAGCAGATCCGACCAGGCTTCAGGGACAGAATCTCCAGCAGCCACGCAAGTCCCTCCACCCACAGGTGCCAAAGGTCAGTGAGAGGGTCTTTTCACCTTACCAAGAGGAGAGACGGGTGTCCCCATAACTCAGGCCACCTCCAGAGGCAGCAGTGGAGGTGGTAGTGGACAGGGGCTCCCAAAGCAGGCAGGAGCTTGGATCCATTGTTGAAGGTCTCTGCATAAGCCCCCTGAGGGAACTGAGCCCTGTGTATGGCATTCCTGCCCCCACCTGAGCACGTGCATTTAATCTCACACTGAATAGCAACCCCACCACCACTGAAAGCCCTAAGGCTGGGAAGCAACATTTGAATCTCAGCCACCAAGCACTAGCTGGGTGGAACTGGAGGCAAAATGGGGGTGGTGAGGAAACTCAGAAGTCAAGTAACTGGCTGGGAAAATGCCCAGAAAAGGGAAAAAAAAAGACCATAAAAGGTTACTTTCTTGGTGCACAGATATCTCCTCCCATCCTTTCAGATGAGGAAGAACAATGCTTACCATCAGGGAAAGACATAGAAGTCAAGGCTTCTGTATCCCAAACATCCAAAATAAATATCCAATGGTCTCAGGCCATGGAAGAGCTCCAAAAGGATTTTGAAAATCAAGTTAGAGAGGTGGGGGAAAAACCGGGAAGAAAAATGAGAGAGATGCAAGAAAAGCAGATCAACACCCTGCTAAAGGGGACCCAAAAAAATGCTGAAGAAAATAACACCTTGAAAAATAGGCTAACTCAATTTACAAAAGAGATTCAAAAAGCCAATGAGGAGAAGAATACTTTCAGAAGCAGAATTATCCAAATGGAAAAGGAGGTTCAAAAGCTCACTGAAGAAAATAGTTCTCTCAAAATTGGAATGGAACAGATGGAGGCTAATGACTTTATGGGAAACCAAGAAATCCCAAAACAAAACCAAAAGAATGAAAAAATGGAAGGGAATGTGAAAGATCTCATTGGAAAAACAAGTGACCTAGAAAATAGATCCAGGAAAGACAATTTAAAAATTATGGGACTACCTAAAAGCCATGATCAAAAAAAGGAGCCTAGACATCATCCTTCATGAAATTATCAAGGAAATCTGCCTTGATATTCTAGAACCAGAATTCAAGGAATCCACAGATCACCACCTGAAAGAAATCCAAAAAGAGAAACTCCTAGGAACATTGTGGCCAAATTCCAGAGTTCCCAGGTCAAGGGGAAAATATTGCTATTTTATAAATATTTATTTATAAAGCAGCTAGAAAGAAACAATTCCAGTATTGTGGAAATATAATCAGGATAACACAAGATCTAGCAGCTTCTACATTAAGAGATCAAAGGGCATGGAATATGATATTCCAGAAATCAAAGGAACTAGGTCTAAAACCAAGAATCAGGTACCCAGCAAAACTGAGTATAATACTTCAGGGGGAAAAATGGTCTTTCAATGAAATAGAGGACTTTCAAGCATTCTTGATGGAAAGATCAGAGCTGAAAAGAAAATTTGACTTTCAAACACAAGAATGAAGAGAAGCATGAAAAGGTAAACAGCAAAGAGAAG
>CM053771.1:326014640-326091469 GCA_028658325.1 Potorous gilbertii
AACCTACACAGATATGGCCTATATTGAATTGTCTGCCTTCCCAAAGAGAATGGGTGGGGAGGGGGGGATGGGGAGAAGTTGGAACTCAAAGTTTTAGGGACAACTGTTGAGTATTGTTCTTGCTACTAAGAAATAAGAAATACAGGTAATGGGGAATAGAGTGTTATCTTGCCCTACAGGACAAAAGAGAAGATGGGGACAAGAGAAGGGAGGGATGATAGAAGAGAGGGCAGATTGCTGATAGGGGAAATTAGAATACTTGGTGTATTGGAGTGGGGGAAGGGGATCAATGGGGAGAAAATTTGGAACCCAAAATTTTGTGAAAATGAATGTAAAAAGTTAAATAAATAAATTTATTAAATTAAAAAAAAAGACACAACTTACTTCTAAGTTTAATCTACTTCATTAACATTTTCTGCATTACTTTCTTAAGTTGAGACAATCAACAAAATAATAAGTAGTGTTTGGAGTGTTTCCTAATGTTTTGAGGGATAAATGCCCACACTGAAAATTTAACAATCGGCTCTCATGAGCCAATTGGAGCTGGACATAATACCCCCTGAATGAAATATTAAAAATTTAGTGATTGCCATGATGTCCACCTAGATAGACTAGATGCTAGAACTTTTGTACATGTTTTAGTTATTCTCCATTATGACTTCAGTCAACCAAGACAAAACTGCCTATATAAAATCTCCCCCACACACACTTTTATTTCCCCTTCTTTTTCATTTAGCATTTCTGCAGAGTCATTTGGAAATAGTTCAAAATATACAGACTTCATGACAAGTATATTGAACCTTTTCAATTAACAGATGATTTGCCAATTCCTTGCAAACAATAGATTCCTACATTTTCTTACAGGTTACCATACGCATATGTGTATGTGTGTGCACACTCATGTGTGTATATGGTGTTTACATATATGTTAAAGATTTGTTAATATGTTATCCACAAACTCAGTTGCTGCCAAGTAAGATTTGCTTACATAAAAATACTCCTACAAAATCTATAGTCCTTCCCCTCCTTTCATGCCCAATTTGCCTTCATTCTTAAGCTTTGTTGGCTTATCTTGATGATAACAGCACTTTGACAAAGTATCTTCTGACAGTGTTTCTGTTCTTCCACCTGTAACAGATATAGCAATAGCAACTATTCCTGTTGATTTTGTGATCTGGACCTTTACTACCAGAAGTAGACATTTTATTTTGTATCTTTATCTTGTTATACAAAGCAGAGATTTTTTTTCTCTATATGTATATTTTTATCTTAAGTTGCAATGTTACAAAGCAGAGATTATTTTCCCTGTATTCTGTTTGTGGTGCCCAGTACCTTTACCTCACAATGTTAAATAATAACTTATGCATTCATTAAATTTCGTGCATTTAAAATTCCATGTTGGGCATATGTCATTAGCAAATGAAATTGTGCCTGAAACAAAATGCCATCAAAAATGTATATGGCTTTTTTCCCAGTATGAGGAATTTTTCAAGTACACCTGAAGTTTTGAGGTTGTTTTCATAATTACTTTTCTCCGACTTTCCATTTCTATTCTTTATGCTGCCACTCTACCAGAAATGTTACCTTTTGTTTGGATGATTGCAGTAGTCTCCTAATGCATTTTCCCATTTCAATTTTCTTCCTTTTCCAAGTTTCCTTTCATATAACACTGTCACACTGCTCTCTTAAGCAGAGATCCAATCATATCTTTTCTCAGCTCCACAATCTTAAGTAAAGTTCAAACCCATTTTCCTGGTCTAGCATTCAAGGCCTTCCACTAAATGATTCCATTTTCCCTTTAATCTTTATCTGAAATTGAATTTCTTCATATGATGAGGAGTCTAGACATAAGATGTTTTGTGTCCCAAATAGATCCTTTGATTTCCTACTTCAATATCTTTGATGCACACTTCTTAAAATCTAAATCTAAAATCTCCTTCATAGGCTGAATTCCTACTCATTCCAAATCCACTCCAAATCTAACTCATGCATGAAAGCCTTTCTGGTCAACAGTAGATTGCCATGGGCAAATTAGTTGTTCCTCTAATCCTTGGTTTCCTTTATCTGCACAATGCATATTAATAATATCTGTAGTTTCTGTGAAGTCTCAAGTGAAAGAATGAAGACTTTATATTTCTCTGTAAGGAGCAGTTATTATGGTGGTGATGGATGATTACTCATTGAGATCATGCTAATTAATCAAAACACCTTGCATTGTATCTTGGACATAGTAGTTCCTCAAGAAGTATTTTTTGAATGAGTGAATGACATCAAAAGTATATTTTGTCCTACTTTTGTGACCACAGAATTTCTGTCAAGTGAAGGAAAGATTGTCTAAAGAGTAACTTAGGGAATCCAAGTTGCCATAATTTATTTTTATGAGTATTTTTTTAATACTTTGCTATATTTTATTATATTTTCTAATTCCCTTATGGTATTTCCCTCCTTACTTTAATATACTTATCATGAATGCAATTTTTATTTCATTTTTATTTTTGTATTTGTATTTCTCTTTACTTTATGATTGCATCCAATTTATCCTCTGCGTGTGTGTGTGTGTGTGTGTGTATGTGTGTGTATGTGTAGTTTTTGGTGTGTTGTCTCCCCCATTAATTTATGAGCTCCTTGGAAGCCAGGATAATTTTTACCTTTCTCTGTATTACTATTAACACAGTACCTGGCACATAAAATTCTTGTTGACTTGAATTGTATCCACTTTATGGTATTAAAGGGAAGTTAAGTGGCATAGGGATAGTGGATAGGAAAGCTGAACTTGGAGTCAGGGAGACCTGCCTTTGATAATTATTACCTTTTGAAAAATAAAATGAATTTTTCTATGTTTTAGTCACCATGTCTGTAAAATGTATGGGTTGGACTCAGTGTCCAGTGTTCAGGTCCTTTCCACTTTTAATTGGTGGTTTTAGTGCCCAACTCTGTGTATAATAATGTATGACACATTATTCCCTGACTCTGCCTGACCATAATTCAGCAGACAGATACAGCTGTCTAATCAGTTACCAGAGAGGGAAACACAACAACTGCGTTCTCAAAGCTGGGGGTGTGGGGGCCCTTAGCAGCTTCCCAGAGTCCTCATCTGGCACTCAAACCCTCTTACCAAAAACTAAGACCCAAAGAAAAACCTCACCCTCAGAGTATTCACACCTTTTTTAGAGCCAGAGGGCATCCCAACTCTTGAGAACCAGTGCCTCATTAACAAAGGATGAGAGTTTTCCTACAAATCTTTCCTAATCAAACTCCACTTAATGGGCAGTCCCATTAATGGGTGGGGAAGAGCTTTAATCACATTGACTATACAAATACATATACTGTTTCTAGTTAAAAAAAACTCTTGTTTCTGAACCTTACTCCTAGTAAAGACTGTTGATTGATAAAAGCAAGACTCAGTCAGATTTAGTATAATCAAGAGGCACTTGATTATACTAAAACAAAAACAGCAAAAATCCTGTTTTGCTTGCTTCTACATGTTTGTGACATCTATCTGTCATATGTAGATTTTCTCTCAAAACTGTCCTAATTTTAATATTTTACAATGGTATTTGCAATTTCAGTCATCACCTTTTAACATTATTAGACTCTCGAATCAAATGAAAAGGAGGAAATAGCTTTAATGATTTTGAGTGTTGAAAGTGAGGGAAGGGGAGGGAGATAAATTGTGGTGATAGTTAGCATTACTCTAACAGGGTTTCACTCTAAAATTAGCAAAATGGAACTGATTAGAATATCCTTAAATTGATGCCCCATTAAAGGGACATGATGACACAGGGTACATTACACTGAAATTGAAATAATAGCACTAAAATAACCCTTTCGTTTTATTTTTCTTGTTGTCTCATACATGTTTAAAAATGTCATAGGCATAGGTGTTAATGTTTCAAAATCATTTATGAAAATAAATTAGACTTGATAATTTTATAATAGATGCTTTTGAAAATGTAATAGGACCACCATTGTTATTCAGATCTCTAATACTTAAATTAATTCATTTTGTACTTATGGATTCTCCTTCCCCAAGGTTTAGAGGTATAGATAGAATATTTTTTGTGTGCCTCCTCATCTTGTGCAATTTTTGTCTATGGACTCCTATAAATCTTTCATATAGAAACTGCATAACCTGCCAGAGGCTTTCCTCTAGGTGTTTTTACATTCTTTTGGATATTAGAGCAGCAGCAACTGTCTTCTATGTTTCTTCCTTTCACATCCACTTCCTCTTTCACTAAGACAATTCTTTTTAACAACTCAAAGTGGCAAAAAGAAAGTGCATATACAGTTACATATTAAACAGTTTTTGTTCATGAATTTATTAATTCAGTAAATATTTATTTATTGAGTGCCTTCTATGTGTAAGACACTTTGCTAGGTGTGATGCATGCTGTTTCAAGCTAGTACAGCTGCAATAACCAGGAGACAAATGTGTCATAATTGTGTGGGCAGGTACAATTTATGGAGCCTCACTGTTGATAATTATGCTTTCTCTATATCTACACTTGTAGCGAAATCCCTTGAAAACTTTTATTAATTATTTCAGGGAAATTCACCTTTCTCAAACCAATCCAAACCAGTATATGTGTGTGTGTGTGTGTGTGTATATGTATGTAAAAAGAGTAAGAGACAGAAATGGAGATCTCCTAATTCTTTTTCAATTTTTGGTCTTTATCAAATTGAGGGAGTACAATATTATTATTAATTATAATTACATATTTTAATAATATACTATTGCTTTTCACATTTTCCTTGGTCGATAATATTAACTGGAGCACTTTGCACACATTAAAGTGTTATAGACTTTAATTGTGAATTATCCTCATCATGTTCATGCGCATCATTATTTTTATAACCTAGAATTTCATTAGTGAAGGGAACTCTTGTTGTGGAGACTCCATCCAGTGATGAAAATCAGCAATCATATTCAATAACTTAGAGTATCAAATATTTGCCTTCGGTATTGAGAGGCTGTGACTCAAATTTGATCACATAGGGACAGTGCTTGAATTCAGGTCTTCTTAAATCTAAGTATTATCCTCTATCTACAACGCCATGGCATCACTATTCATTCACATCATCCTCATCCCCCAAATATTTGGTTTTTGCATTTTTGAAATTTTTCAGTTGCTTCTACATTCCCTGGGGATAGTACATAATTGTCAAGCTGAAAATTTTGATTCAGCATATTTTAAGAGTAGTTCTTTAAAGAGCTGCTATAGCTTTATGGAAAGAATCCAGAATGTTTTGAACTCAAAAGAACCTGAGTTTGAATCCTAGCTGTGCTATAAATTACTGTGTGACCTTAGATAAGTCACTTTACCTCTTTTGAATCCAGTTTCTTAATTGGTAAAATGAGAGGTTTGAACTTGAGAATTCCTTCCAGTTCTAAATCCTTTGAGCTCTAGAAGAATACCAATTTAGAGAAAATGTCAGTCTACCTATAGTTAATGACATT
Organism: Potorous gilbertii; assembly: GCA_028658325.1. Lineage (NCBI taxonomy): Eukaryota > Metazoa > Chordata > Mammalia > Diprotodontia > Potoroidae > Potorous > Potorous gilbertii. The sequence goes on from CM053771.1 coordinate 326,020,099, forward strand.
TCCCAATTTTTATTAAAAAAAAAAAACAGGGTTTATAAGACAGGAACCTCAGAAGATTCAGTAATTTGGGAAATAAGGCTACCAAAGAAGAAAAAAAAAAGTCTGATTCAGGAAAGGAATCATATTCTTGTTGATGTTTTTAGTGCCTTTAGCTTCAATTCCGACAATGACATCTCTGTTCCAATAGTACCTAAAGCCTCTTAGGGAATAACTGAATATTGAGTGAATAAAGCTCTTCTCAGTGATGGATGTAAGTGGATTCTTCAGCAAAAATTTGTAGGTAAAGGTTAGCAGCTGAGACAAGTCATCAATTTTCATCTTTTCATTTTTGCCTCTTAATCAAAAATGATGACTTTCATCTAGGGGCTGGAATGATGTGTTTGGTCCTCATTTATTATTGCCGGATCTCTTGTAGCTGTAGAGCTTCCTTGAGAGTCCAGATTGATTAGAGTGTTATAAAATAATGAGGGATAAAGTAAAATCACAGGTGGAAAAAGTAAACTCTTCTATTTTAAGGAAGACAAGAGAAAGAGTTCTATTTTTATTCTAATTTTCACAAATAAAACTTTCCTTCCAATCATGTATTGTATTGAACAAGACTATTAATTTTGTTTAATTTTAATTACAATTTTCTGAAAGTCAGATTATATCCTCTAGAGGTTGAATATTTATTCTGTGGATATAAATGAAAAACTTTCCAAAACAGATTATTTAATAGAATATTTATTTACTTATTTTGCAGACATTTGATTCTTTAAATGTTGACACTGTGCCTTTATGTTCAAGAGTCCTCATTCTTCCCCTCCTGCTTTACATCTGTATTGCCAGGCTGAGGAAGGAAACAGGGCTTGATTCCCTACCAGTTTTGTTCTCCTTGATATATTTTGTAGTCTATTGATATGTTTAAGTCCTCAAAACTAAGTTTCCAAAAGGGGCCAATGAGGAGAGCTGTGGAAAATAGAAGGAAAAACTTTAGAATGTATTTTAGTGCATATTGCTGAACCCCCTTGAGAACATCCAGGGTTACATATAGATGACTTCCATTCACAGATTTGCAAATGCCTTCTTTTTGGTGCATTTAGTGAGAGATTTAAAGTTATTTGGTGTTGCCTATTAAAGAGACATTTTTATAATGTTACATTTTAGGACTTGTTTGTAGCTGCACCTTGAACAAATAGTGTATAGATCAGTGAGAAAGCAAATACTTTGTATGTTTTATTTCATTGCCAGAGTAATTTGCTTAGTTATGTTTGCTAGGGCTGCCTCAGTCCCTACCCTTTAAATACTGATGAACTCCATCTCTTTTGTTCTACTTGATTTTTACCTCTAGATAAGCATACAGTATCCCCCCATCTGTTCTGGGTATCTCCTTACCTGACAAGTAAGGACTCCATACTATGTTGGTTGATTGCATTCTTGTTTTTGAACATGACAGTTTTCAATAAGCAAAAGAACTAAGAGTTCATTAATGCTGACACACCCTCCACTCATGTAGATTCCAGCCCTTTCATTCCCTAGCAGATGATCTTCATGCGTTCTCTGGTCCTCCCCAAATCACAGTCTGATGGTTTATCTTCTAATTAATCTCCAAAACTTGGTTCTTCTATTACCTATCCAAAACTTGGTTCTTCAATTATGTATAGAGTGTTTCTTACTGGAATCAACCATGGAGCCTTTCCAGTTCAGCACATCATGTCAGAACTTGTGGTCCATTTGGTATAGCATTTGAAATAACACCTACCTCTGAGTACTTCTTTATTGGAAGACCCGTTTTTATAACAATCGAAATAAACTTACAGAAACATCTAAATTACACCACAGTGTATGTCTTCTCAGTTATCAGCCTTGCGAGTATGATTCCTACATAATTAAATTTATTCTTTGTTTACTCAGCAGCATTATAAAAACTCAAATAACTTGGATAAAAATATTAGCAAACAAGTTGCTGTGTGTCGTAGGATCACTGATTTAGATCCTTGAAGGACCTTAAAGTTTATCTAGCCCAATGTCCTAATTTTATACCTGAGGACACACGGTTATTAAATCATTTTTAGATGTTGATACTTTAAAATAAATTTTATTGATACATTTTAATGACATCCATAGTTCTCAAAGTATCTTTCTTCCTACCTTTCCTAGAGATGTTACTAAGAATTTTTTAAAAAGCAAACATATCTAGAAAATCTGTTTTATACCCAAAGCCTTTGAGAATGCATTCTTCTAATTTGTAATCCCTCTTTAAAAATAAGGTTATCCTGGTATGATTTGATCAATACATATAGGCACTTGGTGATCATCACTTTTATTTTTATTAAACTTCTTTTTCTTGATCTCTCTCATATTTGTTTCTTAATATTCCCATCTTTCTTCCTACCTGATAATTCATCTCTTGTAAGAAAGACTTAAAAAAATACCTAATCAATGTAATGACTGTGTCTGACAATATATACTGTATCCCAAACCCATCAATTTCACTTCTGCAATGAAAGGAGAGAGGAGCATTTTTTTCAATTTTTTTATCAGGCCCAAACTAATTCTATATAGTTGTGCATCATTCAGGTTTTATCATTGTTCTTTCCTTTTGTGGTATAGTCATTTTATATTTTCCATGGTTCTTCTTTATTCTGTATCAATTCATGATATTTTCTCATGGTTTCCTGAATTTTAAAAAATTTTGTATGGTACAGTAATAGTCTGTTCTATTCATAATATGTAACAATTTTAACAAATTATTTAGCCATTTCCTGGTTGATGGATACTGAATCTGTTTCCAGTTATTGGGTATCTCTCTCTCTCTCTCTCTCTCTCTCTCTCTCTCTCTCTCTCTCTCTCACACACACACACACACACACACACACAGCATCACTTCTCTTTCTTATTGTCTTTAACAACATATTCTAGAATTTACCTGGAATCTGTTAAGATTTTCAGCTCATGATTTTAGAATCTTTTTCCTTTTATTTAATTTTTGATAAAATACAGCCCAGCAACATTTTTCTTGTTCTCTAACATTTTTCAGAGATTGCAAGTTTTGATCTGGTTATGAAAATATGGTTCAGCAATCCCATTAGTTAAGTTCTTGCAGTAATCTGAGATGTAGTTTATCCAAGATTGATGACATATTTGAACTCCTGAGGGCAGATAAGTGCTTTTATAATGCAGTTAAAATGATTGCTCTCACAGTGTACCAAGAAAAAATGACATAGTGTGGGATCTGCAGATATTGGAGAGTCTAAATCAAACCTCCAGGGTGCGGAACTTGGGTGCCATACCTCACATTAAAGTGCATGAGACACTCACTATTTTACTAGATTTGGTGAGCAACAACTCTCCAGCCTGCTCTAACACTAGCAGTTCTAAGTTCCCTAAGATGGACCATTACCTTCATGGTTTTATATGTCAACTCTCCCAGCATTCTAGGGGCTAACCCTGTTGAAAGGAAATACACTTCCGCAACTCACTATTTCTGCTCTAGAGTTCTCATTCAGTGTTTTCTACCTCTACAGCCAGTCACTCATCAGCTGAGGAAATCCTCTTTATTTGAGCACCCCCTTTCTAAGCTTTTACAATTAACTATCATCCTTAATAGGACATTTTGAAAGTGGTAGTTGTCCATTTCAATATATCTTCTTAGAATAGGGGATTGTGAAACTGGAGGTCTTTGTACTATATAGACCAGACTACCCAGTTGTTTATTCACTTGTATGCTATGCTGCACAGTCGGAATGGAATTCATAGCAATGCAGTTCTTCTTACCAGGACACCAAAGCAACTGTAAGGTCCTCTCTGTTTTTCCTTCTTAAGCCAGAGGTAGCAGTAGAGAAAAACAAATGCTTTAAAAAAAACTTCACCTTTCTCCAATTCTAGGTAGCATCAAATGCCATTGGAAGTCTTGGCCAATGAAGTCAATACTCTCCAACCAATCAGCAATTACTCAGCTGATGCCTTCTCTCATCTGACTACTTCTACTTTCCATAGTTACTAGAAAGCAGCTTTTCAGTCTCTTACTATGTCCCTGACTCTTCTTAGGGTCCTATTCCACTTTGGCTCTTTTCTCTTGCTTTGTTCAGTGGTTTAAATGAGAGCCTTCTGACTCTCAGTATCTAACTTTTTATTTAAAAGATCCCAACTCACCAATTTTTTTTTTCTATCAAATCAACAATCCTTTTAATATCATGCCTTCTACTTTAAATATTTTTATGATTCCTCATTTTTTTACCCTCTCTAGTCTTGAAACATGTTCATGCAAATTAGCCAACATTATGTTTTGAAGTGCTCTGTAATGTTCAGCTGGATCCTATCTCCTTGGTGCCCTTGAAAGTGATGCTTCTTTCAAACTCATGGTTATCTAGGGTTTTTTTTTAACAAATATTATTCTCATAATATTAAACTGTTCCCACACAAGTGAGACAAGCCTCCACATTGTTTGCTATTTCTCAGATCTATATTACAGATCATTTTCTCCCCAAATTTGTCCAAACCTTCAGATGAAAGTTGTCTCTGTGCAAAAATTTTAGTTTATATTGAAAACAGTTATTTTTCACCTATTATTTATCAAAATTTTAATCCACAATACTAACAGTATGCTGATTAAAAGAAATGTCTTCCTTTAGTTAAAAACACTTTTTTCATTTTTCTTCATTTCCTTCTAGAAAAGGACTTGTAAAAGACACTGCACATTTTTTGTTACCACCTTCCCATTTAGGTTTCAAATAGCTAATAGCTTTCTTGCATTTATCCCATTTTCCTTTATGAGCCTGTCCTTAGAACTAGCTAATTTTATGAAACACTTAGAGTCTTGGTTTGGCCTCTGACGTACTGATCTGTCTTTGGAAGTCTGCTTATTTGAAAGCCACAGGCTCTTAAAGTGTGCAACAGATCTGGGGCCATTCTATCTGCCTCATAAGTAGTCTACATCAGTAATCCTTTTCATCTAAGCATAAAGAACTTTTTATCTCCAAGTTGTCAGTTCAAAAACTGGAAGTAATTTAATTCTCAAAACCAAATTCTTGTAGCAGTTTGGAATTGTTATTCTGTCAAAGCTATCTTTTTCTCTTACATGTGAATTAACATTGAGATAAACTCATTTTAGGTAATGGAATACTCTCTTCCTGATGCAAACTTTGCACTTTTCCCAGTATCCAGTAGTCGTTTTAGATATTTTCACCTTCTCTGTCTGATGAGTAAATTAATGTGGATAAACACATTCTAAGATAAACTAGACATCTTTTGATTTATTTTCCTCTAAGCATATCCTCCACTTTCTTTTAATTTTGCCTAGTTTTCTATATTGTCAATAGCATGACTTCACATTAATAATTCATAGCCATATTCAGTTTTACTTTATATTTAATTCTAAATGGAAATCCTAGACCCTTTACATTGAGATGGTTTATGAATAGAATCATAGAACATTAGATTTAGAATGTATCTTAGAGCAATGTATCTTAGAGACCATGAAGTCCAGCTTCCTCATTTTATAGATGAGGAAGCTGAGTCCAGGGATGTGAAATGACCTATCTAAGGATGCAGGATGAGTAGATATTTTAATGGGATTTGAAATCAGGTATACCTGATCCAAGTCCAAAATTCTATCCACTACACCATGCTTGACTCAGTACCCTCAAAATCTACTGGAAAATATTTCTTTGAAAGTATAATGGAAGTAATTTAATTTACATATTTTTCAGAGTCAAACGTTTTATTAGAGATGGTGACAGAAGTTACGTTGGCAGTCATGATATTTTAAGTACAGCGTCAATGGTGAGAGATCTGTATTGCTTGTGGAAAGCAGTCCCTTATAATGGAAGTCTTTCCTATGTCCTGATTTTCTCTACTCAGTGAGTGTGAATTTCCTGACTGTTGCTATCAGTCACACCTCCCCCTTAAACTGAAGTGGAGAATACACACACACATATACTGAAAAGAACCCACACATTCACTTGGCATACAAATAATCCTCCCTCCAAAAAGGAAATGCTATCATTTGTCTTAAAAAATATTAAATAGGAGAAAAAAGTGACATTTTATAGAATTAAAGCTGAAATTTACTTAAAAGTCTCATATGTCATTAAACAGTGATCTTCTCTACAACTTCTCAAACAAGTTGGAATATCTCCATTGAGTTCCATTGTAGTATGAGGCAGCCTGTCATGCTTTGAAATTGCCCTATAGGAAGTCTGTTCTTGTTTTAAGCTGTCAAATGTCTTTTTAATACTTCTACCCACTGTTTGTAGTGCTGCTTTTTTGAGGCCATTGTGGTTTTGTTTTTTGGTTTTATTGCTTACTAAGAATAAGAAGTTTCATTTATATATCATATAAAGGTTTCTAAAATGCTTTCCACATAACAATGTGAACAGTTATTTAAGTAGGACTGTATTAATTTTAAAGATGAGAAAAGTGAGGCCTAGAGAAAATGAAGTCCTTGAAGGTAGGGTCTGAATCATTTTGGTTTTTGTAAACCTAGAGCCTAATGCAATACCTGAGACATAGTACTTCCTTGATTATTTGACAGATTTATGTGGTTTTCCCAGGGTCATACATCTAGTAAGCTTCAGAGCTATTTGAATATGTGAATATTTAAGTTACAGCTTATAGTTTAAGCTATATGAATATTTCAAGTTACTAGGGATAAAAATACAAAGAATGAAACAATACCTGCCCTTAAGGAACTTTCATTTTAGATGTAATAATATGAAAATGTAAAATCACATATACATCTGCAAATTCACAGGTAGGTGCTTGCACAACCGAAATCAAATAAAACAAAACATTTACTTAATATACAAATAGTCCCCTGGGAGTTCTGGATGCTTTGAGAGTTTTGGCACTCTAGTGGGGTTAAATTTTGTAGAGCACTTAAGCTGCACTTAAGCACATTCAGGAAAAGAGAGAACCAAGGGGTGGCTCTGAGCTGAGTAGAACTGATCTACTGCAGCCCTGGATGGGTGGAGGTGTGGAAAATATGGAGTATGGTGGCTGTGAACTTTCTAGGCTGCTCAGGGAGAATGGCAAGAACAGTGAGTTCTGGTGTAGAGTTGGATCAGGGCTAAATAGTTGATCAGAGCATAAAATAAATGCGTGGTAATTACCTTACTGAGATTAAAGCTGCTAATCATTGTTTTCAAAGGAGCTACTTAATACAGTCAATTTTTCAGCAACTACAACAATGTTATTTTTTGCACTATCCTACTTTGCAACTCTATGGTAATGTTGTTGAAATATCTTTCCCCTCAAAAGTTTCAATACAGGTAGGTTTATTTTTAAAAGCTGACTGACAGTAAAGATTAATTGTCCTAAACCTTTAAAAAAAAACCTGTTCTTTTATTTTTGTTGTCCACATCAGGTTTCATTCCTTTCAATCTCCTTTTACTTTGTAAAAAGAGTAGGGCTTAGAGACAAATATAAAGATGAAAGGAGAGAAATAAGGAAAGTTCTGTAAATGTTCTAATAATAACCATTGGCCAGATGTAATAAGGAAGTTATCCTGTAACTGAAGGTATCAGTCTGGTAATTTTCTACTTCATCAGTTCCATCTGCTTTGGAGAATGAGAACTACTTTGTTTTGTTTTGGGTTGTTTTTTTCCTAAAGGGAAGGAAATATGATCCAAATGGTTTCAGTCCTTACATTTTGGGGGGCATCTGGCTTTCTTTCTGATTTCCAGTTGATGGATTTGTATTTACCATAATGAAAACATCTAAACTCCTTTTCACACAGGATCAGGACCAAAAAGCAAAACAAAACAACTGACACAAAGAGCAGCTATTTTTCACTTGTTCCTCACACTCCTACACTTTTGGTGGTAGAATAGTGTTTCTAACTTCTCTCACTATTGCTAATAATGACAAAGTGAAATTGATCAAAAATACGGTCAATGAAGTAGGACAAAAGAAGCCAATAGTGTTGATTGTCCAACCTTGCTCCTCCTGCCCTATTCTTATGCTTTTATGCTCTGATCAACTATTTAGCCCTGATCCAACTCTACACCAGAACTCACTGTTTGTACAAGGCATTGTGCTAAGTTCTGAGGTTTATGGCAAAGAAATAAAACATACACACACACACACACACACACACACACACACACAGACAAACACACACACATACACACATATACATATACACATATATGTATATATTAAAACTATTTATGGACTAAAACATATATACACATATACATACACATATATATACACACATACACATTTGTATGTGTGCACATATATATTATGTACATGCATGCATGTATATATACAGATACACACACATATATGTGTATAGAGAAGGGAGAGAGAGAGAGAGATTGCAAGTATCCTGGGAAAAGGCTTTATTTGAAAGGTGAGGCTTGATTTTCATCTTGAAGGAAGAGAAGGATTCGATGAGACAGAGATGAGGAGGGAATTAGGTTTAGGCATTAGGTTTGGCTAATGCAAAGGTAGAGAGAGAGTTGCTTATGAGGGAGGAAAAGAGAAAAGGCCAGTTTGGGTGGATCATTGTGTATGGGGAGCAGGCAGAGGATTATATTGTATGGTGAAACTGAAAAGATAGATTGGAGCAAAGGTGGGAAGTATGGTAAAAACTAAATTTTGTTGCTTAGTCATTTCAGTCATGTCCAATGCTTTGAGACCCCATTTGGAGTTTTCTTGGCAAAGATACTGGAGTAGTATGCCATTTCTTTATCTAGCTCCTTTTACAGATAAGGAAACTGAGGCAAACAGGGTTAAGTGACTTGCCCAGGGTTACATAACTAGTAAGTATCTGAGGCTGGATTTGAACTCAGGTCTTTCTGACCCAGACCCAGTGCTGTATCTACTATGCCACCTCACTGCCCCCTCCCCCCCAAAAATCCATGTAAATCGAGGAGTTTATATTTGTTACAGGGGTCAAGGGATTCTATTGAATATGGAAGTGACCTGGTCATATCTGTGCTTAAGGAAGACCATTCTGACATTAATATGGAGGATGGACTGGATGGAATGAGGAGATATAAGATAGGGAATCCAGTTAGGAGGTTATTGCAATAATCAAATTAAGGACAGAGGGTGGTTGAAGTGACAAGATTTGGTGTCTAATTGGCTATCTGGGGTTGTAAGAGTAAGTACCCTAACATATATGGGGGGCTTGCTACCACAAGTTCTTAGATATGGATTCATAAAAGGAAAGGCAATATTTGGGGAGTTAACAATCACTTTAACCAAGCACATGTATTATTCCTTTAACCAAGCATATATATCATTTACCTATTCCAGGGGAGTCAGCACCCTGAACTTCAAAGAAAATTCAGAGAAATCAAAGATCAACAGATATGACTTCCTCTGCCTGACTGTTAACAGACAGGTCCAACTGTCTGACCCATCTTTGGGGCTTCCCAGACTCCTTATCTGGACAAACAAACACTTCCAATAAGCCCAAAGTAAAACCTCATCCTCAGAGTATTTATATCTTTTTTAGAGCCAGAGGGAATCTCAACCCTAGAGAAACAGTGCTTCTTTAACAAAAGGTGTGGGTATTCCTACAAATCTTCTCTAATCAAACTCACCATAATGGGCAGACCCATTAATCTGTAGGGAAGATCTTTAATCACATTGCCAATACTATATATACCTACATACATATATATATATATATATATATATGTATGTAGGTATATATATAAATACTGTTTCCAGACTCTTGATTGATAAAGACAAGATTCAATCAGAGGTACTTGATTATACTAAAACAAAAACAGCCAAAGATCCTCTTTTGCTTGCCATGGCAGGGGTGAGGGAGAATGTAGGCTGAAGGATAACACCAATGAGGTTATTAACCTGGGAGACAAACAATGACAAGGTCTTTGACAGAAATAGGGAAGTTCAGAAAGAGGGGTGGATTTCGGGGAATAGGTAAGGAGTTCTGTTTTGGACATGTTGAATTTGAGATATCTTTGATTATATCTAATGAATACACACAAATGTTTATGTGTGTGTATGTGTGTGTGTGTGTGTGTGTGTGTATATGAAAAATTGAAACTCAAGAGAGACTATAGATGGATACAGAGATTTTACTATTCATCTGGATAGAACTGATTATTAACCCTGTGGGACCTGATCAAACTACCAGTGGGGAGAGAAGGTTGAGAGAGAGAAGAGTATGGGACCTAGGACAGAATATTTGCAGAAGCCCACTAAGGAATGTGATCTGGATCAGAGGTGTCAGACTCAAATAGAAACAAGGGTCACTAAACCATTCATAAAGATCCTTGAAGTGACATATTGATTTAGAAAACTGCTTGTTAACTTTATATAGTTGCTAGTTTTAAAATAACCCAAATATTTCCTAATTACATTTTAATTTGGTTCAGGCCATACTTAGGAGCCTTCCCCATCCAGTGCAGCCTGCAGGCTGCCTGTTTGATGTCTCTTATCTGAATGATGAACCAGCAAAAAAAGCCTGAGAAAGAGTATGGGAAAAGAACCAGTAGAGAGTAATGTCCCTCAAGCCCAGATAGGAGGATAGGAGAGACAATCCAGGAGAAAAGGGTGGTAAATCATGTTAAATTAAAAAGGCATCAATAAGGATGAGAACTGAGAAAAAAAGAGATCATTGGTAACTAGGAAGAGAGAAGTTGACAAGGTAGGAAGTCAGATCACAAAGGGTTCAGGAATGTATGAGATATAAAAAGTGGATGTTTTAAAAATAGATTTTCCTAGTAGTTTTCATAGCTGGAAAATCCATCCCCACCCTTTCAGGTAAGATGTAGTCAAGGTTTTTTTTGTTTTGTTTTGTTTTTTAAGCTGGTAAAGATAGATATGCTTGAAGATTTTAAGCAAAAACCTAGTAACTATATAGTGGTTGAAGGTTTGGGAGAGTGTAGAGGAGTTAAGATTGAAATCTGATGGAGAAGACAGGATAAGAATGAGGCTACAAGAAAGTCTGACTTTGGCAAGGGAAAGGGCTGCTTCATTGTCAAATTGGTTTTGAAATAATTTGACTGCCGAAGCTAAAACTATTTGATAGGTTCAGTTTTCTATGTAAAGTGCTTGCTAAGAAGATAGTCATTTTTCGGTAATTAATCCTGACTTTATCTAAGAGTGGATGAGAAAGGGTGAAAATGTATTATGTCAATGAGTTTAGGACAGAGAATTAGGAAATATGCAGTCAGAAGAATAAATCAAAATGCTGCTATGTGCCTAGACCTTTTCCTTATGTCAGAAAGTATTTAGTCTCTGAATAAAAGGCCATCTTGTTTTGATGTGACTTAGGCTATCTTGCTAAGAACAGTTGTAGAGAGAAGCCCATAACGTCAGGACCTGTCAGAACTGAGACAATTTTAGAAAGATAAAATTTAAATGCTATTTATGTAGAGTAAAATCTTACCTATAGTTTACCACAGCAGAGATCATAGCAAAGATGACTAAGTGTATTGTAACATTTAAGTTAAGCTAAACGTGATTCAGTTGGAGCATATGTGCTTAAGGGAACAGAGATTGTACAAATTATGTGGTGCCAGTTCCACATAGACTTTCTTTCTTTGCTATTTTTGCCCCAAATGAGATTTCCTCTTAAAAATTAATTATAACTCCACTAGTCTAATCTGTAATTTTGAAGGTAATTAGAATAAGCCTTTCCTGGGATTTGAGGGCTACAAGTATGAAGTCAAACACTACGTTGATCTAACCCCACTATGGGTAGTACCAGGAAGCTAGTGGACAAGAGTACAGTAATGACAAATGTGCCCTGACCAATTTACCATCACATGGGTTTCAGTATCAGTTCTAATTCAGAATGATGAATAAGCATTTGAAATATGCCCAGGCAACTAGCCTTGACCACCTTTTTTTAGGTAGATTCTGAGTGACCTGTGAGGTCTGTGTTGTTTGATATTGAGGCAGAGAAACAGAAGTGGGCCCATTTGCAAAAGCTTCAGTTTAGGATAACTAAAGCCTGACTACTATTTAAATATGCCCACCAAGAGTAGATCATATATAGTCTGTAGGGGCTGTTAGAATACCCTTGGTACCAGAAATTGCACTTAATGAACTCATCAGTCATTTTTGCTGTTTCCTTCTATATGTTCCCTCTTCACTCTCTGAGAGGAAGGGATCCAGTCTTACAGGACTACATCAATAACCGTGATTTATAATCTCATTATAAATTGACATCACTGAGAGAGATATCCCTAGATTCATAACTTTTGCATTAACTTCAGTATCTCACAATATGAAAACCAAGAGATTGCCATCTAGTGGCAATCTACTCAAACTACAGACACATGGTTTGTTGGACCTAAAGTCTTAGAGAAAGTGTGGATGTGGTTAAGCCTATATAAAGTGCTTTAATTAGATCAACCAAAGAAAACTTGAATGGGTGGGAGGAGGGTAGAGAAAGGAAGAGGAAAGAGAAGAGTTTTCTAGTATTTGAAAGACTGTCATCCAGATAGATGATTAAATTTCTTATGCTTGTCCTCGGAATAAGGAGTATAACTATGGGTAGAAGTTATGGGAGAAGCAGATTTGGACTTGACTTAAAGTGGGGGAAGGGAGCTATCAGAGAGATGAGTATCCTGCCTAGGGGGACAATGGCTTCCCCTTTACTGAAGGTTCTATGGCAGAATCTGGATTGCTACTTGTTGGTTGTATTGTAGAAAGGATTCTTGTTTAAGAAGGGGTTGAATTGGTTAAATGGCCTCTCAGGTCGGTCAGGCAGTCAGCAAGCATTTATAAAGCTCTCACTGGTGCTCAGCAACGTGCTAATTGCAGGAGATAAAAAAAAAAAGAAAAAAAGAATATCTGCCTTTAGGGAGCATACTGTATAATAGGAAGGGGAAAAGGTAGGGAATAAGCAATTATATAGTGACTACTATGTGCTATAATGCCTACTATGTGTCAGGCATTGTGCTAAGTGCTTTACAAATATATCATTTGATTCTTACAATAACCCTGTGAGATAGTTACTGTTTCTGTTTACAGCTGAGGAAACTTCCAGAGAGGCTAAAGGATTTGCCCAGTAAATTCCTAGTAAGTGTCTTAAGGCCAGATTTGAAATTAGGTCTTCGTCATTCCAGGCCCAGTGCTCTATTCATTGTATCAATTAATTGCTTCCTTGTGGAGGAGGTAATCAAATATCCTAGCACACAATAGATTTAAACTCAGTAGATCTTTTCCATCTCTGAGGAATGTAACGATTTCCAACTAGTTGACCAAGCAATTATTTCAAGGAACCTACAAATTAGTATGTGCAATAAGAATTATTTGGTAAATATGTGTGTGTATATAGACACATACATATATATGAAACATATGTATGTATATATACATACATATGTTTCTTATTTGAGGATACTAATGGCACAACCACAATCATACAGAAGTTTATGAATTTTTTTTTACATTGAAAAGGATTTTCCTACTGCAAAATGTTGGGAACTGCTAGACTAAAATATCTTTTATATCCCTTCCAGCTATCACATTTTATTTAGGTAGTGTGGTGTGCAGAAGGAACATTGCGTTTGGAGTTGTAAAATCAGTTGTAAATCCCATGCTGAACAATGTTTGTCTCTGTGGCAGCCCCAAATGGGAATTTGATTTGTCTTCAGTATTGTTATTTAGTGTAGGGCTTGGCTAGTTAGCCACTTAATATGGAGGTAAAATGTTACCAATTAGAACAAAAGGAGTTGTCTTCCAGGTTTCATGTGAATTGTTGATGCTTATACCATACATTTCTCATGTAGTGAACAGAAACATAAAAATATACTGTTTCTAAAGTTGTTTTTTAATCCAAAGTAAAGATTTCTTAGTTTTAAATATTATTTTATGGCTCTTCCTTGTTGCGCATCCTTTTCCCTTTATGGTAGTTTCTTAGATTCAGTTACTCTTATGAACTTTACTTTTAAGCCAAATGAAATGCCTCTATAGAAAAAATCCTGGCTTCTGAGTGTTGTAAATTTTTTCACTCAGTAGTGCTTTCTCTGTCTCTCATCTATATAATGTTTTCAAAGGAAGAGGAAGTATGATACAAAAATGCCTTCTTGTAAATGAAGAGTCACCATTTTAATGATATCATTATCTAGGGGAAGCAGCTTGGCATGGTGGCCTGAACCCTGGATTTGATATCAGAAAATCTGTATTCACATTCTTCCTCTGAGGATTACCACCTGAATGACTGGATAAACTGCTGAAATATCCTGGACTTCAGTTTACTTTATCAACAAGAACTTGGACCATGAAGTATTATTTGAGATATCTCCCTAGTTTGGATCTATGATTGAAAGAAAATAAAAACTACTAAAATCTGCTTCAGAAATGAAAAAATGAAATTTTTCTTAATTTTTATTAATGCTACAAATGAACATCATAAAAGATACAATCTCTGTCTTCTTGATTATCAAAATACAATTCAAAAGATCATAGATTTAGAACAAGGAAGAGCATCAAAGAACATCTAATGCAATCCCTTCAGCTTATACATGAGGATATGAAAATCAGGTCCAGGACCATAAAACTGGTCAAGTCCCAAATCTAACCTTAGATTTTCAAAGTATTCTTCCGAATGACACTACTGTGGTGTTTCTCAAACTTTATCTCTAACAAGCCTGATCACCTGACTCCCAAGACAACAGTAGATTAGAAGCAGCAAAATGAAAGGTCCTAAGAGGACTGTTTCTGAAAGGCTAATTGACAGATCACTAAGAGAGGAATAACAGTTGATAGGCATCCTGAATTAAAATACATGAAAGGAAAATTCTGCCCAATGGGTGAGCTCTAGTGTACAAGACAAAAATCAAGACTGATAGTGATAACAGACATCAGGATAAATCATAAAGTCATTTGTGCATAATCTCTTTAAGAAGGTAGGGAACTATCAAATTAAAAGAGAAAAAAAAGTATCAGTTTTGTAAATAGTTCATAAATTTCCAGTGATACCGAATGACTCATTCATGCTCCCTGTAGTGAAAATTTTACTGTATGTTTTTCTATGCAAAGGATATTAAATATTTGTTCTTTCAAAGGAAGACAGAAGTCCAGAATGTCTGACTTTGCTTTATCATTTCCCCTGATATATACTAGAAGAATCCACTTGTATAAAACTGCAATGGCTTTGATTTATTATTGAGGTGTAAATAGATCACTTGGCCAGGAATTTAGAAATACCTGAGTTCAAATTTGGCCTTAGACACTTAGCTGTGTGATCTTGGGCAAGATATTTATAACCTCTGTGTGTTTTGGTCTCCTCAAGTATAAAAGGCAGATGATAACCCCTACCTTACAGGTTTGTTGTGAGGGTCAAATGAGAGGGTATTTTTAAAGTGCTTAGCATAGTGTTTGGTACACACTAAGGACGATGTAAATGCTATATTGTTTTTGTGGCTGTGATACTGTTATTGTTGTTTTCATATCCTATACTATTAGCATATTATATACTATGTTATTTTTAGTACTCACTTAAAAAAATATTTCTCCAAAGCTCCAGAACTGCTAGTATCAATATTGTCTGCTTTGTATAAACATGTGGGAGTTTAAAAAAATCATTTACCCATTACACATTTTTTCCTTTAATTTTTATATACTTTGTTTTTAATATAGCCTTTATTTCCCAAATAAGTATATGCATAAATATATGCTCACTCATACATCCCTCTTTCCTGACCTCTCGAGATGCATCTCTTGAAACCAGTAAAAAAAAGAGGGGAAAAAATGCCGTTTAGCAAAACTAAGCCGTATGCAGTATATCCAGCATTTTACACTGATAGTATCAAAGATATTTCAACTCTATCCACTGGTGGCTACTCATCATCTTAATCTGGTATTGATAGACCCTGACAAACTGGTGTTTCCTAACTCTTTAATCTCTTCTCCCATTATTACATAAGTTACAGCTGAAACAGTCTGATCAGAACATCTAGATTTGAGTTGAGGCTTTGCCTAATCCCTACCTGATGTGGGGTAATCAAGAAAGCAAGTAAACAACAAGAATTTATTAAGACTCTCTTCTGTATTAGATACTGTGATAAATACCAGATGTTTTTTTTTTTGTTTTTTTTAAAGACAGAGTAAAAGGTCCCTGCTCCTAAATAGCTTATTTCCCTTCCCTACACTTGAGAAATGACAAGCCCATGTGTCCAAACTGTATATCCCTTCATCAAGTGAGACAATTGTAACAACTAGCACAGAAGCTGGCATGTAGTAGTTATTTAATAAATGCTAGTACCCTTTCCCTTATATAAAAAACATATACAAAATAAATAAAAAGTAATTTCTGGCAGTAATTCAGACAGCTAGGTGGCATGATGGATAGAGTGCTGGGCCTGGAATCGGGAAGATTCACCTTCCTGTATTCAAATCCGGCCTCAGACACTTCCTAGGTATGTGACCCTGGGCAAGTTGTTTAACCCTGTTTGCCTCAGTTTCCTCCATTATAAAATGAGCTGGAGAAGGAAATGGAAAACCCACCCCGGTATCTTTGTCAAGAAAACCTCAAATGGGATTATGAAGAGTCTAACACAACTGAACCATAGAAAAATAACCATGGCAGATAAGGAAGGAATAGAAAACAGTCTGGTGGCTCCTAGCACTCACCCCCGGCATTCAGTCAGCATTCAGTAAAGATTTATTAAGTGTTTTTACTGGGTTCACTTCACAAGTTTGGCCTCGAGCGTGCCCCTTTTTTCTTCATCTTCAGTTCTACAGAAAAAAGCTGCAGATAGAAGTTTTCCCTCTGAGGACACACATATGCACGTTAGCAGAAATGATAGATAAAGCCAATAACCATTTTTGTTTTGAGCTGTTTCTGTATTTTATTGATACATGTACTGGTCTATGTATGTTACACACATAGACACACACATAATATACACACACATACAATATATACACATACACACACACACACACACACACACACACACACACACACACACACACACAAACACACACCAGGGGATATCATTTAACTTTTAATATATTTCAGTTACTCTATAATCTGTGTTTTAATATGACAGTGACATATTTTTATTTTAAAAAATTTGTTATTTCTTTGGGCACATTTATAGCATTTACAAATGTTGCCTCTGAATGTGGAAATTTCAAGTTACCTTTGACAT
Source organism: Potorous gilbertii (assembly GCA_028658325.1). Lineage (NCBI taxonomy): Eukaryota > Metazoa > Chordata > Mammalia > Diprotodontia > Potoroidae > Potorous > Potorous gilbertii. The sequence goes on from CM053771.1 coordinate 326,037,180, forward strand.
TGATTTAAGGGATAGATGTCTATTATTCCCTGAATTGCTCTTTTTGGGGCCTGCTGTGTTCTGTGTGAGTGAACTGCTCAAATGGGCCTGTTATCTTCAAGTACCTAAGTGACCAAATGAAAGGAAAATCAGGAAGAAAAATGACCGAAATAAAAATTCAGAAGTGAGGAAAAGCACCCAAAAGGCAGAGATGAAAGAGAGTGTGAGAACACACACATCAAAATCGGAATGGTATTTAGATGGATCTCTAGACCCACATTCCTTAAAACTAAAACTCTGAGAAGTATATAGATGTAAGATTAATGTTATTGATTTCAGGTTCACCCTTCTTTTATTGTTTTAAATGATTAAATGTGTTCTTTTGGTTTATATACTATTTTTAAAAACTTACATAACTGGATTTACATTTTTCCTACTCAGTCTTTTTGTTTATTTTAATAGTATTTTTTTATTTAATAGTATCAATGATAGACTATGTATTCAGTACGGACTATAGATTAACTTGTTCTGCATGTTAAATATGTCAAAAAAAGAAACTGAGATGGGAGCCTATCTTCATGACAAATAATGTGTCTTACATAGTAATTAAGCATGATATGTTCTAACATGCTAGACTTAGGAGTTAGAATGCCCCAGCAGAGAATGCCCTGCTACTTCCTAGTGGTCTAACCTTGGACAAGACATTTCACCTTTTTTAAACTTCTATTTCTACATGTATACAACAGTATTATATGCCCACAGTGTTGTTTTGAGGACCAAATGAGCTCAATTATGTAAATCATACTGAAAATTGCAACACATTATATCAGCTCTTACTCATGAAGGTGTGATCTTCATCGGCAAGTATGTTCCTTCCAGGATGCAGGTACTCCACCCATGCTCGGCCATCTTTTATGGCTTTTGTTCAGTAGACTTGGAAGAGACTTTGGACATCTCCCTATAAGTTTGACTTATCCACTGTGATGAAGACCTTCCTCATTTTTTTTCATTATAAGGATACTGATACAGCAAAGAGAGCTCATCTCCTTTTCTTATAGGCAGCCCATTTTTTTTCTCATATCTCTCTCTGATGACATAGTTTCTTCTTGATAATTCTTTGTTTGCAATGTTCATGTCAGTCATACACTTACACTTCTAGTATACTTTGGTTGATCTTTAATTTTAGTTCTACTGAGTGTTATCTAAAAAGATTTTGTTTTTTATATAGCATTTATGTTTATGTGTATATACATATAAATGCACATATGTTCTATAAACATATACATATACACTTACATATGCATATACCTTGTTGGAGAAAAGTCCTTAAAATAGCATTTTACCTTAGCAGTTAAATATTATTTTGTTTTTTAATCATTGACAGTGATAGTTACTATAAAAATCTTGTATTATACAGATGTAATCTTCTTGGAAATATAACTTGCAAAAGACTGTCTTGCCTATACGAGTCAGTAGTTTTTGAAATTCTCTTACATTTTTTATTATTTTGGTCATTTTAAAATTTTTAAATTTTAAAAATGATAAAGTCTGAATCTTTTTTTGTACTACCTTTGATATGTCATTCAGATAAACTTGACAGTGATTCTTTCAGTGCTCTCGTTGTTCATCTTTAGTACAGATTCTCTCTATGTATGCTTGATCTAGTTCAGCTGAGTTTCCCATTTTTGTTTCCTCAAGGACTATCTCCACTTCCTTTATTAACAACTGAGACTGTTATTAAAGTCCAGATGTGATGGCTCCACTGTTCTTGATGACAAAAAAAAGACTTGCTTACCATTTCATGTTTCATCTGTTGTTTTCCATTTTTATTTTTAAGTGCTCTCAAGGGAACTTTTTTAAGTTGTATCTCAGCTTTCTTTAAGTTGTTTTTCCCTTAGTTACTTCTTGTTATCTTCTGAGCAGTCTATCAAACTTCTCTATAAGTTTCCATAACTAATAGTTTATGACCTAAATCTTTGATGATTTCCTCTGTTGCCATGTATCTTGACTTGTCAAGTAAACTGAGCATTTACTAAATATTAAAATTTGGGGTGGCTCCTTTTATGGTAATTTGTATTGGTTAAATTTGCATATGAGATTTATATCTACTTCTATCAATCTCTTATTCTCCATCCATCCTTTCCTCCATTTTGTGTCAAAAACCCATTTGAATTATTTTAATTTCTTTCCTTCCTTTTGCTATTTTTATTCTGTTTTATAACTTCATATAAAATTTTGTTTTTATTCTAACATGCTGGTGATTTGACTGCACATTGTAATAGAAAATTGGTTAATTAATTGCCACATTTGTAATGTGTCATTTTCTGTCAAAATAGCATCAGTTTCATTTTTGTTCATATTATTTAGTGATTACCAAGTCCAGCACCTTCTATTTCTTTTCTCAAAGTATTAATGAAACATTAGTCAGTCAGTCAGTCAATAAACATTTATTAAGTGCTTACAATGTTCCAGACCCTGGGATTAAGTGCTGTGGATACAAAGAAAGACAAAAAGACTGTCTCTGCTCTTCAGGAGTGATCCAATGGGCAAAGACAGTACTTAAAAAGAAGCTGAAAAGGGTGGTGGTAATGATACCTGGGGGGAAGTGGCGGTGTATGATGATGCTGGATAGAAATTGATATGTCTTCCCTAGATGCTCTTCTTAAATGAAGGTTTGGGGAGGAGCTCTCTTATGTCCACTTTCCACCTTCTTCAGTCAAAGAGAGGGATAGACTACAAAGGTAGGGGGTACTGAGTAGGCATGAGCTTCAGAGTTGATGTCATTTTGCAGGGTAATGTAAGTAAAAGGATTCTGTGTAATTTTTGGATACTCTCATTCCTTAGTCATGAATTATTTTTCAGCCTGTATTTCTGTCCCTGAATGAATGTTTATAAGTTCATAAATTCACAGATTTAGACCTGGAAGGGGTTCTAAAGACCATTTAATATAACTCTCTAATTTTACAGATGAAGGAACTGATGTAATTTTCCCAGTGTCACATGGGTATGCACACATACACACACACATATATGCACATATATAGTAAATATATATGTGTGTATGATTATGTAGGATACATTTGATTATAAACTTAATAAAAATCAGAATGTATCCCAAGGAAGTCATGGGGAGAAAATAGACAGCATGTCATTCCCTCCACATGTTCAGAACTCAATTCCCTCCTTACTAAGCTTCTGAATGAGGCCAGTATTATTTGCCCTTCTTTAATATTTCTGCTTTTAATGGAAATGTAATCAGCTCTCCAAGGAAGGTGATATCTCCTGGAAGGTTGCCTAGATATCTCCTAGAATAGTGCCATGCACCATCCTCCAACCCCACCTCACCCTTGGATCCCAAGAGACAGAATAGAGGAGGGTTCTGAATGAATTAAAGCAAAAATGGCAGAGGATGGCACCTTGCCTGCAAGCTGAAATGTATAATCTGGGGCATTAAGGCTAAGACTTGGGACACTCTCCCTTTCCCTTTCTTTTCTTCCCAGTCCCACATACTGAAGCCCGGGCTTACGTTAATTGTTATTTGAGGTTCTGGCTATGGCTTCCTCAGTATCTCACCAGAAGCTGAGTTGTCCAGACCCTAACCTGGTCAGACTAAGTGCTGGTCTTTAGAATGTGACTTGCCTTAGGACAGAGGCTATCTGTACTTGTATGTTTATTCCCAACGCTTAGCACAGTTCTTGGCACATATTAAGTCCTTAATAAATGCTAGTTTACTGAGTGATAGATTACAGGTAGACATATGTGACTGGTAGGGTTGTGGAGGATGGAGTTTGAATTGCTGTCATCTTCACCTTTTAGAGCCTGAGGCTGAATTTGGTGGGGAAATTTTATCATCGCCCCTACCAGGCTCTGATTTTCTTATATTATAACCTCTTTCCTCATTCCCTAAGGAAACCTGACAAAGGAAGGATGGGAGGAAATTTCCCCCAAGCTAAGATGGGAAGCATAAGCTACCATTTCTCAGTTCAAGTCTCTTCCTCTGAGACAGTCTCATCAGGAAACCATTCATATTACTCCACAAAGTGGCTTACCCAGTCTCATAAAACTCATGCTGGGTAAAGAGACAGCATTACTGCTGCAGAAATAATAGAAAGGAGTAATAGTACTGGGTGCAATGGAGATAGGAGAGCAGCCCCAGCCTCATTTTACTTATCGGGGCACCCAAATTTGAAGGCACTCTGTGGCTTGGAATAGATGAGTAGAAGGTCAGGGCACCCAAGATGCCTACTACTCTTGCCTTTTGAGAATACAGGTTCTATTCCATACCAGTTTCATGGTAGGACTTTGTGTACGTTGTTATCAGCAGCAACAGCATCATCATCACTCTTAATTTTAAAAAAATCTTAGAATGAGTCTGCAAAAATGACTTTCTCAACCCTATACTTTTAAAAATTTTAATTAATATATAATTATATATATGTATATATATTATATATATATATATAATATATATACATATATATAACTGTATGCACTAGTTTGCATGAGGACAAAACTCTCATCTTGTAATTGTATACAAGCCTTTGGATAGAGGCTCATTTTTGGTAGACTCGTTGGAAGCATGCTGTTAAAATGTCAGTAGCAGGATAGCATGGTAGGAATGAAACTATACCTTATCCTGGGCCCACATGATTTTATTTTCTTTGGCTAGGTCCCTATATGTTGAAACTTATTTATTCTGCATAGCTTAAAGATTATGATTATTAGAAAGAAGGAAGGAAGGGAGGGAAGAAGGAAAGAATTAAACATTTATTAAGTGCCTGCTCTATGCCAGCCAATGTTCTAAGTGCTTTCCCAGATATCTCTTTTGGAGGTGGGTGCTGTTATCATCCTCATTTGACAGTTGAGGAGACTGAGACAGACACAGCTAGTAAGGATCTGAGGCCATAGCTGAACCCAGTTCTTCTCAATTCCAGATTAAGGGCTCTTACCTACTGCACCACTTATAGCTGCCTTTATTTGGGGTGGTGACATCTATTTAAAAAAAACGTTTTTCTTAAATTTTTGTCTATTAATGTTTTTTGAGTTTGCTACAGCAACAGCGTATCTGTAAAAATGGTTCATTTCCATTATTATGTACTTGTTGAGTTCTCAAGGATATTTTGAGTTCTTTATTTTCTTTGGGAGACTTGTCTTCTGTTAATTAGTGATGATGACCTTCTAATGTATATATTCAGTTATTACTTAGTTTTTGATGGAATTAAATGCTGCCTTCTTGGAGGTAAATGAACTATCCTGCTGGTAAATCCTGTGGAGTTCACGGTTTTCATTTAGCAACTTCTGAATTTCCCCACCATTTTCATTGAACCAGTCTTTGTGTTTGCGAGTGTTCTGATCCAGATGAGCAAATGTAGAGCTGTACACTAAATCTCTGAGAGCTGCCCACTCCTTTTCTGCTCCACTGTTGCCAACTGTGGTTTGGCTCAACTTTCCCTCCAAGTCAGCAGCAAATGCTGCATTGTCAGAGAAGAGCTCTAATTTGTTGACATTAATTCTTCTGGTAGTCATTTTGCCTTGGGGCAGTGCTTTTGTTGAATGTAAATATTTAGCTTGGAAAGGATAAGTCTATGATCAATCCAGCACTCTGCACCACACATTGCTTTCGTCACTCTCACATCTTGTCTGTCCCTTCTCCTTACAATTACATAATATATTAGATGCCAGTGTTTGCTGCAAGGGTGCATCCATGAAGTTTTATTATGTTTAGGTAAACAGAAGACAGTATTGGTGATGAGAAAGTCATGTGATGCACAAGTCTTCAGCAGTAAATGATCATTGCTGTTGCTGTTTCCAACTCCATTCCTCCCTAGGACTCCCTGACAAGTCTAGTAGACTGAACCTACTCTAGCACCCAGTATTATAAACTTGTCCTTTTTGGCACATTGACGATAAGGGTCTCTAGGTCTTCATAAAATTTGTCTTTGACTTCATCAGGGTTTGTCATGGTAGGAGCATAGGCACTGATGATGGTGGCATGCCAATTCCCTGCAAGTGATAATCGCATTGTCATGAGCCTGTCATTCACTCCTTTTGGCAGGTATACCAGCTTGCTGATTAGATTAGTTTTGATTGCAAAACCCACGCCAGCTTCACGGTGCTCCCCTTCACTGCACCTGCTCCAGAAAAAGGTGTATCCAGCTCCAACTTCCGTAAACTGGCCTTCATTTGCCAATCTTGTTGGCAACAACAAATGGAGAAGTTTTGAATGCTGTGGATAAGTTCACTTACCTTGATAGTGTACTTTCCAGGGATGTACACATTGACAATGAGGTTGATGCACGCATTGCCAGAGCTAGCTCAGTGTTGGGGAGGCTCTGAAGAAAGGTTTGGGAGAGAAGAGGTATTAGACTGACTATCAAACTGAAGGTCTACAGAGCTGTTGTGCTTGTGAAACATGGACAGTCTACCAGCACCATGCCAGGAAACTTCTACCTGAACTGTCTTAGGAAGATTCTGAGGATCATGTGGCATGATAAAGTACCAAACACTGAAGTCCTTGCTCGAGCTGAACTGCCAAATATTCAAACTATGCTTCAGAGAGCTCAGCTCTGATGGGTTGACCACTTGGTTTGAATGCAAAATGTATGCTTGCCAAAAAGACTATTTTATGGAGAACTTGTATGGGGCAGGCGATCACATAGTGACCAGAAGAAATGATACAAGGACACTCTCAAGGTCTCTCTCAGGAACTTTGGATTTGACTGTGTAACATGGGAGACACTGGCACAGGACTTCTCAGCATGGCATGCCCACATAAGAAAAGATGCTGTGCTCTTTGAGCAAAGCAGAAATGAGACAGCACAAAGTAAACACAGGATGCACAAATTTGGGATATCCACTCCAAATATTCAAATGGACTATCTGTGCCCAACCTGTGGTAGAGCATTCCAAGCTCATATTGGTTTGATCATCCACAGTCGGACACACTGAAATTTCACTTTACAGTGGGGATGTCATTTTGGTCCTCTTCATAGATGAAGAACAAAAACCAAACCAAACCAGCCAAACCATCCAACCATCAACTTGTGTCTCATTAAATTTTCAGTAGCAGCATATGAAGTAATGTGTTGTACAGTTTCATCTATTTCCTTGCATAATTTGGATTAATCAAAGAATCCAGGCTCAGTAAGATGAACTCATCTGTCATTTCTAGTAACAATAATCTGAATTTTATCCTCATAAACCCCAAACCTTAAAACTTTGCCAGCTGGTTGTTGTTTCTTGGTCAACAGATTTTTATTTTATGTAGCACCTGCATTATGGGATTGTTACAAGTATTGCATGAAATAAAATATATGAAGTGCTTTGCAAATCTTAAATCACTACATAAATTTAAAATTATAATAAAATCACTATATAAATTATTTTGATTTTGTTGTTTTTGTTATTTAATAAATGCATGTAATTGTAAACCATTGAGTGCTATTTGATTTGACATAAGCTCCATCTAGAAGTAAACCATTTTTTATTATAATTAACATATTTTATGATGTATGTGTTTTACTTTTTGATGCTCAGTGACATATTGTTCGAAGATAATGGAATACTGGGAATGAGCAGATCCCAGATCTCCCAAAGCAATCTCTCTGGGTGTATAAAGGTACCACTATATTAGACCATAGAGAGAATGAAGCCTATACTCTACTGCTCAAACCAGGAATCCACTGAGGGCCAGAGTGCCCTAGGGAAATCCTGAGGAAACTTACTAGGGTAGGTAGAAAGCCAACAGCAGAGGGCATGTAGTTGCTCTTGGAACTTTCTAGAAGATAGGGTGCTCCATGCCTGAGTTCTTTGGCACTCAGGCTCAGATAAGCCTGAGCCAGGGCTTATGGCTGTAGGAGAGCAACTTTAGGGTATATTCTACCAGAGAGTAACTTTGGAGTTATGGATGATTCCAACCTAGCACCGCTTTAGCAAGCCAGAAGTGAAATTTACCCAACCTTTTGGCTGACTGTCTAAGCTTATCTAGGTATAGGCAGCTTTGGGGTATTTCCATTAGGTTCAGATTATCACTCTTGGAAAGCAGAGCCTGAGGCTTCCCAGTCCCAAAACTCCCTAACCTGGCCTCCTCATTTTATAGATGGTATAACTGAGGCCCAGTGAAGTGGAATGACTATCCAAATGAGTAGCTAATTAATTTATTCTTCAATCTAAAAATCAAAAGTTATAAAGTAATAGCAAATGGCATATACTCTTTGAAATACTTTGTTTCAGCTGTTTATGTTTATTATCAGCCTTATAAAGTTAAAAATATAAGATAACAAATTCCTTTGCAACCAATCTAGGGTAATAGAAAACTCAAATCATTTTTGTTAAAATGGGATTTTCTTCAATGAATGTATTGCTAGAAATCCAAGCTTCCTGGATCAAAGAGAACTGATAGCTTTTGAGAGTAAATTAGCAATTCAAAAGTAGAGTTTTAAACCACCGGCATCTTCCTACCGCCCCTGTCTCCCTTCTCATCCCCTCCTCCTGGGGTAGAGAGAATGTCTAGACTGGTTTTGTGATTTTCCTTTTTTTTTTTTAATTAAATTTTCTAATTTAATTTTAAATTAAAAAAATATTTTAATAGCATTGTAAAGTTTGACCTGGGAAGAAGTTAATATAATAGACAGCTCAGATCATTGTAGCAGGTCAAATGATAAATGACTCAGTTACCCATCTCTTGCCTGTAATGCAAAGAGACTCAAGTAAGGCCTTTTATTGTAAAGAATGGCAGAACCTTGGACAAGTTTCAGGTAAAGCAATTGTTATACTGAGTGGGTGACTTCATTGTACAGAACTCTGCCTGACCTGGAGAATTGCTTTGTGATACAGAATGCTGTCTTATAAAGTGATTTTTTTTTCTATTAACAATTTCCTGATTTTCTTAAAACACATCTTTTAAGAATCAAAAATTGTCTCTAGCTGTAATGGGATTTAGCAATTAACATTTTCCACACCTTCTTCAATAACCTTGAAGATATCAGGCAGTTATTGTTTATCAGCCTTTGCTTTTCCAGGATAAACTCTTCTCTGTGTTAGTCTCTCTTCCTATAAAAGCTTCTCCATCCACTTCTCCATTTATTTCTTTCTATCTTGAAATTCTTCCATAAGAAACATTTTTAACATTCCAGAAATAGGCATTCAATGAATTAGAGCACAAGAACTGTGTAAAATGCTAAGACAATTCGGTTCAATTAAACAAACAACCAAGTTTCCACTGTGTACAAAGCATTGCCCTAGGTACATGATGCTTAATCAGAATAAAACATTACATTTGTATACTACTCAGTAATTTATAAAACAGTTTCCCAAATGTGTTTTATTTGATCCATCCAACAATGCTGAGTAGTAAGGCGTATATTATGACTTTCTGCCAAGATTACATGTCTGATAATTGGTGAGGATTACAATTTGTTTCTTTTTGATCCATATCCAATAGTCTTCCTTGTCTATAATGAAGTGAATATAAGTTTAATCTTTTCAGTTATTGTCATTTCCTCCTCCCTTTTATGGCATTGTTTAAACAGGTTAGGTTGGATTTGTTTTCATTATTCTTCCTGTCTGGTATTGATTTTGATTTTTGCTCTAAAAAGCCCTTGTCTAATGGATAGAAATACCTAATTAGTAAATAGCTCTCTTATTGGTAACTAGTGATCTCTTGCCTCTTTACTAATATATTCATTTTTTTGTGATGTTATTTGTTGACAACTGACTCTTGCCAAAAGTGTTTCTATATAGGCATGAGACTTCTGTAGACCACAGCCTTTGGTCTTTTACTATTATTTTTATTTTTAACTCCTAAAGTATGTATTTAAAAAAAAATTTTAACCACCCTCCCTTAATGATGCCTTTGCACTGAAGTTACTTAATACTGAAAACTGATTTAATTTGGAAACGCTTATGGAATTGTTCATAAAATGCCTCTACCTTTTTGTCCTCTGCATCAGATATTGGTGTATTAATCAAGTGAATTCAGTAAGCGTTTATTAAGCACTTATTATATGTCAAGTACTTGGTTAATTACACAAGGAGGTTGCAAGTAGGTTACAATATATAATGCTGGAGGGAGAATCAATAGCAGTAAAATTGCACATCCATTGATGTATCAGGATATCAAATCATCAGCAATATCATTTATCAATTGTATAGTTATTTCCGTGTATTTCAGATTTCTCAGTATGCAAACATATTCTACATTTGTTAATTCCAGTATCTTCACTCATAGCTCTCAGAATCCAGGTATCATTAAATTGAGTGCAGTCCTGTTTAATAATTCAAATAGCAACTCTAGAGATTAAATGAACAAATAAAAAAATTATTAAGTACTTGACAAATGTCACACAGTCTACTAAAGACTGGGTATGCAAGTACAAAAGACAAGTTAGTCCTTTCCTACATGGAGCTCGCATTCTTATAGAAGGAGACCTCACATATATGAGAAAAATGGCCAGGGAGGGCCGTTTTGTGTTGGTAAGTTATAGAGATGATGAATAGTGCCTTAGGGGAGATGACTTAACACATTTGCTTAAAAGCAAATAGTAATTACTGAAAGAACCACTGATTTATTTGAAACATTATCATCACAATGATATCATTTGGATATTTAGTTATTATTAAATGTGTGAGAAGAAGAGACTTAGAAAATACTGTCAATAAGTGAAGAAATTTAAGAGGACTTTAGTAGGGGAGGATGATATAATTGGAAAGAGATTATGAATATAACAAAATTAAAAGTAAGAGAAATATTTTACTTAGATGACTAACAGAAAATCCCCCCCCCCTCAAAAGTGGGGTCTTCTCTCCTCCTCTTTAATAAATAACAATTCTACAAACTCTGGCCTTTGCTTCTTCTCCATGACACACAGACATCCTGCCATCTATGCCATTATTTGTTCATAATCAAATGCAGCCTCAGGTGAAAAAAAAATAAAAAGTAAATTGGAGATGGGAAAAAGGAATAAATGGCAAAAAAAAAAATAGTTGTTAATTGTTTACTATGTGGAAAATATTGCACCAAATGCTACAGTTAAGAACAGAAAAGGAAGAAGATAGAGACCTAGCTCTTAAGGAGCTCTGGTTCTCTAACAGGAGAAGGTAAGTATGGCTGTTTGAGCAGCTAGCTTAATGAAAAAGCCTCGTGGTTTTGAGAGCACAGCCGAAAAGTAAATGCTAATGTATCTTCTTTAATGTCATTTCTATTAATAAAACTAGAGAAATTCTAATGTCAAAGCATTTAATAATTCCAAGGGGAGGGGATTTGTTCTCTGCAAAATTTTGCTTTTATCTGTCCTCTTTTCTTTATGGTCTGGAAATACCTAGGACATTTAGGTTAAAACTTTAAACTGAATGATTATACAGTTCTTAAAATCTCTGCATGATATTTAAAAACTTCGTTCTCCAGGAATGAGCTGGTCTTATCCTCGGGCTTCAGGAACGCCATTAATCCACCCTGTACCCTAATAAAAATCGTTTTTTTTTTTTTAACATTTTATCCATCCTTTGCTAGAATTCGTTCAGCAACAGTTAAAAAAGTATTTTTCAATATTTAAATTAAAAAGTTAAAGGTCAACTATATCCATCAGTCAATGAACTGATGTGAAAGGAAGGCTTGGAAAGGAACAAAAACCACAACATGCATTTAAGTGCCTACTTGGGGCAGTTTCACATTATTTATCTGCACACAGCTGTTTGAACATTGTCTCTTTCCTTTGACTGAATTCCTCAGGAGCAGAGATGGTCTTTTGTCTTTCTTTGTTTCCCTGATTCTTTACACAGTGCCTGGAAAGTAGCAGGTGCTTAATAAACATGGTAATACATTTTTTATTATTCAATTATTATTTTTATTGTAAAAATTATTGATTATAGAGGTTTATTGGGGGGTATTATACAGTACTTGCATTTATTGGGAATCAAAGAAAAAGAACTAGATCATAGAGATTTGTTCATTCAAATTCAAAAAACTTCGTTAAATTCATATTCTGCATAAGAGAGAATGAATGTTGAGGTATAATTCCTCCAGATAAAGCACAGGAAATGGATGAAGTAGATGATATGTGTTAAACTTTATTTCCCCCCAAATATACACCACAGCAATTTTTTAAATTAATGGTACTACTATTACAAATATCATTCTCCCTTGTTGTAAAATTACTGATATTATTTTCTCATTGGTAGTTGTAATGTGTATTGAAAATTCTTACTTAATTTTTTTTAAATGTATTGTTCTGTGCTCTATTATTTCTTTTAAAAAATGAAAAAAAAGCCCCCTCTGATGTTTATAAGCTTATTTTACCTTACTTAAAACGTGAACAGAAGACCTAACTGAAATGTCATTTTTGAAATTCTTCCTAAAGGAATTAGTGACTCATTATTGCTTTCTCTTTGGAAACAAGCTAGTTGTAAGGTAAAAAGAAAGTGAACCCATTCCCACTTGTACCATTGAGCCTTCAGCATTTGTAAAAGCATGCCTTCCAACTTTGTGGATATCCTCATCTGAGATTTACTTCTTTGATAACCCTCAACTGATAATTAAAAACAGAAAACACTTATAAATCATAGTACATATACAAATATCTCCAGGTCCTAAGATCTACTTACAGGACTTATATTTTACTATATAGATGCTGTGGAATGTCATCTACAAAACTGAAGGACTTGTATGTCAGCATTATTTATAGATATAGCAAATATTAAAATAAATATGGAAATATCAATATCAACTTTCAATTTCATCCACCCTTAGGACTTCTCTACACTTAGTATGTGCAGATGCATATATATATATATATATATATATACACAGACACATATACCTACACATATATGCATACAACATTTTAGAGAAGAAAATTCCACATATTTGAGCAGGAAGTAGAACAAAACATTTAATACTTTACTCATAAATATATTTATAAAATGGGTTTTAGAAAAGAATCTTTAGATAACCCAATTGTCTTAAATAATCTCCATATTGGCAATGCAACTTATGTGGGGAAAATTCAGAAACAGAAAACAATGAAAAGAATTTTCGAAACTATATCTCAAAGAGAAGCTTCTAATGTAAATATCTCAGCTATAACCATAGCAATAACATAAATCTTAATTAAAATCCAAATTGTTTGTTTTGCTAATAAAATGATTTAACTCTAAAATTTCTTTGAAGTCTGACTTGATAGGAATAATAGGATTACACATTTGACTCATTTGTATTCTCTAATTATAAACAGAACGATTCATCATTCCAAGAACATCTCAAATATAGCATTCTATCACTTTTTTCTACATGAAATAATTCCTTTTTATTAATTTTTGATTAAAGCTAAAAACAGAATTGAGCTTCTGGCTTTAATTAGTGCATAATGAATGCCCAATTCTTATCAATTTATTATATTTATTAGAACAGTTGTGCTGAAAATATGACTCTTTCAGGAAGAAAGTAACTTGGGCCATTAAAAGTATTCTGCAATTTTTCAAATGCAATTTGGCCCGTTCTCTTTCCCCTATTTAATTTTGATCTTGCCCTCACCATACAGTTCTGCTACCTATCCAAAGTATGTGTACTGATATACCCATTGAGTATACTGGTCACGCAGTTGGTTGTATGTAATTCTCTGAACAACAGGTGTTTCTTGTTTTCATTTTGTGAAACACCAAAACCTCCAAGTAAACCAAGTTGCCAGTGACCTACAAGGCAATAAAAAGACAGCTTCCTCCAAATATGTTCAATATATTTACAACGGTGATATACCCAAACAGTGGCACAAATATATCGTTAAGAAACTGTATAATAAAACAAGGAGATGGGCTAAGAAGGTTTAGAGGAAGGCTTCTAATGCATAGTTGCAATAGAGTAGATACTCTGTACATGATATATGGAATGACCCAGGATGAGAAAATTTATATGAAAAATGATTTACATGTATAGACAGACCATAGCCAGATCCACCAAGATTTGTGTAGTGACCCCATCATTCAGTTGCCTACAACTTGTTATTTATTTTTCTGTCTTATAATCATCTTCAAAATAAAACAAACAAAAAACCAACAATATTATGTTAAGCATTTTGGTGTCACATGGGGATTTTAGGATTCAGAAGTAGAAAAGATTTAGAGATAATTTTGTCTAATTCCCTTGCTATACAAATGAGGAAAGTGAAGTCCAGAGAGATTGAGGGATTTGCCTACAGCCAACTTGGAGTAAGGAAGCCTTTCTTGGACAATTACTAGCTGGGTGGCCTTGAGCAAGTCACTTAATCACTTAATCTCTTTCTGCCTCAATTTCCTTATCTAAAAATAGGAGACAAATAGCACCTAGCCATTCAAAGGACAGTTTTGATGATAAGATGAGAAAATATTTGTAAGCACTTTGAAAGCAGTAAAAAGCTATGAGAAGGTTCCAAGAGTCCCCATTCCTTCCAGGTGAAGTCCACAGCCAAATCTTGGAGGGTCAGTGGTATCTGGGATCTGGCAGCTAGGAGCATAGAAGTCATTCCCTTCTCCTTCTTAATTCTTCTTTCTTGGAGAAGAGCAGAGCTCTGAGAAGTCAGAACCAAATGACCTGTCTCCAAACTGCTGCAATGGGTGATGGGTGGCCCTATTCACCAGTCTATTAAAAGTTATGGGAGAGGTGAGTTCTTGAAGTCATTCTCAGGGACTTAAAAAGATTTCACACTAGCACCTACAGAAGCTCTATTCCACACCTGCGTCCAGACACTTGCACTTTCACACATGTGTGAACAGACTCATATTTCAGCACACGCATGTATAGTAACACTAACCCACTTCTACTGCATGCTCTCGCTCACCTGCCAGAAGAGAAAGCTCCCCAAATAAGTCCTCTCCAGTGCTGGACTTTTCAAGTTGTTGCTTATTGACTAACTTGCTATCTCCATAATTGGCACCTCATAAATATTTTTAAATTGTTGTTGAATATATTACTGGAAAAGATTGAATGAACACATTATAGAGATGATGGTTGGGGCACAGCATGAACTCAGTGGTCTTCAAGGTCCCGTTCATGCCTGACATTCTTTGATTCTGTGAATTCCATCCCTGTTGGTTACCTGTGTTATGGACCTTGGGCAATTCACTTCATGGCTCTGGATCTCAGCTTCCTCCTCTGTAAAATGAGTAGGTTAGGCAAATTATCTCTATGGTCTTTCCACAGCTCTAAATCCTGTGACAGTTCCATGCCTTTTCCTTTTTTCCCCCCAAAATGAAATATGTTTTTAAAAATTTCCCACAAGCTTCTCTTGAAAACAGTAGTCATGTATGTCTTTTTAAAAAAATAACTCCAAATGGCTTCATATACTTGTTTAAGTTTCTGTAGTGATATTCTCATTTCTATCTAAACTGCCTTTTTCATTTGACTGTATTCTTCTTAAGAGCAGGAATTATGTTTTACTCTCTGCACAAAGTGGGTACTGAGTATGTATTGCTGAGCAATGTTTTAATTTTCCTCATCTTTGTTCTAATCTATTACATTAAGAGAAAGTAGTTGTTTAGTTATCTGATAAGGAGCCAGCTAGGCAGCCAAGAATTATGTCCAATTATGAATGCTTCTTTCACCTTTAAAAGGCAATTCCAAGTTTCTTTGTTTAATAAGGATAACAACATTGTCACTTTGCTACCTATGGGTAATTGCAAACACAAAGAAAGGTGCCCGCCTAAGCAGGCATATGGGAAATAAAAGAGAACAAGAAGGTAAATGAGGATTGGTTGTAGTTAGTTAATGGTATAGGATAAATGCAATATAGATTCCAAATTATTCTTTTAAAGATGTTTTGGAACCTGTGGGTAGTCATGGTAGTTTTCATGTGCACCACTTCACTCTTTCCTTCAGGAGTGTGCTGGTAAATGTTTAACAACTTGATCTCTGGGGGATGAGGAGTACCCCCATGATATATTTTTAAATTTAATTTGCAATAACATTTCTTTATCACTTTCTTAAATTTCAACAAATAATAAACTGAGCCCTGACTAACAACATTTGGCAAGTTTTCAGGTATATACTCACATTGAAAATTTAGCTTGATCATGAACAATGACTAAATGAATTGGTTTTGAATGAGGTATGTCAATCCAATAATACCCTATGGCCCCACTTTTTCTGGTCCAAAATATCCTTCCCTGGTCATGGTTGCCCTTTGTATATTATCTCTCCCATTAGAATGTAAGCTTCTTGAGATAAAAAAAAAATTATCTTTGCTTTTTCCACTTGTATCCCAATGCCCAGCACAGATATTTTTTTTTTCAGAGTAAATATATTTTTTCATTCACTTATTTTGAATAATCATGTTGACATTTTACATTTTTATGCTCTCAAAACTATAGTTATATAAGCCAACCAGGTTAATACCATGATTAAAAAAAATATACAAACTGCAATTATAGGAGAGACAATTACTTTCTGCTTTGAACAGAGTTCATTAAAAATAAAGGGCTGAAATTATAAAATATAAAAAAATTATAAAATAAAATATAAAAAATATTTATGTTACTGGTTATCATTTTATAAAAGGTTGTGGATCTAAAATGCTTCCATACCCAGTCATTGAATTATCTTTAAATCTAGGGTTATACCTTGAGAGAAGCCTCTTGATACCTAAGGTATTGTCCTACTTTGCGCCTTCCGCACTTAAGAATAGGTTTTTGCTTTCACTTTACTAGTAGTGATTCAATTAATGCTTTTATATGACCTAGAAAATAAACTACAATGTAAAAGGAAGGCAGTGTTAGCCCAATTCTGTCCAGAATAATTTCCCCCAAACCTATTATATGTGAAAGTCCCCAAATCATGATTGAATAAGAATATAGCTAGTTGAGATAATATTTGATAGAAAAAAAATGTGTCAGTGTTTCATGGAAAAAATGTGATGGAATAGATTGATATTGACTTAACTGTGCAATTGTTCAGATGAGGAAAGTGTCTATGTGGTTTAATGCTGCATATGCAGATATCTAGTAATTCATGTGTGTATATGTGTAATGAAAATCGCAAGTCAATGACTTTTAAATTATTTATGAGTTGGAATGTTACATTAGATAAAATTTTGGGTAGTCAGCAGCTGTCAGTCCTTTCTTCTGGCTCACTCATGTAACAGGGAGATTAGCCAGTTCATTCACACTCATGGCTGCTGGTCTGTTGTGTGGAGGCTGAAGAAAACAGTAAAAAAGCAAAGCAACTACCTCTCCAAAGAAACAAAGCCTGACATCCTTCTAGGACAAATAGCTTGAAGGAACAAGATGGGCAGATCTTGACTCAATATGAGGAAGACCATTCTAGCATTAGGACTACTTGAAAATGAAATAAGTTGCTTAGGAATTTTCAGAAACTGAGTGATTAACTGCCATTGTTTTTGGAGATTGACTTTACAAATTCAGTAGAATTTTAGAACAGCTGAGCTACAAAAACCCTTCCAACTTTAGAGTGTTTTATTCTCTTTCCTCTCCAATGAAGTGCTGGTCTGTTCTCATGACTGTAACCATCATCAAAATCATTTATTAAATGCCTGAGTGCATGTGGCAAGTCCAGAGTATTTAAAGCAATTTCTAGAGTTTAGAGGTGAAAAGAAAATAGCTGGTTCAGTATTATTTTAGATGAGAAGATTCAGGCCTGGAGTATGTACAGATGGGTAGCAGCAGAGTCAGAAATCAATCTCAGGTCTTTTGACTCCAAATTCAGTGATTTTCCAGTTGTCTACAATAAATGTGTCAAACATAGCCTGGGGACATTTTGGTAGCAGTATTTCTAGGCATCCCCAAGCTGATTGAAATATAATTTGTATTTAAAGTACAAAAGAAGACAGATAATGTTAATATATGTTTCTCTAAGTCAGTTTGCAGTCTGTAGGGATTCTTATGTACAGTTTAGTGGTCCTGTTTCTATTTGAGTTTGATCCCACTCATCGGCAGTATTGATGAAGATAAATTTATGATGCAGGCAAGTAATTAAAAAATGTGTACATAATAATTGACTAAATATACAGGGCAGAGGGACATGAATTCATTTATTTGAGCTGTGAATGAAAGATATTTCCTCCTTTGTAGAGGAGGTAGGATGTCACTGTCTGCTTGAGGAAAGAATAGCAGACTTATGTTGGATGGGATTGTTTGGGGTAGTCCAGATAGAAGGCCAAGTTTGAAAGTGTTGGGATGGTCAGATGAATGTGTTGAATAAGATGTCTAGGTTAAAAGAGATTAGGTTTAGGATTAAAGATTATGAAAAGGATATGATATAGTCCAATAGGTATTCCAGGAGCCTAGAAAAAAATGGTAAAAGCAACAAGAGGTTATTCAACTTTTGGGTTACATAGTTCCTTTAAAACCACATTAGGTACCTAAGTCAGAGTGATATTGGTCTTTGATGAGTATAATAAGGAGGAGATAGAGTAGAGAACCAGAAACAAGATGCAGAGATCTCCCAATGCCAGTTGGAGTTGAGTGCAACTGTGTTCTGGAGCCAGCTCTGAGATAGTTGTTAGATTTTCAGTGTGATCATTTACACCTCTAAAATCTGCAATTACTACAAATGAGAACTTGATTGATTGTTTTGTTGATTGCCTAGATATAAGAAAGTATTGATAATACAGAATAAACTTAAAAGCATATATACATAATTTTTTCTCCTGAGAACCTAGTTTTTAGACATTTATCAGCATGCCCCCTGGGTGAGAAGTGTGTGTATGTGTGTGTGTGTGTGTGTGTGTGTTTGTATGCATGTATGCATAAATGTGCATACACATATACACACATATACAGAGGTAGGTAATATGGTCCCTGCTATCAAGGAACTTACATTCTAACAGGGAAAAACAAAACATCAAGGTGAGCTGGAAAGAGGAGAACTAGGGCAATGAGGGTTATTGATGAGGAAGTGAAGTATTCTGGAGTGTGATTTGAACTGAGAGTGGAGTGAACATGTCTGTGGCCTCTTATGAAATTGAGGTTCTGGTCAGAGGACCTCATCAGAAAAATAAGCCCCAGGGTTGAGACATCTCAAATGAGAAATAAACCTGAGAAGAAAACATTAAGGGTAACAAGCGATATAATAGAGAAAGCAGAACAGGACTAGATGCAAATGAGAAAAGATAACTGCCCAATAGTAATGGTCCTTAATATCAAAAGATATGTTATAATAGCAAGAGAGTGTGACTATCATTAAGGAATCCAGTGAAAGCGGTTTTGGTGATTGAGGGCTATCCTTCAGATTACAGATTCTGTCCTCTATGAATCTTAAAATGATAGCCTATGTGTTTATATGATATGCTTTAGAGTTTACCGAGTACCTTCTTGAAAACAGTCCCATGGATTAGAGAATGCAACTCTTATTATCTCTGTTTTTCAAATGAGCAAACTGAGAACTGGTGATTCCACTTGGACTTGAATTTTTTACGCTTTACGTGCAACAAAAATAATTACACATATGCATACACTCACTCCTATAATCAGATATTGCTTTCAAATGGAATGAACTTTTTTTTGACAAAATACACAGAAAAAAGTTGACTTCAATAAGATTCAAATAAGCAGAGCCAGATCAAGTAAATATTATTACTTCCATGAGGAATTTTTACAGGATAAGCCTTTGCAAGAATATCTATCACCTTTGATGAAGGATTTGCAACCAAGCTTATATTTTTTTATTCTGGTATACCTTGTCCAGTGTCAGATCTAATTCATGTCTTTTCCCCATAAAAGACAGTGTAGTGAATACTCTTTGGCCACATTCTCCCATAATAAAGCAAACTACATCTATGTCCTCAGGGTTCTGTAAATATATTTGAAGGGTTGGGGTGTATCTTTTCTAATATGATCAATTCAAAATCACATTCTAGGTATTAGTAACTAGTTCCGTTTAACCAGTTAACATAAACAAATTTTTCAAAGGTGTATTTATTCAAAGATATAGCAAGAACAAAAGTATTAACATTCCCAACACTTTGATATACCCTCAGGTCTCTGGGGAGAGCAGGCTCAACCTAAAGGCAATTTCTTTTTGTCATTGGCTCCTACAACCATGTCCAAAGGGATCATGCCTGTTAAATGAATCCTCGTCTTAGCTACTGCTGGACTGGGTCCCAAAGAGTCATTTCTTAGTCCTTGGGGCATCATTGCTGGGTTGGCTGCAAAACCCAGCATGGATTCAACTGCTGAACTCCCAGACCTTGAGAAGTTCAGTATCCTGACCCTTAGAAATTCACATGATTACAGTCTCCAATTTCCTTCACCAGGAGGAAGTCACATAAAGAGAAAAAAGTCAAAGGAAAGTACAAGGAGGCTGCCTGATGCTTCTTAAATTTTTCCTAGTTCTAGTTCCACATTTTAGCAAATCAAAGTGGCTAGTTATCAGCTGATCCACAGACTGGAAAAGACTATAGACCATCTTCATACGTTCCTTATATTTTCAAGGTGCTTCTATGTCATATCATTGCAATTATCCTGACGTCTCATGAAAAGACCACTCTGCACATTCTCATAAAGGATGGATTCAGTATATAGTTCTACATTGATACTTATTGAAAAAGTAATGTTAATTTTTTTAAAAAAAGCTAGAAAATTTTTTAAAAAAAGTAAAAAAGAAACAAAAAAACGCATTATAACATATTCTCTAGGTTTTTAGCTTTAAATTACTAATTTACATTGAAAACTTTCCCTTTAATATTTTTTATATATGACTTAAGATTAGTCCCTTTCAGTTTCTTCTCTATGCTGGAAAATGCAGGTGTATAAAAGGGAGCCTACTGTCATGCCTCTATCTCCCCATCAGTGTATTTTCCTTTTTACTCATTGCTATTTGTATGGAACTTAAAAGCACAAGTTCATTTAACTGCAGAGATTGCATATACATAGTAGAGACCCAACATATGGATAGAAGGGGAAACATGATTGCTTTATTTCTCTTTGTGTGGCCTTGTGCTCACATATTGTGACTCAGTATGACTTAAAAGCACAGCATAAACTTATTTCAGGAAGTGAAGAGACAGGAACATGGGAAGAAGCAAATGAACCAGCCTTCTCCCGGCTTTTGTATGGTAGGAGCAGGGGAAGAGAAGTTATGATGTGGCTTAGTTTTTCTGAGTTCATTATGTTTTAGTGTGTTTTTTAGCAAATCATAAAAAAAATTCAAGTTAACTGGGCATTGGGATGTGTAAGTATAGTTTTATTTCAATGTTTTCTTTGTCTTAATTATACTACAGGAAATTAATGTTTTGTCTATAAGGAATTCACTAGAAAGGGATAAATATAAAACATAAGTTGCATCAAACTCAGTCTATATCATTTATATTTGCTATCTTCTGTCTGTGATAAAATGGCCTCATTCTGTCAGCTGGAGTACTTGCTAACTTTGTCTCACACAACAGATTGTATTTATCCATAGTTGATAAGGATCTCGATTGCATTCTCAGTCATCAGCATGCAGTATTGAAAGTTATGATGAGAAGTGGAGAATACTGCTTTATTCTATGGATATAGTAAAAAGTGAACACTTCTAAAGATTTGTCATTAGCTTTCAGGTGCATGCTTTATTACACAACAACTTTTTCCTCCAATTCTTAGGCAACTAACTGTCAACACAACAATCATTCATTCACAATATCTGATTTTTACAAGCATCAACTTGTCACAAAGTTTTAGATGATAGCCTGAAAATTGTGTCTGAACATGATAGTTTACCGTATGATATATTTTTCTACACTGATGTTTGTGTGTAACAATCTGAAAATAAAATCATAATACAGTTATTGTTTTCTTTCCATACATATAGAACTGAAAATTATTCTTAAATATAACATTGTATTTTAACACTAGTAAACATGTCATATTTTTTTCCTTTTAAAAAAGCATTATACTTGTTTTTAATAATAAGCAGAGAGATATACAGGATTGAGAGTTGGACTTTTTTTTCAAAATTTTAAAATAAATCATTTGCAGTTACCTTTACTACATTTAAGGTCGACAAATATTTATTGAGACCTTGTAATATATAAGGTACCAGGTGTGTAAAAAAATAAGCAAATAAAAGACCCCATCTTTAGAGAAAGATTCAATATAGACAAGCAACTATATTTTGGAGGACTAAAGATTCAGAAATAAAATTCTAGAAATATTTGAGGAGGTAGATAATATTTTTAGCTCAAAATGGGCTATATAAATGGTATAGGGTTTAGGAAAGGTTGTATGGAGTAGTAATACCTAAGATTAAGCCATTCATGGAGATAAGGGTTCTGAAGCAGAGAGTAAAAGGGAATGCACTCCAGAGAAGAGAGACAACCTGTGAGAATAAAAGCAATAGAACATTAAGAGGATAACTTAATGTCCAGTTTGACTGGAACACAGAGTGAATGAAGTACAAGTAATTCTATAAAAGGTTGTTGGAACCAGATTGTGGAGGACCTTAAAAACTATCACTAAAGAATTTGTACTTGGAAAGTAATTTAATATTTCAGTGTCCCAGCCAATTTTCTAAAATAGTAAGTTGTCATTGACCTATAAAAGGAGAGGAAATTTCCTCACCAGGTATTCCCTACACAGAAGATATGACAGTCCTGAGCAATAAAAAGGAATTTTTATTGCATCCGAAAGGAAACAGGAAGTTCCTGAAGGTTTTCGGACAGTGGAATGATATATTCAGACCCTGAGGAAGATAATTTTGGCAGCACCAAGGGTGACTATGAATATATCAGTGTAGTTCAGAATCAAAAAGTGTAACACACTCATCATATAGAAGGCAGAAGAAAAACATTTATTCAGACATGAGAAAGCCAAATCCCAGCACAAGAAAGCCAGATCTGTCATAGTAACCAAGATATCAATACACATTAGCACTGCAGAGGGGACCAAAGGCATTTCCAAGCCTTCCCTCTCCCCATCCCCACCACCGGGGCCTGCCCACAAACAAAAACTCATGAGTCTATCAATGCCTGCTTGCCTGTGTCCTTCCCAGTTCTGACTAGCGTAACCAATTTCCTGTTAGCTCTGCTCCACCCTTCCTCTTCCACCAGTTCAGCAAGCTCCTCACACCACATGTGACTTAGACTTAGGCTCATTAATGAATGGGAAAGACCTTTCCATTTAAATTACCATTACATCCAGTCAAGGGTGTTGAGCATCTTAACAAGGATGGGAACTGATTAGATATGAGAGTAGAGGAAAAGCAATAATTAAGCATGACATTGTTTGAGATTAGGTGTGTGGAAAGATGGTCATTCCATCAACACAATTAGGAGAATTTGGCTTTTGGGGCAACTTTAACTAGTTTCATATTGACCACAAAGGGTTTTTGATGTTAGCCAGGCAGCTAGATGGAGACATCAGGAAATTGGATATGTGGGAATGGAGTTCAGAAAGGAAATTAGCTTGCTTTAGGGCAGGGAACATTTTTGACCTTTTTTCATATCTTCAGCTTTTAGTAAAATTCCTAGCACAAAGTATAAGCTTAATCAATGTTTATTTATTTATTGATTGATTCATGAGGGTTTTATATATATGTATATATATTTAGGATTCATCAGTAGAGGTGATGTCTTCACAGTTAAGAGATTTAAAAGAAGTTTCTGGGTGCATTGTATGGACCCTCTATAGGGTTTGTAGGCAAAAATGAGACAATAATTACATAGGATAAGATGGCATGGATGGATCACAGTCTCTACCACTATAAGGCACACACACATCAGTAAGATCATAGATTCAGTGAAATACAGAAATATCTATGTGGCTGTACTAATGGAACTGATGAATACACATGAGAGAAAAAGGAAAAAAAAAGTAGAGAGAAATTATAAGAAAGCCTAGGATGGAGGCTGAAGGGTAACTACACAAGAACCCATGGGAGATAAATGATGAACTGAAAAAGGAAACTGAGAAGCAATCAGAAAGGCAGAAGAGAGCCAGAATTGAGAGCTGTCATGAAAATCCAAGGAAGAAAGAGCATACAAAAGAAGCCAATGACTGACAGAATTGAAGGCCCATAAAAATCCAAGGGGTAAGGTGTGTGAAGACTGAGAAAAGGCCATTAGATTTATCAGTGAAGTAACTTGCCTTTCAGTAGAATATGTGGTCAGAAAAAGATTGTAAAGGGTAGAGGAGTAGAGGCAGTGATTATCAACATTTCTCTAGGAGTTCAACATGGTAAAGATAGAGAGATTAGAGAAAGATATCATAAGAAAATGGTAGAGTCACGTACAGGATATATTTTTGGTTGGTTGTTTTCCAACTTTTAGGATTGGGAACACATGAACATATTTATAGGCAGCATAATAAGAGATAATAGGTGGGAAGAAATTTAATCCAACTATGAGAGAAGGAATGGTAGGACAAAAGGATGGGATAAAGGGTATAAGAATAAGGGTTAGCCAGGGAAAAGAGAAAGATTAACTTATCCTCTGAGATAGGAGCAAAGGTAAAGAAGATAAGTTCAAAATATACAGAGATTTTGAGGTGTTGCATGGTAGGGGTGAGGAACTTCATAACGGGAGTCCTTAACTTTCTTTTCTATTTCCATTTCTATTTTATTAAGAATGAAAAAAAAGGATTTATTAAGCAATTATTATAGGCCAAGCAACAGGCATATCAATACAAGCGTGAGATAGTTTCTGCCCTCAAAGAGCTTATATCGTTTTTAAATAAATTTTGTTGCTATCTTTTATTTTTCTACATCACCAAAATTTATTCCAATATCCTTCCCCATCCCTTCTACCAGAGAGAAAAAAGAAAAGAGAATAAAAGAAAAAAGAAGAGAAAAAAGAATCAGAAAAACCAATCAATTAATGGAAAACTTCTGAAAACAAAGTGCAATGTACCACACCCATGAGCTTCCTCTGCAAAGGAGTAGGGTGGGGATTCTCTTCTCATATCTCTTCCTTGGTACTTTGTTCTCTCTTTGTGATTTTGTAACATTCATTTTTGATTGTTTTATGAGTGTTCTTTCCATTTACATTGTTGTCATGTTTGTAATGTTGCCTTAGTTCTGCTTATTTCACTCTGCATCAGACCATATAAATCTTTCTGTGCTTCTCTATATTCACCATATTCATGATTTTTATAACAGCAGATATGGAATAAGGGAAGAGAATAAGTATTTATATAGCCCTACTCTGTGCTAAAAAGTGCCAAGAACTTATTGCAAATATTACCTCATATGATCTTCGCAATAACCCAGCAAAGTAGGCACTAATGTCATCCCCATTTTACAGTTGAAGAAACAGAGGCAAACAGAGGTTAAGTGACTTGCCCAAGGTCACACAGTTAGTAAGAGTTTTAGGCTGATAAGAACTTAGACCTTCCTAACTACAAGCTCAGCACTCTATCCACTGTGCCATCTAGCTGCCCCAGCATAGTCACATCCTGTTATTCATGTACCACAATTTGTTTAGCCATTCCTCAATTCACAGGCATCTACTTTGTTTTCAATTCCTCATTATAACAAGAAGTGCTGTAGTAAACATTTTTTACTTATACAGGAACTTCCTTCTTATTTATTCCCTACTTGGGTAATAAGCTTAGTAGTAGACTCTTGGGTCAAACAATATGGCCATTTTATTCACTTTATTTGCATAATTCCAAATTGCTTTCCATAATGGTTGTACTGATTCACAGCTCCACCAATCTGCTAATGTTCCTTTCTCCCCACACACTCTACAACATTTCCATGTTTTGTTATCTTTGCCAATTTTGGGGGTATGTAATTCAACCTCAGAATTGCTTTAATTGGTGGGAGACTAATTTTTTTCAGAAGATTGTGAAGGCATCTAATCAGAAAGATAGATTGGTGGAGTTGGTATTGGGCATTTGAAGAGAGAGGTGAAGACTTCGAATAGATATTTTGGGAAGCATAATAGTGAACTTATCTGAAATGAATATGTAGATTGCCATAAAGAAGTGAGGACTGAATTGAAGCTACATGGCATGAATTTATCATTGCTTTAGTCAGCATGATTTTATTACATCCTACAACAGAGTTTAATGGCTTGGAGGGAAAAAAAAGAGCTATGAGAGATGCCAAACACTGAGCTAGATCTGAAGATTGTTAGAACATTGTCTTTACTGAACTGGCTAACTTTTGGGTCAGAACTATGAAGGGGGTAAAAGTCAAGATGAAACAAGGGTAAAGAACGAACAGGAAGAGATTGAGAACATGGAGGCTGTCATAAGGATGGAGCAAACTTGGCAGGAGTGAGACCATAGGAGAGTTTATAAGAGATTATGATCAGAGAAGAGAATTTTAGGGCTCAAGATCATGGAAGTAGAACAGATTTATGTAATGTGTTGACTTAAGGTATAATCACTCCTATGGATGGCTGGAAAAGAATAGACAGGGAAATTGTGTAAGTTAAAGGAATGACTAAAAAGCAGGGCAGGAGATTGAAAAAGTCATTAATTCAAAATGTGAAATTACCGAAGATGTTTACCATTATTAACGACTCTCCTTCCTCACCTCTGTGCTCTGACTTCTCTGATTTTTTTTAAGATAGCTTGAATCCCACATTTTTTTAAAAAGTCCTTCCAGGACTCCTCTTCTCTTTCCTCCTCTGAGACTAACTCTTATTTACACAGTTCTGTTTACCTTTCTTCTATTCCCAGCACTGAGTCCAGTGACTGGTACATAGTAAGCAATTAAGACATGCTTGCTGACTAAAAGCTAGTGAGAATAGGGGTTGATGGAAAAGAAGATAGAGCCAGGTACTAAAGTTATTGGGCATGAAGAGAAGAGAGAGAGAGAGAGAGAGAGAGAGAGAGAAGGACCTGGGAATTAGTAGATGACAGCTGTAGGGTCTTGAACTGGATGTTGTACATTGGTGGAATGTACTTAAAGGATGCTTTCTAAGTGAAGATGGAAGAAGAAGGATCTGGAAGTGACACTGAAGAGTTCAATGTTCCTCCTAGCCCTGTGTGCCATGTGAAAGAAGTATTCAGTAGCAGTGGCAAAGAAAGTGATATCCTTAGGAGAAATCAAGATTTCAGTTCCTACAAGAAGATGGAAAGAATATAAGAAGAAATATAGAATCAACATGAGGAGAGGATAGAACTAAGCATTTACATAGCACCTACTAAGTGTTAGGCATTTTGTAAGTGCTTTATAAATATCTCATTTTATTCTCAAAGTAACCATGCAAGTAACCCGCATTTTTGTAGCTGAGCAATCTGAGACAAATTGAGGTTAAGTGACTTGCCCAGGGTAATACAATTACCATGTATCTGAAGACAAATTTGAACTCAGGTCTTTCTTCCTGAAGTCCATGTGCCAGTTAGTTGTCTCCTGGAGCAGAACATTTAAAATGTCATCGTTTTCACTCCTTATGTGCATTCAAGTGAACAAATATGTGTCGAGTGTCTTTTTTATGAATGGAAAGAAAATACTTATATACTTAATTTTGAAAGGTCTATAAAAAAAGACATGATGATATATACTATTGGTGAACTTATGAATTGCTCCAACTATTCTGGAAAGCAATTTAGATTTATGCTAAGAAAGTGACTAAAACATCCATAATCATTGACTAACAATGGACATTTATCTCCAAGGAGGACAAAAATAAAAGGAAAGAATAAAGATTCAGACAGATCAAAATATTTAGAGCAGCCCTTGTAGGAGCAAAAAACTGAAAGCAAAGTAACCATTCATCTACTGGCTAATAACTAAGCTAATTATGGCATATCACTATAACAGAATATGATTTGACTATAAGACATAATGAATATGAAGAATTCAGAGAAACATGGAAAATTTATGGGAACTGATAAAAAGTGAAGAAAGGAGAACTGGGACAATATATATGATTACTACAAAAATGTTATTTTTCCTTTGTTTTTGAAGAGGACTGATAAAAATGTAAATCAGCACACAAAATGAAATCAAATACCATGGAAGTCTAGTGACCTGACTTTATTAACCATAGAGCAATGGTTGTTCAGAAGGTTCAGCACCTCCTCCAAGCCCATGGGATCTTGATTATTGAGAATTCTCCATACCATCTTCTGCAAGAGTCATTTCTTTATCTCCTCTTTTTTTTTGTTTTACTTCTATTAGTGCTCTAGAGGCTAATGGTTATTAGTGCACTGTTAGACCCTCACCAAGTATGCAGACACTCCACCTTCCAACTTGGATCCTTAGACTACTGACCTGTGAGAATTTTCTTTAGCTAGCACAACCTTTAACCAAGCCTTAGCACAAATCTCTTCAACCATATCACCCTGCTTCCAATGTTCTCAGGCAAAGCTACAGTATTTTTTATCTTGTTGGTATGGATACTGAACCTCCTTAGCCTCCTGCATGTAATAACTCATAATTCTTTTATATCATATCAGATTCTTAACCATTTCATATGGATCTCCTTAGCATACTGGAGGCCTTTTACCTTGTGTTTTAATCTCTTGATGTTACCCATACTATACTGTGGATGATGCCTCTTACTTAATTTTTTGCATATAAGTCATCTTTGGAAATGATGTCATCCTCTATGCACTTAACATATACCTCTCCATTTCCATGCAATCTTAATTTTTCTGAGATCTTCATTTTTCATGAATTATGATTATAAAGCATCACACTTAAGGATATTAAAAAAAGGACTTGAGTGGGAAAGAGCAGCCTAGAATTTTATTGTATAAAGCAGTAAAATAATATTCCAAATGAAGGTATTTGCATTCATCATATGCTTATATTAAAAAACATGGATTGTGACTTCAATCAGCCTATATAGACATATCAGAGAACTGGGAACATTTCCCTAAAGGAAATAGAAACTACTAACAGTGAAAAGGTAAACCTTCCTAACTGGGAGATCAAAGTGATTCACTGAAAGTGTGTTTACTGGTATTTAAACTAAACTCATATATGATTCATCAACCAACTCATGCTTAAAGTCTGTTTCTTTACATTTCCTAATGTTGCTATTAACTTCTGACAGTATATTAAAGAGAACAGTACATTTAAAATGTCATCGTTTTCACTCCTTATGTTCATTCAAGTGAACAAATATGTGTCGAGTGTCTTTTTAGGAACAGGAAGAAAATACTTAAGCCATTCTTTCAGTTTGCTGTGAAATAGTCAACTGATAACATTATCAAGCATGTAATATGAATCATCTTACTATATATGTATGTATATATGCATCTATATATGCATATATATATTCCTTCCAATGCATATCAATATGGAAAATAAACTATTCCCTAAATGTGTAGCCTATTAAATGCCAATAGAAACTGGATGTGAAGTAAGTCCTGCCTTTGAGACATACTGGCTTTGTGGCACTGGCCAAATCATTTTACCTCTCAGTACCTGCTACAGGACTATAAATTGCAGGACAAGTGACAATCTTTATTAGTCGATGGAGTTTTGTCATCAAGTATTTTCTATACCAGTGAAATCACAGGTATGGTACACACACACACACACACACACACACACACACACACACACACACGAACTAGTGGTCTTGAAGTCACAGGTTCCCCATCGCTGATTTTGTCGAGTTCTCTATTGGGCTTCCTCACTTGACTATAAGTGGTATGTACTCTCCGTAGATATGTACATCCATGTTCAATATACATATACATAATGTAGCAAAAGAGAAGCTCTAGGAAAGCTTCCACATAATCTTCATTAGTGAATCATATTTTCAGCTATCCAGAATCCTTTATTATCCTGGTGAGCTGAACTAAAGCTAAGAGGAGCTGAATTTATACCTTCCTTTGATCCTAGAACTGAAAGTAAATTCTACCAAATTAAATTCTTTTCTTTTAACCCACTTTGGCTAATCCAGTTTTCTGGGGCTGAAATTGCCTCCCAATTAAATGAGGACCTTGATCTAAGATATCAACTAACAAACCCCCCCCAACCAAATAAAAAATATTCTTTATGCATCCTCCAAAGTAAATAGTTTCCTATTTATTTTATTTAATTACTCTTTTGAAAGACCTTACCCTATGGTATTGTTCTGTGCCAAAAATGGGTAGAATCAGAACCTCAGGGAAAAACCACAGCAGCAATTCACAATATTCCAGCTGCTCCCAGTTCCTTCTCCCAGTATTTAACTGGTTTGTGTATTTTGCCGCTGTTTAGTTTGATTTTGTTTTTATGTTGACCTTTATCCTTCCTTCATGACTTGTCCCACTCACTGTGTGTTCTTGATTCATTTTAGGATCCTCCCTGATAAAGATGCATTTAGTAGAGTAGGTATAGTAGTACTTTAAATTGAAAGATCTTTCTCATTAATTAATAAGCCCATATGATCTGAAAGCCTGAGTCACATGTGGTAGGAGGAGCTTGCTGAACAAGTGGAACAGGAAGGGTGGAGCAGAGCTAGGAGGGAGTGAGTGAGTGTGGTCAGGTCAGAGGGGAAAGAATGCAGGCCAACTGCCACAGATGGTGAGAAGGCCCTTGCTGAGGGAGGGGAGGTTTGAGACTGATACATTGTGACAGTTGATAGTGAGAAGGCCCTGAATGGGGGAGGGGTGTGAGAATGCCACAGTGTGACAGTTGACAGTGAGAAGGCTCTGGCTGAAGGAGGGGAGGTTTGAGAATGGCTTTGCCCCCTGCTGTGATCATGGTTAATTTCTTGGTCACCATGATGGATTTTGCTTCCTGGTTCTGGGATTTGGCTTTCTGGTGTTTAAATAAATGTTTTTCCTCTGCCTTCTATATAGAGAATCTTTTATACTTGGCAATTGAGAATGACACTACCATATTCATAGTCACCACCAGTTCTGTGAATATTGCCCTGGTGACAATAGGATACTCAAACTACTTGATTTGATTTTACTTTACCTCTCTTTGCACATTATTCGTTGGATTATTAAGAGTGCAAGTAGTTTCTTAGTTTAATTAATGGTATCCTTTTTGTGATAGCAGGCTGCCAAGGTAATAGATCTGACTTATGGCTTTGGACTCAATACTGAGTATTGATGATTTCCTTATTGATTATCTCTGTTCTATTGACATATTCTTAACTTAGGGTTCTACCAACAACAGAATGAAAAGCCGCCTTTTTCTGTGAATGTATTTTTACACATGTATGTGAATATATGTATGTTCATATACATGCCTAAAAATAAGCATTAGCAATTTATAGTAGTTATAAATTTAAAGAATCAAATATTTCTAATATTGGACTTACAGGAAGTTTAAAAGAAGCTAAAAGGAATTACAAAAGGAACAATGTTTGGTTTTGTTTTATCCTTGATATAGTTCTTAGTATCCTAACTATACTTTTAACAGTATTACCTATAGAAGTAACAAAAATTACTATAGAAATCCCTGAAAGACTAAATTCCATCAGCTGTTAGTGATTTAAAGAATGACACTTTCCCATGATGCAATTTTAGAATTGGTTCTGAGATTGTTATATATGAATATAGGAATAGGTTTAAGAAATGTATTTGTGATTTGACTATAGAGGGAATTCCCAGATGAGATTACTTTTCCCAGTGCAGGGCTCCTTCAGGATTTATTGTCTTAGAGTTAGTTGCCTTAGAGGACTGAAGTCATATGTTTTATTCAGTCACACAGCAAAAAGGTGCATTCTCTTTCCATACATATATGTGTGTCTGTATATGTGTGTATGTATATATTTCTGACTCTAGCTCACACACATATCTATCATCTACTAACATATATGTGTGCATATATATTCATACACATACATATGTAATATATGTACGTGTGTGTGTGTGTGTGTGTGTGTGTGTGAGAGAGAGAGAGAGAGATGTAAGGCATAATCCTACTACTCAGGTAAATCGTAAATTACAATTTTAAATTTTGTTTGGGCAGCAGGGATACATACATGCATGAAAAGTAAAGATAACTTTTAGTGACATCTCAAATATTCGTAAATTTCATTAATGTATTTTAAAAGCATTTATGTTACAGATAGAAACATGAGTAAAGCAAAATATTGATTTTATTAAATTGTCTTTTCTATTTTGTCTAAAAAGCACTTCATGATATTATTCAGGATGTTTTTCATGATTTCCACTTTTATTCATTTCCTAATCGCTAAAAACATTTAATCTTACTATATATAAACACTTAATAGAAATACTTAGTGAAAAGATTCAATATATCCTGAATGTCTTTAACCATAATGTCATTTGTTTTAATAAGTTGTAAACTTGTAATGGTAAGAAATATGGTTTAACTCTTATTTTAATATTTAACCTACTGTAGTGTCTCATAGTAATTGACTAGGAAATTAGTGAACTAAAGTTAAATTTCCTTATTTGATTACTGCAAAAAAAGCCTTGGCAATTATCACAATTAATCTCAGCTTCAGTGTGAGAATAACTATGAAATAGATGAGGAAATAAAAAAAAGACAAGGTGCATTGAGAAGAATAAAATCTTATCGTTTCCATTTGTTGGACTTATACACGTTTTGAGTATGCTGCTTATTTACAGATAGTTGAAATAAGTCTGTGTTCAAAAGATATGTTAGGGTACCTGCAAATACCAAAATTATGCATTTTGAATGATATAAGACTTTCAAGGTGATAAATCCTACTCAAGAAGTACCTTGGAGATTAATAAAATGTAAAAACATATTTAAAGTTGGAAGTGACTCATGTTTCTCAGTATCCATGGCAAAGAATTACTTTCCCAACATTAATAGGATTTCAAATTGACATTGACATTTTAGCATATCAAAATTAGCTTTGAAAAAAACTCTCAAGTCTTATGTAAATGGCTGTGCTGAATTTTATGGAACTTAACATTCCAGAAAATGTCATGGAACCTAATATAAAACAAGTTAACATTCTCATTTTTAGATCTTAAGGGAATATGATGATGAAAATACAACTTTTGATATTCATCCAAAATGTGCTAGATTTTCTTTGCGAAAGCTTGTATGTACAATAAATTTAAATTTTGAATAGCCAATACGTGTGTCTTTGGCATTTACTCTGATTAAGAATTTGAAAAATATTCTTAGAGAAACTATTGTAATCTATAGAAGTAAGGATTGACTGTTAAGAAGCTAAAAATCCCCTCTTAATGGTGGCATAACAGGTTTTCTATAGAGAACAACAGATGCTTTCTTATTTATACTTGCCTAAAACTTCCAAGTTATTTTAAAATCTCTGAAAGCTAAGTTATGTGTTTTAAAAAAGCAATGTACATTGCTTTAGACTGGCAGAAAACACTTTTTACAAAGCTCTTTCTACATTTGCTATTAGTGATGGAGAAATAGAAAAAAAATCTTCAAAATATGTCTTTTTTGAGGGGGGTATTCCCAGAGAGCTTATTTTTTCAATAGCAGAAGATATTTATTTAAAAGGCCATTATAAATTAATAAGGCAAATAGAACTTTCCCCCAATTACTTATGAGAAAGGTGAAGAGTAATACCCTCTCAAGAAAGGGAATGAGTAATATCTGAACATTTTACTGGACTCCTGATAGGAGTCCAGGAGAGTAGAGGAGGCAGGGATAAGTGAATGACAGCCTGAAATATTATGGTCAAATGCCTCAATGTATTTGTAAGTCACTGACTGTTTAATGAGGCCAGGCTGACAGCTAGAAGTGTTAGCTCATATTAATGAGTCACATGGCAGATTATCAGGACTTATCAGGAATGGTTTTAAGCTTAGTGTCCCAAAAGCCTTTAGATGGCTTGACAATGTGGAAAATATGCATGGTACAGAGGCAGTTGGTTGTAGAATTTTTCAGGAATTTTCCAGAGATTTTCTGATAAGCAAGCTTTGGTGCATGCTTGGATCACCTAAAATGAAGGCAACCATGCAGAAGATGGCAGAGACCTATTTCTGGGAGAATACATGCTCCCTTATCACTTGGATAGGAGCAGTCTTTTTCCATTGACTGAGCAGCCATAACAGACTGTGTTTTTCAAAGTCCCAGATTGGGACAGTGTCATTCCCTCTTTCCAGTTGTGTCCAGGGGGGTGATACTCCTGTTGACCTGCAACACTGGCACCATGTACAAAGGGTTACTTTTTTCTCTTCCTTTAGGGTCCTGGCAATGAAGTGTTTGGTGTTTTGGTCAATTTGTTTTCCTTTTTAGTTGTAGGCCCAAGAAAAGGACTTCCTAGACTGTGGAACTTGAACTCTGGTGACTTTGGAGCCAGGATTCCAGGTTAGATGTTGCTGCCAGCCTAGCAAGAAAAAGCCCTGAAAACCTAATGTATATAGTGTATTTTAGTGTATATAGAGGCTTTGGACTTAGAACTTTCCTGAGCCTTTTGCTATAAAGTAACTGAGTTAAGTTGATTTGGCTTCCCAGGTGCTAGGAGGGGAGGAATTTTTCTATGTTTGTTTTTACTATACCTTTACAGTAATTTTACTTTTTTCAAGTGCTTATCTGACTTAAGTTCTTGAGCCAATGGCAGAGGCGAGACACCCCAGCTTCCTTGAAAGGTACAGAGAATCCTCGGAGAAGAGATGAAAGGTAATACTTGACCTTCAGACAGTGGAGGGCTCGGCTCACTGATACAAACTATCTAAGATCCAGGAGGTAGAAAAGACTAAAGGAACTGCTTCATTGATTTGTAGAGTTCTCAACATTCTTGTCTTCTTGTTAGAGTCAAGGGCCAACTTAGAGGCAAGATGACTGTGTTACCCAAGAAATAGGTGAAAGAATTTGAGTGGTTACCTCATTACAGTGTGATCATCAGGGGGCTTTTCTAGCCATTACTCATACATAACATTCCTGTTTCCCATGAATTCACCCGTTCTTCACTTCTGCCTCTTAGATTTTTCAGTTTGCTTCCTTATGTAACTCAGGTGCCCTCTCTTGCTTGAATCCTTTTCTGGTCATCTAGGTGTTAATGCTCTCTCTCTCTCTGTCTCTTTCTTTCTCTATCTGTCTCTGTCTCTCTCTTTCTGTTTCTCTGTGTCTCTCTGTCTCTGTCTCTCTGTCTCTCTCTTTCTCACTCTCCTTTGCTTTCCCTCTCTATCTATCTTAAGAGGCAATTGGGGTTAAGACTTGCCCAGGGTCACACAGCTACCGATGTCAAGTGTCTGAGGCAGGGTTTGAACTCAGGTCCTCCTGACTTCAGGACCAGTGCTCTATTTATCGTACCACTTAATTGCCCCATAGTACCCTGTCTTTATTGAAATTATTTGTAATACTTGGTACGTATTTTCTAGTTAATCGGAGCCATATTAGAAAATCTTTTTCCTAGTCTACGGGGCTGATAGTGGCACAAAGGAAAGTGGGGGCATGGAGTGGGTAGCAGCAGTAATGCAGAGAACAATTAAACCATGGGTGTACTTGTTCCTGGAAATATGATGTCTGTATAACCAAAATGTTACCCCTTCGTGCTTGCCACTCTTGAGGGCCTTTCTGACTTGAAGATGAACCCTTTAGAATTTGAAGAGGAGGTAGAAAAAATTTTCCAGAAAAAAAGAAAGCATGTGTACAAAATATGAAGAATGACCTAGAAAAAGTTGAAAGAGAGGTATAGCCAAGAGAGCTGAGTAGTGACAACAACTAACCTGAACTATCCAAAATTCCCTTACAAGCAATGTTAAAATAACACCTTAAAATTAATTCTGAAGTAGCAGAACCAAAGAAAAGATGGGATAAAACAATTTTCCAGCCCAAGGCCACTTAGGTCAGCCAGAAAAGTCTTTCTGTCTGGTGTGAGAGTCGAGCTCAGTCTAGTGCAGACTGCACCCCAGCAAGCCAGCAGTGGTCTTTGGGGGCTGCTGAATCAAAGGCACTGACTTTTGGAGTGCTCGGTCCATAGATGATAAGAGAGTCAGAGAACTGGTCAGAAGGAGATTACCGGGGACCATTTGCTGGCACTGGCAGCACAGTTCTGCTGTATTATTCATATACAGGTCCATGTTATAATGCCAGGAGAAGGAGAAGCATGAGCAGGAGTGGGGACCCAGGACACAGTTCCAGGGCAGAAAGGAGTGCTTGTGTTTGCTCACAGGCCAGACTATATTCCAGGAAAGCAATGACCACACCCCTCCTTAGGTCATACCACCTTGGGAGAGATAAAAATTTACAGACACCCCCCAAAACTCTGAAAACAGCAGCATAAAAAAAGGCTGAAGTTTGGGACAGGGCCTTCTCCACCTTGGGAGCAGAGCTCAACTTTAATATAAAATTAAAAGTCAATAAATGGGCTGAAACAGTGAGCATACAGAAAAAGAAATAAAAGAAAAGGAACCTGACCATACAGTTGCTATGATAGTAGGAAAAATCAGAAGACAAACCCAGAAGACAACAGTGTCAAAAAGCTACATATAAAGCCTTGAGGAAAAATATGTATTGGTCTCAGATTGCATAAAGAATTTCTGGAAGAGCTTAAAAAAGATTTTAAAAATCAATAAGAGAGGTAGGGGAAAAATTGGAGGGGAAATTGACAATAATACAAGGAAAGTATGAACAAAGAGTCAACCCCTTTGTAAAGGAGATACAAATAAATGCTGAAGAAAATAACATCTTAGAAAATAGAATAGACCATATGGTAAAAGAGCCACAAAAATTCACAGAAAACTCCTTTAAAAGCAGAATTGGCCAAATTGAAAAAAAAAGTACAAAAATTCACCAAATAGAATTCATTAAAATGCAGATATATTCAAAGAAAAAGGAGATGCAAAAACTTACTTAAGAAAATAGATCCCTTAAAATTTAGAATTGAGCAAGTGGAAACTAATGACTCCATGAAATATCAAGAAACAATTTTAAAAATCAAAAGAATGGAAAAATACAAGAAAATATGAAATATCGCTTTGGAAAAACAACTGACCTGGAAAATAGATTAGGAAATATTATTTAAGAATTATTGGATTACTGGAAAGTCATAATAAAAAAATAGTCTAGATAATATCTTTCAAGTAGTAATCAAGGAAAATTGCTATAATATCCTATAACCAGAGGATAAAATAGAAATTAAAAGAATCCACCAATCACCTGTTGAAAGAGATCCCTAAATGAAAACTCCCAAGATTGTTATAGCCAAATTCCAGAGTTCCCATATCTAGGAGAAAATATTGAAAACATCCCAAAAGAAATAATTCAAATATTGTGGGGCTCCCCATCAAGATCACACAAGATTTAGCAACTTCTACATTAAAGAATAGAGGGCTTAGAATGTGTTATTCCAGAGGGCAGAGGAGCTAGGATTACAACTAAGAATCACGTACCCAGCAAAACTGAGTATAATTCTTCAGGGGGAAAAATGGATATTTAATGAAATACAGCACTTTGAACCTGTCCTGATGAAAGACCGGAGCTGATTAGAACATTTGACTTTCTAATAAAGACTCAAGAAAAACATGAAAAAGTATACATGAAAGAGAAATTATAAGTGAGCCATGTTTATGTTCTTATATTGGAAGATAATACTTGTAACTCTTATTAACTTCATTAGTATTGTAACAATTAGGAGTATACATAGACAAAGGAAACAAGCATGAGTTGAATGTGATAGGATGATATCCAAAAAAAGTAAAATTAAGAAGTAAGAAAGAAAGCTGCACTGAGAAAGAGAAAGAGGTAGAATGGGGTAAATTATCTCATATAAAAGAAGAGCAAAATAGTTTTGACAGTGGAGAGGAAGATGGGGTGGCAGGTGATACTTGAACCTTATTCTCATCAAAACTGGCTCAAAGAGAGAATAATCCACATAGTGAGTGTGGCATAGAAATTTGTCTTATACAGGGAAATAAGAAGGGAGGGTAGTGGGTGACTGATAGAAGAGAGAGCAGATTGGGGACAGCAATAGTCAAAAGCAAACACCTGAGGAGGGACAAGGTGAAAGGAGAAAAAAAGATGGGAAGGGAGAAGTAGGATGAGGGGAAATACAGAATTCATAATCATAAAAGTGAATGTGTATGGGGAAAACTCACTCATAATAAAGAAGTGAATAGCAGACATAAAGGGTGATACAATCAGAAAATTAGGGGGGCAGCTTAGTAGTTTACCTGTCAGATCTATGGATAAAGGAAGAATTTATAACCAAATCAAAGATAGAGAACATTGCAGGATATAAAATTGGTTATTTTGGTTATATTAAAAAGATTTGCACAAATAACACAAATGCAGCCAAGATTAGAAAGAAAGCAGAAAACTTGGGATGGGGGCAATGTAGAGGAAATTTCTTTCATAAAAACCTCATTTCTCAAATTAAAAAAACTGAACTACATTTACAAGAAGACAAATCATTCTTAGTTGGTAAATTGTCAAAGGACACAAGCAGTTTTCAAATGAAGACTAACCATGGTTATATGAAAAAATGCTCTGAGTTGCTACTGATTAGAAAAGTGCTAATTAAAACAACTCTATCAAATTGAATAATGTGACAGAACAGGCAAATGACAAATATTAGACGGGATATTCAAAATTTGAGTCACTAATGCATTGTTGGTGGAGTTGTGAACTCGTCTAATTCTGGTAAACAATTTGGAACTCTGTCCAAAAGGCTATGAAACTGTGCATACCCTTTAACCCAGCAATGGTACTACTAGGTGAGTAACCCAAAGGAATTTTTTTTTTTAAAAAGGAAGGAACTTATGTGTAGAAAAATATTTATAGTAGTTTTTGGAAATTGAGAGGATGCTGATCATTTAAGAAATGATTGAATACTATTATGCTATTAGAAATGACAAACAGAAT
This sequence comes from Potorous gilbertii, assembly GCA_028658325.1. Lineage (NCBI taxonomy): Eukaryota > Metazoa > Chordata > Mammalia > Diprotodontia > Potoroidae > Potorous > Potorous gilbertii. The sequence continues at coordinate 326,075,746 of CM053771.1, forward strand.
GCTTTCAGGAAAAAACAAACTTTAAAGACTCCTATGAACTGGTACAGTGAACAGGAGATATACTGAGTTCCAAGCAGAACAGGAAAACACTATATATAGTATCAACAATATATTGCATAATAATTAACTGTGAATGAAAGCTATTTTCAGCAATACAATGATCTAAGACAATTCCAAAGGACTTTGGAGAAAGAACTAAGGGAGTCTAAATGCAGATCAAAGCATATCTTTTTAAAATATTTTCTTTTTTCCTTCCTTCCTTTCTTGTCTTTCTTTCTTCCTTCCTGTCTTTCTTCCTTCTTTCCTTTCTCTTTCTCCCTCTCTCTGTTTTCTTTCAAGATGACTAATACAGAAATATGTTTTGTATGACTGTATATGTATAATTTATATCAAATTGCTTGCTTTTTCAACGAGGGAGGAAGGTGGTGGAGGAGGAAGAAAGCTTGAAACTCAGTATTTTTTAAATGAATATAAAACTTGCTTTTACATGAAATTGGAAAAAAAAATTTAAAACAATAATTGAAATTATTGAGATCTCCAGCAATTTGTAAGAAAAAACAACTAGGGAAAAAATTTTAATCAATATTTATAATCCCTGATATTTACAAGAAAATTCATACATTTGAGAAATGAGCTAAGTAAAAGTGAAGTTCTAATATAAGAAGATAAATATGATCTTATACCTATCACCAAGAATTGATAGAATTGCACTCACTACTAGAATATAGCAATGAAAAGATACATCTTTTTAGAAAGAATGAGACCTGATAAAAGTGGTAGTATGAGTATGTGGCAAGAAAAAATAGCTATATAGAAATTCACAAAATTGAGGCTAGAAATATAGTGGACAATATTTAGATACAAACAGAAGTTTGGACAAACAGAAGTGATATCATTGTGTGAATATCCTACATACTGCCTGGGAAGATGTAGGATATAGATGATGCTTTCTTAATATAAATGTTAAAACTACTGTAGAAGCAAGTTATAATGTAATATTTGTGTCAGAAGTACTTATTTGACATAATATATCTAGACACACTTTGTGGGATTACTCCTGATTATACAGCATAGTCTCAACGCAGAAGATCTGGGAGACTTATTGTATCATGTCACCTAATACATTTTCAAAACTCTCTCTTTTTATCCAACATTTAACAAAATTAAAAGATAAATTTGAAAAATGAATTGAAGGAAATAAGATTAGAACATAAAGCAATATTCATCAAAAATAAAATAGTAACTTAAATTTAGGCACTAGGCCTCTTGCAGTGACTTAGTAGGAAACTCTTCCCTTTTTATCTTTACAACTTCTAGCAAGTAGAATCTATATCACTCTATTGTAGTTTTTCTGGGTATTCTTCTATGATAGCACCTCAGATGCCACTAGCTCTGTACCAGTGTCACAAGTGAGCTTGTAGCTGAGTGGTCTCAAAAATAGAAAAATTTAATTTTAAGGCAGTCTTAAAATGATAATGTTACCTTTCAGAGGTCAAATGAGCTTTCAGAGCATGTAGTTCACAAAACCCCTGAATGCAGCCAAGAAGCTGATTAAAGTATCAATGAGAAATGTTTAACAAAGTAAATAAAAATATAGTATGACATAAAACAATGTTAATGTGGTTTTCTCATTCAATATGCCGCTTTGAGGGATCCATTTCCATTTGACTTGGACATTATTACCGTACAACTTACATTTTTATTGGGCCTCCCAGTTTTCAGAGTCCTTTCACATACATTGTCTCATTTGCAATGATGGCTGATATTGATTTTGTGCTGTAAGGGTCACAAATATTTTTTCATATTTGACTCATTTAAACTCATAGCAAGCTGGTGAGGTATATGCCATAGTATACTAATATTCCTATTTTAGCCACGAGGAAACTGAAGCTCAGACACCAAGTATCTTGACCATTCTCACACATTTATGGAATGTTGCAGAATTTGAAATCTAATCTCTCCTGGCTATAGTCCTGGTACTTCTACTATATCCTATTCTGCTCACTTCAACCCTGTCAGGTAGGATGGTCATTACTCCCATTTAACAGAGGATAAAAGATAAAGCCCAGAGTTTAAGTGACTTCCCATTTACATGAATAGGGGATATCAGAAGTGGCCTGGAACCAGATCTTCTAAATCCTTCTCTGGTGCATTTTCCATTATATTTCCTTGCCTTCAAGATGAATAAACCACTCCATGGGTTAGAGGAGGACAACATGTATATGGAAAGGGAAATTGTGCCAATGACAGGTATAAACTTCAGCAGCTCCACAATTTTGCCCATGACTGGTCTAATGATTTTCATCCAGTTAATGGTTGTCCAAGCAAGGTGATAATATAATTCTTCTTCCTGGTTTTAATTGCTAGGTTTTCATAGCAGTTTTTATCTATATGGAAACACTGAGTACATTTGCTATAGGCAAATTTTAAATCTGTCTTTGCCTAGAGAGAGGAGAAAAAAGAGAAATGAGTGGGTGTGTCTAGCAGAAGGAAAGGAATGGCATTGTTAAATATGAGCAATTGTATTGTAAATTACTACTGGCCAAAAGGAACTTTGGGGAGGCCTAATTATCTTTGAAAAACTTTTTCAAGGTTGCCTTAATATGAATTTCCAGGCTTTAATGTTGTCAACAAAAGTCACAATTAGTTTTGGTTGCCCTAGCACATCTTTTCAGGCTAAGGCAAAAACCTATTTAATGTAGTTCATGCTGCCCTGAAAACACATTTGTCCTATTTTTTAATGTATCTAGGAAAAAATTCCGTAACCTTCAGTAGAAACTTCTTCACTGTTATGCTAATGTGTCAAAAATACATACTCCTAATTGTAGTGGAAAGTGTACTTTTATACTACAGTTAAAATATACCCCTGAAATGAACTGTTAATAGCTATTCCTAATTAGAGTAATCATTTTAAAAGGCAATTCCAAGTCTGAATTCTTTCCATCTTTACCCAAACTATCCAGAGTAATATATTTCCAAAAAATTGAGTGTCATCATTTTCTTCTTTTCCTACAGTGTGCCTTATCTCAAATTTTTCTTCACCAGTCAGACACTGGTGTTTAAGAAATGCTTGTTGAAGGAATGAAAGAATGAACCAATAATCAAATGAATGTTGATTTCAATGAGTCTCTGTTTCTGCTCCAACACATGTCTTAGACTCAGAGGAAAGGTAAAGGTAAAGCAGATTAATGTAGATTCTTTAGTACAAATGTTTACTCATACTAGTGCACTGTTTGATTACATCTCTCTACAATCTCCTAAGTTTTTGAGATGATTCAGATTACTGTAGAAAATTTAATTACATATATGATGAATTGTTTTATACAACTTTATAGGCTTAAGATTAGCACAGTCTTTTGGGACACCCTGCATATATGGTCATCCTTTTTTTTTTTTTTTAGCAAAAAGCAAACTGCTTCTTTGCTTTTCTAGATATTATATTTGAATAATTCATTAGCATTAATTACAGGTTGTACATTTAGCCCACTTATTAAATCAGTTCTGTTTTCAAAACATTATACTAATTATAAAATGCAACAATATACAAATTATATGACCCTTCACCCTTTCAATGTAATCTCATAAAATTCAGTAAGAAGATATATAGGTCACTCGAAAAAACTGATAAACAGCAATATATTCACAAAAAATACCTTTCCAGTGTTAGTGTACATTACTTTAATTAGCAGAATCAATCAATCATCAAGCTTTATTAAGTGTCTACTATGTTCCAGGGAAGGCTGTTTTTCTTTTTTGGTGAATAAATGAGTGAATGAATGAATAAAAAGTATTTATTAAACTTTAATTTTGAACCAATCCCAGTGCGTAGAAATGGAAAAGTTTCTGACTTTGAGGAACATTTTAATGAAGGAGACAACATACAAAGGAGAAGAATGTCTAGGGAAGAATATTTTTGTTCAGAAAATTACCTCAATGATGAACAGAACTGTAATAGAAGAGATTGATGCACCCTGTCCAGGAACTATGGCAGAATGGATGTGATCCTCCTCAGGAGAGGCACAGAAGGAAAAGGTACATAAGAAGTTGGTGCAAGGTGTTGGCCAGGCTGTGAAGTGGGACTTAAACAGTAGAGACTGAAGTGAAACATAGTGACTGGAGATTTTCTGAAACAGTATTCTGAGAGAGGCAATCATCAGTTAGGATAGGAGGGTCCCCACCAACACATAGTCTTTGGTTTGGGCATCATTGTAGTTAACCAGGGAGTGGGGGTGATATTTGGAAAGTAGGGTATGAAGTGGCCTCATGGCTACATTCATCTTAAACGGCAGGTTTTGCTAGATAGAGAGAGAAACATCCTGTTCTCACAATAAGGTATTTACCAATATGGAAAGACATCCTGGTCACCTTCTCCTCTGTTAAGAACGGGGTGATTAGAAGTCAAATTCTCACTCAGATTCTCCTTTTTATTTTCTTCCCTTGTGGCTGGATTAAGTGTTGATGTTAATTACTAGTGCTGTTCCTAATTGTCTCTTGGCTGGCCTAGGAGCTTATGATAACTCCACTCAAAAAAAAATTTCTTTCTATTTCTTGACTTACTTTCTTCCCACTTCTAATGTATTCCCCAGAAGCCCAGAGCTTATTTCCCTGTTTTTCCCATGGAGGCCATTTTTCATATCCAGGCCTGGCCCATGGCAAAACTGTGAAATAGGAAATTTTCATATCCTATTTTGTCCTTTCTTCATTTTCTCCAGAATCCAAGGCTTGACCTTTCTTACTTGGTACCTTCAACTGCCAACTCTCAGGGCATAACCCCACCAGGTAATATCATCTGTTCTGCTGCCCAGTCCATATCCTATCTTTGAAGTCATATGTTTCTTAACTATCCTTTGGTCTTAGAAGGATTAAAGCCCATCTTAGTTCTCCAACTTGTTAGTAACAATTTTGAAAATGTCAGGTCATAGCAGGTGAGTGGGGAAGATATCCTGGGAAGCCCTTAGGTCAAGTTGTTTAGACAGTAAGCTAATTCATCTACACATGAGGTTGACCCTGTCTGCTGCCTAAGCTCATTTCTTTTTATGTAATCAAACACCCCTATCCCTAACAAATATTTTTACTATTGTCCAAATGGCTAAATACCTACATAATCATTTATGTTTTTCTTATTGCCAATCTGTATATGTAATGACATAGTGTAAATCACTCCCCCTACTACAAAGAAATAAGGATAAGGACTCACTCTGTGATTTCACTGGAAATTCCAGGTGAGAAAAGTTGCCTAGGAGCATTGAGAAGTTAAGTAAGTTGCCCAGGGTCATTAAGACCAGTGTCCTAGTTCTTCATCCACTGACCATGTAACCTCTTTCTGTGATGCTGTACTATTAATAAATTTGTCTTGAGAAAAGCTCAACTTTAAATTTTGAATAAGTTTCATCCCCTGATTGATCTCGTTTAGATCTGTCGCTTCTTTTAAATGGAAAGTGTTTTGTTCTTTCTTTATGTCTTTCATGTGCCTAGCACAGGATTCCCAGTGCTATAGTTATTATACTTGCTGAGTTGAATTCTATAAGTTTAAAAGTATAGAACTCTCATAGTGATTGAAAATAGAAAAAAATTACTATTGTTTTTAAAATGTCAATTCCTTAGTGAACAAATTTACCTAAAAATATTCATCTTGCTTAACCTTGTGCTAGGTCAATTTAGAAGAAACAAAAGATGATATAGCTAGAAGAAGAGTCAAAAAGCTTACAATGCAACCATGTCATTTCACAGGTGAAGAAAATGAGACCCAGAATAGTTAAGTGACATAATCATTAGTGTAATAAATGGACTAGACCATAGTTTATTTCTTATCATTCCATTACCTTTTCCTCTTAAATACTGTCTAACCTGATGTAATCAGTCAAGTCAACAAGCATTTATTAAAGGCCAACTAAATACTCAATGTGCTGGAGGTGCAAAAATTTGAATCAGAGAAAAAACCTTTGGTCTGAGGGAGAAGTGCTATTAACCCATTAAGACTCTTGGCAAAGACACTGGAGTGGTTTGCCATTTTCTTCTCCAGTTCATTTTACAGATGAAGAATTGAGGCAAAAATGTTTAAATGACTTGGCCAGGGGTCATATAGCTAGTAAATGTCTGAAGTTAGATTTGAACTCATGAAGATGAGTCTTCCTGATTCTAAGCCCAGTGATCTATCCACTGTGCCACCTAATGAGATCTTGAGACTTGCTGATGATAGATCACCTCTGCTTCAGACTTTTCTGCTTTTCTCTTTTGATCCCCACACTCTACTTCCTTTCTGTAACCTTCTATAGCTGGGGTATTCTATTCTAGAATCTTATAGTTTATATCCGTACTTGAAAGATGCAGCCTTGCTCCTGGCCACTCCATAGAATTCTTCTACCTATGATTTTAGCAATGGGAAATCAATCAAACAACTTCCAAGAATCCTGTATCCTTGCTATAAAACCTATTATCTTCCTCTGCATCACAGATGCGTGGGTAAGGCAAAGAATCTAGGCATCCCAACTCCTCACACCAAGACTGATAGAAGTTAAATGTAACCTGAATGTGCAAAATTCAGAGAATGGCCTATTACAAGATGATCATTTTGACTCCCTTTTTCCTTCTGCTATTGACTGAATGTAAAATGATCAATCAGTAAGTATTTATTAGCCCCAACTATGTGTCCAACACCATGTTTATCATCCTGAGATTCTAGGAACTTCCGTGTTGTAGTTTAAATAATCCCTCTCCTTACTCAGCACAGTGCCTGGAACATAGTAGATATTTAATAAATGTTTATTGAATTGAATTGAAATGTGAATTGGTTTATGTTGATTGTACACAGTCGAACTGTGAATATTTCATTTGGGACATATCTTTTCTTATGTGAGTGAATATATTCCCATAATAAAGGCTACTGCTTTTAGAATCACTGGAGGATCATTCTTCTTTGGGAAAAGCCTCCAGTCAATCAATATTCATTTGTTAAAACACATAACATCTGTCAGATGCTGCACTCAGCATTGAAGATACAAAAACAAAAATGAAACAGTCTCTATAATCAAGGGGTTTGTGTTTTATTGGAAAATGTCCTAAAGTAGCTGTATCAGATTGAGATGCCTAATAAATATACTGTGAAAAATTTTGCAGATTTTTGTAGCTTCTTAGACTTTGAATACTTTTAAAGTATTGATACTTGATGGTTCAAAGAATTTATTATTCCATCAATGCCACCTAATGTCATAGATCATAATCCCATGCACAAGTTCTTCTATATGTTTTCTGATATTTTTCTGTATCATGTAGATAAACAGGGTTCTACTCAATATAATAGGTGCCTTCCACTGCACCTCATGACATTGTTTGGATACTAGCAAATCACACGAGCTGTCCAGGTTGGCCACAGTTTATCACTTGATCTTACTACTTAAAAACACATCTGCCTTTCTGTTCCTCAATTTCTCTGAAAAGTTCGTTATGCCATTTCACTTGAGCAGTTGTTCACTGGTAAGAGATAGCAATCTATTTATGATCACTATGAATAGGACAGTTAGTTGGCACAAGGAGCAGAGCCTAGGATTTGGAGTCAGGAAGACTTAAGTGGAAATTCTGCCTCAGATACTTAGCTGTGTAACCCTTGGAAAGTCACTTGAGCCCTCTTTCAATTTCATCATTTGTAAAATAGGAATCATAATAGTATCTATCTCACAAGGTTGCTATGAGGATCAAATGAATTAAAATATTTAAATTACTTTCAAAAACTCATATAGATGAAAACTGTTGACAATGTTAATATATTACTGCTATTAGTGGTAGTAACTTCTCCATCTGTTTTGAGGATACCTATAATTTTTTTTATTTGTTGGTTGGTATTCCATGACCCAAAGACAGCGGCATCACCAGAATATTGATGTTAAAATGATTGGCTTTGTTTTGTCCAGAAAAGCCTGGACATATTAAAAAACAGTGAAGAATTTCTCAGAGAAAACCTAGCCCCCTCTCCATTTCCTAGTCATCGTTCTGTCTAGTTCATTGTAAAGTCATGAAAGATATACATCCTGATGGATTAGTTGTCTGTCCGCTGTGTATCAGTATGAACAATAGACATTCTTCATCTAGCTGACTTTTCTGTGTTGGACAGTTCGACAAGACTGTTGAGTGATTATAGATATTATTTAGGAGCCTCTGCAGTACTCTAGGGATTTGTGAAATAAGCACAAAGCCAACACAGATTTTTATTTTCTAGAGAACTGTAGTATCCACAGGGAATCTTTTTCCTGTTGAGGAGGATAGGTAATGGTCATGTGCCTTGTACATCCCTCAATTCTAATTATCAGAGACTTTGTGACCACAGGGAGATCATGTGCTGTCTAAAAAGAGCATTTGAGATCTCCTAGAATCCTAGAGGTGGAAGAGATCTTGGTTGGTTGTTGTCCTTTGTTCTCAAAAGGACCAAAATGACATCACTATGGTAGAGCCAGGTTTCAGTGTGTCTGACTGTGGCTGATCAGACTAATATGGGCATGGATGGAATGCTCTTACCCCAGGTTAGGCACAAATAGTCTGTGTGAACATTTGGGATGGATTCTCTAAATTTGTACATCCTGTGTTTCTTTTGAAATCTGCTTTGCTCATAGAGCACAGCACCTTCTCTGATGTGGGCACGCCATGGTGAGTGGTCCTGGGCCAGTGTCTCCCATGCTACCCGATCAACACCTTGAGAGTGTCCTTGTATTGCTTCTTCTGAACCCCATTGTGAATGCTTGCCCTGTGGGAGTTCCCTGTAAAATAGAACCCCTAGCTGACCCCATGGTTGAGGCGTGAATCAGCTGCCTAACAATGCAAAGCTGCTCATTCAGCTGATTATTAAGGCAGGGAAGGGGGGTGACCTGGAATCACAGCTCATCCCCCTTAGGAAGTATGGCTACATCTATTCCTTTACAAAATCACAGTCAAGAATGCTAAAAATAAAACTAATAGTAAATACCTCCTGCCTCCTTGCTTTTTTTTATTTTTATTTTATTTTATTTTTTTAATTTTTATTTTATTTATTTATAAATGTTCTACAATCACTTCCTTAAAATTAAGATTTTATCCCCCCACACCTTCCCCCCCCACCCCCCTCCCTCCCCCTGACAGCATACAATTCTGTATAGGTTCAACATATACTTGCTTTTTCACTGACTGTCCCCCATGTCTGCCATGCTCTCCTTTCTCACCTCTGCCTTGTAGCTTCCTTGAAGACTTCCTATTAATTCCAGTTTCTGCAAGAGGTCTTTCCTTACCTCCCACTCTCCATCCTGCTTCCCCTCTCTCCACCCTTTCTGGGGCCAGCCTCTCAGTATATATTTTGTACGTGTCTCCCCCAGAACATTTTCCTGGGGCGTCTTCTCTTTTCCTTTTATAGCTATTTCACTTGGAGATATCCAAGGTCCCCTTAGTTTCAGTGCTCTGTGCTAGTAAGTAGCAGATATTAAGCTCTCTCTTAACCACCAGATGCTTATTTCCAGCTTTTTCCTTTTTAGAGATCTTGAACTATATGTCCTATAGATGTCTTACACTTAATAGGTCCAAAATTTTCTTTTCACCCTAAACTATCCCCTCCTTTGAATTTTTCTATCAATGTTGAGGGAATCATCATCCTCCAAGTCATCCAAGCCTACTCCCCTTATCCATTGTGTTGCCAAGCCCTGGTGATTTTGCCCTGTTACATCACTCATGTATATCCTTTTCTCTCTGACCTAGATCACACTGGTCTATGCTGTCATCACCTCATGTCTAGACTATTTTATACCTTTTTTACTTTGTCTCCCTATCCCAAGTCTTTCCCCATTCCAGTCTATTCTCCAGGCACTAATCAAAGTGATATTCCTAAAGCTCATATCTAATCATATCACTCCCTTCTCCCTTCATTTGAATAACTCCAATAACTCTGTTATATCCAGAATCAAATATAAATCCCCACATTTAGCATTCAGAGGCTTTCATTACCTGGCCTCCTCCTACCTTTCCAGTCATTATACCTTACCCACCTCCACATAATCTGAAATCCAGTAACTGTAGCTTCCTTGAAGCTCTTCTCCCAAAATACTTCATCTTTTAACTTCAAGCACATTGTGTAGTTATCAGTAACCCATGCCTGGAATTGTCTCCTTCCTCCTGGCTCCCCTGGCTTCGTTCAAGGTCCAGCTAAAATCCTACCTTCTGCAAGAAGCCTATCTTAATCTCCCTTAATAATCATACCTTCTATCTGAAATTACTCCCACATCCCAATTTATGATATTTATTCATTTATGTAATTTATATGTATTTTACACTTATGCATATAATTATAATATATGTAAAATATATGATTAATATATATTTATAACTTATCATATATGTGGCTTGTTTGTACATGGTTGTTTTCATGCTGTCTAAGTAAACTGTGAGTTTCTTAAGAGCCAGGACTGCAGTTTACCTTCCTTTGTATCCATAGCGTTTAGTGTAGTGCCTGACGCATAGTCACTCTTAATATGTATGTTTGGCGACTGTTGAACAAATCCTACTTCTGTTTGCAATCTGAGTTGGATATCCATTATGATACTGAAAAATATCATTGATATTCATGTACCTCCTATGCCTTGTTTCTTATTAATAATCAAAAGGTCATTGAACATAGTTAAGTCTGTTATATCTTGTAAGAAATCATGTATGAATATATGAGACACCTTGTTGGATCAGAACCTTTAAGGTAAGGCTGTTTCATGATAATTGATAATGGTCAGCATGAAAGGTATATGTGTTTCTATAGAACTTGTTTCAATAATTGCCACAAAAGAAAATGTTATTCTGTTGAAGTTCTTGTATTTCTCAGGATAGAAACACTTTTCCTCTGAATCAATACAAGTTTTATTTCTTAGAAAGTTAATATCTGTGGGCTCCTTAGAATATTTTTGCTGTTGTTCCATCATTTCAGTCATATCTGACTGTTTGTGACCTTATTTGGGGTTTTCTTGGAAAAGATACTGGAGTGGTTTGCCATTTCCTTCTCCAGTTCATTTTACAGATGAAGAAACTGAGGCAAAGAGGGTTAAGTGAGGGTCACACAGCCAATAAGAATCTGAGGCCATATTTGAATTCATATCTTCCTGTCTCCTGGCCTAGCATTATCCACTGTGTCACTTAGTCACTTCAGAACGTTTATTAGGAAAAACTAAATACCGTCTTAGAAACTAGTGCCACAGTTGATTAAAGTTTGGGGTTCTTATTCATAGTGTATGAATTTAGATGAATAAATGAATGAATGAATAAATAAAAAAAAACAAGCAAATGTATTAAATATTTACTATCTGCCAAGCCCTGTTCTAAGTGCTGGAGATACAAATGCAAAAGCTAAGACAGTTCTTGCCTTCAAGGAGGTTACAGTTCCCATAGCAGGAGACAACACACCTAGAGAAGTGGTAGCCAGGAAGGAGTATTTTCATTTAGAAAGTTTTAAGGCAGAGGGAAGTAGACTGATATATCCCTTTTGGAGCAATGACAGAATTGATACAGTTATAACTCTAGAACTGGAAGGGGGTAGGGCATGGCAGAGGGTAGGCTACTAGGAACATGGTGCCTGATGAAAATCTGGGGAATAAAGTGTGGGCAGAAATGGGACCTAGATAGAGCGAGTGACTGAGACAAGGACTACTAGTAAGAACAGTGGGGACTCACGGCTGGAGTTCTGGGCCTGAAAAGGTTAAGTCCTCCAGGCCTTGGTTATTGGAGATGACCCACCATGCTAACTGTGGATAAAATAAGCAAAACCATTTCTGTGTTTCCTTGCTAATAAAGAAATAAAAGAGATCTCTTGTGGAGTTAAGTGGATTGTTGCACTAAAATGAAGCTATTTTTAGCTACAGCCTAAGGTGTTGCCAGATGGTAAGTATTTGATGTATGTCTAATAGATTTTGCATTTGTGAAATAGTTGAATGCAGGATAAGTAGACCATTTCAGACTATATTCTTCGAAGCATTTATCCTTCAGCTCTTCTTGCTTTTTTATGGGATGCTATGCAGTTAATATACAGTTCTAATATTTTGATATACTTTTTGTCTCTTGGTATGATGTTTTAAAACTTTTTTTCTTTGAAAACACAAAGTCCATCTTAAAAAGAGCTGAAGCAATTCTGAAGGAAAAGGTATTAATAGTAGTGATTATATTTTTCCCTCCTAGGAACAAGCTTTCATTTATAGGATCTCTAGTAAATAGAGTCATCTGGTATTTTGTAAAGAAAGGATAAAGATAAATTAGCAACAGTAGGTAAGTTTGGGTCTACACAGTTAGTTACCCAGATAATTCAAACTAAACATTGATTTTTTTTTTCTTAGTTGTTCAGATAATTGTAGGACAAGTGGGGCTTGGAACTGCTTTTTTCCCACAACAGCTATCTCCTGAGCCTGTTATCCCTGGAAATTGGCCAGCACTTCACAACACTTTGGTGCTGTGCAATCCTGGCATAAATCACAACTTTATTAAGTTGAACAGAGCAGATGGCAGTTAGCCACAGGAGAGTTTCAACAGACTATTCAACTGGCAACAGTGCCTTTACTATCATTCAGATCTGTGTTGCATGAAAAAAGGATTGGGCTCGCCACCCCAAGTCCTGCCTTGTGCCTACAAAAGGCACTAACCATTCTTGGTAGCACATTTAGACATCAGGCTCACGAAATATACCAGTTTAACCCTTCTACTTGAATCTAGATTTAGATTTTAGGGTTTCTCACTTATGTCCCAATCATTGAGTAGTAACTCTTTGAAATTTTTATATATTCCTTAAAATATCTTGATCAGCATTAAAACAACAACAACAATTTCTTATTTGTTTGGGTTTTTTTTACATCTAAATTTTAAAATCTAAAATTTCATTGTATAAAGACCTTAATATTTTTCTAGGGTTTTTCAAAGTAGCAGCTACAATACTTACAAGCAAATAAAATAGGTCCTTCTGAATTTTTTGGATGTCCGAAAGATAGTTCTAATTCATATAGATCTCTATAACAAAGGGATTATAGTGCTATAGTAAATTTCTATTAATTTTGGGATAAATGTTTTGGGATTTGGGATAAATTTTGGGATATTTATTTTGAGATAAATTATTTTCAAAGCAACTTCTCTATAGCTTCAGCTAGGACTTTTTAATTCTCTCATTCCATTATATATGTCTTTGGCATATTTAATTCCCATGGTTCTAGTTTCTGTCTTTCTATCTGGGTAAGGACTAGATGGTTGGGATATGACAAAGGTCATAGAAATCAACTTGCTCCCTTCCAAAAAAAAAAATAAACAAATTTAGTAGGATTGAAATTATACAGAAAAAAATGTAGTACATTTTATATTCTATCCACAAAAATATAATTCCTGCCTTACCCTAGGAAACTGGCAGACTTTGGAAACTATTCTAGGGTAGTGCTAGAATTGCTAATAGCTCAAAGCACTTCAGAAATGGGGGCAAACTACTCCCATCCCAGTTTCCTCTTTGATTTGATTTTTTCCAGATCTACTGTGAGGTTTTCCTGTCTTACTAACCCTCATATCAGAGATATACATGATTCAAAGAATTGGGATATTCTTTGACTTTTAAAAACTATCTAGGAAATTGAAAAAAATACATCTGGCCTACACCTCCAGTATACTAAAACCATATTTCTGTTTAAAAATCTCCAATTAGCAAATGTCAATACTAATTGGTGTTGTTCAGTTGGTTTTTTTGCGTCTGATTCTTTGTGACCCCATTTTAGATAATTCCTAGAGTAGTGTCTTATTCTTTGACACCATTTGGAATCTTCCTGGGAAAGACACTGGAATGGTTGGCCATTTCCTTCTCCTGCTCATTTTACAGATGAAGAAACTAAGGCAAACCAGGGTAAATGGCTTGCTCACATAGCTAGTAAGTGTGTAAGGTCAGATTTGAACTCCAGGAGGTGAGTCATCTTGACTCCAAGCCCGGCAATCTATTTACTGTGTCACCTAGCTGCCTTATCAGTCTAAATTATATCTTAATTCTAAATTCCTTAAAATTATATATCTCAGTTCTTTAGAGTTATCTTGAAAATCAGAAGTCTTCTGAACCAGAAGACCACCCTGGAAGAACTATCACATACCACCAAGTTTTATCTAGGCCTGCTATTCAATAAAGGGAATGGAGTATGGTGGTGGATACATGAGTTAATTCCCTTTCTTTTCTAGTTTCCTTAAAAGACCAGGCAGTCCAACTTTTTCTCAGACAAGTCAAGTGGGACTTTCAGGCAGACACACGTTAATCATCCTAGTTACTTACGCCACAGAGGGATAGAAAAGAGACAATTACCCAGCACTCCCTCTGCCTATAGTCTGTTGGAATACCTAATGCTTAACTAAAATAACTTGCTAAGTAAGTCAAGGAGCTTTTAGACAAGAAATGATTCAGTACTGCTCATATGGGCATGAAACATGCTCATATGGGTCTCAAAGTTATGATGAAATAGATTTGTAAGTCAGCACTATATAAATATGAGTGGTTCTTATCTTATTCTAGTTCTCTCTCCTCTGAGGTGATTTGGAATTCAGCTGATCACAGAGTGGGGAGGAAATAGAATTTTCAGAACAAGTACCAGTTTGTCTTATTGTATTCTTTTCAGTTCTGTCCCAGAAAGCCTCTACTCTGTTATTCTGATAACTATAACAGTTATTACTTGACTACAAAAGCTGAACTCATAGAAACATTGCTGCCAAGGCTTTCGGCAATGTGAAGAGCACTGGTTGAGAATCACAGGCAACCTGGTTTGGTATTCTGCTTAGTCCCTCAATAGAGCTCTAAGCCCCTTAACCACTTAATCTAGCTGAGACTCAATTTGACCATCTGTAAAATTGGAATAATAATATCAGTGGTACTTACCTCCTAGGGATATTATGATGCTCAAAAGAGGTAATTCATGTTTTATAATTCTTAAAGATATTATGAATGCCAATTATGGGTAACTCAGTTTATCCTCTCCCTTTCCTTCTCCCCTCCAAAGGAAGGTAAATTTGGATGCCTGGAAGCTGCCCAGTTAACTTGGGGTTTACTGATGAGATTTCTTCCTTCCTTCCTTCCTTCTTTCCTTCCTTCCTTCCTTCCTTCCTTCCTTCCTTCCTTCCTTCCTTCCTTCCCTCTCACTCTCTCTCCCTCTTTTCTTCTCTTCTCTTCTTTCACAAAACCTTAAACCTTTTTCACTCTGAAGCTCATAGATTGGACAGCAATGAGTCCCTTCCTAAACTCCATTTAATGGCTATAATTTGGACCCTTCTGGCTCTGAGTGAAGGTCAGTGGTAACTGTTTCTCTCTGGAACAACAGCCCTGAGGGTCTTCCCCTCCCAGCTTGATTATTTTTTTCTTTTTCTAATTAAAGGGACCATCCCTTGACTCAATTTTTAAAGAGGCCTATTTACTGAATGGGCTTACCTCCCTCAAAGTGAGGACCGGAAAAGGCGTTAGCATAAAAGGGCCAGGGTGTCCCATGGTATCCTGCACTATCTCCAGTTGTCTCTGATGAATATCTGATGACTGGACCCAGATGACTCTGGAAGATAAAGTGAGGCTAGTGACCTTGCACAGCCCTTCCTCACTCAAATCAAAATCAACAACAAATCATATCATCATTTCCCTGATATCATGGTCCTCTTCGTAAACAGGACAAAAGATAACCATATATATATATATATATATATATATATATATATATATATATATATATATATATATATATATATATAT
>CM053771.1:326091569-326215241 GCA_028658325.1 Potorous gilbertii
CTGCTGATAAAGTGCTTGTCTTGAGTTCGCAGAAAGACTTCTTTTCAAATTTTGCTTGACAATAGCTGACTAGCTATCTTAGTATTTTATTCCAATTCATTAGAACATCATTCATTCAATGAACATTTATAATTAGTGACACAGTATATTGCATCAATATACCTTAGTTTGTTTTCATACTCTATACTTACCATTTGGAGAAGGGAAAGATTGTAAGATATTGAATTTCATATAAAGTCTTGTTAAATACTATCTTTTTATTATTTTAATCATAACATTTTGGTGCTTAAAGGAAGTGTAGAGATCTATTTTATCCTTTTCATTTAACAGAGGAGGAAACCAAAGCACAAACCAGTTGTCCAAGATCGCATAGGTAATTGGAGAAGATCTGCAACTGAACTTGAATTATTCAACTCCAAGTCTGTGCTTTCTACCACATCTTGATTGCTGTCTAGTTTGACTGATCTAAACATAATCTAGAAGTAGTATCCAAATCCTAGTTATCACAAGACTTGGTGCTTTTATCTTGGCTCTCCTATGTTCTTGCCATGTGACCTTGTCTAGTTTACCTAAATTCCTGAAGTCTAAATTTATATGTCCCTAAAATTAGAATTATAATCTCCCTACCGCACAGGATTGTTGTGAGACTAAAATGTGGACAAAGAAATGGATCGGGCATTGTTATCGGGCAAGGAAATCTAGGTTAAATCATTCCTTAGAAATATATTTGCTGTGTGAGCCGGGACAAAACATTGAACCATTCAGTTTCAGTTTTCTGATAAGCATAATAAGAATAGCTTAGAGGTTAATCCTTACAAGGTAATCATGAGACTCTAATGAGCTAATGTAGGGAAAATGTTTCGCAAACCTTAAAGCAATGCATGTTTCAGTTATCGTCATTATTTGGTGTTACTATTTTATTTTTCTTATGTGAAAAACATTTTTGGAAATTATAAAGTATTGGATTTAACTGGAATGTGCCCATATTTATCATCTTAAGCTTTAGGAACCTGTGGAACTGGGATTGGAAGCTCCCTGGATAGGGGAAGAAGAGGGCATACATCTCTTGCAAGGCTACAATGTCAGATAAAGTGCAAGCCTAGATGGATATAGATTCAGGGGTGGGGAACCTGTGACCTAAAGACCACATGTGGCCTTCTGGATCCTCAGGTGTGTCCTTCTAACTCCAAGTTTTACAGAACAAATTCTTTTTTAAGGGGAATTGTTTTGTGAAGTTTGGATTCAGTCAAAGGGCCACACTTGGAGACCCTAGAGGGCCACGTGTGGCCTCAAGGCCACAGGTTCCCCATCCCATCCCTGGAGAGTCATTGGCTAAGGAGAAAAATGAAGTGTTCCCTCTCTGGCCCCACACTCCCATGTTGGCAGGGCCAATATTCCCTACCTCCTTCCTTCAGACATTGCATGAGTATAACTTTTCCTTTAGTCACTTTCTTCTAAGCTGATCCTTAAAGGGTAACCTTAGATAGGACACCTTAATCAGTTTAGGGGGACAAAAAAGGTTAGGGAGTTACCTAAGACCATTGCCTTCAGAAGAAACTTCCTCCTGCTTACACTTATTAAACCTTTTTGTCCCCAGGGGAATTCAGGACAGTCATTCATTTTCATCTCGCCTTTGGGAAGTTTAATAATATATGCCATTGATTAAAAAATATCTGATTTGCTCTGAACTCAAAACTGGTAGAAACCCCAAGGACTGAAGAGATAATTTTCTTCTCTTTCTGTGTATACCAAATCATAACCTTCCTCAAAACCGCCCTTCAGCAAATGAAATACATTGGATTGACCACAGTTTTACATCAGTGCTAACTCCATTAAAACTGACTAAGTAGAAAGAAAAACAAAGTATCTTTTAATGAAATAGAGAAAAGCCTTGGACAGGATTTGCGCAGTCCTGGAAAGGAGGAGGAAAAGAAGAAAAAATAGAGAAACAATAACAAATACATTGCTACTCTGGATCAGCTCCTTGTGATCCGGCATAGCTCAACTACAGTCTTTTTTCCCCAAAGGTAGGCAGTGGCTCCTGTCCTCTGAAGACCTTAGGCAGTACAGTGTGTGCATCCTGTCCAACTGCCCTGAGACTTCCACTCAGCTCCTGCATACTCTTTCTGTAAAATCATTGAATTTACTCGTAGTTACAATGTATGTAGTTTTCCTATAAAGTGTTTCGATAGGTTGTCTTCTAAAAATTATGGGTGATTTACAAGAATCAAGAACATTTTATTAAAAATGTATAAATAGTATTTGGTTGGTAAGTTGTTTTCTTCCACTCTCGCAGAGCATGAAAATGGCATCACCATGATGAACGTTGCGCCTGTGGCTGATCACACCAGTACGAACTTGCAATGCTCTACCACAGATTGGGCACAGACAGTCCGTGTGAAATTTGTGCATCCTACCATTTCCCTTGTGCTTTTTCAATTCTGCTCTCCTTGTAGAGCACAATCACCTTCTCTGACGTGGGCACACTATGCGGAGCGGTCCTGTACCAGTGTGTCCCATGTCACACAGTCAAAGCCAAAGTTCTTGAGAGTGTCCTTGTATCACTTCTTTGGACTATCATGTGATTGTTGTGTAGTGGCAGATAGGTGGTAAAGTGGAAAGAGTGTTGGACTTGGAGTTAGGAAGATATGAGTTCAAAACTAGCTTCCGACACTATAGTGTTTTGTCACCATAGGAAAGTCATTTCACATGTTTGTCTTAGTTTTCTCCTGTAGACAGGATTTGCGCAGTCCTGGAAAGGAGGAGGAAAAGAAGAAAAAATAGAGAAACAATAACAAATACATCTCCTGTGGAATGGAATAATAACAGCGCCTACCTCACAGATTTATTATAAGGATCAAATGAGATAACGTTTTAAAGCCTTAACCTAGGGCTGGTTTCATTCTGTCATTCAGTCATTTTTTTAGTCATATCCAACTCTTTATGACCCCATTTGGGATTTTCTTGGCACAGATACTGGAGTGATTTGCCATTTTCTTCTATAGCTCATTTTACAGATGAGAAACTGACGCAGATGGGGTAAGCGACTTGCATAGAGTCACAGCTAGTAAGTGTCTGAGGCCAGATTTGAACTCAGGAAGATGTCTTCCGGACTCAAGGCCCTGGACTCTATCCTCTGCACCACTTAACTTCCCTTGCCTTGCACATAGTAGGACCTCAATAAATGCTCATTCCCCTTCCCTTCCTCTCCCTCCCCTTTCTCCTCCCAGACTTGAGATGTATGTCAGTTGTACTTTGTCTTAGAGTGCTCAGCTCTTCATTATGTAAGTAACACTTTATACTGATCTTTCTAGATCATTCTTCTTAGAAGAAAAATTAAATCTAAAACCAAAGGAATCATGAACCAGAAACTAAGAACTAATAAAATTTTGGTTAAGGAGAGAGAGTACATGTCTCACATAATTGAATCATGTATAGAATGATTCCAGTCCTTTCACGAAATTAGTTGGTGCTTTACAATCACAAGTGTATTCTATATATGACCCAACTGAATCACTATCCTATATCTTAAAATTAGAAAGAGTAAAAAAAGAGACCAAACAGAAAAAAACGGGGTGAGGACAAGATTGAATTATGTTAGAGAGAACTTTGGAACATTTATTCTTTGTAATTGATCTTATACTGTTTCCATATTTTTAGATACTTTGGCTAGAAACCTAGTATTTGTTCAGAATCCCCATCTGACATTTTGGGGAGTCTTCTTAGGAAGAGATCAAGAGGCAGCAATGCTTTTTCTATTATGTTTAGTAATGTCAGTAATACTTGAAAATTATACTTATGAGGGCAAAACACCTTCACCTTACATGATCACATTCTATCCACTCAACAATACTACGAGGTGGTATGAATATCCCTATGCCCCTATTTCAGATGAAAAAACTGAGGTTTCATTCAAATTTTTCAGTCAAAATATTTGATTACAGAAACACATATGGTTGATCTTCATGTTACTTATAATCACAATTTTATACAGAAAGATCAAGAAGCTGTTAATTCTGTCATCATTCCTCACTGTTCTGTTATAGAGTAATGTGTAAAACATAAATTATATTCTGTATTCAACCTCATTATTTTCCTTTATCTTGAGTTATAAGAAAAATATTAAAGTTCCCTTTACCTTTTTAAACTTCTAGTAGCTTCTATAATACCTGCAAAGAAAATAAAATTGTCCAAAGTAGAACATCATGCAAATTGAGAAACAAGCACCTTTTCTTCTCCTTTTTAAGCTGATTCTAAACTATTTTTTATCCTGTTTTTCCCCTCATTACTTTATCCCCATATCACTATGCTTTTGCATATTTTGTGTATTTTTGTAGCGTTAGAAAATAACCTTTACATTCTTTTCAGTTGCTGTCTGGCTAAGCAGTATTTAGGTTACATATACATTTTTCATTTTCCTACCTAAATATATATATTTCCCTTTTCAGCCTAGCTCTTCTGCATGCTGCTGCTACAGTCTAAGGAGAAGGAATGCATAAAGAAGGGCAGCTGTGCCTTGTCTTCTCCTATAGTGTTCATTTCATCTGAATTTGGGCTGCACTGGTATTTGATACTTTCATACGCATATAGAAATTTCAGAGGTATTACATTAACCACTTACAAATGTCTTCTATCCAGTTTTTTTTCTTTAGAAAATTTATCTGTTCTTTCTTGGTTGGGAATAAAAATGCTGCTGCTAATATTTTCTGTACTCAAGCTTCAAAATTCACTTAAAATGCCTCATGCTTCATTGTAAGAAATTTGTTTTTTTCTTTTTTACCCAAATAATCTTTTTTGCTTTTCCTACTTTTTATTGCTGTCTTGACCTTGAACTTTTTAGATTCAGAAATTTCAGGGGATCCTAATTGTTTCATCTCAAAAAATGATTATACTTTCCTTTCCGTACTGCATTTTAGTTTGATTCACTGAATTTTTTTCATAGTTATTATTTCAATGACCTTGGGAGGCACGTGGAAGATTCTTCTGTTATTGTTATTTAGAAGCAGATTGTAATCTCCATGAAGACAGAACCCAGTCTCATTTTATTTTCTGTCTTCTAAATGTCCTAGCACAGAGTAACTGTTTAGTGTTTGATGAACAGAAGAATGAATGAATGTGAATGCATTATCTAATTCCTTTCAGTCTATTTATCTCTTCACCTTCCCCACCTGTCATCCTTCTCATACATTTCTTTTCTAATTAGGGGAAAAAGAACATACATTTATTAAGTGTCTGTCATGTGCTAGACCCTGTGCCAAGGGCTAAAGCAAGTGTCTTCTCATTTAATTCTCACAACAGTCCTGGGATGGAGGTGCTATTATTTTCTCCATTTTACAGTTAAGCGAAATCAGTGGATCTGTGATCTCATTACTGTATGTTTCTCTTCTACAATAGATTGCATTTTACCCATGTTTTATCACCCTGTTCCATTATTTCCGACCATTTTCTACCTTAAATCTAGCCAAGAGAGCCATCTGCGTAACTCAGTGGATGCAATGTTGGGCCAGAGTCAGGAAGATCTGAGATCAAATACAGCTTCAGACACTAACTAATTGTGTGACTTTGGGAAAGTCACTTAATCACTGTTTACGTCAGTTCCTTCAAGTACAAAATGGGGATATAATAGCACATAGTTCCCAGAGTTGTTGTCAGGATCAAATTAGATAATTATGGTACATCACAGTTCCTGGCACATATTAAGTGCTATAGTAATGTTAGCTATCATTGTTATTAAAAGCTTTCATGGATTTCTTTTGAGTCTTAACATTTTGTGTATCAGTGCGACCGAAGCTATTCTCCTCTTATCCCATATTCTGCCCACATGAAGACGTACTTCCTTTTCTGGTCACATTTAGGGTGAATGGCAATTTTTACCCGTTTTGTCATAGCTGGCAACATGCTTCAGTCTACTTATACTCTGGTTTTTAGCCTCTGGTTTTACTTGCAGTTTTAATTCTACATAAGACTTCTTCTGTAACACTGGAAGTCATCCTTTTCTTGAATAAATATTCCTATTTTATGTGTCATATTACATTAATAGAGAGTCATAGAATGATACCATCTGTTAGAGAATTTTGTATAACTTCAAAATGTACATTGGATGCACATTATTGAAGGTTATTCTTTAAGAATATGTTTTATCCTGATGTGTATGCTTGTTGTAATTAACAAATAAATACAGTGAGATCTTATGTCTTCTTACAGTGTGCTAGAAGGAATTATGTGAATTATATTTTATCTTCTCTTTTCTTTAAAGATACTTTCAATGCCCATATAGACAATATTCACAAAGATTTTATATATGTAAGAACATGGGCACATAGGTCAGTAGTTACTGATGCCTTTTTAAAAATATTAATACCATTATTTTAGAATCTTCTCCTCTTTAAGATTCATTGATAATTGATTCCTAAGGACCTTTAAAATTTCATTGCCTTATATAGGGTAGATAAACTAAATATGTTTGTAACCTTCAACATTTATCAGACATTTTATTGCTGCTGTAACAAACATAAAAGTTATTTAGTTTGGTCAGTGGGAGTTTTCCACCTAGGCATTTCACTTGATTAGCCACGATTTAGCACTGGAAGTTCACTCATTTTATTCACCAGGATTTTGGTAATAAGGACCTCTCCCACAAGCATATTAATGTGTCAATAGATTGGTAAAGGGCAATGCCTGAAAGGACTTGGAGTTGGATAGTGTTTTAGATCCTAGGAAGAAACCAAGTTTCATAGTGGCTCAGCAAAGCTACTCAGCTAGAAATTGATGACCTTGGTAACACCTGGATTTGAAAACCAGTTGATTCCAAGCTGATTATACCAAGTGTGTGAAAGAGGGTAGAAATACCAGAAACCATAGGCTGAGATACAAGGGAGTCTATCTTATAACACCACATGGTATCATTTCAGTACCACCTGCTCTTTTAATTACTTTGCAAGAGGTTGGTAGCATTTCAAATCTGTGTTTTCAGAATCTTTTTAACATTGATAAAGCTTTCCAAGGCTTTCAGAAGAGCTCATGGGGCTTAAAGGTTAGTCAACAAATTCATTTTGATGTCAGCCAGATAAATAATAGCTAATGATCCCATACATTCCTTCAGGCTAGATTTCTTTCCTTTGGTTGAGTCTGGAGATTTTTCCCAAGTTCATCTTTGGAGCTATGTCCTATTCTTCATAAAACACATTAGGTACTAAATATTTAAAGTCTAGATATATTTCTACTTTCTCCAGCAGCAAGAATTTATCACTTTGGAAACATTGACACATCTTTCCATTTTACTTGTACTTGATGTTCTCCTTCATGTATAAATGCCATTGGAGTGATGTGACTTAGTAGGATCTGATTCAAAGTTTTTTGAAAACTTATTTTCTTCTGTACTACTTTTGGCTGTTTGGGGCAGGCAGTGTGTGAATGTTTTTTTTTTTTGTTGTTTCTTTTTAAGGTGATGTGGCTTAGCTTATTCTCTAAACTGCTTTTGCTCCTGGTTTTTATATATGTACCTATTGTGTGTGGGTATGTATACATACACATAAATGTGCATATGTATAAATGTGTGTGACCTGTGTGTATGAACAAATAAACCTTTGGAGTTTCTGAGAATTTTGTATCTGAATATGCTAACTATAGTTTCCATGTTAATTGTAACTGTTTTGAGTAATCAATTATACACACAGCACACCTGAAGCTTACATGCAATACAATATCCACTTTATAACCTTGCAAAAAAAATAGTTTTCCTCCAAAAAGAGATAAATCCAACAGAAAAATCCTTAAATAAAAATATAACAATATAAATAACAAAAGGAAATCAAACATTAGAATCTTTCTCTTCCGCATACCCATATGAGCACTTCTCCTATACTTCCCATAGATAAGAACAGAATAAAATCCTTGTGGCAAAAACTATAGAGAAAGAAAGCAAGATCCTACAGCACATGTTGAGGAAACTGTCAATTGGCTTCTCATACCCTTGTCATGTTCTGCTAATTTCTTTAGGGAAGGCTGGAAGCTTCTTGGCTTAACTTCATGGTCACCAGGAATCTTTTGGGTCTCCCTCCTATCAACTTGCTTTAACTATAATTCCCAGCTTTACTCTTCATCTTTTGTCTCCTTTGCAGAAGCCTTTTACAGCTTTGTACTAGTACAGCATCCTCTGTTCACTGTCGCTTAGGACTCTACAGAAACTGAACCTAGTCACATCTATTTCTGTTCCCTCTAGTGGTTTTAACAGTGTCACTTAGATTTCAATCCTCCTTCCATACAACATCCTTTATCTTTTTTTTAATCTTCCTTTCCTTTTTTTCAAATCCATGACACATGCCAGCATCCCTTTTCCAAGCAGTAGACCCATAGGAACTGCTATCCAGCAAATAGAAGCCTCTTTATCAATTGAGCCATTTATATTGTCCTGGGAAGTTACTGTAAAGAGCAGAGGCACTCTCCTAGACATAGAGATCAACAGTGAGATATGCATATATAACTATAATGTTCTCTCTCTCTCTTTCTGATCTGGGTATCTAGCTATTTATGGACATATATGAACCTATGTATATAGTTATATGTGTAAATAAATATGTATATATGTGTACATGTGTATATATAATCTGTGTGAATAGCTATATATGTATATCTCACCACTTACCTCTAATGCTATCTTCAGGAGTGCCTCTGACTTTATATGTGTTCATATATGTATGGGGGTATACATGTGTTTGTATTTGCATGTATGTCTGTGCTTTGTAGATTAATACTTGTCTATCAACCAATCTGGAAAAGTAATTCATTTTTTAACTTTTATGATATGAGGTCTTTAGCATTGGTTATGCAAATAAAGAACATATTTACTATTTTTCAAAGTATTTCATTGGAAAACCAATTTTGTCATAACTCTTCTTTCAGTTAGGAAAATTTAGATGAGTAACTTGTTTCGAAAAATCTGTTTTTAACAGCTCAGTTTTTACCCTATGTTCTCCTTTCAATTACCATATGTTTATCTAATATCTTTCTTATCACTGTATCAACTTACAAAATAGAGTACTCTACTATGGTTAGTCTAGCATGAATAGATGCTACAACAGCTAACATTTTTTCCACAACTGAGAACTTTAAAAAATGAATCATGTCTTCTTTTTTTTTGGAAGCATATGCCATATTATTTTATTCTGACGATTTGAATCACCATGTTCATCTGTATTAGTGTCGTCCCTAGTAGGTTCATTACCAGTATTTTCTGAGCAAAGACACTTACCAACTTCCTCTATATTCCTGCCTCTATTCTTTTTATAAGTACTCATTCATCTACACTCTTCTCACAACCAATAATTTCTCTTAACAGTCAGTTATTTTTTCCTAATTGACATGTTTTTTCCACTTGTGTAGGAAAAAGAAAATATTCAGTTTCTTTCTATGCAGCAAAAATTCAAGTATCTTTCTTTAATTTTCGTTGGTATTCCTTTCATTGAGGCAAGTCACAAACCCTGTACTACTCTGTGGAAGATGTGGCTAAAAATATTGTCACCTGACAGCAAGCTTTGTGATGAGGCTTCCTAAACGTAGATCATTCTCAGGTATCAGACATTCCATCTATCACCAAGGCTCTCATTTGAAACCTTACCATTTTGGCTCTGGAGAGCGATATGTTATAAAAGGATTGAAAAGGTAGTAAGAAAGGGTCAATCTATAAATGACTATAAACGACATAAGATTTTGTATTTTAGAGGTAATAGAGAGTCTTTGAAATCTGTGATATAGTCAGACTAGCACTTAGGAGGGTCACTTTGATAGCTGAAGTGTGAATGAACTGGAGTAGTGAGGGAATTAAAGCATGGTGAATAGCCAGCAGGCTGTTGCAATAATCTTAGGCATGAGATGTGTTAAAAGCCTGCCTCAGTATGTCTGGAATGTCAGAGGAGATGTTACAAAGTAGAAACTACAAGATTGGACAGTTGGTTGGATAGGTGGAAAGGGGATGTGAAAGATAGTGAGGACCTGAGGATGGCACCAACATAGTCATCCAGGGAAAGTGACAATGGTGACCTTAGTGGTAATAAGGAAACCAGGAAGAGAGAAGAGTTTGGAAGGCAAAATAAGGAGTTCAGTTTTGGACATGTGGAGTTTGAGATGTCTATGAAACATTTGTTTCAAGATGCCCAATAGACAGTTGAAGATTCAAGACTGGAAGCCCAGGGAGAGGTTAGGTCTGGACAAATAAATCAAACATCATCTATGTAAGGATTATAATTGAATCCATGAAAGTTAATGAGATCCTCAAGTAAAATCATATAGATAACAGGGCCCACAATTTCTAATTAAGAGATCATAAGTAACTATGGAAGGAATAATTTCAGTTGGATGATGAGGTCAGAAGCTAAACTGCAAATGGCTTAAAAGACAGTGAGAGGAAAGGAATAGGAAATACCAGTTATTCAGAAGGGTTTCTGAAAAAGTTATCCAGGAAAGGAGAAGTATGGGAATAATAGCTCGTGGGAATAGATGAATCAAGTGAGGGTTTTTGGAGGATGAGGGAGACGAGCACATTTGTAGGCATAAAAGAAGCAGCTAGTAAATAGGGAGCTACTGAATATTAATGAGAAAGGTATATTAAAAAGGGACAATCTGCTAAAGAAGAGGGGATAAAGTGAGATTGCTTGTACATTTAAAACGGTTTGACTTTTTGAGGAGAAATCTACCTCTTTAGATAATGTTAGGATGAAGGAGGAGATATTTGGAGAAGGAATCTGGATAACAGAGTGAGAAGGATGGAACAGAGAATTCTCAGTGAATAGCCTTCATTATATTTTTTAGTGAAATATGAGGCAAAGTTCTCAGCTGTAAGCCTGGGAGAGAGGAGCTATGGAAGTTTTAAAGACAAATAAGATGGTTTAGAAACACTGCTTTGGTTACTATGGTTACTAGCATAGTGAGTTAGGGAGTTGGAAAAGGATTGCTTTGCTATCGTGAGGCCCCAGGTGAAATTGTGTATCATAAGTTTGGAATGCACCTGATCAGTCTACTTTAATGATTGTCTCAAGTTTTATTTAGTAGCTCTTGAGTTCTAGTGAAGACAGTGGATGTTAGGAGTAAACCAGTTCTTGGATTTGTGAAAATACAAACTTGATAGGATAAAAGGACAAGGAACTTAAGAAAAGAGGACAGTGTGGAGTTGAACTGATTTACCAACAAATCAAAACAGGAAAGGGAAGAGAGTGTAGCTAACATAGGAGTGATGACCTGGGAAAGAACTGAGAGATAGAGGATTGGATGACTAGGTGAGGGTGAAGAACAGGATTTGGCACCACAAGGCAGAGGGAGGGGTGGAATAATAATATATTTTCATCAAACAAAGGAAATTCAGAGTTCAACAACATGGATGTACAAGACTTATTTTGTATGCCTTATTTTTTCCCTTTACTCATTTATAATGCTGATGATTCTGTAGTTAAAAATTTTGAAAAAGGCTATTTGGCAGCATTTATATTTTTTAAAAGATACAATCAAGTCTTGGGACAGGAAAGGGTCATGAGAGAGCATTCATTTCTTTTTAATTTTTGTGATCATAGTTCATCTTTAATACTTCCTTCAAGACTCCAACTATTATCTATCTGAACTGTAACTTTTATGTAATGCTTGAATATTGAAATTGCAGTTTCGGGATTATTTTACTTCTCTTCAAATCCTCATTTATTTTTACAGAAAATGATTTGATGTCTAAAAAGGACTTTTTGGTTGTAATGACTTCATCTTTTCACCTTGTGTCTGACCTGCAGAAGTTATTTATTATTTGATTCTTTTTCCTAAATCCATTTTCCTTTTTGTTACTCCAGCTTCCTCTAGAAATGCCACTTATGACTTAATCTGCTTCAAAAACTTTTGAAATTTTACTACATGAGAAGAAATTTTTTTGTCATCCAACTGTAGTTTCCCCCTTAGGCTTTGTCTTTGCAACAACAATATCAACAGAAATGTGCCATAGAATAAAATTATAAGGGTTACTAGATCTTAATACCTAAAACAATTCTCCATTTGTTTGACCCTTGTTTCCAAAGGCTATTTTTGTGGCAATATGTTTTCTTGAGTTCATTTTTTTCAAGCAAAAAGCTCCTTAATTTATAAAATCTTAGAAATGGAAAGGACTTTAGAGGTCATCTAGACCAATTTATAACTGTAAAAGAAACCTTTCTACAACCCTCCTGGCCAGTGATCATATATCCTCTGCCTAAAAATGGGTAAAATGATGGGTTTCGTACTAACTCCCTAGGCAAGCCATTTCACTTTTGGATAGCTCTGAGTTTTAGGAATTTTTCATTATACTGTGCTAGTAGCTGCCTCTCAGCAACTTAAAGTCTCTGATCCTGATCCAGCCTTGTGGGATAAGTAGATAAGTCTATTTCCTCTTCCACATGGCAATTCTTCAAATTCTTGAGGGTAGTTATCATGTTGCCCACTAAGCCCCTATCCTTCTCTAGACTAAACAGTTCTCACAACTATAATCCCCATCTCTAGTCCTCTTGTAATCTTGGTTACATTCCTTTGAACATTCTAGTTTATCACTGGTCTTCCTAAAATAAGGCACCCAGAACTGGACACAATACTTCGGATGCAATGACATCCTGTATTCTGTATAATATCACTTTTTTGTTGTTGTTCAAAGTAGTTTAATAGTGGAAAGAGAAGTAGAAGAAAGCAGTACACACAATTTGGAATCAGAGAACCTAAGTTCAAAATCTGCTTCTATTACTTACCACAATACCTGGCACAATGTGGTTAATAGATGTCTATTGACTGTTTGCCACTCTCTGGACCTCATTTTCTTCAGCTGAACTTGTCAGAATTGGATCGGATGGTCTCTAAGTTCTCCTGCAGCTCTGAATCTACATTCCTGTGTTAGATATTTCTTATCTGTGAGGTGTCCCTCACCCATGTGGAGCTTATAGTCCACTAAAATAGCTAGATCTTTTTCAAAAAACTATTATTGCAAACATCACTTCCATCCTGTATGTGTGTAGTTGAGTTGAAAAAATAAAACTGTTAGACTTTACATTTCTTTCATTCACATTTTGTCTGATTAGATTCAATTCTAGCCATTTTGGATCCTAATCGTTGTGCAGGATCAGTCTTCCTTCTATCAACTTTGTGTAATACAAATTTGATAAATATCTCTGTGCCTTTATCAAAATTATTGGCAAAAATGTTTATCAGAACAGAGCGAAGAATAAATCCCTGATTCACTCTACTAGAGACAGTAGATCATTTTCAATTAATTATGACTTGATGTGCCTTGTTATTCAAGCAGTTCTAAGTTGATCCAGCAAGCTATCATATAGCTCAAGTTCCTTCATTTCCTATAAATGTTAACATCAGTCATTTGCACAATAAACATTTACTAAAAGGAATTTTGTGTCAGGTACTGTAAATGATGTCAGGGATGCAAAGAACAAAAATGAAATAACTTTTGCCCTCAAGGAGATTGCATTATAATGGGAGAGACAGCATGTAATATAAGTGTAGATTTCTACACTGTCAAAGCAGAAACAAATAACCTGGAGAAAAAGGCTCTTAGAGGACTAGAAAAACCCTCATATCTTTCTCATGCTTGAGAGGAATCTAAAAGGAAACTTGGAGACTCCAAGAGACAGATCTGAGGAAGCAATTCATTCCATACAGCAAGTGCAAAGCTCCAGGATAAAAGATGAACTGTTACGTGTAGGGAACAGTAAAAAGGCTAGTTTGGGGGAATTGTCAGTGAATAAGGAGTGTAGTATGTTTAATAAGGCAAGAAAGGTAGGATGGGCAGGTTCTCAAGAACTTCCCATGCCACCAAGATGAAAAATGATATGGAGAAATAAATAAGTATATAAATATAAATACGTAAATGAATGTAAAACATAAGAGGAAATAATAGTTCCAGATAAAATATTGTAGGAAAATTTATATTTTATACACTACCTTTTTATTTTGAGGGAAAAAGGGAAGGGAAATGGAATTTGGTCCTGTTGATCTCACATAAGAAAACCCTTCATTCATTAAGATTGGAAACTCATTAACTTACAGTCAGAAAGTTGCTCACTGGAATTGCCTATTTGTTTTTAAAACTAATACTTGTCTGAGGTTGGATTTGAACCAAAGTCTTTCTGACTTTGAAGTCACCTATCTTTCTACCTACTATATACAGCATGTTGTTTCTCAGATATTAGTCATTCTAAAATTGTTATTTCATTCATTTTTGAGTTATGTCAGCTTCATGACCACATTTGAGGATTCCTTGGCAAAACTACTAAGTGAATTTCCATTTGCATTTTTAACTCAGATAAGGAAACTAAGGCAAACAGGGTTAAGTGACTTGCCCAAGATCACACAGTTACTGTCTGAAGTCAGAGTTAAACTCAAGAAAATGAATCTTCCTGATTCCAGGCCCAGCACTGTATCTAATGCACCACCTAGATGCCCATAAAATACATTAAGAAATACAAATATATTACTAGAGGTATGCGTCTATGTGTATAAGCACATATAAATATGTATGTGTCTATGTCTATATACATATATATTTGTATTATACATACAAATCTATGTACATGTTGTATGTGTATACACATGTATATACACAGATAAGTATATGTGTATACTTGCATGTGCATGTACCTACAATGGCTACTTTATACATCTATATGTCTATATGTATCCATGTATGTATATACATATACAAATATGTGTGTATGCATGTATACGTGTATGTATGCATAGGTATATGTATATCTAAATCTATATAGAAGCTATTGCAAGTATAGTTTTTAAGGATTGCATCAAGCAAGAATCCTTAAAAAGCATTATCTTCTAGCTTATTTAACGCTGCAACAATGCAGCCTCAGCATTATATTCCAGATCGGTGAGCTAAAGAAGGAAAAGAGATGATACATCATTTTGTGTTTTCCCATATATACTCACCTGTTCTCAAGAGGATTGGAACTTCCATCTGTGCTTCAACAATGTCTTACATGAAGATCTGTAGGTATCGAGGAAAGATACTAAAAAAATTGACATTTTAGCAAAAAGGAGCAAGTATAAAGCTAAAAATAGTGAGATCTGCATCTGCATTACACATTACTGTGTCAAAGTGCCAAGTAAACCAAAATTAGTTTAAGTGTTTGATACTCTGCAGCTGACATCTTTGTGAAATGTTCTGGCATTAAGCTCTGCTATTTAAATGTTGGTGAAAGAAAAGAACTTTAAGATAATAAAAAAATCAGGGACCTTTTTGCAATGATGGTGAAAATCATTTTTCAGAAGAGTGTACTAATGAAAGAGGATGGGAAAAGGGTAAAAAAAGATTGAATCAGGTAGAAAAAGAAAATGACAAAATAATAATTAAAACAGAGAAAATGTTGCTGTCAAAGAAAATTGTACAAGAAAAATACAATAGAGTGGAACTCAGGGCTTGAGAACTTCAAGCAACTTAGTCTTTATTCTTTTCTCAGTCAAGGGCACATTTGAAAGATTGATTCTTATTTTTCATTTTCACATTACTTCCTGACAAATGACATTGTACATATTCATCTTTCCCTTTTCTTCCTTTTATTTTTTCTAGAAATCATGACGTAATCCTCCTCACATGTAATCTCACAATCATCTTCCTTAGTCCCTCCCATACATCATTTTGATCACCCTTATTTATGCCCAGGAATGATCCAGATTCAATTATCTGCTTTCTTTCTCTTTTTCTTAATTTCTATGATTACTGGATATTTTCTGTTCTGATCTTTTCCTTTCCTTTTGACTCTGTGATTGTTTATTTGCCATACTCAGTCTTAGTACTCAGTTGTATCTTCGCATGTCTTTGCGTATCAGGACTTTTTTTAACAGAACTGATTAGAAAACTTTGTTAATTAACACGAGTTAATCTTGTATTGCAAATACTCTGACTGCAGATTTACTTGGAAAATTACAATTATGAGCAGGATTTTCTTTGGCTGATCTCTGATTTTAGGACATCCTAAATCTTGAATAGATTTTGAGATATCTATTTTATCCTTCATTCCCAATTACATGTTAAAACAATTCTAACACTTATTTTTAAAGTTTTGAGTACCAAATTCTATCACACTGCCTCTTCTGATATGAGATGGTAAGCCATCAGATATGGCTTATACATGTGCAACCATGTAAAATACTTGCATATTAAGTCATTTTGCACAAGAAGACCCATTTAATACAAGAAAAAAATGAAAGTGAACAATAACATGCTTCAATAGATATTCAAACAGTACCATTTCCTTCTCTGGAGGCAGAAAGTAGGCTTCATCATTAATCATTTGGAATTTTATTGGATCATTGTATTGCTGAGAATAGCTAAGTCATTCATAATTCTTCATCGAACAATATTGCTTTTACTGTGTACAACATTCTCCTGGTTCTGCTCACTTCACTTTATATCAGTTCATGTAAACCTTTTTCAGGTTTTTCTGAAGTCATCCTGCTTGTCATTTCTCAAAGCAGAGTAATATTCCATTACCATCGTATATCACAGCTTATTTAGCCATTTCCCAGTTAATGAAAATCCCTTTGATCTGCAGTTCCTAACCACTACAAAAAGAGCTGCTATAAATATTTTTGTATATATTTTTTAATGTCTTTGGGATATAGACATAAAGGTGATATTGGTGGATCAAAGGGTATCAATTTTATAGACCTTTGGACATAGTTCCATATTTCTCTAAAGAATGGTTGGATCAGCTCACAATTCCATTGACAATACAAGAAATGTCTTTTTTAATATGACTTTTGAGTAAACAGATGCCATTTAAAGACATTGTTCATTAAAATTAAATTATGTATGTATATACATACATATATTAAAATATATAGTCAATTTTCAACATTTATAAATGTAACTTTTACAATTTCAAGCATTTGCATGATTTTGTTAGTCATCTCATTTTCATTTTTTTCATTGGCAGTCACACATATTCACAGCTTTCAATAGTAGGCAAAAAAAATAAGAGATACAATGGTGATAACTTTGTGGAGTGGCTGGTTTCTTACTAGGCACTTTACTGGCCTTATTCACCCTAATGTTGAAAAAAAACTCAAAAAACTCCCTGTGTATTTATTGCATGTTTGACTTTAAATCTCATGTTTTGTGTTGCAATTATGCCCCCAAGGTATAGTGCAAGTCCTTTATTGTCAAGACCTTGCCAGTCTCTGTGTCTTCTGACCTAGATTAAAGTCCCAACAACTTTTTTCTTGGTTTTCAGAGGACAGCCAAGTAGAGAGGTTTATAACCCCTTAGTATTCAGTTCAATGCCCTCATATCTGACACAGTAGAAGATAAGATTCAGGTTAAAAAAATTGTAATTTTAAGAATTTCACTAGCTGTACGGTACTTATGTTACTGTAGATTTCATATGCTATGCAAGGTGAATATGATGTTAAATCAGTGGAGTTTTTGTTTGTTTGTTTTTTGGATGTTAGTACCAAAGTTCACAGAATTCTATAAAATTACTAGTTAGAAAAAATGTTTTTTATATTATGGATTTTGTGAATCATATCTTATGAGTTATTTCATGGTTACTGTACTAGGAAAAATGAATATTATCAGAATAAATGTTTTGTTATAAAGAACTATATGCAGAAAATTGTACTTTCAATAATCTCTAGAGAAAAATTATAGTTTTTGGTGATTGTGGAAACATAACCCCATATTTCCCTTAGGTTCAATATATCAACATTCATGTTGGGTTTTTTTTGTTTAGTTTTTTTTTAGTTTCATGCCATTTTCTGGAAATGTTACCAAGGATTGACCACACACACACACACACACACACACACACACACACACGCACGCATATCTTTTAGAATTTTAGATATAATCAGCTTCATTATTATTTATGACAGAACAAGCATGGGAAATAGTTGAAATCTATTTCGAAGCAATAACCTTTCTTTTAAATGCTTTTTTAAAGGATTATAAATAGAAGTATTACTCAAAAAATAAAGCTATCCTACTCATTGTTACTTAGATTTCTCATTATCTTACACTATCTGTGCCTTTGATTATTGGGATTGGTTATTTCTATAAAAACATTTATATTTATGCAATGTCTCTAAAAGACTTGTTCCAAGCATACTGAAGATCTAAATAGAAAGAAAATATTTAAAATTTAATCTACACTGCCCTATAGCTCAACATGTATACTAAAATATTACATGTCAAAGTATCTAGTCATATATTAAAAGTTACTACCTAGGTAGTTCTGTATTATTCTAAATCAGTCAGAATTTCAAGAATAGAAATAATTGTAGGTTATTAAAGTTACACAAAATTTCTCTCCTTTTTATCCTTTCTATTTTCTTTTAATTGCTCCAGATTGTGAACGTGTCGAACACACCACATTGAAAACTATAGCAATTGTAATTAGGTTGATTCTAATGGCTAAATGGCATTATTTCCTAGCATTTAAATCTATTTTTTTATAAGTTGTCTAATGTGTTTAGCTGAAGCACCAAAGTTAATATTGCTTGTTTTATGAACAGTTATGTACCTTCCCACTTCCCAATCCCATGTTAATATTAAATTTCATGCACAGAGAAAGTTGAGTGAGAAAAAATATTTTTATAAGAATAAATCAAGTCATTATTCACATTTATTCTATTATACTGAGCACACGAACCCATTTGGTATCATGAAGCTCTAGACATATCATCGTGTGATCCCTTTGTCAAGTCTCATCGCAACTTTGAAATAAAATACAGGCAGCAAAGAAAAATTATGGCATTAGTATATGCCATATACTAATTTCCTCAGACTAGAAATACAAGAAATCTTATCACATATATGTGATATATATAACCTCCTATAACTCCTATAAATCCTACATTTCAAAATAGTGACCACCCAAAATTGTGAGGTGAATGATCCCAGAAACTCCCCTCTCCTCCCAGTTCTTTACAGTTTGTGATTTTTCTCTTCCCATTTTCCCCATATTGTCTGGGGTGAGATCTCAAGTGACAGTATTTGTTGTCAGGAAAAGAGCTAAAATAACAAATTGTCTTTGCTCATTCCTTCCCACCATTGCACAGGCTTCCTCTATGTGCTGAGAGGTTATGCTCACATTAGCCTTGTCTATTGTTGCCTTCTCAAGACTCCCTGCAATTCCTAGCTCCCTGTCCTCAAACACTCTGTTCTAACCTCTGCCTTACATGCACCTCTATCCCAGAGCATATAGCCAGTTCTAGCCACTTAGGTGTGATAGAATCTCAGAATCTACTTTAGGGTAGGTAAAAGAGACTATATGGCTCCCATCACAAGGGATGAGAGTATTGCAGATGGCAAAGCCGTGTTGGAATGCATTTTTCCTATCAAAGCATTCCTGTAAATTGGTTAGGCTATATATTATTTTGATTATGTACTACGTAAAATTTTGAATATATGCTTCAAATATATTATGGATTAAATAGTTTTTTTTAAAGTTCACTTGGGAAACCAAACACCATGTGTAATATTATTTCATTGGGAAAATATTGTTTGAATTCCAGGCAACTGCCAACCCATTCATAAGTCGGAGACTGTCAAAAATATGTCAAGTTTGAATGTGCAATATAGTTGATGTGTATCATTTGGTGTAAAAAAAAAAAGTCTTCCAAAACTGGAATTGTTAGGTCTTCTCATTGCCACCATTTATCTTGTTCCTCTCAGGAGATTCATGTTAAACACAACTCGATGGAATCCATTGTAACATTTGATGCTGGTTTCTTATGTCAGAATCTTAAAAGGTATTCTTAATGAAATGTCTTGTTTTCAAATTATTACTCTTTAAAGATATTTTCTCCTGTCAGTAGTTGGAAACAAAGTTACAAGAGAATAGCTATAAAATTATATTGCTAAAGTAATCTTTGAGAAAGTATAAAATTATTATAGACTTTAATAAATTTATTACAAATTATTCAAAAAAACAAAAAACATGAGGAAAGGGAATCAAAATTAAATCTCTCACTACTGGCGGTTTGTTCCTTCTTACCCCCTAAAGTTCAGTTCTTCTGCTAGTATAGATAAATATTAATCTCTTGTAATCTTTTTCAGAAATTATATTGTGCACATTTCATCTGATACTGGACATGAGTGACTTGGGAATTAAACTCCCATGAAGGCTAAAACTACCTAAGGTTTGGCTCTGCCTATTAGCCTTCAGTCATGCACAAAACAAGGTTAATTGCAATGTGCCCGAGACAAGAGGAAACATGTGCTGAACTGGAAATAACTCTCATGTTTCTCTGGGTTCTCGCTTTAGGAATCCCAAATCCCTGGAAGAAATGTACAATTAAAACGGCAGACAGAGATCTATCTGAGTTAAAAAGTCAGTTCAGTTGAGTATTTGCAGCAACTATCAAGGGGGGATAGCTTTTACGGGAGCAGAAAATATTTTTTTCTTGAAGATATGTTGGTCTATTTTAAGATGGATCAGATTCTGTGCTGAAAGTGAAGTTTTCACCTCTCTATATGATAATATTACAAGAAGAAAATTCAAAAAGGCAGTTTGATAACCTTGAAAAAAGAGTATTTAACCCCAAGCAGTGTAAAGTGAAGATTGTCTTTAAAACTTGATTCTATCAATATTTAATCGACGTTTTGAAAAATGACTTGAATGTGAGTAGAGTTTTCAGAATTATTCCCAGATCCCCAAACTCTTCTGTCCATTTTTATTTCTTCTCATTTTTATCCATGTGCTTGAAACAAGCAGAACTGTAATGTAACCAATCAACCAGATTTTAGTCAGAAAATAGATACCGGTCAGATATAGTTTCTAAATCTCTCTTCATGGTGGTCTGAGTTCAACTCTCTGTTAATACTGATATTGTGATCTAACAGTAACAACCACTCTTAGGACCAAGATCTGATCATTCCTTTTCCAATAAGATTCCTATCTGTTCTGGATGTTAGCACTTAGTCCAAACTATATTCAGCCAGGCCTTTAAGTGGGAGGCATTAGGCTCACACTTTTCAGCTCATTATGCCCTAAAATTGACACCTCTCAGAAAAATTGCCTAAGGTTTAGGTTTTAACTCATGTCTAGGGTCTTCCCAAAAGAGTAGAAAGATTCTCAACGTACATAGAATATGAATCAAACATGGGATAAGTATTTATTTCAAACACATACACACACACATACACAATACTAAACACAAATTACCATTAAGTATTCAAGGACAGAAAGACTTAAAGCATGATCCCACCTGGAGGCTGATAATTAAAATGCCATCAGAATATAATTGAGATTTTTCAAGTAGACATTGTTATATTTCACCTCTTTTCTTTACTGTCCCTTTAACATCTACATTTATTGGCCAAGAGGACCAGGGCTAGGATTTCTCTTCTTACTAGTAGTCATCTTGTGCAAAACAATTTCACTACCACCAGGAAGTTCTCATGACCATATCATTCAAACTCAAAAGATTCCCTCCAAACTTTTACATTTCCATCTTGAAATCAGTATTTGATCATCTCTTCAAGAAGTAA
The DNA here is from genome assembly GCA_028658325.1 of Potorous gilbertii. Lineage (NCBI taxonomy): Eukaryota > Metazoa > Chordata > Mammalia > Diprotodontia > Potoroidae > Potorous > Potorous gilbertii. The sequence continues at coordinate 326,113,081 of CM053771.1, forward strand.
AACACAAAACAGAAAAGGCAGACAGATGGCCAGGTACATACTCTACCAGTTGAGACCATCTGCTTCATCTGCCACATGAGAGAAATTGCGATGGTATCCATAATAGGAGCAAATAGTTATGGCAAGATGAAAGATTCATAAGAAGAGCAGGATCTAGAAACTGCAACTACCTTCTATCCGATGCGGAATCCTGCTTTTGCTTCATGACACCAAAAGGTCAGATCTTTTCAGTGTTGAATCGTATATGGCCAGAAATAGTCATTACCAAAATGCCACCACACTGAGCTAGCATACATTGTTGGCTAGAAATAAGCAGAACAGCTTTCTCATGCCTTGCTCATCTTATAGTTGAAATGAAAAAAATTCATGGATTTTGGTTAAAAAAACAGTGAGGAAGAGATTCTATTTATTTCATGGACTAAGAAGTTTAGAGCTGGAAGGGATCTTGGAGGCTAGCTATTTCAGCATCTTTATTTTAAGGATGAGGAGTCCAAGACGATAAGCCTTGATCTGACCATGTCACCCACCACCCTCCACCCACACTCAGTAAACTCCAGTAAACTGCCTATCAGGTCTAGAATCAAAGACAAAATCCTCTTGTGTTCAAAGCTCTGCATAATTTTTCCCTACATTTTCTAGTTTTCTTAAATCTTGCTGCCTTCAAATTCTTTTCTGCCACCATCTCCATGTACTCTGTGATCTGATGGCACAGACCATACTGTTCCTTGCAAAAGACACTCCCATCTCCAGGCTAAGCATTTTCATTGGAAGACTCCCATAATTGGAATATTCTCCTTTCTCTCTTTACCTCCTGGTTTCCCTAGCTTCAAGTTCCAGTTAAAGCCCCATCTTCTACCAGAGGCCTTTCATGATCTCTTTTAATTCTTGTACCTTGCCTTTGATTTTCCTGTAGGTATCTTATTTGCACATTGTTGCTTGTGTTTTGTCTCCAACATTCGATTGTAGGGGATCCTTGATAGCACTGTCTTTCTTTTGCATTCCTTCATATCCCTAGCTTTTAGCACAGTACCTGGCAGATAATAGATGCTTAAAAAAAGTTTATTGACTAACAGAGATAGTAAGGAGAAGAGTTTGGATTAGAACCCAGGTCCAAAGACTCCTAATGTACTATGCCTTTCACTGCATCATGCTGTTTTCAGAATACAAGTTTTTCTATTAAATTTTTATCTTGTTGACAGCTGGTAGGACCTTATGAATATTTATTGGAATGCATAAAGATAACAGAGTCCTGGTTTCCTTCTTAACTGCATAGTAATTCTTCATACCAGACATCTTCACAACAGAAATCTTATCTCATACTTTAGTGGTCACTCAGAATAACAAGATCTAAGATTTTAGGACTTTTGGTAGGAATCTAATTCTTTCCATGCCTAGAAAATAATACTTACTTTTAACACATCTGACAATGATCATTCAGCTTTTGGTTAAAGACTTCTAGAATACCTTTGAAGCAGTCCATTGAATTACAGTATAGCAGTAATTATTAAGAAATTCCCCCCTCCTTTTCAGGCATCAGTCAATGTTCCTAGTTCTTTCCTGTTGAGCGAAACAGAAGAGTACTCGTCCTTTTTTTTCTCCTGGATTACAACATAGCCTTCTTCTGAGTATTTCAGTTAAGCTATCATATTCTCCTTGATTCTTTTTTTCTTTGAGCTGAAATATCCATAGACCCTTCAACCAGTCCTCATTTGACATGAACTTGATAGACAGTGATTCTGGTTTCTTTCCTCTAACTCCTCTCCAACTTCTTAAAACCCCTTATAGAATGCTATGCTCAGAACTGAATATAAAAATGTGGCCCAATCAGATAGAATATAAAACCATCACGTCTTAAAAAGAGGTGGTAAGGAGTGGCAATGGACTGCAATCCTGGAAAACCCTAGCCCACAGAGGCTATGAGACCTTAATTCTTAAAAATTAGTGCTATAGTAAAATTGAATGGACTGCCTCAGTTAGTCTAGAAGCTTTTAACCAAGAATTGAATGATTATTTGTCAGATGTGTTAAAGTAAGGATTATTTTCTAGTCATGGATGGAATTAGATTCATTCCAACAGTCCTAAAATCTTAGATCTATGAATAAGAATGCCCCAAAACAAGGAGCGGATAGCTCTAACAAATGCAAACAGAGACTTAAAGGGGGAAAATGGACATCCCATAAAGACATGAATATCAAAGAGAAATGAAGCAAGATATAAAAAAGGAATACATACACACACACAAATAATGAACTCCCAGAAAAAGACGATAGATTAAATCATCTATTCCATGAGACAGCAAAAAATATGAGAAGAAAAAAGGTTAAAAAATAGAAGAAAAGATATCTGATATCAAAAACAACTACCTGGAAAACAGGTCAAAAAAGAGTGAAGCTACTCATATTTATTATAGTTAAAGTGTAAATTAAAGAAAGAATTCTCTGCATTAGAAAAAAACCATTGCACTGAAAAACAATACATTGAAATAAGTTGTCACTTTAAAGAGACTATTTTTTAATCTGAATAAAACCTCTTTTTTGCATTTAAAAAACAAAGAAAGAATTCTGTGAATACTTCCAGAAAGAAACTTCAGAAGGAAAAGACCTATGAATGTTATGAGCAAAATTCAGAGCTCCTTCATCAAAGAAAAACCAGTATAACGATCCAGGAAGAAGTAATTTGGGTACCAAGCAGCCACAGCAGAGAACACATAGGACCTGAAAGCTCCTAACTTAAATGAGAGGGGATCATGGAATATAACAAGGCAAAAATATAAATTTACAATCAAGATTAACTTCTTGACAACAATAAGCATAATGTTACAGGGGAAAAGATGGAACTCTGATGAGATTTTGCATTTTAATGCAAAATTTTCTACATTTTGATGCAAGGTTTTATTCATTTTAATGGAAAAAATAGTGAGCATGAACCTTGAAAAACAAGGTCCAGAGAAAACTAGAAAGGTAAATTTATTTTTGTATGATGATGAAACACTAACTTTTTAATAGGAGAAAAGACACAGTAATCTTTTTGATCTTTAAAGGTTATTTAGAGAGTTAAACAAGATAATCAAAAGCCCTGATTTTACACAATAGCTGATATCATGTCTAATTCATACAAACATCATAGAGTTCAATATTATTTTTGTTGGTAAAATATTATTTACAAAATCCAGTAATACTGTATACCATTCATATTAGTAAAAAAAAGATCTGTCATTCTAGCACATTAAAATTTCTTTAATAATCTAAGCAATATATTAATAACTGATATGAAAAAGATGCACTAAATGAAGTGTAGGTTTGGTCTAAGTGTAGAGTTAGAAGGAGGAAAGTCATTGATCTATTAGTAACTACACATCTTTGTATAGTTACTTTGGTTTTGGTTCTTTGAGTAAATATTCTGTTTTTATCATGTAAGAATAATTTTTATATATTTTTATGTCATTGAATTAATATTTCATATAATATTCTACATATAGGTTAACTTGTAATTGACTAGTCTGTTAATTACTGACCTAAGGAATTATATATACAGCCATTAAAAACCCCTATAGATAATTTTCTGAGTATCAATTAAGTTTCTTTCTTTTTAAAACAAAATTATACGTTTTATCATGGTTAGTTTTGTAACTGCACTATAACCAAGGTCTAAAATGGTCCCCAAATTCTTTATATCCTCCCCAATGCATTGAACACTGTGAGTTTGACTTAACAGCTGACTTAACTTTTTGTGTCTGGTTGAGGCTTTGCCCCTTCCATCAGGTAAGTTAACTGACACCAGTTGTGTCTGTGCTTTGTTAGTGAACATTAATATGATTTTGTAGTGCTTAATTTCTTCCAAAAATTAATCACCTGATGACATACTATATTGTGCTATTTACTATTGTTTCATGATAACTGACTTCCAAAATAAATTGTTAGCTTCTTTATTACAAAGACCACCACCTCCTTATACCTCTTTTGTAATGTCCTACATTGATTAGTGAAACATTGAGCTCATAGTAGGCATTCATTTAATAAATATTTATTTTCTGTCTGCCAACTGTAAAATAGGGATGAAAATAGCACCTACTTCCCAGGTTTGTTATGAGAATCAAATGAGTTGATATTGAATACATTGCCTGACATGTGATAAATGCTCCTTTTATTCTTTCTTTGATTTTATCATGTATGGTTACCCTTATTGTTGAGGGTTATTTATATTTTTCATGAAGATTGGTATATTCATCAGTGATCTCACAGATGTGTGTGATTCCTAAAGAAGATCCTTTTCTCATCTTGTTACCCTGTCTGTATCCTTACAGAAGGATGACAGAAGTTCCTCAATTCTCACAGAGGGTCAGTGCAACATGCTGGGAAAGCTTTCTCTAAGTCTTTTGCCATTGCATGAGTATCAGTAGAACACAAAGTTATCCAGTATTTGAAATAAATTTCTTATATAAACATGCATGCATACATGTATAATCATACATGTATCTGTACATGTGTGCAGAAACATATGCCTATGCATATACATACATTCTTAAGTACACATGGTATATGTATGTGTGTACACAACAGCATATATCATAATAGAAAGCATATGTACACATGCATGCACATGTATATACACACATGTGTAGATATATAGAATATTTATGTGTATATGTTTATAAGAAAATAATTGCAAAGTGTTTAGAACAGTGCTTGCTCCGTAATAAGTGCTATATAAATGCTGTTATTGTTATTATACATACTTTGCTCACTACCTTTTTTTTCACTCTCTTATGAAAAACAATACTTACAGTGGGAAAAATGCTGAATACTAGAATATCAGTGCTTAGGATCAAGAAGACATGAATATGATTGCTCTCTCTGATACTAGTTGAGTGACCATGGGCAAATGAATGAACCTTTGTGGATTCTCATGTCCTCATCTGTAAAGTGTGCATAATAATATCTGTGGTATTTACTTCATTGAGCCATTTTGGGGATAAATAAAATAAACATATTATATACTTTGCTAGACTCAAAGTATCGTAGAAGTGTCTGCTAGTCTCATTATAACTTTTATTCTGCATCTCCCATATAATTCTTCATTGGTCATATGTTATACAAGCCTCCCCATTGCCCTTTCACTAACTTGCAACTGTAAATCTTAATTTTGGTGTTGTTCAATCATGTCTGACTCTCCATGGCCACATTTAGAATTTTCTTGGCAAAAATAATGGAGTGGTTTGCTATTTCCTTCTCTAGCTCACTGTACAGATGAGGAAACTGAGTAGGGTTAAATGGCTCACCTAGAGTCACACAGCTAGTATATGTCTGAGGCTGAATTTGAACTCAGGTCTTCCTGATTCCAGGCCTGGTGCTCTATCCATTGTACTACTTAGCTGTGATTCTTCATAGGCTCCTATGCTTTGTAAACAAATAGCATCACTGAAACATTATTGATATAAAAAGATAGAACCATGTTTCAGGGAGAAACTTGGGATATTTTCATTCTACAGTTTCTTAAATCCAATCAAGGCATCATCACATCTAATTAATTAAATAATTAATTCTGGGCCCAGTTTATTTTCCCCCTGGATCTGCCCAAGCTACATATACAAGGTACCCAAAAGTTGTTATATTATATTTATTTTAGATATGTATGATTGATATGTAAATATGTACATGTTGCCTCCTCTGTTAAAATGAAGGTTCTTAAATTCAGGAATTAATTATTTTGCTTTTTAATTTTTGTTTTTTTAATTTATCTTTGTATCTCTATGTTTAGTAAAGGACATGGCACACAATAAGTGCTTAAAAAGTGATACTTGATTGTTAATCAAAGTAAAATTCTTTGCAAATCTTTGCAAAAGTGTTATTCCCAGCTATTTCAAGCATTTTCCTTATTCAGTTTCTTGCAGTTTAGCACTTTATGTTTTTCAGTGTTATATTGTTCTTTAATTGGTTCATTTATGTACACATATACATACATATATGTATATAGATGTGCACATACATGAATATGTACATATAAACATACATTTATATATACATACATAAGCCTTGTCTCTTAAATTAGCACTTAATTCTAATTATCTCATAAATGTTAGTTTTATCTCCCCAGTTATTGAGGGTGAGATTCTTGAGGAATGCATTTTATTCTTATGCCATATCTGTCTCATGGGGCAGCTAGGTGTCATGGTGTATATGGTGTTGGATCTGGAGTCAGGGAGACTTGTGTTCAAATTTAACCTCAGATATTTACTATCTGTGACTCTTGGTAAGCCACTTAACCCTATTTGCCTCAGTTTCCTCATCTGCAAAAATGGGCTGGAGAAGGATATTGCACACCACTTCAGTATCTTCATGCAGAAAACCTCAAATGAGGTCATGGAGATTCAGACATTACTGAAATGACTGAACAGCAAAAACTATCCTTACCATTACTTAGAATACCACTCTACACATTGCAGCTATGTAATCAACACTGCTTTGAATTGCCCTAGAATGTAAAAGCAGTAGGAAAAGCATATAGGTGGAAATGAGCATGCTTTCCTGGATGAGGAGCTAACAACAGAAGAGAAGTGATGGCGAATGGTGAAAGATGAAAGTTACAGAGAGATCAGAGAGAATACTGACAAGCCTTGAAAACCAGGCATAGGAATTTAATCTTGATGGAGGGGAAATGGCGAATTTTGAAGGGTTTTGGGCAAAAGCAATATTTAAGCCTAATTTGACTAAAGATTAATTTGACAGTGACATCCAGAATGGAAGGAAGTAGAGTTTAAACTCAGTGCTGTTTCATCTGTAGATCAGAGGTATCAAACACATGGCCAGTGAATCACATGCAGCCCACAACACTACTGAAAGTGCCCTGAATTACATTAAAATATATTTGGGAAATTTTTAACAAAAAGTACTATAAAACACAGATAATGTCAATATGTGGTTTTCTAAATTAGTACATCGTCTGTATAGGATCTTTGTGTACAGTTTCATTGCTCCTGTTTCTTTTCTATTTGAGTTTGACACCAGTTTTATAGATGCTAAGCCATTGGAGTGGGAAAAAGAAGAAACAGGTATGAGAATTATTTCAAAAGAAAAATCAGTACGCCTTTGTTACTGACTGTATATGAAGGATTAAGTAGACAGATGGGGAAAGCCTCAGTTCAAGTTTTTGAGTATATCTCACCAGCAGAATGGTGGTGGCACTGACAGACAGTGAGGTTAGAAGGGAATCTGTTTAAGAGGATTAGTTTACTTTTGGATGTTTGAGTTTAATGTTCCAGGAAGATAGCTGGGTAAAAATATTACATAGTTATTTGGAGATAATGAAACAAACCTGCATGAGATTACTAGGGATAGAGATTTGGGATATAGACATTACTGTCAAGGATCATGAGTTGGTTGACCATGAATTTTTAACTAAATTTCATTTCATTTCCAGTGTTGTTCTTTCCTCATTGCCTGTGTACTTTTAACTTTGCTTTTTAATGGTTTACTGTGAATTCACATGCACTCATTTTTCTGCTCTCCTTATTTCTTTTATGAATAAGTAGACAGGACTGGTATCGACCCACCTACACTATTCATCTGTTAGAGAAGCATATAAAACAGAAATATTTGCTTTAGGCTTAGTTCCAAACTTTACACCTAATGATTTTTTCTTGAAATTTGTTGACATACTCTGCATTTCACATACAGTGTATTCCAAAAAGTTTCCAGGAGTGACTGCAGGAAGACAATTGATCACAAATTGACTGTAAAAACTAAAGACAGAGAAATATTAACAGAGCAGTGGTTGCATTGTTACTAGAACAGCAGTTTCCTTTGTACCTGAAACTCTCATAGCTAAGAATATAAGGTATAGAGTGACCTCAGAAGATTTTCAGAAACAAAAGGCATTATTTTTCCTTATATTTAGTCAGTTGACTGAATTCAGTTTGCTTTTTTATTTATATCACTAGTTTCTAGAACAGGGACTTTCCTAGAACAGACTCTTGACATTTGCTTGTTGAATTGAACCAGTTCTTTTCAAAATAGGTTAACAAAAGAAACAGTATCAGGCATGAATGAGTATATTACAGAAGAAGCTACCAACAGAGCTACAGTTAGTCAAGAGAATTCTTAGATATTATTGTCTGTGTTAACACAGGCAAGTCTGTTAACATCTGGAGTCTCAGTTTTCACTTCTGTAAAATTGGAATAATAGTATTAGCATCACTGGGGTTGTTGTTTGGAAAGCTCTTTGAATTATTTTAAAGTTACACATGCACTTATATAATACATGCATATATATGTACATACATATTTGTTATATAATAATTCGCATTTGTATAAATATTTAAATAGCCAGAATACCCCCATTCCTACAGTTTGGTGGTTCGATGACATTACATCGAACAGAGGTTGATGATGACTTTGCAAGATTTCTTCTGTATACATAATATTTCTTTCCCCCTTGTTTGTATTTCAGCAGCTGTAGCTATATTTGTAGTACCCTATTGATCAAACTAGACTACAATCTCGCCAATTCTAGATCTCATTCTGCCCTCTACCATGTTTATGTATAGAAGTATAAGCTATCACCTTCATATATAAATGTGTCTGAGTTGTCAGTCAGCAGCAAGAATAAGAAAAGCTTCTTTATAACATGGATGAAATAGCCTCTGAGGTCTCCAGTTCTAGATGTATGATTCCATCATAAATACATAAATATGTATCCAAGATGGAATATTATTGATACATAGGAAATGTCCAAATAGTTCTATTAGGATTTAGAGGTAGACAAGAACATTTGGAGCTACAGATGATAATGTTAGTAGGAAGTCAGGGAAAGTTTCATGGAGGCAGGTAGAATAGCAGTACACAGGAAAATATTTAACAACCAACTCTCTGGTGAAAAATACATATTAAACAATTTTCAGTATAGTATTCATTATTGACATCTCCATCCCTTTCTAAAGTCTAGAAATCAATAAAATAACAAATCAAGCATGATTTGTAGCATTAGCCAATTTAACATGTATAAATTGCTCTGACTAAAAATTTAAAAATCAGCTCTCATGATGTGATTCAAACTGATGCCGGCACACCCCTATAGACCTGGAACAATGGGAAATTGCACCCTGAAGGTTAAGGATTTAAGTAATAAGTATCAATAATAACTTATTTATATAATCATTTATGTAATGTTTTCCTCAGTGCCATGGAATATATAATACAACTCTTACTTCCATTTTACAGATAAGGAAACAGGCTCAGAGAAATTATAATTTGCCCAAGGTCGCTCCACTCAGATAGTACATATCAGATCCTCAAATAGAACCCGTCTCCCTGCTTTAGTCCTTGCTCTCTGTCTCTTCTATGGGGATAGTCTATTATAGCTATTGTGTACAATGAATACAAAGCTACCAAGATGGTAGAGGACAGGATAAAGTCTAGAAAGATTAAGTGGTCTAGTTTAACCAAAGCTATAGTGCATTTTATGTACAGTCCTGGCTGTAAAAATACAAAAAAGGGGAAGAAAGTGTTGTATAACTAGAAGCCTTGCAAGGTCATCGACCTCTGTTTGCTGAAATCTCATTGAACGACGAAGCTAAAGAAATGAGGTATTCTGACTATTTGAATTTTAAGGTTAATGTGTAGTTAATTTTAAAAATCCATTAAAAAAACCCAACCCTTGAAAACGATCCTAAAATGTTTACTTTCTCCTCAGAGAAAACATAGTATACTGGAAACAGAACTGAACCATCCTCTGATGACTGAAAATTTAATGGCTCCCTGTGGTCATGATATTGAGCATGGGTTGTAGCTTTCGGTGATTGAGATACATTTCTGCACATTCCAGAGAATGTCTTAGAAAGTCCCACCACTGCACCCCATATTAGATGGGCCTTGATTATATTTTTTGTAGTTGTTTTTCAAGGATCCCACATAATCATCATTATTCTAGGCACACAGGTATTCAAGAATATTTGCTGATTAAAGGTGGTGCAGTAAATAGAACAGTGGCTCTACAGTCATTAAGACTTGAGTTCAAATTTATCCCCAGAAACTACCTGTGTGACCTTGAGCAAGTCACTTAACCCTGTTGGCCTCAGTTTCCTCATCTATGAAATGAGTTGGAGATGGACATGGCAAAGCACTACAATGTCTTCGCCAAGAAAACCTCAAATAGGGTCATGAAGAGTAGGATGTGACTGAAGAAGAAAAATCCTTTGCTTTCACATTATCAAAAGGCCTTTTCTGAGAGTTTTGCTGGTACCATAATCATAGTGCAGTTCACACTGAGGTATTTAAATGGTAACACCACCTGATCTGTTTACTACCCATCAATACATTTGAATCAATGTGAGGAAAGTTCAGAACAAAGCAGGTTCGGGTAATTGGGAGGAGGGGGGCAACTGGGGGAAGAGTATAGGGTGAGAACTCAAGTCAATGCCATGCTTTTAATAAATAAATCTTCTCTTACTAATGTATTTATTTCATCTTTTGTACTCTGTTTACAAGAAGACCAGAAATAGCTTACGAAGACAGAAAAACAGAATAAGAAAAGACATTTTAAAATAAAATGAATTAAGATATGTCCTAATCACATAAAAATAATTGTCACTGTCTGGCATCAGAGTTCATAGCGCGAGTACAATAAATCTGGCTCCATTTTCTGGCAGCTATGGCAAAAAAAGGAGATATATTTTATGGTATTACAGAGTTTTCATTTTCATTGATATTCAACATCTTGAGAGAAGAGACTTTCTTTCTTGTAACCCAAGTGCTTAGCACAGTGCATGAAAGAGAACAGGTAATTAATAAACGTATATTAAATTGAATTTTGTGAAAATTGAACATTGAGCTCTGTCTCTCCTCCTCCCTGTTCTACCTCCATTTGTTTTAAGAAAGGAAGTGGTGCTACGTCTGTTACTGGAAGGTAAATTACTGGTACTTGGAAAGAAAATTACCTTACTCTCTTTGCCCCACCCCACCCCACTACCTACCCACATAGCTCCTTTAAGTTTCATGTGTAATTTTGAATTGTAATTATTTGTTTATTTATCCTTACTAAGTTACAAAATCCACAAGGTTAGGGACTACATCTTATCTAAACTTTGTTTCTCTCTATGAATTTGGCAAAATTCTCTTCACAAAGAGAATAAATGATTGATAAGTTGGTGAGCTGAACAATGACAGTCTTAGGTGATGTATGAGTAAAGTAATCAAAGAATGTGACTATTTCTCACAAGATCTCACCGTAATCTTATGATTTTAATTTATCTTTATAATATGTTTATAAGTTATAATATTTGAAACTGTAGTAGTAGAATTTACTTTTTAGCACCACTAAATAGATACTAGAAAACCACAAATAGATTTCAGCAGTTTTTTGAATATTTTAATCTGACTCTTTAGGATATGAGAGAGCATATTATTTATATTCTATGAAATTTTCACCGACCACCAAACTGATTACCTGCCCAGTTCAAGGTTCAAATTTAAGAATTTCAGACTAAATAATGCTTTTGTCTGGCTGTATTATCAGTCCCCTCTCTTTCTGTGAATTTTTCCAGTGGCTGAATCAGCCAGAATGCTGATGCTAACAGTGATAAGATTTACACTTTAGGGTACCAAAGTGAGAATACCCTCCCTGAGCATCTGTCTTTGGATCAGTCTTTTTCATTATCTATCAAGTTTGTCAACCTCGAGTTTATAATGGAATCAGGAAGGAATTGATTATTTTCTCAGCTATTTAAAGTGCTGATATAGGAGGGATTTTTTTGAAAGGTAAGAATATCATCTAAACTTAATGTAAGAATTTTTCTTAGGATATCTAAATTTATCTGGAAACAAAAGAACACTAAAGTTATCACTATTTTAACAAATTTAAAGAAAATGTTGTCACTTGTACCTGTGGCTAAGTAATATCTAATGATTTGAATCTTGTGCATTTTTTCATCTTGCATCAATTATTTTGGGAATATTCTTATGCAAAGGGATATTTTTTTAATCAAAATGGGGGAATTTAACTTACTCAAATAGGTGTTTTGTGTGAGGAATTTAATACTAATAAATCCTAATAGGAAGGTAGCTAGAAGAACACAACCAGGAGAGAAATACATAGAAATTAACCAAAATGTGAAGGAGGAGGAGAAGAAAGAAGAGAAAATAATAATTATTAGAGACTCTAACTTGTAGGGGAAATCTCTCTGAGAAGAAAGGGCAACGTAATAAAAATATTTTATTAAAGGACTTAAAACAACAACACAAAGTTTGGAATGCATTGAAACTTGTAGATATGAGAAGGGCAAAAAAGAACACAAAAGCTATAAGGGAAAAATAGACAAAATATTTTACCCATGCAGAAGGGAAACCACATGTCATAATGAGCTAGATTAAATAAGCTTTTGCCTTATATTACCTTCCAAGCTAAATAAATTATGCATTGTTATTTTTTACACTTCTGCTTTTCCATGGCAGGAATGCCTGCATCATTTTCCTTTTTTAACTATTGCTTACTGTTTTAGGCTATTTTTCCTTATAAATTCCTTTATTTTGATGTCATATATAAATCCCTCTATTTGGAGCTGTCTTCAGTTGTTTCATAAATTTCAGGCTCTCTATTGTATTTCCTTTCTTATATTCTGCAAATATGTATATTATGAGATATTCAAGCATCTAATATAACAATTGAACTTCATTTTCACAGATATTCCCATGTAAGTGCATTATAACTGTTTCCTTTTCGCATTTTAACACGTTTAGTAAGCCAGAACTGTGAGATGAACCCCAGAACAGTAAACTCATATGATATGAGTCCCCTGCTTAACCAAGGGCTTCATTAAGCTGCCCTGTCAATCATATTTGGTGGACAAAAGTCTGTGGAACCTTAGACAAACACTGATCCACTTTCCTAAATTAATTTTTGTAGTTATTCCTCTTTTTCTGAGAGAACCAGCTGGGAGTCATTTGTTGCTTGAAACAATCCTGTGATGCAGGAACTACTGTTTTACCCATTTTATAAAGGAGTAAGCTGAGATTGAGACATTAAATGGACCTGCACAGGTTCACACAACTAGTAAATGTCTGAGATATGATTAAAATTCAGAGTATTTTCACATGATCCTATCAATTTTACAGAATATGTGGTGAATAGACATAGCCCCTAATTTTTAAGATTTTTTTAAATTGACATTAGTAATATGGAGATATGATTAGACCTAGAGGATATTGCTGAATAGATATTTAAAGAACATTATTAAGGAGGAATTGAACTATTTTCTTACTATATATATAAAGAACAAATATTGCAGTCCCACTGTATTGTGGGAAGTTATGAAATTCTGTGACTAGAGAGTAAAAAAGAAAAGATTTCCTTACTGTAATGAAAGTTATATGTTAAGAATTTCCATATATATGATGCTTGTATTGGCCATTTCTAGATAAGTTTAGAAAGTAATTCTATTTAACAGATCACAGTGGGCAAGATTAAGAAATCATCCATATAATTAAATTATAAATATTAAACTTAATAAGTAATAGCAGAAATGATATATTTTATTTCCATGTCAAACCATTTGTCAGGCAATGAGAGGATACTTTATTTTCATGTCAAACCATTTATCAGACAGTGAGAGGAACTGCAGTGGTATCATGTTCAAACATTGGATTGTTGATATGAACCCCTCTTCAGATATCTACAAGAAGACTTTTCCAACCTCCCCCTACTTCTATTCCAACCACTGACCTCCCAGGCTTCTTTTAAGCCCCAACTAAAATTCTGCTGTCTACAGGAAGCCTTCCCTAACCCCTCTTAATTCCAGTACCTTCCCACCGTAATTATTGTAATAATTTCCCATTTATCACATATGTATATCTATCTAATCTTGCTCTGTGCATATTTTTGTGTTTATTTCAGTAAGCCTTCAGAAAACACAGGCATGCATACAAAAGAAGAAATTTTCAGATGCAGACAATCCAGTTTTCCTCCATAATTTTAACTTCTCATTATATAAAATTAAGTTAGGTTTAAAAAATTATATTAAATTAGAACTATTGAATTTATATAACTAGAGTTGGCAGATAGGTAGTGCTGTAAATTCAACTCGGTGGTAGGAACGAGGAAGACGAGTTCAAAACTTGCTTCAAGTACTAACTGTGTGCCCTTGGCTTACTGACTTAAATGCTTACTCTGCTTCCTCATCTGCTTCCTCATCTGTAAAATAGGAATATCAATAAAGCCTGTCTATTAGGGTTGTTGTGATTATCAGAAAAGATAATACGTGTAAAGTGTTTTGTAAACCTTAAAGCTCCCTACTGTCAGTCATTCCAGATGTGTCTGATTCTTTGTGACCCCATTTGTGGTTGTCTTGGCAAAGGTACTGGTTTGCAATTTCTTTCTCCATTTCATTTCACATATGAGGCAAACACACAGCTAGTGTCTGAGGCTACCTTTGAACTCAGGTCTTCCTGATTCTAGGTTCAGTACTCTATCAGTTGAGTCACCAAGCTGACCAAAAGCTCTCTACCCATGTTAATTATTAGTATTATGTAGTTATGTGTGAATGCATAATGGAAAATATGAGTATATTTGAAATATCCTGAAATAGCTAATTTTTTAAAAAAAATCTTTTCTATAGACCATAACAAGTCAGATCAATATATATAAAACACCACACAATTAGAATAAGTTTAAGTACTGGGGAAATATTTCTCTGATTTGAAATGAAAACAATAAGAAGTAAAATACAAAATGACCTAATTTTTATTGACAAAGGCTTTTGCTCTTTTCTCACAGTAGCCTGAGAAAGTGGATAGTGTAAGTATCATCAACCCCTTTTACACATAGGAACTGAACTCAAAAAGTAAACTTACTAAGAGGAAGTGGTAGAGCTAGCTCTCAAGACCAAGTCTTGTAACTCCACATTTAGTACCCTTTCTGCCATTATCATTCTCCCTCTCTACCAAAGAAAATCCCTTTAGGATATAGGGGGACCTTCCACATTTAGAGTTCCCTATGCTGACAAAATCACAGTCCAGGACAAAGAAATAAGCACAGTAAAATATAGAGTCCCTTTTAGTTTTATGTGTTTGTTTTAATGAACTGTAGTTTTAAAGATCTAGACTTTTATTCCAAATCAGCTTTAAAAAAAAATTCCTATCAGCTGCCTATTGAGGTAACACTGGTCTTAAAACACCTTTGGAGATTAAATTGCTATATAGTTCATTTTTATCACTGAGTCAATTCATCTAGCTTTAGAAGTTTCTGGTTATACAGAATGATTTCAGGAGTCCTATGAAAGGTCCCTAATTTACTAAAAATCACCAACTGTCAGTATTTGAAATGTCATTTGTCTTTGGGCCTTTAAGACTTTTTTGCTGTATGATACTGTAAGCTGTTATCAGTCCATACCTTGGGGATAGTAAATACTATCAAAACAGCATGTCTACTTCACTCTATAAATATTTATCAAACTGTTTAGAATGCAAATAATGGATAGCTATTCTTACACATAACAGGGGTACCAGTAAAAGAGAACATTATAAATATAAGCTATGCCTTGTTTATCCTTTTTCAGGGAGCTAGATTTGGAATCCATTCTGATATTTCAAGCTGGTCTGTTTTTAGAATATAAAATTAAACTTTTTTAAAATTAGAAAAATTAATATGCAACAATCCCCTTGTGATATAATCAGTTATTTTATAGAATTTGACACTGATTTCACATGATTTTGAATCTTTCAACATGAAACCACATTTAATGTGTGCCATTGAGTTCCTCTGATGGTCCCATTTTTCAAAATCTAGCATTGAATATTACCCAGATATTTAGATTATTAAAATCCTTAGCTTCTGCACTAGATTTGGGATATCATTGATAGAAACCTTCCCTCTGGTGATATATATATATATATATGTATATATATATACATATATATATATATGCATAGCAACCCATTAACTTCTTCTCATCCTTTATGACTTTAGCCCAGACAGACAGTCAACAGAGGCATTCAAATAAAGGATTATGAGAGGTAGAAGTGAGGAGAGAGTGTATTCTAGATATGCAAGTAAAATTTTATGGAGATGGAGGAGTGCTGGCATGGTGGAGCTTGTGGAGGCTCTGAAGAGAGAATCCTGAACACAGATAAGAGTACAGCTCAGGAGAGGAATAAACTCCTCTCCCTTGATTGTACTACCTTGGAGGAACTGAGAACTTGCAGGTCCCTAGAGTATACCCTCCCCTTGACAACTCAAAAGTCAAGCAACAAGCTGGGAAAATGCCCCCAAAAAGGAAAAAGAGTAAGACAATAGGTTACTTTGTTGGGAAGGAAGGTATTTTCTTCCATCCTTTTTGATGAGGGAAAACAATGCATAACATCAGAGGAAGACCTAAAAGTCAAGACTTCTGCATCCAAAACCTCCAAAATAAATATGCAATGGTTTCAGGCCATGGAAGTGATCAAAAAGGATTTTGAGAATCATGTAAGAGAGGTGGAGGAAAAATCGCGAAGAGAAATGAGAGTGATGCAAGAAAATCATGAAAAGCAAATCAACAGCTTGCTAGAGGAGATTCAAAAAAACACTGAAGAAATTAACACCTTTAAAAGTAGACTAACTCAAATGAGGTCCAAAACACCAATGAGAAGAAGGCTTTAAAGAGCAGAATTAACTAAATGGAAAAGAAGGTTCAAACTGAAGAAAATAGTTCTTTAAAAATTAGAATGAAGCAGATGGAAGCTGATGACTTTATGAAAAACTAGGAAATTACAAAACAAAACCAAAAAAATGAAAAAATAGAAGACAATGTGAAATATCTCATTGGAAAAACAACTGCCCTGGAAAATAGATCCAGGAGAGACAATTTAAAAATAATGGGGCTACCTGAAAGCCATGATCAAAAAGAGAGTCAAGATATTATCTTTCATGAAATTATCAAGGAAAACTGCCCTGATATTCTGGAACCAGAGGGTAAATAAATAATGAAAGAATTCACTGATCACCTCCTGAAAGATCTCTGAAAAGAAAAACTCCTAGGAATATTGTAGCTAAATTCCAGAGTTCCCAGGTCAAAGGGAAAATATTGCAAGTAGCCAGAAAGAAACAATTTGAGTATTGTGGAAACACAATCAGGATAACACAGGATGAGGCAGCTTCTACATTAAGGAATCGAAGGGCTTAGAATATCATATTCCAGAAGTCAAAGGAACTAGGACTAAAACCCAGAATCACCTACCCAGCAAAACTGAGTATAATACTTCAGGGGAAAATATGGTCTTTCAATGAAACTGGGGACTTCCATGCATTCTTGATGAAAAGACCAGAGCTGAAAAGAAAATCTGACTTTCAAACACAAGAATGAGAAGAAGCATGGAAAAGGAAACAGAAAAGAGAAATCATAAGGGACTTACTAAAGCTGAACTGTTTATATGCCTACATGGAAAGATAATATTTGTAATTTTTTTTCTCAGTATTTGGGTAGTTGGAGGGATTATACACACACACGCACACACACATAGACAGAGGGCACAGGGTGAGCTGAATAGGAAGGAATGATATCTAAATAAATAAAATTAAGGTGTGAGAGAAGAATATATTGGGAGGAGAAAGGGAGAAATGGAATGGGGAAAATTATCTCTTATGAAAAAGGCAAGAAAAAGCTTTTTCAATGGAGGGGAAAGTAAGGGGAAAAAGTGAAACTTATTCTCTTCTCATTTGGCTTAGAAGGGAATAACATGCACACTTAATTTGGTGTGAAAATCTATTTTATACTACAGGAAAGTAGGGGAGAAGGGATAAATAGAGAGTGGGGACAATGATAAAAGGGACAAATGAGAGGAGGGAGGGTAATTAGAAGTAAACACTTTTGGGGAGGGATAAGTTCAAAAGAGAGAATAGAATAAATGGGGGGCAGGTTAGGACCGAAGCAAATATAGGTAGTATTTCACAACATGACTCTTATGGAAATCTTTAGCAAAACTATATTTATATAGAGAAAACATATATAGACTATATTGAATTGTTTGCCTTCTCAGTGGGGATAGGTTGGGAGGGAGGGAGGGAGAAAAGTTGGAACTCAAAGTTTAAGGAATGAATATTGAGAATTGTTGTTGCATGTAACTGGGAAATAAGCAATACAGGTAATGGGGTACAGAAACCTATCTTACCCTACAAGAAAAGAGAGAAGATAAGGATAAAATAAGGGAAGGGTGTAATAGAAGGGAGAGTAGATTGGGGAAGGGGTACTCAGAATGCATGGTGTTTTGGTGTGGGAGGACAGGAGAGATGCATAGAAAATTTGAAAATCAAAATCTTGGGGAAATGAATGTTGAAAACTAAAAATAAATAAATAAATTGAGAAAAAAATTTATGGAGATAGAAGATGAAGTTGTTCTATGAACTATTTGTGTTGTATGGAGATGTATAAACTATTTCAACTTGATAATTTGATAGAATTATAGAAAACATGGATGTGAGTTAATGTATGAGAAGAATGGAAAGGTAGGCAAAAGTTAGTTTGTAAAGAACTTTAAAAGCTAAACAAGAGTTTATATTTAATTCTAGAGGCAATCGGGAATTACTTGAATTTATTCAGTGTCTTTTGGTGATTGTAGTTAGACCTGTATATTAGAAACATCACTTTTGCAGCTTTGTAGAGATGCATTGGTAAAAACTTGAGTAAGAGAGACAATTAAGAGGCTAGTCCAACATTCCAGATGAAAGTACTGATCTTGCTGTACTGATCTAAATGTATGGGTTTTTTTTAAATTGTCAACTAACAACAAGGTCCATGAGAGATTGTATTTTTTACAGTTTTTAGCAAATTGTTTGACTGTCAAAATGTGATATGCTGTAAAATGTCACTTGCAAAAGATTGTTAAATTTTCATTCCTTCATCAAACATGTCCTTGATGTGTGTTTAGATTATATTCAAAAACATTTTAGTGATTGGCATGTAATCCCATAGGTTGGTAGTTGCAGAACACTTTCTTTCTAATCTCTTAAAACCTTTAAAAACCTAAAACCCTTAACATTCTCTAAATTGTACTGCCTGCAGCATAGGCCTCTTTTGTGAATATATGGTCTTCTCCAGCTGCTCTTCCCATCTTGGAGTCATTTCTGCTTCATGTCACACATCAAGGACACTAGTATTCAGGCCCAGTGTACTATTCTTTCCTTGTATTGTTTTTTTTTCATCTGATTTGTGAGGTGATCTAGTGTGTATATATACTTTTATAATTTTCTCAATAAATATTTTTAATTTACATTTAAAATCTAAGCCAATGTTACTTTCCCTCCCATTTTCCTCTGCTTGGTAAAAAGATTAGTGCTGGCTAAGACATTTTCTAGACTTTTTGGTCTTCTTATGGCAATTGTTTAAATCGGTTAACTTTCTGAGAAAAGGGTGAGAGTCTGTTTCTTTTTTCTTCATCAATAGCTTGTGTCAAGATGGAGTTATCTTAATGGCATACCATCTCTTCTTAAACTTATTCTTTTAATCTGGTACTGATTTTGACCTTTATTCTAGCTACTCAACAATTGACTATATGCAAATTGCTGATGTGAAAACTACTCTTACATCAGTGTAATAGGTGGAAAAATAACTGAAATTCGGTTCAAAAAGACCTAGGTTCATGTCTTGCTTCTGAATACTTACTGACTCTAAACCCAGGCAAGTCATTCAATCAATCATTGCCTGTGGCAACTTTCTAAGATTATAATACATTCCCTTTACAAGTAAAATTATAGATTTGATCAATATTTTTTAAAGCTTTATTCAATTGGATCTTGCAGGTGGAAAGGGTTGTTATTTGATACTTATCATGTCCAATTTCTCCCAACTCTCTTTCTTGAAGAAAGTATTCATAATAAGTTATTGGACTTCTATGTAGTCTACAAGACGTTTGTTAATCTTTTGTCTCAAGACTTTTTTCCACTCTCCTTTATGTTCATCTTTACATTGGACTCACAGACTACTAAAGTAAATATTTAATTCAGAGGATCTTTATAGACTAGTTTGTAGAATTTATCTAACTCCTCATCCTCTGCAGTTCTCATTGACACATAAGACACAATTTCTTCATGATAGCCTTTCCCCAAAATCACAACCTCAGCACTGCAATATGAAATGACCAAGTGTTTTATGAAAAGATGTTTATTGTTTCCCTTGGTGACACAATACAACCAACTTTAGAAACTGCAACTCTGTTTGCATTTCCAAAGAGAACCTGTGCGCCATCCTTCCATTTATCTACAGCATTCTTTTGTTTTCTGGCTTGATTTATAATGAGAATGTTAAGACTGAATTAGTAGTATGTCTGCTCATTGGTCATGGGACAATGATCCGCATTTAGAGTTCAGTAAGAGTTATGTTAATCATGACAGACATTATCAAAGCCATAGGATTCTTAACACTCTGTGTCCCTGTTTGCCACTCTCACCATTCTCAGCCAGTGTTGAGACCTATTTTGTACTGTTCTTGTTTTACATATTACCAAAGTCAAATAATCTATTAATATATACATACACACATAGATATATGAACATACATGAACATATGAAACTCTGTATGTATATATGTATATAAATGTATGTATATATAATATATGTAAATGCATATGTATAGATATATCTATATAAAACAACCACCAGAGTTTGGGTTCTCAACTAGAATAAATTTCAGTAATCTAGAATCACCTCCACAGTAGGATAAAACATTAAAAATTAATACCTAAAATAGTTTAAATATTTATTGTTTCCTAAAAGAGAGTTTGGGGTATTCTAAGTTTTTTAGAATGTAATCCTCTGAATTAAATCAATATTTACTTTAGTAGTCTGTGAGTCCAATGTAAAGATGAGCATAAAGGAGAGTGGAAAAATGTCTTGAGACAAAAGATTAACGAAAGTCTTGTAGACTACATAGAAGTCCAATAACTTATCATGAATACTTTCTTCAAGAAAGAGAGTTGGGAGTATATTCTTTGCCCACGTAGTCCCCAATCCTATGCCACTGTACTTGAAATCTTGTTAAAAGATGTGTAGAAAACTGCCATCTCTTATGCACTCTGGCCTTTTGGGTTCTGTGATCTGACAGATACTGATCCGAAATGGAGGCAGCAGTAAAGACCCTGATAAGTGAGAGATATAAGAACTCCTTCAGTAGACTCCTTAAAATTATATAAGTGGACAATGGTTAGGCAGACAAAAGTCAGGCAAAAGAGGAAAAAAATGTAAAAGTTGGAATCCTAAGAAGTTACTGAAGTAGAATAAGAGGCAGAAACAAGAACAGGATCACTCTGTACCTCTTTACTTTGAAAAAGATTAAGATCAGCTAATAATAGATGAGCTTTTTTTTTTATTTGAAGAAGCAAAAAACGAAGAATATGTAACTTGTCTTGAATAAAGCACTGTCAGAGTTTAAGGAGGTTCCGTGGGGTAAAATTGGTTCTAATAAAATCAGATGGAAAGCTAATAGGGTTTTAGAATTTGAAGAAATATAATGGTTATCTGGGCAACTAGATGGCACAGTGGATAAGAGTACTAGGCTTGAAGTCAGGAAGACTCATCGTCCTGAATTCAAATGTGACCTTAGACATTTATTAGCTGTGTGACCCTGGGAGAGTCATTTAATCCTGTTTGCCTTAGTTTCCTCATCTATGGCATTCCATTCCAGTATCTTTGCCAAGAAAACCTCAGATAGGGTCACAAAGAGTCAAAGGCAACTGAATCACAAAGGTTTTCTTGTCTAATCATTTCAATTTATAAGAAAATTGAAACTTCTATATTTCTAATTTGATGAACTGTGTGGCATCACTACAGACCAGTCCTGCATAACCTGCGGCTCTTGAGCCATAAGCAGCCCTCAGACACACTAAAGGATTTGGATAAAAAAACGTAGAGAATGTATTCCTCTACATTTTTCATGGGCCACCTGAAATGTTTTGGCATGCCACAGGTTGTGCAGGCCTGCTATAGATTGTATATTATTATTTAAATGACTTTAGGTATTTTTCCACTGTAGTGTGGTGTAACACCATGGTGCTCTGTAGTCCCTGGGTTCTTAGGTTTAAGTCAGCAGATTGTAAAACCTGGAAAGTTTTCATGAATAAGCCCAGTAGTACATTGCTGGACATCTGAGAGATCTTAGATAAACTGAAAGGATCACACAACAAAACGTTTGTCCACAAAGTGATTTTTTTTCTGTGTGTGGTGGTAGGGATAAGAAGGATGAAGATAGAGAGTTTGGCAGCATTATGATGAGCTATGCAAACCTAGATAGGTTTCGCCTATATTTATCAATACTGCAAGCTATTTTTCTTAGTATATAGATCCTCTTTTAAAATATTTTAAAGTAATTCAAAGTTGCCTTCTACGTGTTCCACTTTTAATTTTACCATTAGAATGTGAGATTCTTTCTGGATATTTCATAGCTCAGCATTTTAAGAATCTTTGCAGAAATGATTAAAGCCAAAAGTTTTAAGCTCCAGGATTCCTCTTATTTAAAAAAGTGATAAAATTAAATTGCAAACTCATATTGTGCTACTTATATAATATCACAGAAGTATCTTTTTTTTCTTAGCATCAAAAGCCCTGGTCGTGTATTTTTCACATAGTAGGCATACCAGTGAAGGAATAACATAAAATGTGAAAACATCTTCTCCATGCAACTTGGAAGAGTAAGGAGAGATTATTCAGAAATTATAAACCAATGATTATTCTAACGGAACATTTTCCCCCTCCATATTATAGCCTACAATCAAATCCCTCTCAAAACAATTTTATGACTGACTCAAATCCCAGATCCCAAACTCAAACCTCTCTCCAAATTTTTATTCCCTTTGTTTCTTGTTCTTATCACCACTCTCAGTGACATTTTGAGAGTTGAAGAGGAAATGAAACTCTAATTGGGTCTGAAGATCCTCATTAATTCAGGAGTCTTCTGTTTTCTCTTATGCTACAATGTCATCCCCTGGGAATTAACAACTTACCCCTGTTGTCTTGGATATGTAAAAAGAGTACTGAGAAAGTTGAGGAATGAGTAGTTGGGAGAAAGAATGATTTAGTGGAGGGTGAAGCACGTGGAAACTTTTCAGAAAGGTCTCATGAAGCTCCCTTCTTATTCACTGTAGTAGTATTCAGGTAGGTGCCTATAAAACACAAAGTCAAGCTGTTATGGGAGAATTGGAGCATCACTATCCTATTTCATGCTTTTTTTTTCCTAGGGTAAATTGAGGAGAATTTTAATATTAATCCCATACATGCTAAGTTTTTTAACTTATCACACATCTCACCCAAATAGGAAAAATCTATAATGGGGTGAGATGGAGAGAGAGAAAACATAGTTATTTTGTTTTTTATTTATATAAAAAGAGGAAGGAAGGCTGCAACAAATGTGAAATGCTACAGGCAATTCCAGATAAGGTCACAGAATTATTAGCTTTATGTAACTTTATTCTAAGAGACCTCTCATGAAGTAGGAACAATCTGTTAATGTTTGTAACATAGAAACAAAGCATATCAGTCCAACAATGAATGCAGTATCTGGACTGGGACCTATTAAATGTGGGGGAGAGGGAAGAGGGAAGGGGAGAAAAAAGAAATTTACATGATAATTTATATATATTTAAAAGGAATAGCAAATTGTACATCGTAGATTTTCAGTTTCATGTGCAATGATCTTTTTCTAAATTCCACTATGGTATAGAAATCCGTGTTTTATTTCATATATTAATGATAAAAATTTTTTTAAATGTTGTTTGATTGACAACTTCAAAAAAAAATTTTGTTTTGTTTTTAAAGTTGTGTTTTGAACTGAACTTTCAAGGATGCATAGGATTAGAACAGGCAAAGAGAAATGGGTAAATATTGATTAGAGGGAAAGAATTTTTGAAATTTATAGGTGAGAATATATATGATATGTTAGATAACAGAAATATAGTTCTTTTTTAGATATGATTTTTAAAAAACATTCTATCCCAAGGGCATATTTTAAAATACATGCCAACTGATGGTACAATAATGAATGGTGCTTCTATCAATGTTGTACAGAGGTGCTGGGGGACCAAAACAAAATTCTATGCTAATCCCACCATGGAAAATATTCCAGGACTGATCTTTAGTTCACACATGGCTTTGTTAAGATGTTCAGTCTTACTGAAGCTACTTTAATCATTCTGGTAAACTACAATTCCAAAATAATTCCTAGACATGTATCAGAGATGGCAGCCATTTAGGCTCAAGAATATAGTGAGGAATTCATTCTTTGAAATGTCCCTCCAGTATAGAAATTGTTAAAATCTCAAAACTGAATCACTAAAAACTGATCCATGATTTTCTAAGGAAAGAGCGAGAAAAAGATGTGAATCAACAGTTATCACTGACAAAGATGGTAGGACTTAAAAAATTTCCCTGACATATTTTACCAATTTGCTACATATTAGGATGTATAAGATCAGATTATTTAGATTATACACTCACACACACACACATACACACACACACACACACACACTACTGATGATTTAATCTAATGGACAATTATACCTATTGTGAATTATTTTTGTCTCTTTGTTTTCAGCTGATAGAAAAGCTGTTATAAGAGTTGGTGGAGAAGGGGTAAAATAAGAGTAGAAATTTTGAAGAATGTGTTATTATTGGACAGAAAGCAGCCTGAGAAACTAGGTGTCTTCTTCTAATATAGAACTGCCTATAATACTGAAGTGGGTGATTATTCTTCACATGATTGAAAATAGTTTCTTATGCCACATTTTATAACCAATGCAATTTGTGGCTGGTAGCTTTTCTAGATTTTGTCCATTGAGCTATACACTTACTTTAGCTCTATGGAATATTGCTGGGTATAGTGGTGTATATGTCTTAATTCTTGCTACCATGGAGTCTGAAGTTGGTAGATCTCTTTAGCTCAGGCACTCTGAGCTGCAATGGGATAAACTGAGTGGATGTCCACAGTAAGTCTGACATCAATGTAGCCATACCTCCAGGAGAAAATGGGATTGAGGATATCAAACCACCTAAGAAGGATAAATGGGCCCACATTGGAAATTGAGTAGATCAATGTTCTTATGCCAGTTTGTATCGGAATATATCCTGCACTATGCTGGAGCCAGCTCACACGAAATTACAAGAGCCAGTTGTAAAATTTTCATGGTAGACATTCACAAGGTAGAGACAGGGGAAAGGGAATAAGTATTTATGTTGCACCTACTATGCATGGACCAGGCATTCTGCTAAACTCTTAGTAAATATAATCTCATTTGGTCTTCTCAATAATTCTGTGACATAGTGCTATTCTTAGCCTTCTTTTGTAGTTGAGGAAACTGATGCTTGAGGAGGTTAAATGACTTCCCCAGGATCACGCAGCTAGTAAGTGTCTGAGGCTGTATTTGAATTTAGGTACTCCTGGCCCTAAGCTCAGTGCTCTATTCACTGTGCCACCAGCTGCCACATTGGAAATAGGCAAATCCTACAAAACAGTGCATAATTTCTTGTTTTATTAATTGTCTGGACTTTAAAAAGTGATGGAGAAAATGTTAATAATGCAGATTAGGTCTCAAAATGTTTCATGCAAATATTTTTTCAGAGAGCCTTATTGTTAAACATTTACCAGTGAATTTAATTTGTGAGTACCTACTGCACTTCCTGCCTTGGCAAGGTAGAGGGAAGGAAGAAAGGCAGGGAGGAGGGAAAAAAGGAAGGGGGGGAGGAAGGGAGGGTGGGAGCAAGCAACTGTTGAATCAGTTAATTGCAAAGAAAGCCAGAAGGAGCCACAGATAGATAGGACAGCTTTGAAAGTTAGTTTTTAAATTTATTACATGCTTAAAAATTAAAGCAAAATGTACCTAAGAGATTCAGAGTTTTATGTGCATAATCCTTTATGTTCAACTCAGTATATGAAAATGCTGATCTCTTTTTGGACTTACCTGATTCAGAATTTAAAAAGGGAAGGTGGAACCTTACATTTATACAGCACTTCAAAATTTGTAAATCACTTTACACGCCTAGTCACTAGAGCTTTGAAACAATCTTTTGAATTAATCACTACAGGTATTATCCCCATTTACAAATGAGGAAACTCTGGCTCAATATGATTAACTGACTTATCCATGGTCATACAGTTTGTGTCAGAATTAGGATTTGACCCTAGGACTCACTGTTACTCAGCCTTGAATTTTAACCACTGTAGCATACTATCTCACAAAGGGTACCATCTGTACTGGTATTGGTAGGCAACATTTAATAGAAACAAGACCATGGCTGTGAATGCATGTCATACGGTCTACTGAACAGCTGTCATATTATTAATATAATTATTAATAATATATCTATTATTCCTTTGATATCTTGTGACCTAGGTTGGTTTCATTCCAGTGACCAAGACTAGGAGAAAAACCACAGCAAACCTCCCATTACCAATGTCTGGAGGTCTGGATAATCATTCTTTTTAAACCTACCATACAGAATGAGAAAATAATACATCTCAAATCTTGTAATTACTAAAATAATTTTTTGTAAATTTTTGATTCTGTCCCTGTCATTAAGATAAAATTAGTCCTTCGCTATAAAAATTCATTTTTAACCACATGGTAGGTTTTTATTTTTAAGTGATTTTTATTTCTTATTCTATCATTTCCATGAATTATATTTAAATTCTAAACTATGATTATTATTTACAAAGTATAATAATTTCATGTGGCATCTTGTGATGTGTCACAAGACATTTTATGTTAACATTAAATATATTGTACTTATAGTGTTTCAAATAAAAAGAAAAGACTCTGTATATGAATGACAGTTCAGTGAAATCATGAATCAAAATGCTCTCTTTTGTGTCTCTGTCTTCTAGTCTGCCATTATAGGGG
Source organism: Potorous gilbertii (assembly GCA_028658325.1). Taxonomy (NCBI): domain Eukaryota; kingdom Metazoa; phylum Chordata; class Mammalia; order Diprotodontia; family Potoroidae; genus Potorous; species Potorous gilbertii. The sequence goes on from CM053771.1 coordinate 326,139,924, forward strand.
TTACTGACTGTAAAGTTGTGGTTTAAACAGCTGTAAAATCTAAAATCCACATGTGGCATTAGTTGGCATGCCCGAGGGCTTTAAAGACATCTATAACTATAAATGAAAACAGACATCTGTTTAATATCCTAAGCTTTAGACACTCAAACCATCTATTCCATTAAGGAATGTAGAAAAATCTAGCACGGATTGGGGATGTGTTAGATCCTGGAGTCCTAGCCATTCACACATCAGTCTACACTGGTATAATCATAGATCCATTGAGAAATTCAGTGTCATTTCCACAATAATGTTGAGTTACGGAATTGTTTTGTGATTTTAATCAAAGCATCCTCTGATGTCTATAAGTCCTTTTAGAAAACATGGCCCTGAGATTCCAGTTGAGAAATCTAAAGACAGCCTGGTTTTGGAAAGTGATTCTTTTGCCCTTTTCTCTTTCCTCATTCCCCACACCCTATATCTGTACTATATTTTCCACATCTACTCTAATCACCCTATTTATGTTAAACTCAACTGGAGAATGAGAAAAGTCTAAAGAACAAGAAATTTTATTTCTTTACATATTCCACCAGTGACTACAATTATAGCCTCTCCTCTTTCTCCCTTCAACCAAGATACTTTCTGGATATATAGAATAAGGTTTTAAATATGTAGTCCCCCTCAATTTAAAAACCGATTTTGGTAAAATCCTCATAAATAAAATGAACAATTTTCTATCCATAATTTTACTTGATTCAGCCCCCCTACCTTGCTGAAGTAAATATATCTTATGCCAAGAACTATTTTAGAAACAACAATAAGCAGTAAAAAACTCATTTGACTACATTTTCAGATAGTTGATAACCATTTGAAAGGCACTTTAAATCACAAAGAGCAACCTGTTTTAGCAGAATGTTATTGGAAGAGTAAAAACTCATCTGGGCTCAGAATATTAATTACCTTGCTGTTTTAAAGGTTACAACAGTCACTTTCTCCCATGGAGGTCAGTGTTCTGATTTAATAAAGACTTATGATTTACAGAATATTACAGAACTCCACTGAGGACTGCAGCAAAAAATCAGCAAGTAGGTCATTCCTTGGCAATCAAGAAAGAAAGAGAGAATAAGACAGCAGTAAAGGAATATGTTAAAGAAGGAATAACAGTTCTGCCACAAGATTACTGAGGTGGTAAAGAATTAATCACCTCTTTCTTCAGTGTTAAATGGAAAGAGAGGGTAGTCTTATTGTTATAAGTACTGTACTAAGGTTCTCCTTATGAAGGCTATCTAATACAGAAATGACATGAAAAGGATTTCTCTAGGAGATGCAGCTGTATTCATTCTTTGGAAAATTGACAATAAAGAAGGGGTCCTGTGATAACCAAAGGTGCTTTGGAATGCTTAGCATAAAATACTAATTAGTGGCTGCTAATTAGATATGATGGAAAAAATTTCGGGTGGATGGAAGTTATACTGCAAATCAGAGCTATATTTAGGTCATCCTGAATTTGAGGAACAATTTATTTCAAACTTCAAACTGTGTTTCCTAAATCTCATTTGTTCTTGCACTTATGGAAAATAATTTCTGGTGACATTAGGAGATCATTTGCTGAAATCTAGGATTGTTTGCATATGCAATTACTGAGAAAACTAAGCCTAAGTGAAGGCTGTTTTGTTCTGTGTAGATATATGAAACAACCATTTCTAAGGTTTCTTTTTGTGGGGACTCATGTTACAAGGTTTTGTAAACTATGTGAAGTCAAGGAATGATTCATTTCTGTGACATCACCATAACCCATCTTCTATCAGTCTTAGGTTAGGAAATGGGATTTTTGCCTTTCAAGGTCTAGCCAGAAAACTTTTCAATCTAATTATAGCCTTAATGGGACATAGCATTAAGAAGTTGTTTGGATTTCAAAACCTAGGTTGCTCTTTCTCTTATAAACATTATTGCAGCTTTATAAAAAGTATACAATAAATGTTAGGATATATGACAGGATTTCTTGGAATGATGTAATAATACAGAAGGGAGCAATGTTCCAATGGGCACTGGGCAAATGAAGTTAGGACTGGAAAGCAGTAAATGAAAAGTAAAGTGCGCTGTTATGCCTGGAAAGACAGTGGGGCCTAGTAAATGGATCCCTGGACTTGGAGTCAAGAAAACCTGGATCCAAATCCTATATCAGATATTTATTAGCTTTGGAAACTTTGATAAGTCATTTAACCTCTCTCAGCCTCAGTTTCCTCATCTGTAAAAACAGAGGATAATATCTGTTGTACCTATTTTATAGGGTTATTGTAAGTCTAGACTAAGGTAATTTATGAAAAGTGCTTCGTCAAGTATCACTTATAAGATAGGTTTCAATAAATTTTGAATACTAGGTTCCCATGGTTTTTAGCAATTTTATCAAAGCTAAAATTGTTGAATACTGGACTGGGTTAACCAAAGAGGAAAGGATGAAAATTTATCTCTCTGCAGAAAGTCTGTTTTGTTTTGTAATAAAAGAAATTCTTGTAATAAAAGAAATTCAAGAAAAAAGCGCGGGGGTATCATGGGTTTGGATGATGGACATGAGGATGAATAACAGGAATGATGTTTTTGTTTCTGATTTGGGCAGATGCCAGAAATTATAGTAATAAAAATAATAAATAACAACCCTAGCAATGATGCATGTATTTGTTACTTTAAGGAACACCTGACCTATAGCAGTCCTTTGAGAAAGATTGTGTATTTCTATTTAACATGAAACTCAGAGACATTAAGCCCAAAGTAACACTGCTACAGTCAGAGGGAAGCCTTGAAACTAGATCTTCTGACTTTAAAATAAATGACCTTACTTCTTCTAGGTTAGCTATTTCTTGCCTTCATCCATGCTACCTAAGATGAAATTGTTATGGGATTTATATGAGAAGATTTTTGATTTGTTGGATGCTAGTACCTGGAACTCTCTTAAGAGGAAATGAGGATTCCACTCTCAAAGACTGAGCCATAAGCCAAGTTTGATAGGTGAAATAGCCTCTTTTACATATGTCTTAGTGCGTGATCTGTTTCACTGTAACGAGGCTCTGTAGGGGATAGAGATTGAGTAGCAGGGGTTTTGTTGGACTCAGAATGAGGTGAGCCTGTGCAATCCTTCTCTTGGATTCTTTAATTTTTTTAAAAAATAATTTTTATTAAAGTATTTCAGGTTTTTCTTTTACACAACTATAGCATCCCCAATATCCCTTACTTTCCCTCTCCCAGAGTCATCTCATATAACAACTAATTTTTTCCTTTTAATATCTATTTTATTTTTTGTACTAAATTCTCTCCCACTCCTCACTTTCTATTGATAAGGCCAGAAATACAAAACTATTACAAATATGAAAGCAGCAAAATGAATTCCTGCATTAGCCATGTTCTAAAGAAAAAAAGAAGAAAATATATATTTCAATCTGCACTTTGAATCTATTAGTCCTCTTTCTGGAGGTTAATAGTGTTTTTCATCATGAGTCCTTTGGAAGTGTGATGGGTCATGGTGGCAATCAGAGTTTAGTCTTTTATATTTGATTATTTTTATAATATTGTCATTGTTGTATGGATTATTCTCCTGGTTCTGCTCCCTTCACTTTGCATAAGTCTTTTCAGGTTTTTCTGAAATCACCTCCTTTATCATTTCTTACAGCACATAGTATTTCCTAACACTCATGTAGTGTCACTTGTTTATAACTTGTTCATTCCTCATTTGGTGGATATGCCCATAATTTCTAATTCTTTGCGACCACATGAAGAAGTTTTATAAATGTTTTTGTACAGATGGAGGGTTTTCCTCTTCCTATGATCTCTTTGGCGAATAGGCATGGATATACCAGCAGTGCAATGGTGTGCCTGGTTTCCCACATGCCCTCCAGCATTGGTCATTTTCCTTTTCTGTCATTTTAGCCAGTATGATGGGTATGAGATGGTACTTGAGAGTTGTTTTCATTGCATTTCTCTAATTATTAGTGATTTTAAAAATGTTTTATGTGATTATTGATAACTTTTATTTCTTTCTTTGAAAATTGCCTTTTGTAGCTTTTTATCATTTTTTCAGTTGGGGAATGGCTCTATATTCATAATAAATAGTATTTCTTAAAAAGAGGAAAGAAAAAATCAATATAATTATGAAAAAGTCTGTAAATATGTACAATATATAATACATATGGACTTTCACTTATCTAAAAGGATGAAGTAAGAGTGTCTTCTCATGTTTTTTGTGCTATATTTTTCTTTTATAATATTGGAGTTTTGTGGTTTTTGTTTTTGTTTGTATTGTTGCAGGCACTGTGTGTATTTTCTTGACCCTATTTACTTCACTCTGCATATGTTCACAATGATCAAGCCATATTTGTATATATTCGTCAGAGTCATAGTTTCTTACAGCACAGCAATATTTTATTACATTGATGTATTGTGATTTGTTAACTATTTCCCAGTTGATGACATCTTTTTGATTCTTGCTACTGATGTTATAATGTTGGACTTTTATGCCATCTAGGGGACTGAATACAGGTTTGTATGTAACATTTTTCCTGGTCTTTATTTGCTGTTGTTTTTGTTGAATCATTTTTCGTTAGTGTCTGACTCTTTGTGACTCCATTTGGGGTTTTCTTGGCAAAGATACTGGAATGGTTTGTCATTTCCTTCTCCTGTTCACTTTACATATGCAAAAACCAAGGCAAACAGGGTTAATTGATTTGCCCAGAGTCATACAGCTATTAGATGTCTGAGACTAGGTTCAAACTCAGGAACATTAGCTCTCCTGACTCTAGGCCCACTACTCTATTACCTACCTGCCTATACATATATATATATATATATATATGTTTGTATGTATGTATATATACATATTTTTATTTAATATATGCTAAATAAATATGTATGTGTGTTTATTTAGTATATAATCTTACATGTAAATATGCTTTATATAAGAATTTATGATATATTACAAAATTTTTTAAAGTTAATGTTAATACTTCAAAGGCTACTGGTTGAATATATTTTACGTAAATTTTCCTAAAATACTGTTAATTCAATCAACAAACATGTTTATTTCATTCATTTATTTATTTGCTTCATCCATTTATAGTTGTATGCTATCTTAAAGCAAGGTAGAGGCCTAGTGACTGGGAGAATGGAGCAGTGGGGTAGCTTCTTGTCATCCCACTGCTTAGCCCTAGAGTAATGAACTCTGACCTGACGCATTGAGCAAATGTATTATGTTCATTCCACTCCAACTCTACCTCCTCTATCTCCACTGCTCTTCAGATGACTACGTAGCAAAAGCTAGCATGCTAAAAATAGTTTTTGTGCATCAAGGAGAATGAATTAAAACATGAAAAGCAGGGAGTGAATAGTTCAGACAGTAGTGGGTTGGAAATGATCAGCACAGTGAAAATAAGATAGGGATTCATCTGACTACAGAGCATGATGAGTTTCCTGCTTAAAATACTGGGGGTTAGGGGATAATTCATTAATACCTTCCCCTCAGGGAAGTAACCTGGGTGGAGATAGCACCAGTGGAGTGGGGATGATGGTCTTATACAGAAAGATACTGTCTACTTTACAGTATCTCACATTGCCTCTAATTTTTGTAGTCACTGGTTCTCATCATCTTTCTGTATGCAAATGCTGAAAAGAACAAGTTGTTCCATTTGTTACTCTCTCTCAGGAAGGATATATTTACTCTTCTCAAACTCTTCATGCCCTCTTTTTCCCTGCTCCCATGTCTTCTTCCCTGTATTCTCCACACATCCATTCCAGCCATATACATCAAGCACAGCCTCTGAAGTTTCCCCAGTCATCCTGTGGTTATTGTGTTATACCAACTACTTCACCAGATTGTGGTTTAGATAGAAGGAGGTCATGTGTGTGAAGGTGCTTTTACAAATGTAATGTGACAAATAAGTGGCTGTGACCATGGGAAATAGACTCCTATGAGCCAACACCTGTGCCATGAGCTTACATTTTACCATTTCTGTCAATTGGCATCTCCCTAATCATTTACAAGATAATTTGACTATTCCTGCCAACTTGAGCCAACAGATAGTGAGAAAAAGGAAAAGATCACTAGACATCAGAGTTACTAGAGAGTTAGATCTGGAATCAGGAAGACTAGAATTCAAAACCATCCTCAGACTCAGTAGCTACGTGACACTTAGCTAAGTCATTTGAACTCTGGCTGCCTCAGTTTCCTTATCTGTCAAATTATCTGGAGATAATAACACCTACTTTGCCATGTTGTGAAGATAAAGTGAGATAAAATTCTTAATTCTTAATTTAATTCTTAAATTCTTAAAATTCTTGTAAACCTTAAAATATTATATAAATACTAATTGTTGCTGTTATACACTGAATGGGTCATCCTGACTAACAGCTAATCCTCTCTAACGTAGGTTTGTCAGCAAGTTCCCCATCTCCTACAAGTTTGAGGATTTGCTGTGTCTTCGCACAGCAGAAGGCTCTTCGGCACTGAGTTATATTTCCTGAAATGGCCAGGGTACAATTAGGCTCAGCACTCCCTGAGTTGTGCTCTAATTTAGCCCTCACTACACACGGACTATCTTCACTTAGTGAGGAGAGAATTAGGAAGAAGACCTAGATTCAGGACATATCTCTATCATATGTGACTCTGGGCAAATTACTTGACTTCTCAGTGCCTCCGGAAACTCAGTAAGACCATACATTTTTAGAGGAGGTGCTTGTGTGTAGTGATAGAGGAAGTTCCCTACTTGGAGCTCTGAACACCAGTAAAATCACACACACTCACATACATGCCCTTGTTTGCTACTTAAAGTGGTTGATGTATAAAGTGCTTTATAAACCTTCAAATGATCTATAAATGTCTGATTATTATAATATGTGGGTAGTGGGAATTCTGACATTGAAAGTCTTTACCATCTTGGTAGTAAAATAAACCTCTCAGATGCTCTAAATCTTTTATGTTAGGTTTAATGTATGTGCCTTTCTTTATGTTAATGTACCGTACATCTTCGTTTTAAATGGATTCAAAAAATAAAATAAAGTCAGAGCTTTACTCCTCCCAGTCAAATAGTTGGATTTTGTTGTTGTTTTGTTTTGGGGGTAACAAGAATGGCAAATGTGATATACTTTCTGTTGAAACTCTGATAATCCAAAGATATGCTAGAGCAGCTTTGTATAAAATATCTAAGGTGAGATCTTAAATTTAATTTGCTTAGAAGAAATCATGATCAGACCTGAATTCCAAGGATCTACCCTCTGTTTTTGTAGAAAATATTTTTAGTCCAGAACCTAGGGATAGAGGGCAGGGAGGGGAAACTAATATCAACTGCTTATGCTGTTTCCATACAAAGATTTTACATATATATTTTCCAGAAAGGTTTGTATTAAGAGGATTTGGGTCTTTGCCAAAGAAATCTATAAAAATGTCAGGAAAAATACTGTTTCTCTACTATAATCTTGCTAAATCCTTTCAATTTAGTTTACTACATGTAGGGTGCATTTGCTTGCTTTTATATTAATTTTACATGTTATCTACTGCTTCTTGGAGAGGTTGAACTAGATTGGGGTGGGGAACCTGTGACCTTGAGACCACATGTGACTCTTTAGGTCCTAATGTGAAGCCCTTTGATTCAGTCACTTGAGGACCTAGAGGGTCACATGTGGCTCCTACCCCTGAACTAGACATATCATACGCATCTTAAACTGAACATGTTCCAAAACAGAATTCATTATCGGTCCTCTCTACTAAAACCTACCCTCTTCCAAATTTCCCAATTATCAAATCATCTTTCCAGTCACCCTGGTTCTTAATGTTGATGTCTTCCTCAACCTTTCACTCTCCCTCACTTCAGATATCCAGTCATTTAGCAAATATATTGTATCTCCTTTCACAAGGTCTCACAAAAGTCCTCATCTTTCCATTCACACAGGGGCCACACTACTTTCTGCCTCTCCTGTACACAATAGCAATACTTTCCTAATTTATGTCTCTGCCTTTCTCTTCTCTATTCAGTCCTCCATAAGGTGATTACCCTAACGTGAAGAACTGACCATGTCACCTCTTCCCCTCTTTCTGCTTAAAATATTCTAGTGGCTTCATACTCCTTCTAGGATCAAATATACATTTTTGTTTGTCACTCAAAATATTTTGCCACCTGACCCCTTATTCAGACCTCTCCACAAGCTGTTCCTCAAGCATGATGCTCTAAATCTCTCATGTTCATGCTGTTTCATTGACTGTTCTCTGTTCTCCCTTCTTACCTCTTCCTCTTAGAATTCCTAGCATCCTTCAAGACTCTGCTCAAGTAATACCTTCTTTTAAGACGTCTTTCCTAGTCCCATTATAAGCTAGTCCCTTCCTATCCAAGGATGTCTTCTATCTGCCTTTTATGTATTTTGTATCTCCTTATATCTATGTAATCCACACCTCAAAGGTTTTTGCATAAGGCTCTCCTCATTAGAGGATTTCCCTCCCAAAGCTGAAAGCCAGAAGACCAAAATCTCTCTTCTCCCAAGCTCTCAAAAGTGCCACCACTTACACCCAGACCAGGACCTTTTAGTAGTTAATTAAATCTTCACAAAGGAGAAGAGTCTTATGCAAATGAACTTTGAGACTTGGGCTACTTATGTAAAAGTTGTCTCCTCTGATGTGTATATTCTTTGAGGACAAAGATTATTTAATTTTTTGTCTCTTTATCCCCCTTTGCTTGGCTTAGTGCCTGACATATAATAGGTGCTTAAGAAATACTTGCGGATTAGTTGACAAAGACTAATAGGTAAATTGATTTTATCTGTATTTCAGTACTTCAGTGGGTATATGGTCATACTGATGTGGGTAATCCTTTAATCTAGTCATACCTTCTTACCTTGTACAAGTCTAGTCCTTAATGTCCTGTAAATTTCCCAAAAGGCTTTACCCACTGTACTCAAGGAATTAATCTATGCCTCTTGACTTTGTAAAGGTGCTTCTAGACCTATGGACTTTCCATCGGTTGTCTTTAACTTCTGCTGCATGACTGACTTGTCTCCTTTCCCAACTGTGCATCTCTCTAATTGCATCCTTTATGTGACTTCTTCTGCATGATTCCTAAATGGTAATTACTTTGTAGCCTACTATAGCCTACCACGTGGAACTTTAATTCTTTTAACACTGTGGTACTTTCTGACTGACAATTATAAACCATATTAGAAGAGTATTGAAGTTATCATTGTACTGGTTGGAGCTGCACAGGCAAAGGGGATAGCACAATATATACTAGGAGCTCAGCATCGCATAGACTGCTAGCTCATTCACTGGTAAGGAATTCATGACCATAGCTGCTTACCCAAGCTGCCTAATATTACAATGGGACTGAGAAACTCCTGCACCTGACTCTGCAGGATAAAACTTGGAGAAAGACTTTCCCGTGTTGACTCTGCTATTTTATCTATTTGCATAGTTCTCACTAGGTAAGATGTGCCCTCCATCACAGTCTCTCAAACTCCTTTGATCTAAATAGACTTTGAAGCACCATCATCAATTGCTTTGTCTCCTTTGTATCTCAATACCAGGGTTGGAAATAAGTTTCTCATTGAATTAAAAGTATTTTCCTTTGTTTCAAGGAGAAGCCTGGAATTATTAAAAGCACCAAACAATTTTCTAAAGGCAATCCACAATGCCTGCCTATTCCTGATGAGTTCTAGTCCCAGCTTATTTATGGTGTTGTCCAAGATATACATATTTATGGATCAGATTTATAGGCTTTCTACTCTATGAGCTGCTGTAGTCCAAGACGTAGAATTTTTTTCATCTATTTGTCCTTTCCTTTGTAGATAGTTATATCAGACTCTTTTGAGCGCTTATGAATCTGATTCAGAAGAAATTGCACTAATTCTGTGGCATGTTGCGGTCAACTCAATGTCTTATGTAAGCAGGAGCATCTAAGTTATCTCATCATTATAATCCAGGGATAGTTTAAATTGAGTAATTAGAGAAAACATTATAGCAAGTCATAATGTAGTAGAACAAATTTTCATTAAAGCAAGAGAAAGAAAGATGAGATGAAAGTTAGAATTTAAAAATGAGAGAAAGTCCTCATTAGAATAGAGGGAAGCCATGTGTAGAGGGAAGAAAATATTTATTAAGTGCCTAATACATGCCAGGCACTGTGCTGAGGGCTTTACAAATATCATCCCATTTGATCCACCCAACAATACAGGGAAATAGGTAATTTTATTATGCCCTATAACAGTTGATGAAGCTGAGGGAAACAGATGAATGACACGGGTATGGGTCCCATAGTTAGTGTCTGAACCTAGATTCACATTCGTCTTCCTCACACTAAATCCAGTGTTTTATCCTCTACAACCTAGCTCAGGCAGGCTGGATTGTACAGAAAACAAACTCAAGAATTTCCTTTAGTTAGACCAGTATTTTTTTAAACAAAATTAGGAGGAGTTTTTGTTATTATTGTTGGAGATTTCTTTTGTATTTTGGGGCGGGGAATTCTATAGATAATATTGGCAACTTGATCTTGAATAATAGAGATCATCCAATAACTTAGCACTTTTGAGTTTATAGCACATAAACACAGATTGGGGGACCTCCTACAACTGAAATCAGGCAGAGGTCACTAGATGTAACCAAAAGAAATCTTTTGTTCAACCTGTCTTTGTGAAAAAAAACTGAAAAATCCCTTTTGACTTACAACCATGTTATAAGCAACCCCTTTTTCCTTGGGATACATGCTAGTTATCCTCTAAATGTCTGGCAAGCAATGTATATTACTGTTCTTTACCTCATTTGATATTAATAATCAAAGAGTTATTGAACAAAATTATCTCCGTTGCTATAACTTTCAAAGGATCTCTGCAGGAGAGGCAACTTATTTATTAAAAAAGAACCTTGAAAGTTTCATTCTGAACTACTGTATTAAATTTAGACTTTTTTCCCTTTAGTAAATAAAAAGTTTGCATGGTAGGAACCTGTATTCCCTATACTGTTAATTTGTTTGTATAACTTAGAGAGTGATCTACGGAATGCTATTTTTGAAAACCTGCTTATTTTTTTCGTATTTTGATCAGTTAGGTGGTATAGTTGATAGAGTGCTGTATATCTATTTAGGAAGACCTGAGTTTGGATCCCAGCCTTAGAAACTGGCTGTGTGATCCTAGTCAAGTCACTTGGACTTTCAGCCTCAGTTTTCTTATTATAAAAAATGGGCATTATAGCACCTACTTCTTGGGTTTATTGTCACGATCAAATAGAATAAGACAGGTAAGTGCTATATAAATATTGAATGATACCCACAATATATTTGTAGATTATTCTCATAAAATTGTGCAAAGATGGCAAGTAAAGCAAATGGATTAATAGTTGATATTTTTATGATTTTTAAAAAAATAATAAATATGATTCATGTTTTGTTTTGTTTCAAGCTTATGAGATCCTTGTTTCTTTCTGACATCCAAAGAATTAATCTGTCTATACTAGGAGTCAGCAAATTATAGTCTAGGGTTAAGATCTAGCCTGCTGCCTTTTTCATGTGACAAAAGAATGGTTTTTACATTTTTATAAACTGGTCCATAGACCATAGTTTCCTGACCTTAGTTTTCTACACTCAAAATTGTGTCTCCTCCTACCTGGACCTCCCCTCTCTATCTATGCAGTGTAATCCCATATTATTTTTTTTCTACTAGTACCACTTCTACTTTATCAGGAAGCATCTCAAAAACTATCCAAATATTCTGTTTCCACATTCGTTGATGGAGAAAATAATTTTGTTATATACATTTCCCCCAATTTTTCATTACTTTGCTGCTCTTCATCCAGTTTCCTCTATAAATGCCTTTGGGATAAATTATCTTTGTAGGGTCTCTCATCAGAGTTCATAGAAACTTTTTTTTTAGATTCTATAGTCACACAAATACTGTTACATTTATTTATTACAAATGTTCTGAGGGTCACAATTTTCAGTATGTAAGATCACTTTTGGCTTGCAAGATAATTCTATAATATTATTATTATTGGGAAAATTCAGAGACCACAAGATATAATATATAATTATATAAATTATATAAAAAATATAATGACATTTAATTTTGTGCTTTGTTGTAGTTGATAACTAAAAAAGTACTTTTCTTATTTCTAGGTTTTTTAAGTACTGGGGACCAGGCAGCAAAAGGCAATTATGGATTGCTTGACCAAATCCAAGCTTTAAGATGGATTGAAGAAAACATTGGCTCCTTTGGAGGGGATCCAAAAAGAGTTACTATCTTTGGCTCAGGAGCAGGAGCATCTTGTGTTAGCCTCTTGACCTTGTCTCACTATTCAGAAGGTAATATGATTTCCACTCTGATAATAATGAAATAAATTAAATACAAATAGAGGTATTTGTTTGTTTTAAAAACAATGAAGGAAATGTCCTATCTGAATTAAATGATAAAGCTATTTCATTACAAAATTCAACAGAAACTTAGGTAATGATCCTTATATGAGCTGACCTCGTCCTCCTTCCCCTTTCTACTATATCCTATCCCTGGCCAGTTTTTAATTTCACTTTCTTTTACATTATTAAAAAAATGAATCAATTCAGATATGTGATTTAACAATAATGTTGGTTAGATCATTAATGCCTTTCTTAGAAATTATCAATTTCTAATTTGTCTGATTTTTTTACTATGATCAAAGGAGTCATTTATGAATTCTTATTCAACTTAATTAAGCATAAATTTTATTTGTAATATGAAAAGGAATATATCAGAGAGATTAATGCATAGAGTACTAACATGCCATTTACATTTTAGCCATGATTTAAAAAAAATTTTGTTTCACAACTTAATAAAAAATAGAGACATATTTTATTTCAGTATTTACAAGTCACATTACTGAAGCCCTTGTGTCAACTTAAAAAAATTATTTTTGGTGTGTTCAGGACCTAGGACAATCACATACCCATAGCATTTCAGTATTATAAGGGATTTAAGACCTAGTAATCATTTAATAAACATGAGCTTAATTGAATTGCTGAAACAAATCCTTATCAAAGGATATTACAGTGTCATTTGACATGTTTTATGTCATTTTTTTACCAAAATTAGAAAAAAAACCTGTTCATGTAGGAAATAACATTGAGAAGGCAGAAAAATCTGTTAGTGATTCTTTAAATTCAAACTTTTGGCAGCTTCAACCATTTGGGACACAGCCCTGAAACTGGTAGAGAGCAAAGGTCTCTGAACACCCAAAATAAGTGTCCCAAAGACTGAGTCAGTTAGTCAGTTAATTTACATTTACTAAGTGCCTGCTGTGTGTCCCAGCATGGAGGATATAAAGAAAGCCAGAAGACAACCACAGTTCTCAAGTTCTTCAGTTTTAATGGAGGAGACAATAAGGAAGAAACTATGTTCTATATAATATATATATAGGTTAATCAGTAATCGTAAGACATGAAAATTAAATAGGATCAAGAAAGGCTTCTTTTAGCAGATAGGATTTAGGTGGGTCTTGAGGAAGCCAGGAAGCAAAAATGAGGAGGAAGAGAATTCTATGCATAGGGTAGAGTTAGTGAAAATGGATGAAGCCAGGCAATGGAATGTTTTACGTAGGGAATAGCTAGTAGGTCAGTGACTAACACTGTTACTAGATGGCAATGACCTTCACACTATATTTCATTTTACTCTTTAAGCCCTATCTCCCAGTTTTAGAGATGCTTCTTTAACAAATAGTTTTCAGTATCTTGATAATCTGGTTTCCAAAAGCATGGCAGATTCAGTGAAGCAGACTAGAGAATTGATGAGATTGAAGGAGTTGGAGAAGTGACAGTTGACCTCTTGAGTTTGAGAGAAGACTAGTACCTATATACATAAGCAAAAGCCTAAAAAGAACTACCTTGTTGTACAATACATAAATGGAAATTAATGACAATACCCTGGGTTGAAAGGTACCCACTGGCCTCAGTGGAAGGAGAGATAGTAAGGTTAAGATTTCTATCCAGAAAGGTAAAACTTAGCAGGTTCTTTAGGCACTTGAAGAGGTTAGCTTTTCTTTTCGGAGGAAAAAAAAGATTAGAAAAGTCCCTTTTCCTCCTCCTTTCCCAAGAAAAGTAGAATGAATGCAATCTCACTGTGAAGCAGATGCACAGAAAGAACCGTTCCTTTGAGAGGGTAGCAAGTGAATGACCAGGTAGGGTATGTGCCATCTTCTACATTGATAATCCAACTTTTTAGGACAATTCTTGAATGCTGACATGGCTCCTTCTTCTTTTCCTCACAACTGATGTATTCTCTCCGTTTGAAAAAAAATGATTGCTCTTTATTATGTCAAGGTCAAATCAACTAAAATTTTTCTCTTAGTTCTGAGAAATCTTTCTCTTTAAATAACAGTTGCTCAATTCTAATTGCATTGGGTATAATTTGGATAGGACTTTGTAGTACTTCCAAAGAATCTGAATCATTTTTCTTATGTCTTACGCTGTGTTCTGCAATGAGAAACATTCTGGTCATTCTGTTTTCTCTAAGCTATAAATAGCCCATATTAAAGTAAATATAATAAGAGATTAGTAGACAGATAGTATGTAACATATTTCTCAAATATGGAGGATTCAGGATGGAACCATTTAGAATTTCAGTTCTTTACCATTTGGGACATCCACTGTCTTTTCAAGTCACATCTTAACTGATTACAATCATGTTTTTCACCTTCCTGATTGCTTCCATGATTTTAGAAGCTGACATAGTGCAAGCTACTAGAACCGGAGATTTAATGCTTTATTCTTCTGGTGGCTCATGAGATGTCAGATCCTAAACTGAGGCCAGCAGTCAAGGGTAAAAAAGTAAAGATAGTGAAAAGAACACTCTCATTTTATAAAACAATATCTCCTGTCCTGACATACTCCAAAAATAGAGGTTTAATATTTCTAGACATCCATGTAGTGGAATAAAATATCGATTTATTTTATCCTATCGCTCAAGCTTATTCTGAACCCTACACTAAATAGGTATTTCTGACAGTTTTGCAAATCTTGGACTTGAAATTGGTGGCATCTTTTTGGAAATCATAAATTCTTTGGGTAAAAAGTTATATTAGTTCCAATTGGAGAATTTAATTAGGTATAGACAAATTATTCTTTCAAAAGCACATTAAAAATTTTTTGGCATGTTTACAGTTGAGAGAAAATATGAAACAAGTAATTCAAAAGTATATCAGACCAGAATACTCCCACAAATTGAGCATATTAAATTGATTTTAACTGAACATTTTTCCAAAATTACATGGTGCCTGGTTACTCTGTGAAAGAGGTAAGCATATAATTTTCCTTTGACCTTTAAACTAGTGAAAAGCATATTGACATGGAACAGAGAATCGAATTGCCTCTGACATTCATTTATTTGTGGGAGATTTTCTAAGGTAAAAACTGAAAAATTCTAGAGAAGTAGATGAATAGTATGAATTTTCATCAGGGGTGAACTTGTAAGGGTAGTTTCCTTTTCTTAACTCTTTATTCTGTGTGTAAAACAACTTCCTATTAAAACTAGTGTCAAATGGAAAAAAAAATGAGTGAAAGAGAGGCTGAAATAGCTGAATGCTACTGTACTCAGAAATTCACATCCCCAAGATACAATAAAAGCATTCTTTGCTCAGTAAAAGCTGCTTTTTTATATTTTAGATTTTCATTTGCATGTACACAATTTGCACCTGCAGGTCTGTTCCAAAAGGCAATCATACAGAGTGGAACAGCCCTGTCCAGCTGGGCAGTGAACTACCAGCCTGCCAAGTACACTCGGATATTGGCAGATAAAGTGGGCTGCAACATGCTGGATACCACTGACATGGTTGAATGCCTTCGGAATAAGAACTACAAAGAACTCATTCAACAGACCATTACTCCAGCCACATACCACATTGCCTTCGGGCCCGTGATAGATGGTGATGTAATTCCAGATGACCCTCAGATTCTAATGGAGCAGGGGGAGTTCCTAAACTATGACATAATGCTTGGCGTGAACCAAGGGGAAGGCTTAAAGTTTGTTGATGGTATTGTTGACAATGAGGATGGCGTTTCTCCAAATGATTTTGACTTCTCTGTCTCCAACTTTGTTGACAATCTGTATGGTTATCCAGAAGGAAAAGATACCCTCCGGGAGACGATAAAATTCATGTACACTGACTGGGCAGATAAAGAAAACCCTGAAACTCGAAGGAAGACCCTGGTTGCCCTTTTCACTGATCATCAGTGGGTCGCTCCTGCTGTTGCCACAGCTGACCTGCATGCCCAGTATGGGTCCCCGACATATTTCTATGCATTCTACCACCACTGCCAGAGTGAAATGAAACCAAGCTGGGCTGATTCAGCCCATGGTGATGAAGTTCCATATGTTTTTGGCATTCCTATGATTGGTCCTACTGAACTTTTCAGCTGTAACTTCTCCAAGAATGATGTCATGCTTAGTGCAGTGGTTATGACATACTGGACAAACTTCGCGAAAACTGGGTATGTTTTACTCTAAGGCAGTTTTCTTCTGGCTGCCATGTTTTGTACTTTTGATCTTTAGTTGCATGATTGCACCAGATCTAGGGTCCTGCAACTTTCAATATTTTTGCTCCAGAATTTTACATTTATCACGACAGGGAAAACATAGCTATTTCTTTCCAAGGTTTACTATAACTTAAAGTTACTTCTTTATCATTCTGTCAAATCATTTTTTTTATGGCTAGTTAGACACACAGGCCATTTTTTTTTTCTCAGCTTAATGGGACCTGGTTGGAAATAGCAGTTTTCTCAAAGGGAAAAAAAAATTAAGTTCTTTCATTGTACTGCATAAATATGGGAGTATACCTTAGTATTTTCCATCTCCAAGAGACTACATACATCCATTGGGATGAAGGCAGTTATTATTCAATGAGGAAGACTGTCCTCATGGGAAATTATATAGCCAGGCTTACTGCATAGCAACACAAATGAAATGTGCCTCCTATTAACTATGGAGAAATCTCATCCTCGTAGCTGTTATATATTTGAAAAAGGTATGGAAAACACAAACAACTGTTACACAGATTTCGAAATACAATTGAATCTCTACTCTACAAACATGGAAGGAAACCCCTAAAGCTACTTAAATGGCTAATAATAGGTTGTGTTTGCTAACCTTTATCCTGAATCACCCTTTTGTCAAATAATGCAGTACTGTTTTGTTCCATTTTAGGGTTGTCTTTTTTTTTTCACCTTGAAACTCTTGTACCGAATTAAAAATAAAGATGGCACCAAGGGATGGCAAATCTTTCCAGTGATCACCTATGGCAGGGTTAGGCTCTCATCACTGCAACTGCAGTGCCATGCAGCAATATTAGCAATGATATTAGAAGAAAACAGAGATGCTTAACTTGGAATCCAGGAATGTTTAGCAATTTTCAGTCCTTAATGAATCTAAACAATATTTTGTGGAAAATGGATTTATTTGATTTCTATTTAGTGATGAGTTAGGGATCAAGATTGGACATTGAATCTAGGTGGTTTGATTTACTTTATGGTAGTCATTGTGTATACTGTAAAGAGCAGTCGCTTTAGAACAATAGTGCAGTCCTGGCAAAGTGGAGACACTAGGATGAGTGGGAACATCGAATTACTCTTCCAAAGGATGATGCAAGGCAAGGCAAGGTTAGGAAACACATCTTATTATTAGCCCATTTAACTGCTTCAGGGATTTTCCTTCAGTATTTACAGACTTTTCACATGGTAGAGACCTAGATAACTTTCTGAAACCAGATGTTTGATGTTTGTATTTTTAATATCTTTTCAAATATTTGTCCACAAAGATCTTATTCAGGGGTACCTTAATCTAGGAAATTCCAATATGAAAACAATACAATTCAAAAAAAGGTTAATTAGCAGGCAACCATGTATTACCAGAATGTCTTCTGATTTATAAAATATTCATCAAAATCATCAGCCAGTACTTGTTTAGCAGGTGCTGTGTGAGGATCTGAGGGAAAACCAGAGGTACCACCATAATTGTGTGAAGATGTTTAAAGTATGGTATCTGACACTGATGTGCTTCCATTCTTGTGAGGGTGACAGGAGCAAAAACAATTATAGAGAACGTTGGAGGATAGTCACATGAATTTTTGCATTATAGATTATATGATCTGTCAGAATTCAAAGAAGTGTAAAGATAAAATGAGCCAGAGTAGTGAAGGAAGAGTAAGAGCATGACCCTAGAAATATGGGTGGGAACTGGACTGACCAAGAGGAACAAGAGAGAACGTTTAAGTCGCCAGTGCTGAACAAGAGTAGTATGAAACACTTGACTGTGATTCGGAACACTTGGGTTCTTGTCCCAATTCCACAACTTCATAGCCATGTGATCTTGTCTAAATTAATTTCTATTTCACTATTTGATAAATGATAAAAATTCTATCTTTCTATGTAACTCAGTGTTCTGAGTATTAAACAATAGATTAGGACAATAGGATCATAGACATAAGGCTGCAAGGTATTAAAGAGGCCATATAGCCCAACCCCTTAATTTTTCAGATTAGGAAACATAGACCTAAGGACATTAAATGACTTACTTGCTCAAGGTCACGCAAAAGTAAACATAAGGGAAAATTCTTTGGTAAGGTACAATTGATCAATCAAGAAAGCGGTGTGACGTTTATTACAAATAATTGAGAACCAGTTCAGCATTTTGATTATAAAGCCAATCTCAATATCCATTCTTGTTCTGTGACCCAAGACAAATCACTTAAATTCTCAGTAGGTTAAGCAATTTTCCAGGTGGTCCAGTGGATCACACAAGGCAGGTTCTGGAATCAGGAAGATATGCATTCAAATGCAGCCTCAGACACTTACTGTTGTGTGACCTTGGGCAAGTCATTTACTCTGTTTGCCTCAGTTTCCTTATCTGTGAAATGGGGATAACAACGACACTCACAAAACAGAGTTGCAGAGGGTAAGTTGAGAAAATGTTTGGACAGGACTTTTGCACAGTGCTGGGCTCATAGAAGGTGCTATACAAATGCTAATTATTATTTATTTACATTATAATTACTACTATTTTAAGGAGCAGAGATGGCTTTAATCTACACCAAAGGTGGGAGTATCTCCATCTGGGAATTTCCAATATAATGAAATCATAGAGAGAAATCTAGTTCTTGTATATTCTCCCTATTGACCAATTAATCAATAAGAATTCATCCAGCAGAAGCTAGTCTCAGGAATTCTGCTACGCACTAGCACTACAAATATAAAAGAGAGACAGTCCCTGCTATCTAGGACTTTAGATTCTTTTTTTTCTTTTTTAACATTTTTATTTAAAGTTTTGAGTTCCAAATTCTATCTCTTGCCTTATCCCTCCTTGAGCTAGTAAGCAATAAGATGTGGTACAGAAATGGCAGAAGGAGGTATGGCAAGATTCCTTACTGAGTAGGTCCTAGTGTCCTTTTATTTTGCTGCTGGACTGGATGCGAAGCATGGTCCAGATCCACTTAGATATAGCGAGATAGACAAGTTTTCACTTTTGCAGCAATCAAGACAGGTCAACTTTAGTATGGAATTTCAAAGCTGAGCCATTAATCTACCCTAGGAGGGAGGAAGGAAAGAAACAAATAGGTATTTAAATGTCTCCTAGGTGCTAGGCACAATGCTATGCACTTTAAAAATATTATCTTATTTGGCCCTTTACCACAACCCAGAGAGATAGATGCATGGTCTCTGGAGATCTAGTCTAGAGAATCATAGTTTCTGTAAAGAAGTAGATAGTCATAGGGTAAATGGCAAGATAACCATTCTATGTAGGACCTGGTGTCCCAATGAATGAAAAAATGGATTGTGAAGCATGGATTATAAAATATGCAATATCATTTTTATTTGACTGGGTAGCAGTATGGAGACAATGTTATTATTAAATTTTGGAGTCAAGGGGATGAATTTGTACTTTATATGTAAGGAGACAATCACTGTAGACCCTTGAACAAAAGAGGTACATAATGACAGCAGTATTGTAATCTGGTGATTATTCTTATTGCAATAAAAGCAATATATGATTTGTTTTTCACACTGGAAGAAAAAGCATGGATTAGATGTGATCTGTCCCTAGTGGAGTATTGTTCTCATTGTGGCTGTTAGTCATGCCTGGCTCTGGGTGACCCCAATTGGGGTTTTCTTAGCAAAGATATTGGAGTGGATTGTCACTTTCTTCTCCACATCATTTTTTAACACGTGAAGAAACTGAGGCAAACAGGGTTAAGTGACTTGCCTAGGGTCACACAACCAGAAAGTGCTTGAGGTCAGATTTGAACTCATGCCTTTCTGATTTAGATCCACTGTTCTATCCACTATGCCACCTAGCTGCTAGTGGAGTATAATCTGTACTAATAAGATAGCTGATATCTAATTCTGTTTATGCACAACATTTTAGTAAAGTATCCATTTGGGTAAAGTGCTTTTTTTTTTTACTTTTTAAATGTAATTTGAATGTATTTCATGAATACATTTCAACAAAAATAGATAATGAGAGTCTAAATGACATATAATTTATCTGCAAATCATTTTGTGTCTGAAATAATGAGGAAGGGAATTTGAACTTACAAAACTATGTGATCAACTGTATAGAGTTCCATCAGGCATAATGCATTACCTGGATGGATAAATTACTGCATTGGCTGAGTGATTGATACAATATAAAGCATGCTGGCTTCCTTTGCTTATTATCACCATTCTCTAAAATATTAGCAAGTCAGGGATTTGCAGGTATTAATGACTTATAAGCATGTTTTATAGTACCATCTGTCACCATTATGTATGCGCTGATGTGGGAAGAGCTTGTTGCAGCAAGGCACATTTATTATTGCCTCTTGAGTGAAGTTACAGTCCTTCTGCACCTCTAGCACAGCCCCTAAAAGTCTGTTTGCCATTTCTCATAAGCCCAGTGGTAATAATGCCTAACAAGTAGGAATTATCTATAAGCATATCTTTCCAAACACTATTAGAGCTAACTAACATTTCTGAACTTCTAAGTAGATCTTAAAGTGGATAGATGACATCTGATGCCTCTTGTTGATGGACACAAGGAAATAAAGTTGGGATTGTGTACTGGGCTAGCTATGGAGAAAATGAAATATAATACATTTAAAAAATAAAATAATGAAAACTGAATGTATCCTTGCCTTGCAAGATACATGTCACTCACTGGCAGTGGATGTTTTGAAACAAAGGACTACTGGGAAGAGTTGTGTAAATGTGTATCTGGGTTTCGTCTCAGAGTTCTGAGAGAAAGATGTGAAAATTAGGAGTAAGGAGGCAGAGTACATCGATTCCCCTGGACTTCTGACTATTTGGGGAACTACAGGAGTGAGTACTCCTTCAGCAGGATAAAACAACTTTGTCTGAAGAAATGTAGAAGTAGGCTATCTGTTCCATTGTGTTATCTGTTCCATCGCCATCTTTCTTCTCCCCAACCCTCTTAGTTCCTTTATGGAAATGCTAACCATGCCATGATCATTTCCTCTAGTCAGCATCCAGGAAGAGCATTGTGAAATTTTCCCATCTTGGCATACATATCACGCTACTGAAGTGGGAAAGCACAGTCAGTAATTATACATAGCAATGAATTACCTTACATTGGTTCTTCTAAAAAGAAAAAGAAATCTTTCACTAACAATTTCTTTTTTTCCTTTGATAGACTGAGTGTTGTTTTAAAGACTAATTTTCTTTTCTTTATTCCAATACAATATGAGGTCCTTGACACAAGGAGTGTTTTTCATTAATCTTTATGTTTCCAGCATCTAATGCAATAATTGGCACAGTGTAGTCATATAGCAAATGCTTTTTGGATTAGGTTAGATTCATATCATATTCCACGCTCTAAGTATATCCAAATGCTAAAATGCATTTCTTTGTTTTGTATGGAACTTGGTGAACTATTTAAAAATTAGGAGAAACATGGAGCATGGGATAAAGCACTATAGTATACCTATCTGCAGCTTTGAGAGTGCTAGAGTATGAGGGTTAGGGTCAAGAAGACTTGGGTTCAAATCCAGTTTCCATCACTTAATAGTTCCATGACCTTGAACTACGCATTTAAACGCTATGTCCCTTAGGCAAATCATCAGGATGACATACTAAATTTTTGAATAAGGCAAGTTGATGGTCAGTTCTTCCTTGATGGAAGAAGTTCCATCCACTGATTAAAAACTCATAATTTTTTGCATATTTGAGAATTATTTTAAAGCAAGAGAATTTTTTTCCCCATTTTGATTATGAAAATGCAGAATATTATTAGAGGTGCCACATGGCACTGTCAGTGATTCCTTCTTACTCACCTGTGTTACAACTCTCCATGTGAAGCACATTTAAGGATAAACTGTGCTGTAACTGACACTGTAAGTTGACACTTGTTACCAGCTAATAAGAGAAATACCCTTTCTGTGAGAACTTTAAGGAGATGTTCATTATTCTAAAATCATTTATTATTAAAGAAATAACTAACCAAAGCTGCATATTTCTGTAATACCTTAACAAATTTTGAAGATGAACTAAAATGTATTTGTAACTTTTCCCTCTTTTTTATTTACTTAAGTGTTAAGCATTTAAATTGTATTTTATGAAATACTAAAGAACTTCAATTTTTTTCCTAGAGAGAGTATGCTACATTGGCAAATAATATACGGCTTGCAGTATTAAATATATGCTTTGCAAGTTTCACAGTCTTTTAATTTGTTTAAGTTTCACCATATATTATGTAATTTTCTTTATCAATTATTTAAAATTTTAAAAAAATATTGTAAGCAAAAATATCCTGACATTGTTTTAATTGTCATGGTTTGATGTTTATGTGAAAGTGATAAAGGGTGTCAGAAGGAGTATGGTAAACAAGGAGTATAAGTATACCTACTTCCTCCTTATTGGCTTTCAACATCCATCATTTCCTTAATTTTACTCCTTAGATGTTGTTTTAGTTTCTACTCATTTTTTGCCTTCATGATACTTTTGTATTAGGTTTATTTTTTTTTAACTTGGCCTAATATGATTGCCAGAGACTAGACACTTGAGAGCAAGTGATAAGATTATCCTGGTAGTAAACAGGGGTATAACCCCTAATCACTTCCTTGTTAGACACAATTCAGTTTATCAGTCTTTCATAATTCCTATGTCCTTCCCTTGGTCCTCCCAATCCCATCTCTCTAGAAGACAAAATTCCAGATGTGCTCATACTAAGGGAAATTATAGTACAACTATTAATTTCTATTCTTGAAACCTATGTATCTCTTAATGCTATCCAAAATTATATTAGCCTTTTTGGCTACTATAAATACTGTATAGTATTTAGTTTGTAATTGTTAAACATCTGTTTTTTAGACTGCTATCTAGCCATTCCTTCTCTATCCTGTAGTTGTTAAGGAATGTAATCCTTACATAATTTTTGAACCTCAAGGTAAGACTTCCCTTTTACCTTTAATTATTTTCATCTTATTAGATTCATCCCAATGCTTAACTTTTCAAGAACTTTAGGGATTCCGGATGAGTCCTCTGGTATACTGCCTCTGAGTTTCACACCCTTGGTAGATTTGATGACCGTGCCATATTTGCCTTTCCCCAGTTAGCTGATAAAAATGTGACGTTGCACACTTCTATGGAGATTCCTTGACACATTGATGTTGGACCATTAATGATCACCCTTTTGGCTTGCTATCCCAACAACTCATATAACTGTGGTGTCCATACCTGTCCCTTTTCTACACAGCAATGCATGAGATATTTTATCATTTCATCCTTGATAAAATCTAGGTCAATATTAATAGCAATGTCAAAAAGTAAAGTTAACTTGTCTTAATCTATTCTTCATGAAGCCATATTGGCACTTTGTAATAACTATTTCCCTTTCTATATCACTAACCATTTCCCAGGAATCAAAGTCAAGTTCACTGGTCTGTAGTTTGAAGGCTATTCTCTTCCTTTTTTTTGAAAATTGGAAAATTTGTCAATCTCCATTCCCACTTGGGTTATATATAGATTTCCAAACTGAACATGCTGCCAGCCTCTCAAACTCAACAAATATAAAATTGAGCCTACCATCTTTCTCCCTAAGCTTTTCCTTCTACCACACTTCTATGTTGATGGAGTCATCACCAAAGTTTGAAAGTCGTTTTTACTTTTCTTCCTCATCCCTACATCCAATGGGTTGCCTAGTCTGGTTGATTGTTCTTACGCAGGGCAATATTTCTTAAAATGACTCTCTATTAATAGATTCAATACCCTAATTCAGACATTTATTACTGCTTTCCTTGACTACCTGAATATTCTTCTCACTGGTCTCCTTGCCTTTAATGTCTCCTCTTTACAAGCTATTCTTTAAAAAAGTTTGCAAAATAATCATTAATGGATGGGTCTATGTCATATCTGCGCTCAAAAATCTATGATTGTGCTCCAATATCAGATAAAAAATCCTGAGGTTAATATATAAGGCCCTCCACAGTCTGTCCCCCAGTTTACCTTTCCGGTCTTTTTTCATATTATCTCTCTTTACCCCTAACTGTTCATTCTGGTTTTTTTTGTACCTAAGCAGGACTAATAACTCTGTCCCAAATTCAATACATTATCTCCTTTTTTTCCTTCATCCACATAGAATGCAGCACCTCCTCACCTCTGTATTCTGTAGTTTTTCTCTTTAAGGTTTAACTCACATTCTTACTTCTCTGTGATCCACTAAACTGCAAATGTCCTTTTCCTCCTCAAATTTTCTGAGAGTATTTTTCCTGGATCTCTCCTTTGTCTTCATCATATTATACCTTGAATTATTCTAATTTATGTATAAGATGTCATCTCTACCCCATTCTTCCACCCCAGTAGAATGTAAGCTCTTTGAATTTAGTGCCTATATTCTAATCTCAAGTTCTCTCCCTCCTTCCAGAACCCAGAATTTTCCTTGCTTATGTCAGCCAGTCAACAAGCATTTATCAAGTGTATACTGTGTGTCAAGCATATTACTAAGTGCTACAATACAAAGAAAGGCTAAAAGACCAAAAATAAACTCCTTCTCTCAGTGTGTTTATGGTCTAATGAGGGGATAACACATAAACAACTATGTACAAAGATGTATACGGGATAAACTAGAGATAATCAAGAGAAGAAAATCATTCCCTCAGTTGATTATCTAAAAGTTCTTGCTTAGTAAATATTTGTTGAATTATATGTGCAATCTAAAACTGTCATTGAATTTTTAAACATTATATCTCAAATGATAGATAATATTCTTCAAAAATGCCCATGTCAAGTTGGTAAATGGAAAAATGCTTCCAATATGTATACATTCAAATGTATGAATATTCGACAACAACACCGTAACAATGACAGAGAGACAAAAAAAGATTTCATTATGGCATTATTTCAACAAACAAATGATCTGCTTTAGCTCAAGTTTCCCAGATAATTGCCCTCTCCTTTAGTTTTCTTTGCTCTGCTTTGCAAAGTTGAAAGGAGCCAGCTACAAGAGCCAAGTGTCTGCAATCAATTTACGCTTACTAGGCAGTTTGGCCTAATTACAACAGAGATTGTTGTTTCATTCCAATCTTTTTTTCTTTCCTTGACATCCCAAATCTACTTGATACACAAACTCTGTACCTATTCTTAGAGTAGATGATCGCAACTCACTACTTTTCCTTTATCAAAAACATCTGATGTGTACTTCCTAAACCCCATGCCTCCAAGGATTTGAAGCTTGACAATACCTTTATTCTATCAGTCTTAGGAAAACTCATTCCCACTCTTCATTCAGCAATCACTTCATAAGAACCTTCTATGTGAAAGGAAATATATTAAGTTCTGAGAGCATTGAAATAAAATGCCATGATACCAAGGTCCCCTTTAAGGATACATTCTATTTGGGGAAGGTGGGGTTTGGGAAGAGGGCATAAAATGTATACCAGCACAACTGCAATACAAGGTGAACCCCCTTCCCCCAACTGTCCCAGGGAAGCCTAAGGAGGGAGAAGTCCCTTTTATGTGGAAAAGCTTCACACAGAGCAAGTTAGCTTTAATATTCTCACAGTCAGGAGCAACCGTATCAGATACAGCCTTATACTAATAAATGTAAGTATTCAGAAAAGCAGAGATGAGCCAGGAGTGCCCTCTAGGCATTGAGAATTATCTAAATAAGTGCTCAGAGATAAGAAATGGCATGCTGAGTTCATGGAACAACTTAATAGACTAGCTTGGTTGGAACATAAAAGAATATGAATGGGGATCAACATGAAAATATCCTGGAAAGGAAGTTTGGTTACAGATGATGAAGATTCAAATATTTGACTGCTGAGCTTGTCAGGATATTTGAAGATGTTTGAATAGGGGATGTAGTGAAGACTAGTTCTAGTAATATTCTAGTAGCATATATACCTGCATCTACTAGGACCTAGCACCAGCATTCATCCCTCCCTTTCACCCACCAATTTGACCTCTAGCCATTGTACATATGCCTAATGGCCATGTTTAGGATTCCGGAGTTCTGTTCCTTGACCTGCCTATCGTCTCAATCTCTTTTCTTCTACTTCTCCAAAATTCTTGCAGAATGCACCTGCAGCCTTCTTTACCTCATTGCTCCAACTCATAACTTGTAGTATGGCTTCTGTGCCAAAAGTTTACAAAAATTGCTCCCTCTAAAGTTCCTTATAAGCCTTAGAATAACCAAGCATAGCATTTTCTCAGTTTCCCTTTTTTTTTTCAATGGCTTCTCTTCCTCAGTTGAGTTCTTGGCTAATATTTTTGCACCCTTCTCCTAATTCTCATTTTACATTTCTGACCATATCTTTCCTGTCATTTTTTCTGAGTATTCTTTCTAATCCTTTAAGATGAAACTTTCTCAATTCTGAGGCCTAGGCCTTCTCCTCTTTTTCTGAACCACTCTCAGAATCCAACTGTATACATTCAAATATATGAATTCAAATGTATCATCTCTATGGAATATCTCCTAAATATCTCTTTGTAAAGCTTTGACCTTTCTCCCAAGTTCCAGACCCATATTTGTAAATAATATTGTAGTGGAAAGAGTGTTAAGACTGGACCCAGAATAGATCTGCTTTCAAATTCTGCCTCCAGCATTTAGCCATTGTGAGCAAGACAACTTCCCTGAACCCAGTGGAGATAATGCCTACTGTACCTAACTCAAAGTTATTTTAAGAATCAAAGGAACTATTTTTTATGCAAAGTATTGCACAAAGTCTTCTAAATTATATATCTATTATTGCTATTACAACTTATATCCCTTGAATCATATAGCACAACCATATAGTTGTGTTTGTCCTTTGTTCTTGAAGAGGACCATGACATCAAGATGATGACTTGACTTGCAGTTGACTTTGATATGAGTGAGGGAGGGCTATGCAAGGTCACCAACTTCACTTTCTCCTCCTGAGCCATCTGGGTCCAGTGGCCTGATATTCGTCAGGAAGACTGGAGATGGTCCTTTCAGGCTAAGATCTTAACACATTCTTACTTTGAGTGACATACACCTATTCAATGAGTAGGCTTCTTAAGTTACTCAAGAGATGGCCTCTTTAATCAAAAAAAAAAAATCAACACCTGCATAGTACCTTGAATTCAACATGCTCAAGCCTGAGTTTGCCTTTTGCCCAAAACATATTTATTCTTCTGACTTCATCATTTCTAGCAGGGCAAATATCATTAATTCTTTCTCTTTTGTTCAAAACATTTGTGTTGCTTTTTGACCCATCTTCCTTTTCCATCTTTCCCATGACCAATTAATCAGTTGCCAAGTCTTATTGATTCTCTCACTTGACTGTTTCTTGAATCTTTCTCTTTTTTATATTTCAAGTCTCAAACATCCTACAGGGATTTAAGAAACTTATAATTCAGGTCTTCTAATCTTGGCAGTACAATCTGATGAGCTTCTTGTCATAGTTCCCCAATGTTTTGGCATAAGCACCTAGAATCTAGCTCTCCCCATACAGCCTATCTTGCTAATTAGTACACCTGATAAGACTTAAGCAGCAGCTTCAGTGCAGGCTGATTTTCTCACAATCATTAGTCAATCAATAAACATTTATTAAGTATCTGCTATGTGCCACACACTGTGCTAACCGTTGGAGATACAAAAAAGAGGCAAGACATTTTCTGCCCTCAATTAAATCACAACATCTGGATACCAAGCTTCAGACTCTGTTTCCCTCTCTCCCATGCTATGCATTGATTTCTCAATTTCCCTCATTGGTTCTATACTGACTTACTTCTCTTGGATCATTTGGCACAGACTCTTAACTCTTTGTCTACAATGCTTCCTTTACCATAATCTACAGCAGCGGTTAGTCCCAAAACTTAAGCCTAGCAACTACTGGATGCTATCTTTAATATGCTCACAATCAGGAGCACCTCTGTCAGATATAGCGTTATACTACTGTTAAATTGGATATCTCCTGATTGTAATACCTTACAATTACGTCCTACATGAAAACTTTCCTAACGACCACATTCCTAGCTGTTCATACTTCCCTCCAAAGTTAACTTATATTCATTTTATATCATATAATGTGCATAATATATGTATACATATATATTATGTATGTATATATAATATGTATGTATTACACATATATTGTAATACACATAATATGTAATACACATATTATGTATGTGTACATGCATAATATATATTACACACATATATATGTATACTTTTATGTGTATGTGCTGTCTCACTCTGCAGAAAGGAAGTTCCTGCAGGATGGGAACAGCTTTGTGTCATCTTTGCATGCTCTATTATTAAGCACATGTTTGGTACTTAATAAGTACATATTTATTGATCAATTGATTGATTGGTGTGTGGGCTTTCAAGTGCTTTCATTTGAGAGTGGTAGAGAAGGGAAATGAATAAGCTCTTATTAAGCACTCAGGCATTGTGCTAAGCTTCATTTTATATATATATATATATAATTATATATTATATACTATATAATAATATATTACTATATATTATATAATAATATATCATATATTATATATATATATATATATATATATCATTAATATATATGTTATATATATAAATATATATAATAATACTTCACTTCCCCCCTTACCACCACCCTGTTATGTAGGTGCTCTTATTATCCCTGCTTTACAGTGACCCACCAGGGTCATATAGCTAGTGTCCAAGGCCAGGTTTAAATTCAAGTCTTCCTGACCTCAGGTCCAGTTCTCCATCCTCTTAGCCTCCTAGCTGTCACAAGCCTCTTATTCAAATAATCTCTTAAGGAGCTACAGATGCCTCTGAGTGTCTAGGTTCCCTTATACTCTTTCTACCACTCTATTTTAATAAAGTACTAGGTTCGATATATTCCAGACCATCTCCTCATAATGGATATCTGTGGGATATTGTGGTGAATAATGTAAGTCATGTAAATGACTATTTGTATAGTCAGAGCAGTCCTACAGCCAAGTTAGCCAACATTTTGTGTGGGCTATCTCCATAGAGATTCTATATAGTTAGCCAGACTTAGTCCTATTTCTGGAGAAATTTTCC
This sequence comes from Potorous gilbertii, assembly GCA_028658325.1. Taxonomy (NCBI): domain Eukaryota; kingdom Metazoa; phylum Chordata; class Mammalia; order Diprotodontia; family Potoroidae; genus Potorous; species Potorous gilbertii. Next base: position 326,169,408 of record CM053771.1, read on the forward strand.
TACTGTATAATGTTAATAACTTTCTCATTTGCAGAGAATTTCTGACATTTGCAATAGGTCTTACAAGTCAGTCAGCAGTTTCCATAGGTGATATACTACATATGACAATTGAGGATGGTAGCATGAGGTCAAAAGGAGGGAATGTTGTGGGTGGAAATCATTCAAATATTCAACTCAACAGATATTTAAGTGCTTACTGTTATGTTCGAAATACCACTAGGCACTAGGGATACGAAGGTGAAAAAATAATAAATATATATTGAAAAACACAACTCATTCCACAGTCAAGTGTAAGACATTCAAATACAGGGTAATGGAGCAAAGAAGAAATCAATAAGCATTTGTGTAAGTACTTTCTAGGTACCACGTACTATGAATCAAATGAGATTTTATGTATATATTATATATATATATATATACATATATATATATTTATATAATATATTATATGTAGCATACTGCCTGGCACATAGCATTGTTACATAAATGCTAATTCCCTTCCCCTCACTGCCTTTCCTTTCCCTATTAGGTTTGATGCTAGCAATACCTGCTTTACAGTCTGAACTTTGACATACTGGTTCTGTGACGCTCAGCAAGTCACAGCTTCCTGGTACTCTGGGCAGTTTTCTAACACACTCTAAGTTGTAGACAAGGTACTGCCCAGAATTGGCAAAGACAGTCTCCTCTCTAAAGACTTCCCTTTACCAACAAAATCACAGGTTCAGGCCCTATCACTATGACTGAGTTCTAGGTACTAGGTACTAGAGCCCTAAACAGAGCATTCTGAGAAAAATTGATGGAGGTTTCAGGGAAATTTTCAAGGAGGTGGTAGCACTTGTGCTAAATCCTGAAGCCTTTTAGAGGGATTTTAAATATAAATATGAGGAGAGAGACTCAAGGCAGAGAAAACAGCTGTTAGAGACCACAAGGCAAGATCAAGGAATGTCTTGGAGTTCAGTTTTGTTGCTACTTGGGCTGTGCAAGGGAAATGATTTAAAATTAAGCTATAAAGGTCAGCAGAAGCCAAATTATGGAAGGCCTTATATTAAAGAGTTTGTATTTTAATGTTTCCAAAAAAGATTTTGAAACTGTTATTTGCTTCAAATGAAGCATATTTTTTTCAACAAATAGATGGAACTGATATGTTAAAATTCATTTGTAGGCTACCTGTCTTGGTGATCAATATATATCCTGAGAAGTACCATTTCCACTCTCCTGTTTTCTCACTTTGACTAACCATCTTTTACCCAAAAGCAGTTGAATAGGATTGATAAAAGTGGAGAGCAAATTAAAGACTCTACTCAGACATGCTATGAACATGGAGGTGATTTAATCTGAAGCTCTTTTTCAGGAATGATGTGAAATTTGAGCATCAGTAGGAAATGATTCAATCAAGGATGTGCTGGAGCCTGCTCTACCTGCCTTGCCCATGGTTACATTTTTAAATTTTTCATATGAGCATTTCCACATTAGAAATAGGAAACAGTCAGTAAAAAGTGGGCCTTAAGTTATTGTTTTGTTCATTATCTAGATGTAATAACATAATCTAAACCTAAAATTGCATGTGCATACATTTTTCCCCCAGCACAGTTGTTAAACATCCTCTTGTTGCTGTATAAACATTGCTTGTGCTCAGCAAGAGTGAGTGGAAGTCTAAGGGAAGGAAGTCAATGCCAGACTGGAAGTCTGATGGTGAGAGGTTAACAACAGAAACAATAATAAACATAGCTGACATTTATATGGCTCTTTAAGATTTGCAAAGTGCTTTACATGCATTATCCTATTTGAACCTTTCAATACCCCTGGATTCAGTTCAGAGCAAGGGTTGGAGGACACCTGGGTGGAGGAAGTAATCCATTTGGATAGTGTCTCTAGAATGATCAGGATGCTGCCATACACTTGGAAAAGTGGCAAGTCCATGATAAAAGCTAGCAACGTAAGTACCTAAGTTTATTAGGCTTTTGACAGAGCCTGTAGCTTGTCAGCCATCATTCACAGCAGAATTTTTATTGATCCTTTCGACAGGTGCGCTACAGTCATGGTCACCATAATTCTTGGACAACTACATGTATTCCAGAGAAACCATAGGGACAGACCACAGGGCTCTTATGAAACATAACATTTGAAAGCAATTTGTAGTAAGGATCACAGGTGAAGGAACCTATCCTATACCCATAGCTGTGAGACCTTCCAAATCCTGGGAAGCTGGTCAGCCAGGTTTTAGAGTAGACATCAATCCTGAAAGTGTTAACCAGAGGATTTTTATTTATTTGGTAAAATTTATTTAATTTAATTATTATTTATTTAATTAGATTTATATTGCTAAAATGTTCTCAGGGCAAAATGCTGGCTCCCATAGTGTGTCACCCATAGTTTGTCCATATGTAGATACATTATCAATGAAATAATTCTTTCTGTGGCCTCTGATGAAAATTATGAGTAAGTTAAATTAATTGAAGAATAGTAATCAATGTCTGTAGCTAGTTTAATTCATATGTGATCGAAAAAAATTCTCCTTTTTTATATTATAGAATGAGACATAAATGTCTTTCTCTGTCTTATTCCTCCTGAGATGGGCCCAGGCTTGGAATTGCTATTGACCATGGGAATAGAGAGCTGGATCACAGGGAAGATTGCCCTACTGGCCTGTAACCCAGCAGTTGCCATGCTGGCAGACCTGACCTCAGGGTATGTCTGCTTAGTGAGGCATATGTTGGCCTGACAGAAATCAGCCAATGTCCTTTGTAGGATAAAAGAAGTGAATTACTAGCTAAATTCACAAAGAAGCATCTATATCAGAGAATGAAATGGCTAAATTTTTGAATCAAGGTATGTAGTTGTTGATAATTCTATGTAAATTAAACATACAACTACACATCAACTTTACATGTGTGTATGCATAGAAACTTGTACATACACACACATTCACATGTCTATATATAATCAAAGTTTGGCAATGAGGTTGGCAATGTCACATGCTGTTATAGGGCTACCTGAACCACCTTTTTAAGTTGCTCCAGCTTGATGAGCCATCATTTTAGGCAGCTATAAACCCAAATATATTGAATGCACGTATAATTCCATTTAGGAAAAACAAAGCAGATGTGCCTAGTCTCAGGGAAAGAATCAGACAGAAATTCTTATTAAATTTATGAAAGCCTAATTAATAAGACTTTTGTAATACAAAAATTAAGTCAGTAGGACTTCTCTGAGAAAGGAGTTTTACTTTCCCCATGGCAGATCTGACATTTAAAAGCTATTCTGCTGCATGGTCAGCCAAACCCTGTACTTGTGTACTAGCTTGTCATGTCTCTCTGTGTAAGTTAGCAGTTACTATATAATCATTACAGGCTTCTAAAAATTCCAGAGCTCTGTCATCATGTATCTAAAACTGATATACTTAAGTAGACTTTCTTGTTTCTTATTTTTCATATCTTTTATTACAAGTCAAATAATAGACATTTTTTCAAGTAGTTACTGTGTACCCTGCACATTGTAGGAGAGGTTAAAAGTAACATCTTTTCTAAAATATCTTATCATTCAGTTTGGGCAACATTATGTTTCCTAACATAGATATATGAGTTAACACAAGCAGCACTCCAGTGCCAGATTATGTGATACAAACCTTAAATTATGTCAGAATTTAGAGACAGCAGATAATTGTAGGCTAGAATCATCAGAAAAGATTTCTATATCCAATAGTAGTAGTAGTTGTGCGTGTGTGTGTGTGTGTGTGTGCGTGTGTGTGTGTGTGTGTTGGATTGCACTGATTTTGTACAAGTACTGTGAGTGTCATATAAATTGTCTTGTTTCAGATTCCAGTTTGGTTCTTAGGCCTAATAACAGCACCTCATTAACTTACATATCTATTATTCAGCTAGAGAGAGTTTGGTTAACAAGGCAGGGACTAGCATTAACCTGACAATTACATCCTGATTTGTGTGGAGAGGGAGCGATGTGCCCAGAGTTTCTTACTTCCCAGAACAGCTGTTTGTGTCTGCTACTAGTGAGAGCTGTGTCTACCAAGTAATCTCTGTTTTGCCACCTAGTGGTAAGGGGTTACCATTGAATGCTTTGATTTTTTAACAGCATATTCTTATAAATGATTGCAATTTAGCCTTAAAATCAAAAGCAGACCTTTTATCCATCTAAAGAGAATAGCTGAAGAGTTTATTTAATTGATGTAACTATATTACCAACTTCCAGACAATCAGTAGAAGGCGGAGTCCTTGAAATTACCTGTGAATGTCTGATATGATATTTTATCAATGTAAAATATGGCAGATGCAAATATGATTGTATGCAGAAAAGCAATAAGGTTAAGAACTTAAACTTTTATTATGAGGAAAACAAATGTGGCTTTTCCTCTATCCAGAATTACATATATTTAGTTTATGTGAATTAGAAAGCATTTATGCTTAAGAAAAGAATGTTAGGGAATATAATATTTCCATTTCACTATAGATGGCAGTCTATAGAGAAAGCGAAATGACTTGGGCTTTCATAATCTTTATGAGTTTATCGTGATTTAAGAAGTCTCATGGTCTGACGTCTGAAGGACTTTAATAGATAGATTGTATCTGTCCAAAGCTTGCTTATCAGGATTTTCCAAATCTTCTGCTTTCTTCTTTGACAACAAAATAAATGCAGTTAATACATACTGAATTTCTTTAGAGTTCTTTATACTAAATAGGAATATAGCTATATTTTTAAAAGGTTATTCCTGCAATAATATCAAATGGCATCACACCCAGTAATCACAGACATAGTACCATATAATCGATGTACCTATGTACAATTAATAATAACTCAAATTTTAAAGTCTACATAGAACTATCCTCACAAAATTGCTTGTAGATTTCATTTTTACTAGTTCAAAATTGAGAAATTCAATCTCAGAGAAGTTAAATGACTTGCCTAGCTCACACAGCTAACAAATAATAAATGTGAGATATTGGATCTAGTCTCTCTTGACTTGAAGTCTGTTTTTCTTCCACTATACCATAGAATAACTCATAATATATTGTGTGCATATGTGTGTTTTCTAATAGTCATGTTAATAGTAACAAATCAATCAGCAAATATTTATCTTAATAAAGATACTTTACTGTGCATCAGGCACTGTGCTACACTGTGCTACATGAGAGAGAGAGATGAAAGAAAAACCCCATCTCCTCAGAGGTTGCATTTTAATGGAAGAGACAATATGTACATATAAGTGTATGCAAGATAAATGGAAAGTAGATACATAGTAGCCCCAAATGGGGAAAACACCAACAGTTTGGAAGGAATAGGAAGAAGACCAGGAAACTTATCCCACAAAAGGTGGCATTTGAACTTAATCTTGAAGAAAACCAAGGATTCTAAGGGGTGAAGGTGAGAAGGGAAACCATTTCAAACATGGAAGACAGATCAGGCAAAAGCATGAGAAAGAATGTGCTTTATTTATGTGAACTGAAAGCAGAACAGTATAACTGGATCAGAGAGTACTTGAAAGGTAGTAATGTGCATCTGGAATTGCAGATACCATTTGAAAATACTAAACAGGAACTTATATAGTTGATTATCAAGAGAATAGGGAGTGACTAGAACTGATTGAAAAAATGGTTGACATGGTTCTGTGTATGCTTTAGAGATAATGTGGAAGATGATTTGGAGAGGGAAGAGACTTGAGGTGGGGAAACCAATTAGGTAATTACTTTAAATAGTTCAGGCAGAGGCTATGAATTAGAATGTGAAGTGTGTGAGTGAAAAGAAAGTGATACAAATGAAAGATGTTAAAAACATGGAAACAATAAGATTTGACAACTGAATGGATATATGGAGTGAAGGTTCAAGCATGACACCAAAGTTGAGAACCTGGTGTCAGGAAGGAAGGAAGAAAGGAAGGAAAAAATAAAAATTACATAGAAATTGATTAAATAGATAGATGAGGCAGTTATGAATATATAGATACGTGTATATTGATATACTTGTAGATCTCTATCATATCTGTCTATCTTCTGTGTGTATAGCTATTTACATGCTATTTCCCCCATTAGGATATGAACTTCTTGAGGAAAAAAGTGGTTTTCTTTGTTGGATGGCTAACCATTATAACTTTTTCCTTACTGAAAGTTTTACTTCCTTACTGAAAGGCTATCGGGACACTTGATTTCTATATTAATAATGGACATACAAGGTTTTAAGGTTTATAAAATGATTCACCTACATTCTTTCATTTACAATAATCTTGATACTGGACCTTGCAACAGCCCTGTGAGAGAGTTATGACTGATATAATTATATCAGTTTTACTGAGCGAGAAACAGGTTCATAGTTTAAGTAGTTTGCTCATGGTTATATTACTCACTTATGGTGGAGGTAAGACCAGGTCTTCTCCCTCACTCTAAATCCAGCATCTTTATGTAGTACTGCCTCCATTCCTTTACCCACACTACTGTTCATTTTCTAGGAATAGTTTACTGATTTTTTAAAGGAAGTCAATTGCAAAAAATATATGGTTTAAAGCAGACTTTGCTGAAATATATCTGCTCTATGAAGTAATGCAAAATCTGTGTGGTTCTTCCTACACTCTATTGCTAATAATTCATGGGATATTAATTCAAATTTTGAATTATCTAAGCCTTTTCCTTCTTCTGTTCCTCTCAGCTGCTTATTTCCAGTATTTCAGGGCCTTTTAATACCTCTACACTCAAAGGGAGCACTGGGGAGGAGAGAAAATTCAAAACTCATTTTGTTACACTATTTAAAGATTTGGTGTTGAATGAGATTAAAGTCTTTGACAAAATGAGGTGGGTGATTAGCTGTGAATTTTAGTCATACATATTATGTCTCTTCTCTATTTTAATGGAATGGAGTCCACAGTTCCTCTGTGCATCCAAACCTTCTTTTAACTATCAATTCACTGTGATCTTTTTCTTTCTTACTCTGAGAGAAAAATTAATTGCATCAAATAAATTTTTTCTATCCTACTAATTCAACACATCTTTCCACTAATGAATTAGTGTTTGATCAAAATTGATATTAGTCCTTCAAAGGTTTTCCAGGGACATGACCACCTTCTAATATGTTACAGTTTTTTTCTAGATGAATTTCTGCTCCTCAACCATCAAGTATGCTAAAGGTCTGCAGAGTCAAGTGAATAAAACTTTGTTTTTTGAGAAGTTGTTTGTATTTGATGATTAGGATAGCTCTTATTAAGAGTTTTTATTTTTTAATTCATAGATTTGAAATAGCTGAGGTTTTAATTATGATGTGTTTTCCTTACCAATCAACATAAGAGGTAAAAAGAAGAATATTTGTAATTAAATCTCAACCAGCTTTTAATTTACACAAATATATATTATTCAAAGTTACCATATGAAGTTATTCTAATAACATTTTTTCCCTGTATCATCTCTGGAAGAGGAAATGAAGTTATTTCATTCGTTTGGCCTGTTTTAATCAAGAACTTGTTTCAGAACATCCTATGACTATCACCAAACATCAATGTTTGGTAAGACTTTGCCTTTTCAATGAGGGTAAAAGAACAGATATTAAAGGGAAGATGATATGCTGGATTATAGCATAGCCTTTCAGTGTAATTCCTTGAGGATTCTATGTTCTTAAGAAATGGTGCACAATTGATAACAGTTGGTTTTGTTTTGTTTTGTTTTTTTAGGTGAATACCACTATATCTAAGATGACAGAGAGTTTGCATTTTTATTTAGACTTAACTCTTTTCTTTGCATTTCTTTTAACAGTGATCCAAATCAGCCAGTTCCACAAGATACCAAGTTTATACACACAAAGCCCAATCGTTTTGAAGAAGTCGCCTGGTCCAAGTATAATCCCAAAGACCAGCTGTATTTACACATCGGTCTGAAACCTCGGGTAAGGGATCACTATAGAGCAACCAAAGTCGCTTTCTGGTTGGAACTTGTACCTCATTTGCACAACCTGAATGAGATTTTTCAATACGTTTCCACAACAACAAAAGTCCCTCCTCCAGACATGACATCATTTCCTTATGGTACTCGACGATCTCCTGCAAAAATCTGGCCAACTACCAAGCGTCCAGCCATCACACCTGCCAATAATCCTAAACATTCAAAGGACCCTCATAAAACAAATCCAGAGGATACAACTGTTCTGATTGAAACAAAACGAGATTATTCCACAGAGTTAAGTGTCACCATTGCTGTGGGAGCATCCTTATTATTCCTCAATATTTTGGCTTTTGCTGCCTTGTACTACAAAAAGGACAAAAGACGTCATGAAACCCATAGGCGTCCCAGTCCTCAAAGAAATACAACAAATGATATTGCTCACATACAAAATGAAGAAATCATGTCCTTACAGATGAAGCAGTTGGAGCATGATCATGAGTGTGAGTCCTTACAGGCACATGATACCCTGAGACTAACTTGCCCACCTGACTATACCCTTACTCTGAGAAGATCCCCAGATGACATTCCGCTAATGACACCGAATACCATAACCATGATTCCCAACACATTAACAGGAATGCAGCCTTTGCATACTTTCAACACCTTCAGTGGGGGACAAAACAGTACTAATTTACCCCACGGACATTCAACTACTAGGGTATAGCTCTGCCATTACCTTCCCCTCCCTTACTCTCCTTCCCTCAGCAACATGGAAGAAAGAAAAAGAAATAAAAAAGAAATGCTTTTCATCAAGCAGACTTCGGATAAAAGGCGAAAGGGCAGTCATTATTTTCTTACTGACCCTTTTCAAAGGAACTTTCCAATATTAAAAAAGATCAACTCCAAACCCTGTGAAATGTGAAACGTGTACATTGCTGTTATAATACTGCTTTAAGATCCCAACCACTTCAGTGAAAGTTTAATGTGTATAGGACAGAAGAATAGCTGCTTCAAAGACCTGGATGTTTTCATTGTAAGAAATAGAAGCTGAATCTTCTGGAATACGGCCAAGTGACTCTTAACCATTTTTTTAAAAATAAAATTGAAAAAATTTCTTTATGTGCCATGCCATGAATGGCCATTCTTAAGTGAAGACAGTATCATGAGCTTTTACTCATTGTATGAAGCTGTAATCCTGGAGGAAGGAAAAGTAGAATTTTATTATAAAGATAAGAGGACTGACTATGCAGTTATATTCGTATAGTTCTGTGCAAAGAGATGATTTGCCAGCTTGAACTATATTTAAGAAACTTTGTAAAAAATGTACATAGATGTGAGTTTAAACACACAAAACAACAACAAAAAAAGCTTTTATTGATGTTTTCAGTTTGAAAGAGCTTTTAGAAAGATTGTGCTTTCAGTTGTGATCTATATGTATATATACATTAGTCATATCACCCTTGTTTCCTCCAGAACAAGAGGGGACTTTTCTTCTTAATTACTTGTGGTAAACAAAGACATGGGATTTTCTAACATGTTTCATTTGTAGGAGGACATGGCGTCATACAGAAAATAAAGATTGTCTGTGTGACCTGCACATTTCCCCTTACAGGTTGCACAAATGCATGTTAAAGCATTCTTAGGAGATGGTTGTTTTTAGACAACATTTATTTTGGGGGTGTTAGCCTTCATGAAATTGCAACACAAAGATGGATCAGAAATCTGGAAAAAGATTAGTATTTAAAGTTTATTGAATTAAAGGAAACACACACACACACACACAAAATAACAAAAAAAAAAATACAAGTCCAGTTCTGTAGTTCTGGTTATTTGAATATGTTTGGGAAGATTTGCTTCCCAGTTCAGTACCCTGCCAAAAGTAAAGAAAGCCTGCCTTTTGGTTAGCCTTTTTCTCCCAACCCCCAATCCCCTTCAACCCCCCCCACCCTCAGTAAATCTAGCTCTGTGTTCACCAGCAGCTGCAGAAGAACTCTGGCTGAGAAAGTACCTGCTCAGCTTTGCTAATCAGAAGAAATTTGCAGTTTGAAGGAAGAAATGTTTTTTTTTTCTTTTTTAAAGAACAAGTTTCCTATTTATCAAAATATAGTGATGAAGTTTTTTCTTCCATATTTCATTTATGTGATCAAGCTTATGCCTGTCTGAAAATATTTTTTTGCGGGTTTCTTATACAGCAGTCACCAATCAATGCATATGATAGAAAGAAAAAATGGAACAATAAACCACTATGCTTTGCATGAGTTTTCTTGAAAGTATGGATGGCTTCACTGTCAAGTTACCATGTGAGAAGAACTAACCCGTGACTTTTTTGAATCAGAGAGCCGGAGACAAAGCAGTCATCTTTCAAGGAGTCGATGATCATTTCCTTTTTCTGTTTCTTAATGTTTTTTCTTTTACAAAATTTTCCTAAGGAATGCTTCAAGTGTCATAAGCTGGAAGTAAAAGATGGTTGCTTTATATTTTGTCTTTTGAAAGTTACTGGGTCACCAAGAAATAGTAACCAAAGATATGTGAAGAGTCTTGCTCTGCACTTGAACATGTACCCAATCCCAGAAACCAGTTCTTCAATTTCATTTTTTAAGTTGGACATAACACTGTCACTTCCTTACCCCATGCTGTACCTAACATACATGCTGCCTTGCACCCTTAACATGAAGTCCTTTGGGTAATCAGTCCCTGAAGCATAACTGTAGAAATTCTCAATTTCTGTGAGCTCTTTTTGTTAAGAAAGAGAATTCATAGAAAAATGTGGTAGTGACATAACAAGGTCATGAATTTCACCTAACTTTCTAAATTACATTTGAGAGTGAGGTGGCACACATGTACTAGATATGCCCCCAAATTAGCCCATGGTGAAGCAATGTACCTACTTATATGTAGTGATCCCACGGAAAACTATTTCTTCCTTGATTCATCATTTATTATACCTGACTCTTAGTAAGCTATACCTCCACTGAGAAAGTAAATAGGCTCTTCATCAAACAAACAAAGGCAGTGATGCTTGGCATCATAATAAGTTGGGTATGTTTGTAATGTGAATTACAGTATATGTTTAGTACTTCCAATTGTCTTCTGCTAGCAATATGTACAGTAATGTGTCAGGCTTGTGACATTTGGGTAAAACAAAAAGTTTCTGTAAGTGAATGATTTTAGCTTTTAAAAAAATGATTATGAGCAAAGTCAATTTACTACATCTTAAACGATGTCTGATTTCTACATGGAAAAGTGTTATAGGATCTTCATAGCATTCTATGAGAACAAACTATTCTTGCAATCTGTTAAAAAAAAAGGGAAAAAAAGAAAACTTTCCCAGGCTTTTATTCTTCACCTTTAAAGGCACGCAGGGTTTAATGGTTTCTTTGGTTATTGTTTTGCAATTTTTTGTTTTTGCCTTAAGTAATGATAGAAGATATATATGGCTGGACACATATGTATAAACTTTTCAGCAGCATTTTTAATAATAAAATATCACAGTATTTTCTAATGCTTTGTGCAAAGAATTATGAGTCCATCCTTATTTTGTAGGCAATCTGGTTCTCTCCCCCTACTCCAATCCTGAACCCCTTCAAAAGCATTCTGAATTGTCAAAGGGAAAGGATATGTTGTGACTTAGGCTATAAACACACTCATTAAATTAGTAACGGATGTATCTTTCAAGATACTGCCAAGTATATTTTTCTCATGCCATTACTATCAAAGCTCTGCAGGCCTGCTGTTAGGATGAGTAAGCTCTGGACTTTGAAGCTCAGGATATGAAGATGCTGCACAAAAGAGAATGCCTTGTATTTCTTACTAACTTTGTTGGTGATTCCTATGGAACTGTGTTTAGTCTGTGTTTAACACTATTATGTATCAGAGTCTTTTATCAGGAGAGCATATTTTCTTTTCTGTCTAGGTAAATCTGAAGCCTATAAATTGGAAATAATAGTAGTACACTAAGTAGAATTTAAGGGACATCAAATTAACATATCACTTTAAGTTAAAGAAAAATGCACATTTTCGTTGATGGTAAGATGGAAGAATAATTAGTAAATTTATGAATTAGAGTGCTATTTGTTCCTTTTTTTTTGTAAAAATGAACTTTTTCTTAGTATAAGACAAGACCCAGATATGTAAATAAATGATTCAAATAGACAGGAAATAGGTAAACAAGATTGATATATACCATGAAAACTTTTGAAAATGTATTCGAGTTTGTGTTCATCTGGTGATACATAGTAAGTTATATTTTAAAGATCTCCTGCCACACAAGAATTCATCTAGTATTGACCTTTCACACCTCTTGTAGTAGATATCCAACATGGTCTTGTTGAAGTCAACTTCCTGCTTTTAGCCCCAATACTTGCTTTCTGTATACTGTTGGGCAAATTATTCATGGGCCTCAGTTTCATAATCTGTAAAATGAGAGGTCTGGAGAGAAATGGCCTCCAAGGTTCCCTCTAGCTCTAGAACTGTGATCCTGTGAAGTGGAATTTAGAACATGTATATCCAGAAATGTATTTCCCTCAGATTCTAGTAGCTTTCTAGATCATTAAAAATGCAGTAAATAGTAAAACTCCATTTCCTTTATCTTCCCCATTATTTAAAGGGTCAGAAGCCACTGGGTATATTTTTACAGGCATGTAGCTATGTCCTTTGTAACTCCATTTCTGATAATTCATTGCGTCCATTTACTTAGAAAAATATTCCTTACTTGACGAAGGATGAACCTATTAGCAAAAGTGAATAAAGGTGCTGAAGGTGCAGGGTTTTTCTGTTCTTTTCAGTGGCTAGCAATGATGGATCTAAAGGTCCAATACCAGATATTTTTTAAAAAATGGTGAAGTAGGTGTTTGTCTCTGGTGTTTTCTCACTTTGCTTTCTTTTGCCCTTCTCCCTCCTCAGAGTATTATCTCCAGAAGTCTTTTATACTCACTTACCCACAGAATCACCTGCTGATTTATTCTAGTCAAGCTAGTATGCTCTGATTTGAAATGTTCTCTTTCTCTAGGCTTCCATTAAAATTCTCCATCCATTAGGATGATTTTCATGATATGAGAAACAAATAAACAAATAAATGAGAGTCTGAACAAATAAAGAAAAGAACAAACAAATAAATAAATGAATGTTTAGGTCTTGATGTTGCCTACAGAAGTCTGTAAGAGTACTGGTTAAAGTGTCTTGATGAGCAACTGAAGGAAACATTTTTTTGCAAAGCACCCTTCCTAGGATCCTATATCATACCATGTAGGACACAGCTCACTATTATACCTTTAAATAAATGCACTCATATTGGGGAAAATGCTATCCTTGTAGGCATGGATTTAGAGGAACAAAAATATTGATTATATAATTTATATAGGTTATATATGTAATTATATCATTATACACATTTTATTGAACAAATCTGTACCTAGACATCTCCTGGTTAGTCTTTGGAGGTCTAATCATCTCCAAGAACAGGTTCTGTCATCTTATAGTTCCTATTTCTACTTTGGTCACTAAATTCCAGAAAAACCCTACTTAGAAATTCAATTCTCAGTTCAGCTGAGGATACATCCAGATTTTCCCCAGGACCACCCTGAAAAACATTAAAGTTTTGTCCAATTAATTATTAGCTTTTTTTTTCAACTAATGAAGGACAACAGTTATTGTGGACCTAGTTATAAATATGACATGTTGGAAAGGGTTGACTCCCCTATTTGGGGAACTGAGGTGCATAAATAATGACTCAGAACATGGATAGTCAAGTAATAAAAATGTATTCAGCACCCTAGTTGACTTTGCACAGCCTTGCTTCTCTTAAATTCAATTCATTTGCAAGTCTTCCCCCTCCTAATGTCATTGGTTTTCTTCAAGAATGAAGGACCAACAATAGCAATCTGCACTACACACTATGCTAAATTTCCTAGTCTCTTTGGATAGTGGATTTTTTCATATTTACAATAAACAAGTTTGATAAACTTTATCATAACTTTTTTGCCTAAAATACAGGTAATCATTTTTCTCCTTTCATGAGAAAAACTATATGGCTAGATAAGGAGGTGAGTCCATCAAGTATTAGAGAGATGAGTAAGTGTTGACCTGACTTTTAAAAAATGTACTATTAATAACTATATATAAGTAAGCCTCCTGTAAAATAAGTTGATTCTAGTATGGAAGATCTGTTGAAACACATGGATAAGAATCACATAGGATAACGAGAAGGTATAGATGTGATCTCTACTGTCAAAGGAAATACCGATATTGATGAGATCATAGACACAATGAAATATTTCTTTCACTGATTTATCTTTGTACTTCCTTTTTGACTTGCTGTTCCTTTGTTGTGTAAATACAATGGTCATAGTGTTCTTTGATATTTGTCTGTAGAAACATTAAGTGTTCTACCCATTTGCATTTCAGGCCATCATGGAGTTCTTGGTTTAATCAGCTTTCTTTCCGAGCCTTGTGCAATAGCATGGCTTATTGCTGACATATTAAATATATGTGCTCTAGATATATTTTATTGCTAATAAAATATATTACATGTATGCATATATATATTTCACTGTTAGGAATTTCTAACAGTAATGTGCTTTTAGCAGTTGTAATTCATGTTTTATGGTTTCCTAAAGTATGTCAAAATAGGTATACTATTCTTCCAGATTTGTGTTTTGAGTGCTACTTTATTTATAGAAACTTCTTTCTCACATTTCTTCACTGGACATTTTTAGTAAATGTCCTTAAATGTTTTAGTCTATCGGTTCTCAGTTTCCCTGTTTATGTTTTAGTACTATACATGTGACTTCCAAATACAAGGTTTGTATTATCTTTCTCTCTCCAGAATGCCTGGATGAAGATTTGGAATCAGAAACTTAGCATGTAATCTCTAAAGAGAATGGGAAAAATGAGCATAATGAAAATCATAAGTAATTAATATTATAGGGAAATAGGTTATTGATGCTGAATTGTTGATCTGTCCCTTTATTCCCTAAGAAGAGAATATAGGAATAAATGAAACTTTAGTAAGGTCTCTCAATGCCAAACAAGTTAACAGAAGTGTACTGTTTGAGTGCACTTTTTTTAGTTGTTTTTACAAAGATTCATGCATTGTTTTAAGTCTATATTGACAAGAAACTTTTCCTTGAGTCTGTGTCCAGTTGACAGATCATTTGAGTTGTAGACAAAGACCCTGTTGATAAGTACACAGAAATGTCGACCACTGCCGTCACAGATAATCAAATAGTTGGTGGAATTAAGGTAGCTGATTCTGATTTCTGGAAAGAATCTACCTCTCACCAAGGTAATCAAATTTTCAACAAATATTTACTCACTGACTGTGGACAGAGAAACGTTGGATGAAGGGAAAAATACAAAATATAAGTTAGCCAGAGTGCCTCATTGGCCTTATAGTCCACAATGAGAATATGAAACATATAAACAGCGTATGATACAAAATAACACATGATTAATTTCTTTAGAGTAAACAAAGCTCTATATGATGTCCAAGGCAGAATAGTCATTATTTTTAGAGGTATAATATGAATGTGTTACATGAATCAGTCTATTTAAAAAGAGTAGACTGTGGTAGCACTGGAATATATGATAATTTCTTTTTCTTGTTAACTCCTAGGAAATTTGGATAAGTTGAGTTTGTCAGTATAGGAGAAAGAAAGAGGAATGTAACAGTCATAATTCCTTTAGGTCAATTCCTTTTGATACTGAGAAAATTAGAGGAAGCAAACAATATGCACCATACAAACTGAATTTACCAAACTGCATCTTCCAAAATCATTTTTGTTTGTTTTTGATGTGTTATCAGAAGTCATTCCAATATACACTCATTCTTGGCAGGAGCCACTTTAAGAGAAAATCACAAATTACAGTTTCAAGAGAGCTCACCCTTCAGAGGCCTATTTATATATTAAAATACACATTTAGAAGACTTTGTGATTTCAGGGACTTTGGAAAATGTCGTGTGTCTGAGTGCTATTGTAACCAGGGAACACTGGAAATAATGAAAGGAATAGAAAATGTCTCCATAGCTAACAGAATATCTCATCATTGATTTGCTATATCAAGAGTTAACTGACCTTTCAGAGAACTGAGACCACCTATTGTCAGAAATGCTGCCTGAGACTATGCAAGATTAGGTATAGGAGGGGAAATAAAATCAATGGACTCTCATGATTGCCAGAAAGCTGGTATACAAATCCAAAATCTCCATGTAATAAATGAAGTGATGTCCTTATTCTAAAAGCAATACTTAATGTGTAGGGCAGTCAGGTGATGTAGTGGATAGAAAGCTGGGTCTAGACTTGGGAAGAGTCATCTTCCAGAGTTCGAAACTGATCTCCGACATTGTATAGCTGTGTTACCCTGGAAAGTCACTTAACCCTATTTTCCTCAGTTTCCTCATGTGTAAAATGAGCCAGAAAAGAATGGTGAGCCATTCCAGTAGCTTTGCCAAGAAAACCCCAAATGGGGTCATCAAGAGTGGGACATGACTAAAATGACTGAAGACCAAAAGATGGACAGAGGTTTGGAGTTGCTGCTATTGACTTCTACCACCCGTGGTATAGTGGAAAGATTGTTCTCTCTGGAGCTGGAGGATCTGGTCTCAAATGCAAACTTTGTGTCAGTTTTCTTTTTAAGAAATTAGTACCTTTACTAAGAATAAATCCACTAGCCTAAGGTCCACATGGGTCACAAGTGTGAAAATACAATATTAAAATTCTTGTCTTCAGATGTAAGTCCTCTTCAGGATATAGTACTACTTCTATTTATGGCACCTAAATAACATACCATTGGTGGCCATTTTCACAAGTAAACTTCAAAATCATTTAGGTAGAAAAGCATATATAGAGAGAAATTATTTTTTACCCCGTGTACCTGTAAATTTTGGTTGTAATACAAAGATGCTAGATTTGAATCTCAAATCATATTTGCACATTAGGTATGGAATTATAGATTGAATCATGATATAACAAAAAATTACAGACTCTCTCTCTTCCTCCTCCTCTTTTGCTTTTCATCGTGTATTTCTTTACTAGACCTATATTTTTTATCATTGTTTTTCTAGTCTTTAGAACTTGTTAGGATGTCAATTCAAGAAGTGAATTGAAAAAAAATCACATTTCTAAAATTTCACATTTCCCAGTCAAAAATAATTTGTTAATTTCTAAATTGCATGAGAAGATTCTGCAGAAGATTCTATTAAGATATACACCAATTTGAGAAAATTTCAATAGGTTTAAGTTGTATAACTTTATGTGCATCTTTGTTGCTTTGATTGGATTTATAAGCTAAAGTATTCTTGTCAATTTAAGATAGAAAATCTTGGAAATTATCCTTGTTTATCTCTGAAATGAGTTTACCACAATGGTTGGAAGACAGATTTCAGCTAGCTTAAAAAAATTCAAAAGATGGACTCATTGAAAGAATTATGAAAATTAATATTTGTTAAACATGTTTATAAGTACAAAATAACTCTTAAACAATTGAGGGAATAGTTCTCAAATTTGTTTAGTTTCTAACCATTCTGCTTTTCCTCCATGTCTTTCCCATTAATTGTAATTTATCTACAGGAAGTTCTTCTTGAGAGTTATGCTTATTAGGGACAATGAAACAAATAAATCAGAAACCCGCCAACTTTAACCTTTAGTACCTTTTATAGAAGTTTGGTAATGCAAGTGGTTGAAAATGAATATCTAAAATGAAGTTTTAAACTTTTCTATCCCCTCAACAAAACCAAATGAAAATATGTATTATGACCTACTGTGTGCACTGAGAGGCAGCTTAATGTAGTATATAAGAACTGCCCTTGGAGCCAAGAAGACCTGATTCAAGTCCCACTTCTGACATGTGATGGTTGCATGACCCTGGTTGAGCTATTTAAATTCTTAGTAGTCTAAACATCTGTCTAATGTTGTAAATTGCAAAGAAAGTATAGCCCTGCCACCCTATGTTAAGGAAATTCCAGTTCCAGTCTCTCTCCCTCTATTTGGAGCAGTAAGCAGAGATCAATACTTGAGGACAGATACAAAGACAAAAATGAAACAATTCTTCCCCTCAAGGAGCTTGTGTTCTACCAGGAACATATAATATGCACAGTTTAGTACAATACAAAGTTATTTGAGAAAAGCAGGCTGAATGACGACTCTCAGAGATGTTAAACACTTTTCTTAAATATGGACAAACCTCTCAGGCTCTATTCAATTATAAGATTTCTAATTTACTTATCTGTTAAGTCAGATTGGAGTAGTCAGCACAGGATAAAGTAGAGTAGCACATGCAAGGCTGTACTGCATGAGGCCCAGAAATAAAATCCATGTATTTCAATTATCTGGGCCATTTTTTACCACCTTAATAGCAGAGACTAAGCAATACATTATTGGATAAATAATCAGTATTTAATTTTCAAATATTTTTATTGAACTGTCATTTAATTCTTTTTTTGCTCTTGTATTTTTCTTTATCCAGAAATCATTTGAAGATGTGAATTTTCCTGATTTCTTATACTGATTCCTTATTAATAAATTACTTCTATGGGTCAGTCACTATGCTAGTTCCAGGGCTTATAAAGGTAATGATAGCTAAAACACACACATGCGTGTGTATATGTGTATATATCTTACTATGTGCCAGACACTGTGCTAAACGCTTTGCAATTATCTCCTTTGATCACAAAACCTTGGGAGGTAGGTACTATTATAATCCATATTTTACAGGAGAGGAAACTGAGCAAAAAAGGATTAAGTAACTTGCCACTGATAAAGTGTCTGAGGTCAGATATGAATTCAAGTCTTACTGACTCCATGACTGACATTCTCTTGACCGTGCTACTATGAATTCTGTTTTTTAAGAACTCATGGTGGGAGGAGAAAAAAAAAGATACACATAAAATATAATGCAAAGTAGATACATTAGAGACATCCAAACAAAGTTTCATTTCCTATGAATTTCAAGGTCAGAGTCTTTTCTCATTGGAGAGATCAGAGAAAGTGTAATAGGGATAAAAGGATTTGAGCAGGGCTTTGAAAATGGTAATAGACATTCCTCCATTGTTTCTTGTAGGTCAAGTAATGGAGCCCTGGACTCTCATGACTGTGTTTTCCTATGGAGCCAAAGTATGTGCCCAACTCCATGGGAAGTGGGCAGATCCAAACCCCACTTCATCCTGGATATGTGTGCTTTGGATCCAAGGAGGAGGGACATATGTGCTCTTTCCCACCAGCTAAAGCACATATACAATTGGAGGCTCATATGACTTCCATAAATCCAAAGTGTTCATGCTTAACTCTGCTGATTCAGTTCAACTTCCCACTAGAGTAATAATACATCATTCATTTTCAAATTGATATAGACAAAATAAGGTTTATTACAAAGTCTACTGCAATAATTCAAATGGATCTATCAAAAAAAATGATGTATGTCAAGATTATCCTTTGGAGGCAGCTAGGTGGCATAAGGGATAGAGTACCATGACTGAAGTCAGAGAATCTCATCATCCTGAGTTCAAATCCAGCCTCACACACTCACTGGTGTTGGGAAAGTCATATAACCCTGTTTGCCTCAGTTTCCTCATCTGTAAAATTAGCTGGAAAAGGAAATGGCTAACTACTTCAGAAAACTCCAAATGTGACCACAAGCAGTCAGACAACTGAAGCAACTAAACAAATTAAACAAAAACAAGAGGATTATTCATGGTAGCACCATTTTTGGTGAGTCCAGCAACTCACTCTCAATACTCTGATTTTGAATCCCCTGTTGCACCATTTTCCTGCTTCATTAGTTTTTTTCACCTTTAAAATGATAAGATTGCACTAGATGATCTCTGTGGTCATTTTCAGGTCCCAAATTCTATGCTTTTATAAACTATGTTTCTACAGTTGAACTTTGGCAGATAAATCCAACTGTAGAGTATTACAATTTTTTCATTCAGCATACTGTACAGTTTGCATGATAAAAGTATTAAGATTCCAAAATTTCAGCATTTTAGTTATAATTAATATCAGCAAATATTTGAGTTCTTACTCTAAGACTGGGTGCTGTTTCTTTTATCATAGACCTAAATGTTTATGGTTGACCCAAATGAAAAGTTACCAAATTATTTATTTACATATAATGCTCATGTTAATAAATATACTGTTAGTAACTCAATCTCCACTCATTTCCTTTCCCTAAGAGAGAGTGACAAATAGAGAGAATAAATACAAAAAAAAAATTCTCATCCTCTCCTTCCTATCATATCCCATCATCAAAGAGGAGAACTATTCTCTAATGTGCAAAGAATGTTTGTAGTTCTGCTTCAGGATTGATGCAGCACTGCTAAAGAAAAGAGGGGAACTAATATATGTGTGTGAGTGAGTGTGTGTGTGTGTGTGTGTGTGTGTGTGTGTGTGTATTATAGAAAGCTGATGATTTCTACAATTGTTCCATGTGATCTTTAACCATTTTTCTCATTTAAAATAAATATAGTCTCATGAAGCACAATGGTGACCATTTCTAGGTGACCTATCTGAAAAAGAACCAAGAGTAAAAGAGGTAGGTATATAGCTAGATACACAGACACTTTTAAATATTACTTTGATAGCTTAATTGATTCATGATTGTGTTGGTATTTCTATATTACCCTCAATGCAGCTCAAATAAATGAGTTAATCAATGAACAGTTATTAAACACCAACTATACACCAGACACTGAAGGTAACAAAGGAAAATAATCCATCCCCTCAAGGATCTTACATTCTATTGAGAAATATAGATTCTTCTATGAATTTTCGTCTTGAACATATCTTCCCACACTTGCCCTGTTGAGGATATACCAATAATTTTAGAAATTCTCATCTGCTTCTTTGGAGATACCAATCCAACACTCAGATTGATCATTTGCTGTTTCTTATTCTTGCTGGTAGAATGATGCAATAGTAGATTTGTGAGCTTCTTGGAAATAGAAACTATTATTTTATTTTATGTATATTCTCAGCACATTGTTGGTGCTTTAAAAATGTTTGCTAAATTGTCACATTACTAGACATTTTCTCTAGTCATATATATGCTAAATTATCTATTACATTGCATTAGTAATTTTTCATATGTAAGTCCTCATTGAGAAAATTTTCTGGCATTCATCATATTACCAATCCATTCATCTTTTCATTGTCCTTTTGATTAGGTATAATTTTGGCTTTCATGAGGTCATGATTTTACATTATGAGAAATCCTCTCTACCCCCAATAGATTAAGCTTAAAGTTTATCCTCTGTAATCATCAAAAATGTCTGTTTATGTTTATGTCATACCTGTGGATATTAATGTGCTGGCAAAAATTTAAGTGAGAGACTGGTACATGTATTTTCCTTGCTCAAAATGTTTTAAGAGGATTCCTTCTCTTACCTGCTATTTGTACCTAGTGCTCTGTCTCGTCTTTATATCAAGCCATATCTATATCTATGTATTGAGATATGTGTATATTAATATATATATTTATATATATATATATATATATGTATGTACCTATATCCATCTCTGCATTGATATATACCTAGACATCAAAATTTTGTAATTGCATTTGGAAAAGTGCCTTGTACTTTTCAATTATTCTAAGTTTCTCATTGCTACAAAAGTCTAGCTCTTTTGCAACAAATATACTTCTGTTGAATCTATGTGACTTCACATAACGTAAAATCATGACCTAAGAAAAGCCAAAATTACATTTAATCGAAAGTACTTATATAAAGGCGGTTGAGTGATGTATTGGAGACAGTTTCAGTTCTAGAGACAGGAATACCTGAGCACAACCAGTCTCAGACACTGACTATGTGACCCTGAGCAAGTCACTCTTTCTCAGGTTCCTTATTGGCAAAATGAGCTGGTACAAAAATGGCAAAACACTACAGTATCTTTTCCAAGAAAATCCCAAATGGAGTCATGAAGAGTCGGACATGACCGAACATAGCAATGACATGATTTTCATTAATAAAGGAATGGAATAAATGTTTTATTCAGCAGTAGGTAGGTAGCTATTTTCAACATAGCAAACTTGAAAATAGAAGATAATTGGGCATTTTCCAAGAGGATAGTCAGACAATTGTTTTTATACTTTGCTGGGTGTAATGAGTCAAAGAGAGGTAGAAAAAGTAATGACCTGTCAACCTTGAGAGCTCTGAAAGACAATGAATATCAGCATAATGAGAGCTGGGCTTGGAATCAAGAAACCTAAATCTGAGTTTCAGCTCTGATATTTAGAAAATCTGTGACCTTGGAAAAGTTACCTAAATTTAGTGCCTTGTTTTCCTCATCTATAAAAGTTTGGGAAAATAATATTTGCACTACCTACCTCACAGGGTTGTCATGAAGGGAATGTTTTTTTACATTTTAAAGTGCTCTGGAAAGGTATCATTCCTATTAGTCAGACAAGTATATTCTGAAAGTGTGGACACACACACAGTTCTCTATGCTGATGAAATATATATTTTTAATTTGCTTCATATCTGTGATCTCAGAAGTGAGAAACCTAAGGAATTTCCACTATGGAAAAATCCTTCCACCAAAGGAAATCAGCAACTCACTACAATTTTGTCCTAAGGAGTTTTGTGGTACACTGAGAAGTTGTTGCTTCTCCAACATGTAATAACTAGAATGTTTCAGAGGTAAAACCTGAACCCAGGTCTTCCCAACTCGAAGCGTAGTCCTTTATCCACTACCTCACACTCCACCTCAGACAAGAATATATTAATGATTTATTTGCTCAATAATTATTCATTGAACATGTGCATGAATACAAACAGCACCATGGAGGATGATGGTTACTATCCTTAAGAACTTGGGAGCTACTTGAACAATGTTAAGAAATAACCAGAGAGTAAAGGCAAGCTAAAGATAAAATGAGTACTACAAACTGTGCCAGAGTGCTGAGATGCAGAAAACAAAAGAATAATCCATTTGGTTAAGAGCAGTTGGGGAGGTTCCTCAGTGAAGGTGCTGAATCTTGAAAAGCAATGTGAGACTTTGCAAAGAGGAAATGCTGAATTTTCATTCTCCTAAGTCAGAGTAAAATTCTTAACTTCTAGGGAGATGCTGAGTGTGGAAGTCAGTAAAAATCCTTCTGAGTGGGGTCATATGCACATATATAAGTGCATATATCATATGCACGTATAGAGTAACATTTTTTAGCTTCCCAATTGTATTTGTTCTTTCTCACACAGTATCAGAATGCAGTTATTCTCTTTTTTTTTTCAGATGAGGAAACTGAGACTAAATGACACATCATTAAAAACTCCTTTAGTACACATGTCTTTAATACACTATCTTTAAGACATTCACCCCAATCAATATATATGTGCTCCGAAAACTGAAAATATGAACTGACTTGTCTAAAGGAAACCAGTTCCATCTCTCCTTAAGTCTGATTTTATTGGTCTTTGGAAGGGTTGAATCTCTCCTTATTTCTCTCCTCTCCTTATTCTATTCAATCTTTCTCATCATCTTAGAGTTCTCTTAATTAATATGATGACATAAGGAGAAGAATAAAAAGTATGATTCACACTGGAAAAGTTTAATATTTCCTTGTCTTATCAGAAAATTCTGTAGGTCCACAAATATGGATGAAGTACTCCTTTAAGTAGCTTGATAAGTAAATCATCTTCAGACATTCCTGTGTGATACATATTAATAGACCATATTCATACCATTCTATAGGGTTCACAAAACACTGTTCCCACAGCCCTATGTGGTAACTACTTACTGCAAACATTATGATCCCCAAAGTCTTAAGACCCACCTCCCAAGTCATTGTGCATTTTTGAGTGGCTTCAAATGTGCACAAAGATTTTGGGGACACTATTTCTATGGTAGTTCTTATTTTCCATCTACTAATTAAAAGTCTTACTTTAATGAATCAGTACCTCTGTTCTTTCTCCAACCTTAAACCTTATTTTTAAAAATCCATTACATTTGGAATATGTATCCCAAATCTTCTGAGATTAATATCTTGGAGGACAATCACATTCAGTCACAAAATATCCTTCCTTGTTACTGTCAGAGACAGACCCCTGGGCCAGATAGATATGGATTTTACTCTGCATGTCATTTGTCTTGTTGCCAAGTTTCTTATTCTGACAATATAAAGCTGGGACCTGACACTTCATTTACTAACATAAATAAGGCCATGGCAGCAGCTTCAGATTTAAAGGGTACACTAGGGTCTGTATCTGCAATGACAAGCAGAAAAGCACCCAAATCCTGCTCTTACATACATCCTGTCTCTTTTTTAGTAAAGATTTCTATTTCACAGGGGAATTATATAAATGCTCCTATTCAAGAAATCTCCTTTACAGCTCAGTGGTAAATAAAGAGTCAAGTTGACAGAACACAGTTAACCAAAAGATCACCTACACAGCAACATGGACTCTCTGTCATGTATAGCCCAGAGCAACTGGGCCAGTTTAATATAGATTCAGCTACAATTTATTCTGTACTTTTGTACTTGCTCCAAGAAAACACCTTAAAGTGTCTTATAAAGATGTCATTACAACACCAACAACTCCAAAGAGGAAGAAAACAATACAACTTCTCCAAGAATCAAACCTATAATGCTTTGCTCAGGAAAGTCACTTAAAAGTTTCTTACGCCTACAGATGAAGACAGATCTGTAAAATGATTGGATGTGGTCAGATGACTCCAGGAGTCCCAGCTCTCTGGATAATTTGTGCACTTCCCAACAATTGCTTGCTTTTCACATAATTATTTAGTTAATCATAAAACATTGAAAATACTTTAAAAACATATAAAGTCATTTGAATCTTTGACATTTTCTGTGTCATATCCTGCTGGTTTTGAATTTTTTATACTTGTTAATAACTAATAGGAAAAGAAAATAATAAAAACAAGATAAGGTGTGAATTCACAAAGCTGGAAATGAATTTAGAAATTATATAATTATTTCTCATTTTTAAAATGAGGAAACTGAGGCCCAGAGATGGTAGGAGGCATTCCTTGGTTATACTGTAAATAACAGCTCAGGTCCTTTGGCCTTTAAATCGATGTCAAATGCTCATTACATTATAGCACTTTACCTCTCTGGTGCTAAGAGCAACAATCAATCTAAGTATATAAAAAATTAATGATCAGTATTGAATAAAGATTAATCTATGAGCAGAAAAAAAATAAGATTCAAAGATAGATCTGATTCCCTTACAAAACAAAGGAGACAATTTTTCCATTTAGAACTAAAGCTCATGATGAAGAGGAAGTTAGAGTTAAGGAAATTATTCTTTGCCTGTTAGAAGTACCTAAATATAAAAAGAATATCCATCTAGCACAAGGATTCAGTCTCTCTCAGTTTGAAAACATAAATAGCCTAAGGCACTCTCCCATGTCAACCTCACATTAGCATTGTAATCAATGATTCATTTGCATCCAATCAATGAGTGTGATCAGTAGTAACTAGGAAGGGTACAAGTTGTTTTCAAAACTGTTAAAACTGTTATCTTTCCATGATCCAGTCACATTAGACCCAATCAATTTTTCCCACACCTTCCCTGAACATATGGGTCTATGTCATTTTATATGTCTAGCACATAACTTCTCCTGGTTCATGCTTTTTATATAACTAATTTAGTATTAAACTTAACTTTAAACAATAAAATAAAATGAATTTGAAATTATGCTGTTATTAAAGAACTTCAAAGTAGTAATAACAAAAGCAAATCATTAATTATTCCTTTCTTCAGGGTTTCATTTCAGTATTTTGTATTGGGCAACCAACTCTTCTTTTGTAGTTATGTATTTTACTTTTATGTAATCATAGTCCTATTAAAAATGCCTTATCTCTTCATGTATTGAAGGCTATGCCAATAGAAAATGAACTCTGACAAGTCCTCCTAACTTCTCAAGGTTTCAATTATGCGTTCGATGATGGATGGCTTGCCTGTCATCCATGACATAAAAGCTTGAAGAGGCTATTAAGTTAATGATTTTTTTCACTCACAAAATCTCATGAAGGTGGAATACCCTGGGTTTCTTTGTTGGTGGAGAGTCATGCCAATGAAATTAAAGATCCTTGAGTTATTGAGCAATTGTTATAGTCATAGCCAGTGTGATTTTTGATCTTTCATTATACTTTCTTTACATTGAATAGTTTCTTTAAAATTAACTTTTATTATTTTATTGTGAGTTTAATCATGAACAAATGCAGTATTTCAAGATACAAATAAGAACACAAAAGAACAGATTATAAGTAACTGAGAATTTGCATTACATGTATTTTAAAAGAAAAAGATGTTATACATATAATGATGTAGTGGCAGAATTGTCCTATTTGTGTATTGACCACTTTTTTTTACTTAAATACCTTTTATTGATATCTTTTTTCATATCTATCACTATCTATTAACCCCTTTGTCCACACACACACACACACACACACACACACACACACACACACACATACACTCCAGAGTAGAAGTCTTCTTTTGTAACAAATATATATAAAGTGAAGCACTTTGGTCATGCTTGAGAATGAATGTCTCATTCTGTACCTCTGCCAAGAGGTGGGATGTATGTTTCCTTATCAGGTTTTTGAAGACATAATCCATCGCTGCTTTGATAAGTGCCCTGAGGTCTTTCAAACGTGCTTCCCCTCATCATAATTATAACCATGTAAATCTACTCATTTCATTCTGCATCATTTCCATAGTGTTTTTCATATTTCTTTGAATCTGTCCTATTACTCATTTCTTATAGAAGAATAAATCATGTACTATTCATGTAGCACAATTCAGTCACTTCTTCCCTAATTGACAGACAATTATTTTTTTCCAAGACTTTGCTGCAACAGGTGCTACTAGAATCATACTTCTACATATGAATTCTTTTCTTCTTGTGAGGTGTGAAATTAGACAATTTCTGTCTAATTTATTAATTAGGCTAGCTGGCAATCAATAAATCAATGGTCAGTAACCAAAGATGCCAAGAAAAACTCTGGAAAACCTTAAATCCTTTCTGCAAGAGAACTCCCTTGACAAGTGAAAATCAACCTGATTGGTGGGCATTTAATGAGGTGGATGGAAAGGTTTTAGATCCTTTTGTTGCACAAGTGACTTGATCATGGAACTCAGGAGCCTCAAAGCATCTAGGAAGGGGAAAGCCATCTCCATCCAGAGTTTTCTCCTTCATGAGTTGGGTTGCCCTGAACTCTAATGGAGGGGATCAAGGACAGGAGACTAAATTCTATTTATACTTTAAATAGATATTATGTCTCCCCATTGGGAAATCCCACCAATCTAGTTAATGAACATGTGCTTTTGGGGATAAGAGGAGATCTCATCACTTAGCCATGTCCTTCAGCAATTGACTTACTTTTTCAGGAATTAGGTTTAAACAGAAAATGTAGATGGGTTAATTGGTGGATCACCAATTAATCATTAGTTATTAATACAATTAATACAATAGTATAATATATAATGCAATAATATAATAATTAATAAATTAATTAATACAATAGTATAATATTAATTTTCTCACTCTGTTCTTGACTTAATTGGGATAAATACCTAAAGGTAGTTTCTTAGGGTGAAAAAGTATGTCCATTTTAATGATTTTTAAATATAGTTTCAAATAATTCTCTGAAACAGTTGAACTAAATCATAACTCCACCAACAGGATGACTGTCTATTGGAAAATGATATACATTCTTATATACTTATAGCAATTTTTACATTGCTTGTTTATTATTTTCTTACCTAAGACATTTGCCATGAAGATTTCCTCCCCCCGCCACATGATTGTTTGCTTTCTCAGTCAAGTATATCTATTTCACCTATAAAGAAATTTGTCTAAATGACTTAATTGAAATTGTCCATTTATCATTTTGATCATCTCTATTTTCACTTTTATGTAAGAATTCTCTCTCAAGCCAGTGTTGCATTTCTTTCCTTAGTCCCTTATTTTTGAATGGAATAATTTGTTATGTATCTATTTGTGGTTATTTTTTTTTGCCAGAAGATTTTTGCCAGATAGGGGCCCCTTACCCAAATAGCTGGTATACTTGTGTTTATTGAACACTATGCTAATATGTGTGTTGTTCTTTGAATCTTCTTTCCCTAATCTGTTTCATTGATCAATGTTTCTTTTTTTTAAAGCAGTACCAAATAGTTTTGATGATTGCTACTTTGTAATGTAGTTTGAGATATGGTACTATGAGGATCATTTTATTCTCACTCAATTTCATTAATTTCTTTGAGATGCTTGAGTTTTTGCTCCTCTAGGATAATTTTATTATTATTTTATCTTGATGTAGAAAAATAACCCCATGACAGTTTTATTGATATGGCATTCAAGCTACAAAATTAATTTAGGTTGTGTATATTTATTATATCGGCATGATTCTCCCATGAGCAATTAATTTCTCTTTCCAAATATTTGTTGTCCTGTATCTATAAAATTTTTATGTAGTTATATTCTTGTTCATCCAAAGTGGGTCTGTTATTTTATTTATACCGTAGTTATTTTGAATTGAATTTCCTTTTCTATCTCTTACAATTGATTTTGCTAGAATATATTGAAAGGCTGAAAATTTTCTGGTTTTATTTTCTATCCTCTACTGGAATTATTAATTTTTTAAGTTATATATTCAAGAGTCTCTAACTAAACTAACATATCATCTGCAAATTATATTAATTTTGTTTACTCTTTATCTATGTTTATTCAGTTGATTTCTTTTTGTATTATTGCCATACCTAATTTTTCCAAAGCTGTTTGAAATAATAATGGATATCTTTTACTAAACCCTGATCCTACTGGAGAGGCCTTCGCTACAGAACATGTTAATTCTGGCTTTTTTATATTGTTCACTGTTTTAAGGGAAGATATGTTTAGTTGTGGAATTTCTAGTAGATGAGTGTTGTATTTCCCAAAGCATATATTTATATAATCATGTTATTTATTTCCTTTGTTATATCACATAGCATAAATATAACGTGGCTTATTATGTTCATAGTTTTCTTAAAGTTGTTAAAATTCTACCTGATTATAATGACTAATATTTTGAAAATATAATTATACTTCTTTGCTAATATTTTATTTATTTTACCATCTATATTCATTAGAAATACTGATCCAAAGTTTTCTTTCTCTTCTTTATCTCTTTATAATTTTGATATCAGGATTATATTTTTTTTCATAAAAGGAATATGGTATGATGTCTTCCTCTATTTTAGTTAATAATTTATTTAAAGGTTGAATTATTAATTCTTTAAAATTTTGATAGAAATCCATCTGTTCTTGATATCTCTTTTTCTCTTGGGAGCACATTTATGGCTCATTCAATGTATGTTATGAGTTTTTTTCCAAAGTTTTCTTTTCCCTCTATTTTGTTAATCTGTATACTTTATAAATATTCACCTAGTTGGTTCAAAGTATCAATTTGGTTAGCATATTGGACAAAATATTTTAAAAATTCTTTTATTTCCTTTTCATCAATTGTTATTTTTCCTTTTTTTCAGTTTTTACAGTGGTGACTTGGTATTTCTCTCTTTGTAATCAAAATAACTAATGGAATATCCATTTTTACTAGTTTTTAAAACACTACTATTTTTACTTATTAATCCAATGTGGATTTTGATATTTCATTTTATTTGTTTCTTCTAATATCAATTTTTTATTTAAATTTACTTATTTTTAGCTTTAAACATTCACCTCCACAAAAATCTTGAATTTCAAAATTTCTCCCCATCTTTCCATCCCTCCCCCCGCACTTAACAGTGTGCATTCTGATTATCCCCTTACTGTCTATTTTCCTCTAGGGCAGGATAGATTTCTATACCCCGTAGCCTATATAACTTATTTCCTAGTTGCGTGTAAAAACACATTTTTAACATTCATTTTTAAAGCTTTCAGTTCCGCATTCTCTTCCTTCCCTCCTCCTCTTCCACCCCCATAGAGAAGGCAAGCAATTTGACACAGGTTATACATTTGTGGTTATACTAAACACTTCCATAAAAGTCATGTTGTGAAAGACTAGCTATATTTCCCTGTATCCTTTCCTGCACTCCATTTATTCTATTCTCTCCTTTGATCTGGTCCTCCTGCCAAAGTTTTGCTTCCAATCACCCTTTCCCCCAATCTGATGTCCTTTCTATTGTCCCCCGTCTTTAATCCCCTTCCCCTTAGCTTTCCTGTAGGGTAAGATAAACTTCCATATCCAAGTGAGTGTGTATGTTATTCCCTCCTGAAGCCAAATCCATGAAATTATCTTTTATGTGAGATGATTTACTACGTTCTACCTCTCTCTTTCTCTTTCTCCCAGTATATTCCTCTCCACAATTAATTTTATTTTTAGATATCATCCCTTCATATTCAATTTACCCTATACCCTCTGTCTCTGTCCCTATCTCTATCTCTCTTTCTCAATCTGTCTGTTTACACACACACACACACACACACACACACATATATGTATATATATATATATATACACACACATATATACATGCACATATATATTTATATACATAGTTACACATATACATATGCCTATACACATATGTAGGTATGTATATATATTTATATATATATATATATATGAATATATATATATATTATATATATATGACTATATATATATTATATATATTCCCATCAATTACCCTAATACTAAGAAAAGTTCAATTTATACATTTCTATGTAGGAATGTAAACAATTCAACTTTGATAAGTCCCACTATGGTTCTTCTTTCCTGTTTGCCTTTTCATGTTTCTGTTGATTCTTGTATTTGAAAATCAAATTTTCTATTCAACCTTGCTCTTTTCAACAAGAATGCTTGGAAGTACTCTATTTCCTTGAAATTCCATTTTTTTCCCCTGAAAAAATTCAGTTTTACTCGGTAGGTAATTTTTTATTTAAATCCTAGCTCCTTTGACCTCTGGAAGATCATATTCCAAACCCTCTGATCCCTTAACGTAGACACTGCTAAATCTTGTGTTATCCTGATTGTGTTCCCATGATACTTGGATTGTTTCTTTTTAACTACTTGTAATATTTTCTCCTTGACTTGGGAACTCTGGAATTGGTTTACAATATTCTTAGGAGTTTTCCTTTTGGAATCTCTTTCAAGAGGTGATAACTGGATTCTTTCCACTTCTATTTTAACCCCTGGTTCTAGAATATCAGGGCAGTTTTCGTTGATAATTTCTTGAAATATTATTTCCGGGCCCTTTTTGATCATGGTTTTTAGGTAGTCCAATAATTTTTAAGTTATCTCTCCTGGATCCATTTTCCAGGTCAGTTGTTTTTCCAGTGAGATATTTCACATTGTCTTCTTTTTTTTATTCTTTTGGTTTTGTTTTATAATTTCTTGATTTCCATAAAGTCATTAGCTTCCATTTGCTCCATTCTAATATTTAGAGAATTATTTCATTCAGTGAACTTTTCTTCCATTATGCTTTTTAAGGCAATCTTCTCCTCATTGGCTTTTTGGAAGTCTTTTGTCATTTTGATAGTCTAATTTTAATGGTGTTATTTTCATTTGCATTTTTTGAGTCTCCTTTAGCAATTTGTTGACTTTTTTCATGATTTTCTTGCATCACTCTCATTTCTCTTCCTAATTTTTCCTTTACTTCCCTCATTTGATATTCAATATCTTTTTTGAGCTCTTTCACGTCCTGAGACTGATTCATACTTTTCTTGGAGGCTTTGGATGCAGGAGCCTCGACTTTGTTGTCTTCTTCTGGTTGTATGCCTCGATCTTCCTCATCAATAATGACATAAGAAATGCTTTTTCACAGAGAAATTAAGAATCTATACTTCATTTTTTTCTCCCCATTTGCTCATCCTCCCATTTATGGCAGGGGCTGGGGCTGGGCCATGCTCCCCTCTCAGCCAGGTTAGAGATCCTTCCCACTGCCCTTTGAAGCTGTCTTTGGCATTTGTGGGTTCAGAAGTCTGGAAACCATCACTGCCACCAGTGATTCAGTCCCCTAAAACCTGCTCCAGTTCAGTCCATTCCAGCATGGCCCACACTGCAGTGTGCTCCACTCCCAGTCCTGGTATAATAGACACTTCCTATTTACCTTCCAGATTTCTCTGGCTGGAAATTTGCTGCAATCTGTCATTTTGTGGCTTCTTCTGCTCTAGAATTTGTTGAAAGCCATTTTTTACAGATTTTTTGAGGTCTTTGTGGGGAGAGCTCAAGCAGATCCCTGCTTCTACACCATCTTGGCCATGTCTTAATCTCGTTTTCTCTTTTCATCTTTAGCTGATAAACTTATTTAAAAACATAAAATTTCCCCTCAGAATTTCTTTGACTGTATCACACAAGTATTTTTCTTGCTATATCACAGTCATCATTTAGTTGGGCAGCTAGGTGGTGCAGTGGATAGAGCATCAGTGCAGAAGTCAGGGGGACCTGAGTTAAAATCTCACTTCAGACACTTGACACTCACTGTCTGTGTAACCTTGGGCAAGTCACTTAACACCAATTGCCTCATCCTGGGTCATCCCCAGTCATCCTGATGAATATCTGGTCACTGGATTCAGATGGCTTTGGAGGAGAAGTGAGGCTGATGACCTGCACAGCCCTCCCTCACTCAAAACAAAGTCAAGTGCAAGTCATGTCATTATTTCTCTGATGGCATAGTATTCTTTGGCAATGAAGAACAAACACACATCATTTAGTATGCTAAAATTACATATGATTTATATGATTATTTAGTCTCTATTTATGTTTCCATCCTTCATCCAAATTATACTTTTTTAAAAAAATGTCATAGTGAGCAAAGGATATGTTTAAAATCTATTTTTTTCCTGAATTTGTTTATGAGTATTTTATTTAGCATCTTTGTAATGGTGCCAAGCAACTATGAGTGCTATGTATATTCTTTTTGATTCCTATTCATACAAGAAGGTTATTACTATTTTTCTAGAATTAAATTCAGATCTTTAAATTTTTTCTTCATATCTTCTTTGTAGATTCATCTAAGAGAGGTTAATTTTCCCAACAATTATTTTTTTACCTATATTAAGTTTTTCCTTTACATATTTAGATGTTATTCCTATCATTACATATAGATTTAGGTTTAACATTATTTCTTTGTGGATGATATTTTTACATATAATGCAGTTTCCCTGCTTATCTATGTTATTTGTGTATGCTTATTTTTCCCACATTTAACTATCTATTATCACTGTTTCCTTTTCTGAGACCATGGCTGTCATGGTTCCTTTTCTTAATTAAATTGGGAAGGAATAGATGCTACTGCCTCTCCCTCTTTTAACTTTGTGAATCATTGTTTATATATACTGTCTGTCTATCTATCTATCTGTCTGTCTATCTATCTATCTATCTGTCTGTCTGTCTGTCCAGATATATGTTGAAACACAAATATAGGGAATGAATTCATCCATCAAATAACAGGTAGCAGAATGAAGAATCTATATATGGATATGTATGTTTATATATCTATTTGTGCTGAAACTATTGAAAAGCAGCATTGATATATAAATATTTATGGGATTCTGCCTTTTGTTACCTGAAATTTGATGGATGAGTTCATTCCATTCACATTCATAATTTTGATTATTTGATGTGAATTTTCTCCCACTGTATTCTACTGTATTGTTCTTTTATTTACCTAACATCAACTTCCTTTTGCAAAGAAAATCAAAGTAATGAAAGAAAGTGATTAGAGTTAATGTTAATTATCTGTAATTAGAACGTCCTTTGTCTTTCCATTCTCCCAGCCCTGACCTATGTCTATGAATACATAGATATAGATATAGTATTTTTATTTTGTTCTAACATTTCTTGTTGTGTTATGTTACCAATACATTCTCTTTGCCCCATTTCTATCTTTTAGTGGCTTGACTACATGTTTACATTTTGTTTTAAGCAACTTATTCTCTTTTTAGGTATTGTGTTTTTGTTCACTCTGCTCTCATTTCTTATATCCACTCTTGGAGTTCTTGTGTCCAGTCCTTTAATTTTTTAGAGATTCTACCTGTAATTATTTTGGACTGATTTGTATCATCTGGAATGTTATCTTGGGATTATTTTAACTTAAAACATTTCTTCATTTTTGAAGAAATTGACTTC
Source organism: Potorous gilbertii (assembly GCA_028658325.1). NCBI lineage: Eukaryota > Metazoa > Chordata > Mammalia > Diprotodontia > Potoroidae > Potorous > Potorous gilbertii. The sequence goes on from CM053771.1 coordinate 326,203,349, forward strand.
TTTTTGCTCATGTCTACAGCTTCATTTCTTGAAATAGGATCTACATTATTAGGATGACTAAACACAAAAGCTGTCATTTACTGCAGTTTTTAAGTCAAGTCAGCAAACACTTATAAAGTGTCTAACATATGCCTCACACTCTGTTAAGCATCAGGGGTAAGGAGAAAGCCAAAAAAAATAGTCCCTGCTTTCAAGGAGCTCACAGTATAATGAAAGAGACAGCATGAAAACAACTATATACTAAAAAACTATATTTTGGATAAAATAGAGATAATCAAAGAGAGAAGGCAGTAACATTAAGGAAAATTGTAAAGAGCTCCTTAAAGAAAGTAACACTTTACCTGAGACTAAAAAATTCAGGAGACAAAGACTGGGAGGAAGAGAATTTTAGACATGGATATAGCCAGTGAAAATGCCTAGAGTTGGGAGATAGAGAGTCTTGTGTGAGGAAAAGCAAAGATGTCACTGTCACTAGGTTGAAGAATATATGGAAGGGGAAAAGTGTAAAAAGATTGAAAAAGTAGGGCATCAGATTATGAGGGGACTTAAATTTGATTTTGAAAATATAAGGGAGCCACTAGAGTTTATTAAGGAGAGCTAGGTGGATCACATGTTAGTAAGAAGGGAAATTTTTGTGTAAAAGGTATGTTCAGTTTTGGATATTTTGAGCTTAAGATTCTACAAGGCATTCATTTTGAGATATCCAGTCGCCAATTTGAGATGAAAGACTGGTGATCAGGATAGAGATTAGGGGGAAATAATATTGTTTCAGGTTATATATGAACTGCACTGTATGTAGCCTGGAAACTTTAACTCTCTAATTTGTGGATAGGGCTCTATAGGGTCAAGCCTTACCTTATTCCTTGTACAGTCTTGGCCTGGGATCATAGACGGTAGTCATCTGGATCCCAGAGGTGTGACATAGCATTAATCCGCTTACTGCCTCAGTATGCAGTTTATATCTATTTTCTGCCTCCTTCTTTCACCTTCTAGTTGACTGTTTCTATTTCATTGTCCTTAAAGAAAGATTTAGGGTTGGGAGCCAGAAATCACCAGTAGAAGTTTTTGTTGGGTTTCTCACATTGTGGTTGTTTTTTTCCTATGCTTATGCAATTATATTTAATAAATTAGATTGTTAGGTCAGTTTGGTTTATATAAGAAGTGACCATGAAGCACTGTGAGAAATAAATCCCACAGAGCCAAAATGGACTATATTTGAATTTAGTACTAAACAAGGAAAGAAAGTTCAGATATAGAGTGTTGTGTCTTGTGTGAGAAGAATTCAGACTTTTAATGCAAATGCCATACTACCCAAAAAAGACAGCATGAATTTTAAAAGAAAAAACAAAAGCGTGTGTGTGTGTGTGCGTGTGAGAACAAGCATGTATATGTGCACCCACATGTTTCTTATGGAGAAAGTTTAGAAAGTGTAGGCATTGTACTCTTTTTCCCACACACTTACCTTTACTCATAAGCTAGCTGTGGTCTTCTGCTTCTGAGGGGAGACTAACCGTACCTTTTACTGGCATCTCTTTAAGACCTTAATTATTTTCAGAAATTTTGATGAGGGGGAGTTGTGCTATAGACTAATAGATGTAGAGGGGGCCAACAGCTTTTCAAAGGCACTATCAATAGTCATATCAAGGAAATTTTTCTTGGGAAAAGTATGAGAATTGAATGTAGTGTAGGTATTCTGCCAAAGGAAGCCAGGAAAAGTTATCAATAAGCCAGAGCCAAATATTTTTAAAAAATCAATCATTGCAGAATGTAAATGTGCATGCTTGAGGTTCTGGAGTCCTCAAGGTCTACTTTTAGACAATAATTGCACTTGTTCCTCCATGTGTTGTTCAGTCATTTCTTTCTTTTTGTGACCCTGTGAACCATACATGGCAACACTGTCCATGGATTTTCTTGACAAAGTTACTGGAGTGGCTTATCACTTCCTTCTCTAGTAGATTAATGAAAACAATGGTTAAGTGACTTGCCCAAGGTCACACAGCCAATGAGTGTCTGAAGACAGGTTATAATTCGGAACTTCCTGACTCTAGACCCAGTGTTCTATCTACTGAGCCACTGAGCTGCCTGTCCCTCCATGTATCTGCTAATATATGTATCTGGGCTGGTATTGAATTCCCAGGAATGGGGAAATAACATTTTTATGCAAGATACTATGTTGAAAATTCAGAGTATTTTGATTTGGAATAGATTGTGATCATCAAGAGTGTAAAGTATTTCATCTAGTTCCTTTAAACTCAATTCAAGGAAAAGATAATTATTTCAAGGTGATAGTTAAAGATACATAGAAATGTGTGACACTCAGGGATCTAAAAGATATGGATAAGGATTGTAAATTGTCATCCTTTAAACTACATAAAACTAGGGCATCTCTTTTCTGTCTATATACAATATAAGCTCTAATGTAGATGTAATCATTTCCCCAATTCCCAATGAGCTTACTCTAATTAGTCACACCAAAAACTGGAAACTCACTCTTCTGCTTCTTTTCAAGAGATATTTTAAATCCCATTTCCTCAGAGGACTCTTCTCTTAAAGTAACATGTCATAAGGGTTATTTCATCATCCCACCCTTCAGAGCATGGGTCTATTTTACTCCATCTCTATTAACAAACAAACAAAATCCACTTGAATTAATTAATTGTACAGAACATTAATATATTATGTAATTTTGATCATGTACAATGTTAAATAACTTTAGTATTGTGAGAAGCAGACTAGTATAGTGCTTGGAGCCAGGAAGACCTATATTTATCCTGCCTCTAACACATATTAGTTATGTAAATATAATTGATTCATTTCTCTGAGCCTTAGTTTCTTGATGGAAATGAAGGTAATTATGCTTATGGTACCTGTCTCATATGGTTGTTGTAAGAGGTTGTTGTCTCAAAGGAGAAAATGTGTGTGAAGTGTTGTGTAGCCCTTAATGATCCATGTAAATATCAGCTATTATTATTTATATCTCTTTGGGATCATAAACTGGAAGACTAGGACTGGTTTCTTTTTGTGATATGGAATCCTCTGGAACTCATGGTCAAGTACAAGGAAGGAAGGCATTGACCTTTGATAATTCTTGGTTGCTGGCAATGAATTTATTTGAATGGTACAATTTGAACTAGAACTAATTTCTCATTCTGTGATTCCATGCCTTTTGTGAGGAAAGCACATTTCTCATTCAAAAATTCTTTCTCTTAATGATAGCTTTTCACTTTCTATGTCTTGAAATAACCTTTATCCAAAGGCAATAAAATCTAACCAACTTTAACTATTGGGAGCAGCATTTCTGCAGATGAATTTTATATGCAAGTTTATTTAGAAATCTGTTACCCTTCATGATACATTGAATTCTTCCATCTGTTGCTACAATTTATTTGATATTGTGTAAAAAAGGTAATTAATTGTAGCTAACGTGGTTGTTCATGGCAGTAATAGAACAACCTGAATTCAGAAATATTTGAAAAGATTTTTTTAAGCTGGTGGTTTCAACTGCTCACCAGTACCAACATTTGATTTACTAGTTTTGGAGAAAGAAAAATAAAAGTGTGCATGAATAATGTATCCCTGAAAACCAGAATTTACCTATGTTTTATACTTATTCCTCAAATATTTATTGTGTTAATTATAAGTAATATTACCACACTAGTTGTATGAAAATATAAATAAAACTATCATTCTTCTTAAAGAATGTCCTATCTAGTAAAAATAAGGCATTGACACAGATAATTTTCCCCAAAATTTATTTGTTTTCAGTTTCCAACAATCACTTCCATAATTTCCAAATTTTTTCTCCCTTCTTCCCTCCCCAAGATGGCATGCAGTCTTATATGGGTTCTACACATACATTCTTATTAAACACATTTTCACATTAGTTAGTTATGTTGCATAGAAGAATTAATATGAAAGGGAAAAAACATGAGAAAAACAAAGCAAAATATAACAAAAGAGAAAATAGTCTGCTTTATTCTGCATTCTGACTCCATATTTCTTTTTCTGTTAGACAGTATTTTGCATAATATGTCCTTTGGAAATGTTTTAGATTCTTGCATTACTGTGAAGGGTTAAATCTATCAAAGTTAATCATCACATAATGTTGTTGTTATGTATTTTAGAAATTAGGCCTTTATCACAGACAGTAGTTATAAAAGATTCTTTCCCAGTTTTCTGCTTCCCTCCCAGTCTTGGTTGCATTACCTTGGTTTGTGCAAAAACTTTTTATTTTAATGTAATCAAAATTATCTCTTTTGCATTTCATAATGCTCTGTATTTCTAGTTTGGTCATGAATTCCTCCATTCTCCATAAATCTGACAAATAAACTATTCCTTGCTCCCCTGATTTGTTTATAGTATCAGCCTTTATACCAAGACAGTGTACCCATTTGGACTTTATTCTGGCATACAGTGTCAGGTGTTGATCTACACTCAGTTTTCTCAACACTATTTTCCAGTTTTCCTAGTAGTTTTTGTCAAATAGTGAGCTCTTATCCCAGAAGCTGAGGTCTTTGGGATTTTCAAGCAATAGACTGCCGTAATCTTAGACTACTGTGTCTTGTGCACCTAATCTATTCCACTGATCTACTCTTCTGTTTCTTAGCCAATATCAAGTGGTTTTGTTGATTGCAACTTTATAATATAATTTAAGATCTGGTAGGGCTAGGCCACCTTCCCTAGCATTTCTTTTCATTAATTTCCTTGATATTCTGGACATTTTGTGCTGTCAGATGAATTTTTATGTTATTTTTTCTAGTTCTATAAAATGATATGTTGGTAGTTTGATTGATATGGCACTGAATAAGTAAATTAATTTAGGTAGAATTGTCATTTTTATTATATTGGCTCAGCCTACCCCTGAACAACTGATGTTTTTCCAATTATTTAGATTTGACTGTTTTGTGAGAAAAGTGTTTTGTAATTGTGTTCATATAGACCCTGGATTTGTTTTGGCAGATAGATTCCCAAATATTTTATAGTGTCTACAGTAACTTTAAATTGGATTTCTCTTTCTATCTCTTGCTGTTGGGCTTTGTTAGTAATATAGAGAAATGCAGATGATTTATGTGGGTTTATTTTGTGTCCTGCAAGTTTGCTAAAGTTGTTTATTATTTCAAGTAGTTTTTTACTTGATTCTCTAGAATTTTCTAAATATATCATGATGCCATCTGCAAAGAGTGATAACTTAGATTCTTCTTTGCCTATTCTAATTCTTTTCATTTCTTTTTCTTCTCTTATTGCTACAGCTAACATTTCTAATGCCATATTAAATAACAGTGGTGATAATGGACATACTTGTTTCACACCTGATCTTATTGGAAATACATCTAGTTTATCCCTATTACATATAATGCTTGCTGATAGCACAGATAATTATCATACAAATAAGATTATTGTAAATGTATCAGAAAAATATGAAGTTCTATGAAGTCTGATTAGGAAAAAGGACTCCACAGACAGCTAGGTGTTATGGTGGATGGAGAACTGAGCTGAATTTTGGAAGACTTAAATTCAAATCTGCCTCAGACACTTACTAGCAGTATGATCCAGAACAGTTCACTTAGCCTCTTTCTGACTAAGTTCCCTCAACTGTAAAATGGGAATACTAATAATATCTACTTACCAGGGAGTTGTGAGGATCAAATGAGATAATATCTCTACAGCTCTTAGCATAGTGCCTGGCACAGAAGAGATATTTAATAAATGCTTGTTTCCTTCCTTTCCTTGCCCTACACATAACTTCCTTTCCAGTATAAGAGATCAAAAGAAGGTTACATAGCTCTCTTTCTGGTGGCCAGAAAGTGGAAACCAAGTGGATTCCCATAAATTGGGGAATGACTGAATAAATTGTGGCATGTAATTGAATACTATTGTGCTATAAGAAATGATGAACAGGAAGACTTCAGAGAGGCCTGGAAAGACTTACATGATCCGATGCTGAGTGAAAGGAGCAGAACCAGGAGAACTTTGTACACAGCAACAACCAGTGTGCAAGGAATTTTTCTGGTAGACTTAGTCCTTTGTTGCAAGTCAAAGACTTAAAAAATTCCCAGTGAACTCCTGAGGAAAAGTATCTTCCACATTCAGAAAAAGAATTATGGAATTTGATCACAGAATGAAGCAGACCATTTTATTTTGTAATATGTTTTGTTTTATTTTATGATTTCTCCCATTCATTTTAATTCTTCTATGCAACATGACTCAGGTGAAAATGTATTTAATAGGAATGTATGCGCAGAGCCTATATAAAATTGTATGCCATCTCAGGGAGGGAAAGTGAAGGGGGGAAGGAGGGGGAGGGAGGGGAAAAAATCTAAGATATATGGAAGTGATTGCAGAACACTGAATACAAATAACACAATTTAATTTAAAAAAAAAAGAAAAGGGCTGTACTGTTACAAAATGGCCATTACAACCCTATGAAACATATAGCAGAAATATTACTATCCTCATTTTACAAATAAAGAAAGTGAATCTCTGACAGCTTAGGGAATTCATCAATTCATAGAACTAGTAAGTGATTGAATTGAGATTGAAACTGAGATCTATTAATTCTAAATCCATTATTCTTTCCATTACTTAATAAAGGAATAACTTAGCTAGCCATGTTTGTCTTTGTTTTTAGAATTTATTAAAAATAGACAGTAAATAAGAAATATAGTTAAAGTACAGAAGATGTGGACTTTAAGCCTAGCTTTGCCTTACAAACTATGTGATCTATAGCAAATTGCCACTGATTTGGGTATCATTCCCTCATGCAGAAGAGAAATAGAGTAGATGGTATCTGAGGTGCTTCCTAATCTAAAATACAGTTTTTTTCTTTTTTACATTTCGTCTTTGTATACCAAGCACTAAGCACATAGCCTTGTCCATAGTAGACACATAATAAAATTGTGTTGAATTAAAAAAAAAGACTGCATAAAGAGATGATGCTTATTCTGGTTTCAAAAAGATAAGTAAACTGTCAAGGGAAAGAAGGGAGAAAATCATTCTGGACAATAGGGAAAAGGTACAGAGGTAGGATGGCATTAAACATATTTGAGGATGACAAGTAGGATACATTAGCAGAAACGTAATCGACATTGATTTATTTTCTTTTTTTATTTAATTAAATTTAATTAAATATTAATTAAATATTTCCCAAGTACATGAAAAAGTAATTTACCATTCATTTATGGAATTTAAAAAAAAATTTGAATTCCATCTTCTCTCCTTCCTTCTTGCTTTCCATCCACCCTTCAAGAAGGCAAGCTATGTGATATCAATTATATGTATGAAATACTCAAAACATTTCCATATTAGCCATGTTGCAAAACAACACAACTACACCAAGGAAAACAACCAAAGCAAAAAAAAGTATCCTTCAATCATCACTCAGAGGTCATCAGTTCCCTTGCTGGAGGTGAATAGCATTTGTCATCATACATCCTTTCAAAGAATCTTGAATCACTGTCTTGATAAGAGTATCTAAGTTCTTCAAAGTTGATCATCCTTACAATATTGCTGTTCTTGTGTACAGAGTTTTTCTGGTTCTACTCACTTCATTTCATAATAATTCATATAAATCATCCCTGGATATTTTTCTGAAACCATCTTGCTTGTCATTTCTTAGAGCACAATAGTGTTCCATCAAAATCACATGCCACAACATATTTAGTCATTCCCCAATTGATGGGCACACTCTCAATTTCCAATTCTTTGCATCATACAAATGACTGCTATAAATACTTTTGTACAAATGGGACCTTTCCCCTTTGGAATACAGACTTAGTAGTAGTATTGCTGGTTTAAAAAGTATGCACAATTTTATAGCTCTTTGGGCATAGTTCCAAATTATTCTTCAGATCATTTAGGCAAGTCCACAACTCACTGCATGTTAGTGTCAGAGGTTTTCTGCATTCTTTCTCTAGTATTTGTCATTTCCCTTTTCTGTCATGTTAATCAATCTGATAGGTGTAAGGTGGTATCCCAAAGTTGTTTTAATTTGCATTTCTCTAATCAGTAGTTATTCTGAACATTTTTCTTGTGATTATTGATAACTTGGATTTTTTTCTGAAAACTGCCTGTTCATATCATTTGACAATTCATCAAATGGAGAATAACTCTTATTTTTTGTGAATTTCAACTCATTTCTCTATAAATTAAGAAATGAGGCCTTTATCAGAGAAATTTGTAATTTCCCAATTTCTTGTTTTCCTTCTAATTTTGGCTGCATTAGTTTTGTTTGTATAAACTCTTTTAAATTTCATGTAATTAAAATTATCCATTTTACTTCTTGTGATCCTCTCTGTCTTTTGTTTGATCATAAACTCTTCATTTATCCTTAGATTGACAGGCTCATTTTTCTATGCTTTCCTAATTTACCTGTGATATCACATTTTATGTTTAAATCATATTCCCATTTTGACCTTATCTTAACATACAGTGTGAGATATTGATCTATTCCTAGTTTTTGCCTACATAGATTCCAGTTTTCCCAGTATTTTTTGTTAAATAGTTGAGTCCTTGACCCTATATCTTGGATTTAGGTTTATCAAATACTAGATTACGATGGTCATTTGCTGTTGTGTATTATGTCAATCAATTCCACTGCTCCACCATTCTATTCCTTAGCCAGTAACAGATTGCTTTGATGACAACCTCTTTGTAATACAATTTGTGATCTGGTACTGCTAGACTGCCCTCTTTTGTATTTTTCTTTTTCATTTATTCCTTTGATATTTTTGATATTTTGTTCTTTCAAATGAATTGTTGCTATTTTTCCTAGCTCTGTAAAATAATTTTTTGCTAGTTTGATTGGTATTGCACTGAATAAACATTAATTTAGGTAGAATTGTCATTTTTATTATATTGGCTCAGCCTACCCATGAGCAATTACTTTTCTAATTACTTTGAGCTGTCTTTACTTGTGTAAAATGTGTTTTGTAATTGTGTTCACGCTTACGTGAACCTGGGTTTGTCTTGTCAGATACACCTCTAAGTATCATCTGACATAAATTTAAATGGAATTTTCCTTTTTAACTCTTCCTCCTGGATTTTGTTGGTAATATATAGAAATGTTGATTATTTATGTGGGTCTATTTCCTATTCTGAAACTTTATTAACATTTATTATTTCAATGAGTATTTTAGTTGATTCTTTGTGGTTAAATATAAAGCATAAAATTATACATCATATTAGCTACAAAGAATGATATGCCTATTTTAATTAACTTGCTTCTTTTTTCTTGTCTAATTGATATAGTTAGCATTTTCAATACAATATTGAATAACATTAAAGACTGCACTGTGGATTCATGGGTGGAAAAATGACTGAATTCCAAAACACAAATTCCTCTAGGCTTTCAGCTCTTTCTATGGATGCAGGAGTCAGAAATGCTGAGATGTTAGCCAAGCACCTGGAAAAGAGAAGTGACATGAAGGAGAGAAGTGGAGAGGGGCAAAACTGAAGATTCCCATCCTTCCAGGAGGAAAGTGAAGAGGTCCACAAACTCCTGTGTTATGGAATTCTGTGGAGTACTTCCAGTGAGCAACCAAAAGGTGATTGTGAGACTATCTCAAGACTCTTCTTTTCTTTTTACTCATCCTTAGTCCACTTCAGGACACCTGTGTGGTCCTTCTGAAGTTTCTTGGGAGAGATCTGCCCCCTAGCCTAGGTTAAGTGGTGGATTCCAAATGATCCTGGTATCTGGTGGGTTAGGTTGCTGATTCACTTAAGCTGGTAGAAGTTACAAAAGTCAGAGAATCACTTGGATTTCTGCCAATACTATTTTTGGTATATAAATTTGAATGAAAAGGTATTTTTTTCTTCCTTAACTGACTAAACTACATAACCTATGAAAACAGGGTAGACATCTGCATGTCCACCAAGAATGAGAAGTTCATAAACCCCATAGATCAGGTTCAAAAAGAAGAGTGAAGTTAAAAAGAACAATAAACAGCAAATGATGGTACTAGCTGCAGTTCTAAAGATAAATGATCCCAAAGAAATCATCTGGGGAGAAATTGGATAAGATGGCTCCAGTGCAGCCACAGCTAACTAGCAGTTGGTAAAAAATGAGAAACAAACAGCAACAACAAAAAACAAACCTTGTCAAACTTTTGAGCAAATCCTCTGATGGTATGAAATGGAAAATCCAGGTATCTATAAAGAACTTTTAAAGTTCGAAGTGGAATATAAGCAGAAGACCCAGCTTAGCTGATACTTTGATGCTGCAAAGATTGCTCAACATGTTGAAGTGAAAAGCATCTCATTGCCTCATTCTCCTAATATTTTCATGCAAGTCATCCCCGTTGCCACCTATTTTTTTAATCAAAAAACTCTCTGCCTATGGACATCCTACCAAGCAGTTTCCATACTTCCACTTCTTGGACATGGTGTTCCTGTTTGCCTCCTTGTCAGAAAGCTTCCTGGCCCACTCATGGCCATCTGCTCCCCAAATTCTGTAGATATATTGTCATAAAATAGGTAGCCAGTTTTCAGTGTACTATTTGCTGATGTTCCTGTAAAATCATGGGGAAAAAAGAAAATCATAAAGGAATTTCCATCTCTTCAATCTATGATACTTCAAATGCTAGGTCAGAAAATTCCTGAAGAAGAACAAGAAGTAGAGGAGCTTTCAGAGAAGGATAAAAAGGTTTCTGATGATTATGAGTCAGAAGTTACAACTCAGCAGCAGGACAAAGAAGAATCTCTTCCTGAGAAGGCATCATCACCTCCTGCTTCCCAACAATAGCAGCCATCTCCATGGTCTTTTCCACCTGCTCAAAAACAAGGCATATTCCATTCTAGGCCCACCCTTTTTTGAACCATCACCTGCTCCAACAATACGACCATTTTGTGGTTTATTTTTTCAAAATATTCAGCCAGACACTGGTCTTCCTCCTGGTCCACTTCTAGGATCAGTTGGAATACCTAGGCTTTGAGAACCTTTGCCTCAGTTTGTAGCTCCTGGTCTTCCCTCAGCCCCACTTCCTAATCTTCCTTCTTGATACTATCTGCCTCAGGTCCTCAAAGCATCCCTCCACCTTGTCCTGGCATGATGCTCCCACCTTCGGGACCTCCATTTGGTGCTGCTCCCCCTGTACTTTTTCTGCTAGCTTCCTTGACCAATCCAAAGATTTTACCCGCCCCACCCAAGTAGATATAGAGAACTAAGGTGGATAATATGAGTGCAATGTTTATTGAGAACACCATAGCAACCATCAGTACCGAACCACAAATCCCCAATAACAAAGTTGAAACTACCACATTTGTGCCAACTGCAGTGTGCTCAACAAAAGAAGAAAGAAGCTACTGCTATTCCCCCCAAAAAGTCAGAGGATTCTACTATAGCCTTTGCCAAAGTAGTCCCTAAATCTGGCCTCCTTGCTCTTGTTTCAGTACAAGGGTAATGTATAAAAAGATTTCATGAAAGAGATGGAGGAGCTACTGTGACAGGCTATGATTCCAGGGGAAGTTTTTGCTTTTGTTTTTTTAAATTCATTTATTTATTTATTTATTTAACTTTTCAAACATTCATTTCCACAAAATTTTGGGTTCCAAATTTTCTCCCCATTTCTCCCCTCCCCCACCCCAATACCCCAAGCATTCTAATTTTCCCTATCACCAATCTGTCCTTCCTTCTAACATCCCTCCCTTCCCTTATCCTCATCTTCTCTTTTGTCCTATAGGGCAAGATAACTTTCTATACTTCATTATCTGTATTTTTATTTCCTAGTTGCAAGAACAATACTCCACAGTAGTTCCTAAAACTTTGGGTTCCAACTTCTCCACATCCCTCCTTCCCCACTCATTACCTTTGGGAAGGCAGGCAATTCAATATAGGCCATATCTGTGTAGTTTTGCAAATGACTTCCATAGTAGTCTTGTTGTATAAGACTAACTATAT